>OX439483.1:61454968-62170447 GCA_949320155.1 Melangyna quadrimaculata | reverse complement strand
TTCCCTATTCATTCTGGCTATAAATGATGTTAAATCATGTATACACCATAGTGATATTCTTATATATGCTGATGATATGAAAATTTTTAAAACAGTAAAATCTAACAGTGATCGCATTCTCTTGCAAGCAGATATTGACAATTTTAATGTTTGGTGTGACAAAAACAGTCTTTCTCTTAACCCAGTTAAATGCCAAACTATTACTTTTTCTAGAAAACGAGTACCGAGTGCTTTTGATTATTCCATTTCACAGCACTCACTATTTCGTGTTCTAAGCTTCAAAGACCTTGGTGTTCACTTTAGTTCTAATCTAGAATTCACAGAGCATATTAATTACATTGTAAAAAAAGCAAGTTCCATGCTTGGTTTTATAAAACGGTGGGCTAAGGAATTTAATGATCCGTATGTCACCCTCTCCTTATATACAATTGCTATGTACGACCCCATCTTGAGTATGCCTCACAAGTTTGGTCTCCTTTTTACGTTATTCATAAACACCGTATTGAAGCAATACAGCATAACTTCATTCGATTTGCTTTAAAAGGGTTACCCTGGACTGATCCATATAATCTGCCACCATATGAACATAGGATCCAGCTTCTGCAGGTCCAAACTTTATATCAGATTCGGGTTAATAATGATTTAATATTTTATCATCAACTTATTACTGGTCAAATTGATGCTCCTGATTTGCTATCCTGTATTGGCTTGAACTACCGCTGGGGTTCTCACCACCTGCGAGAATTTGAACTTTTTCACGTAAATTTTCATAGAACTAATTATGGCATGCATGAACCTCTTAACCGAATGAGTAAACTCTATAATTTAAATGTTTCCTCAATTGATTTTAACATGTGTAAAATAGGACTTAAAAAGTTATTTCGAACCAGTGCTCCACTGTCGTGATCGGTTTAATTTTTTGTTTTATTCTTAATGTTGCATTTTGTTTAACTAAATATAACGTAAACTAAACATAATTTTAATTTTTTGATTTCATAATCCTTATTTTTTAAATAGTTTTATTTTTTTTTCTCAATTTTAAATTTTTCAACTGCTTGCATTAAGCAGACCTAATCTCTTTTAACTTCCGTTGATACCTACTCGTTTCGCTGTAAGACAAGTTGCTGTGTTATTGTTAAACATAACTAAGTAACGATTTTTTTTTTATATAATTATCTAACATCAAATAATTAATATAAGTGCCGATATGACTTGCAATCGTAATTGCTGTCGTACTCGGTGAAAATGGACCCCAGCGCGTGCGGTATCTGGGGGGGAAAGAGGCGTGGGCTTTTTTTTTCAAAAAGTGATGTCAAAGATGAAAATCAGACGTTACTGTAAAACTGTTTTATTCTTAGAATATGACCAAAAATCACATGCACACATGCACCAAAAGTATGGCACACGAATAACCGGACACCCTGTATAATAACGGAACACCGTTATATAAATAACGAAATATAAGAAATCCAAAACCTGTCGATCTTAAATCAAAAAATCGATAGCAGTTTGCATAACGCAAAATCTATAACTTGTTTATAGAAAAACACCCAAAAATTCCATTGTCATTATAACATTTACAAGAAAATTTATCAATGAATATGCTAGTGAAACAAAAAAATAATAACACAAGACACATTAAATTGCAATTACATATATGTTTATATTATTTATTAAACATACACAGATTTCACATATTTTTTTTTATGAAAGTTAAACATTTCTGCACTGTGGTATACACCCCTGGATATTTGTCAGAGGCACAATCAAATCCAAATGAAATGATACCAACAAGAGTGTTATCAATAGTACATGGACCGCCAGAATCACCTTCGCATGCATCAGTTCCTTCACCCTTAGCACAGAACATTGAATCCTTAATGTGACTTGATTTATAATCAGATTTTTTTGTACAAGTTTGTTGTTTCCAAATAATGAGTTCTGTCTTCTTTAGTTTTGGTGATAAGTCCCTGCCTTTGGCTTTTGTCAATCCCCATCCAGTAGCTGTGCACTTAGTTCCTTCTTCTGGAGCAGCAGTGGGTAGATCAATTTTATTAATTTTATTATTGAACACAAAAGGAGATCGAAGATTCAGCATTGCAATATCATATTCCATTGTTTGTTTATTATAGAATGGATGCATTTTGAAATCCTTGACATCCTTCACAACACCACCTTTGTCGTGGTAATTAGAACCAGCACTTACTTGCAAATTAGGTGATTTAGGATTAACGTTTTCGATACAATGAGCAGCCGTTAAAATTTTAGTTTCTGATAGTATACTGCCTCCACAGCTGTGTGATCCATGTTCCCAGATGGAGACTTGGTATGGAAATTCTAAAATGCTAGCCTCTTTTCCTCCGACTATACGATCCTCGTTTTTGACAGTTCCAGCGCCTACAAGGCAGAGAACGTTCAAAAGTGCCACTGTCACTGCCACAAGTGTTAAATAAAACATTTTACTGCGATTTGAGAGAAAAACTATTCCGTGTGAGGCTTTTTATATAGTAAACCAAGTGCTTAAATCTTATTGACATTAACAACAGCCGCTGTTATTTGTTCAAATAAAAAAAAAAAAAAAACACAATTTGCACATCTGGGTCGGATGGATTTACTTGCGGCGGATTCTGCTGAATTTACACAACTAACCGGTTATTATTATGTATAGGTGCATTATAATAAAAAAGGTCAGGTTTCTTAAAACTCAATGATCGCTTATAATTAGCATTGTCAGAAATCAATTTTATTTACAGTCGTTTCGCAATTAGTTCTTGTCGCAGTTGATCAATTTACACAAAAATAGAGATTAATGGTGTTTTATTTATTTTTTAGGTTTCTCTTTTTTCGACTTTTCCAGTAAAACTGACGGACATACGAGTGGAGAAAAATCTCTAAGGTCTTTATGGGGTTTTCATTGGACAAACAAAACATTAATTTATTTTTGATTGGGATCACTCAAAATACCGATTTTGAATTTCGTTGGTCAAATAGAATTATTTTCAATTTTGGACCTGAATTTTTTGTCAGACTTAATTCTCCACGTGCTTAAGCTGGAACCACACCTGTATCGTGTGTTGTGTTGTGGAGTGGTGTGTTGCTATCTGTACAGTGTATTTCATATCTGTAGAACCACATTTCTCTCGTGTATTCTGAGAGGAAATTGAAATATATGGAAAGACAGCGACAAACGCCTCCAATCCACACACAGCACAAAACAACACAACACAACACAACACAACACAACACAACACAACACAACACAACACAACACAACACAACACACAACACAACACAACACAACACAACACAACACAACACACACAACACAACACAACACAACACAACACAACACAACACAACACAACACAACACAACACAACACAACACAACACAACACAACACAACACAACACAACACAACAACACACACAACACAACACAACACAACACAACACAACACAACACAACACAACACAACACAACACAACACAACACAACACAACACAACACAACACAACACAACACAACACAACACAACACAACACAACACAACACAACACAACACAACACAACACAACACAACACAACACAACACAACACAACACAACACAACACAACACAACACAACACAACACAACACAACACAACACAACACAACACAACACAACACAACACAACACAACACAACACAACACAACACAACACAACACAACACAACACAACACAACACAACACAACACAACGCAACACAACACAACACAACACAACACAACACAACACAACACAACACAACACAACACAACACAACACAACACAACACAACACAACACAACACAACACAACACAACACAACACAACACAACACAACACAACACAACACAACACAACACAACACAACACAACACAACACAACACAACACAACACAGCATATGAGACAGGTGTCAACACAATTTTATCAGTTTGCAAATTATTTATTTTTTTTTAATTTAAATAAAAAATTTAAATCTCAATTACACATTTAAAAAAAACAAGAACTTTCTATATTTAGTTGTTTCTTTGCCCGGATAATTTGTCCGAATTTACCGTACTTCGTTATTTGTGTAAATCCAACTCAAACATACATAATAAAATGTTTTAATAAATAAAAATAAAAATGTACAGTAATTTAGTATTGAAAATTTCAAACACATTTTAATAACGAATTATGTCGCAACTACACATGTGTCGTGTGTTGTGTTGTCGCTCTCGCTATCACTCTTACTTTATTTCATTGAATTGCATACGCCACTCATCAACAAATCACACCAGACAAATGTGATTCTACGGCTAGGAAATACACTATAGCAATAACAACACACCACTCAACAACACAACACAATTTTAAACCTGCTCTATTTTATAAGGCCCCAAAATCTAAAAAAGAACTCATCTTCTGCCCCCAATAGATGACTTGGAAAGATGAGACTAAGTGCGTTCGTTTGGCCACCGGCTGTTTAAGATTATTCACCAAAAATAATCGTTTTTCCACCCTTAGTTCAAAAGTTATTCAACATTTTATAGCAACACCAAACAAATTTAAAATTTCTAAAAGTGGCAAAAATGGTGAATATTCTTAAACAGCCGGTGGACAAACGAACGCACTTAGTCTCATCTTCCTAAGTCATCTATTGGGGGCAGTAGATGAGTTTTTTTGATTTTGGGGAGTTGCTATAAAAAAGAAAAGCTTAATAACTTTTTTCCTGAGGGTGGACAAACTATTTTTTTTTTTTTTGTTTGGACAAATGTGGACAACCGATGGGCAAACGATTCTGATGAACCCCACCCAAAAATGTTGACTTCTGGGTTCCCACTTCACACAGCTGATAAAGTTTATTTTAAACCGCTAGATGATTAGGGTGTCTTTTTTAAAAAAAATATATATTTTTTGATTTAACATCAACATACTTATAACCCCAAATTTCCGCACTCCTGCACCGACAATTTTTGATCACAATTTTAGTATTTTTTATGAACAACATCTAAATAATTTAACAAACAGAACTATTTATATTGTTGAATGATAGATCACAGATGGTACTACGTCCATCTCATCGAACTTTCATTGGCGTAAAGCGTCGCATCGGTGGCGTCACTTTGATATTTAATTTGTTATGTATCACATCGACATTGCAGTGCGTGCAAAATTACGCCCAGTTAATTTTACTTTCCAAGAAACATTATATACATAATGTACATTATATATTCGTTCGAACGACCCGACGAGATACGCCATCAAATGCTTGCTTGCAAAAAGTCTCGGTCTCGATCTCAGTCTCGCTTGACGATACCGAGACGAGACGAGACTGCCTTTTAGCAACCGAGACGAGACCGACACGAGACTGTATATTTAGGCTAGGCGCATATTGAGACGCGCTCGACACGAGTGACGCTACACAGCACAGCACGAGTTTTTTTGTAAACGATATAAATCAACAGAACAACGCATATTTATAGAGCGACACGACATGACCTGACGTTTTTCGAAAATCGCGTGACACAGTGATCGAAACACAGTTTTCCTTGCGAGACCGGCGTTTGTTTTGAAAATAAAAAATCGTTTCCTTTTTAAAAGCTTCAAATAAAATTTATTTCGACGCGAGCCATTTGAATCAATTTGCGGAGAACGGCATGACACGTTTCAATAATCGTGTCGTGCGACACTCGTCAGGTCATGTCACACGCGTCTAAATATGCGCCTAGCCTTAGGTTGACGCGTTCGACACGAGTGACACTACACAGCACAGCACCAATTTTTGTAAACAATATTAATCAATCGAACAACGCATATTTATAGAGCGACACGAATGACCAGACGCGCGTTTTCCGAAAATCGCGTGACACAGTGATCGGTTTTTCTTTTTCTTGCGAGACAGGCACGTGTTTGTTTTTATTTTGTCAAAAAATAAAATAGTAAAATGTCGTTGGTTTTGAAAAAAATTTTTTTTTAAAGTTTATTTGAATTTTCAATATGTCGCAGAGTCTCGTCTCGTGGCCAGCCCTACCGACATAGTGCTGCGAGATTTTTCTTCTCAATAGAACACAAGAGCACCGAACATTTGACTATTGTTTAGCGAATAACAATACGCACCGCCATTGCCGGCAGCATAACCGCAAAACAAACTTTCGTTCAAATTGTTTCATTCGTTTTATTTTATCGATAAATAGGCTATTGAATAGAGCGGAATTTTAAGGGACAATTGCGTTCACAGGTTTTTATTATTGAATATAATTGTTTGGAACTTAAGCTTACTTAAAACACAAAATTCCGTTAAATTTACCCATGCATTTCTGATAAAATGGTCATACTGGTAATTTTTCAATATTGTTGGTATAACTCGAAAACTAAGCTGAATTTGAGAATTTAACTTAAGACACTTTTTGTAGGCAATCAGATTTGCTACCAAACCAGTTAGCTTACAAAATTTTATAAAAAGATTAGAGCAGGAAAATTTAGCAAAAACTGACCTAAATAATCGAAAAATCACTGATTTTAGTTTTTTTTTTTTTACTAAAGTGCTCATAACTTTTGTTTGAGAAAAGGTTTACGCAATAAATATCAAAATGAAACAAAGAAGATGCTTAATCCTTTAATATGACGGACCGAAAAAATGTTTTTGATGAAAATCGGCGAAAATATATCTATCCTTTTTAAAATAACCTTATTTATGTTTTTTTTTTGCAGTTTTTGCTCGTATCCATCTTTTTGACTTGCAATTCATTGGTAATATAGCAAGTTTCCCATTCTTGATAACTTAAAGTCGAGATTTCGATTAAATATGTCATTACCAGGGCCCGGATTTCTATGCAAATGCATATTTTTTTGGACTGTCTTAGAAGCAAATGAATCAGATAGTTTTTGAATCAAGAAATTTGCATTAAAATGGCATTTGATTGTTAGCGCATATTTTTGCATATTTTGATATAAATGCATATTTTGGCTTATTGAGCATATTTTAACAATAAATGCATATTTTTCCTGCATATTTTTACAAAATAAACCAAAATTGATATGCTATATATCTTGTAGTGAAATAAGTTTGGATTTTTTGATAATCTATTGTGGTGAATATGCCCAGTTATGTAAACAACCACACATTAGTACATCTTTCCGCGCCATCTTTGAGTGAAATAAATAATTAAATCCATCACGGTTGGTGTCCAGCCTCGTTCGTACTGGAATATTGACGAAACCTTTTTGGATAGCACCTTCTAGTAGACCCTAGAAAATTCCAGAACCTTTATTTCGGGTATAAATACAGGCGCACCAGTCCGAAAGAGCAATTTGATTTTGATAGTGAATGAATAAATGTCAGTGTGAATAAAGAGTTGCATACTTGTGCTTGGTTATAATAAAAGTAACTGAAGAAAAAGTATTTAAAATAAAAAGCGTTTTATTTTGTGAATTAATTGCAGTTTCAGTTTTAATAAAGGAAATAAGTTTTATTTGCGAACCCTTAGTAAAATGTTACACTATTTTATTTTAGCAGATAAAAGGGAAAATGGCCTTTTATGTCTATTTTCTAATTCCGTTAACTAGAATGCTAGAGTTTTGAAATATTTTTAGTGAATAAATAATGAAATTCTAAGAATCTTACTAGTTTAAGTTTTGTATCTATCTTCTATTGGTATGGAGATATAAATTATTTTAAACATATGTATTATCTCAAAATAGGCTAATTTCAAAAAATTGAATTTGATCAGGATACTCTCCTAAAAATTTGAATTATGGTTCAAAAATAAATAAAACCAAATTTTTGATTTTAAAGAGACTTTGATTTTTATAAAATCAAGGAGTTGGCTAAAATTACTGAACATTATAAAACGTATTACTATTTATATTTGTGATTTTTTATAACCCCAACCCATCGATTATTTTGATATAGAACACATAGGTGAGTCTTTCGCATTTAAGCTTAATAAACCTTTTTTTAACTTTAAATTAATCTCAATATAATTTGTTGTAAACAGCGGACGAAGCCAAAAACAAAAAACACTTAGAGAGCAAGTTAAGCCTTTCGGCTTGTGGTCGTGTAACACTTAATATACCTTTATAAATCGAGATTTTTAGATCGCCAAAGATGTTTAACTTCTGTCACCAGTACTGAGTTACACGCGCTCTTTTTTATCATTTACTTTTTGAATATATTTGCAGCATGTTTTGGATTTTGTATGGCATATTTTTTTATTATATATTTTATTTTATGGTATAATTTGAACTTTTTATGGCATATTTGACAATTTTAGGTGCATATTTTAGGCGCATATTTTGTGTTTTTTAGAGCATGAGAATCCGGACCCCGGTCATTACTATAATAAAGAATTTGAAAATAGTGGGTCCCGCAGTTTTATCTGGCAGTCTTTCAATTTGTAATAACTAGCCCTACAGACTGAACGGATGGAAATTTGTATAAATATTCAATTTGACATGAGAATATAGAGGATCAAAAGAGTTCATAAAAATATCTATGTTGAAAGGGTGTTTTTCTTCAGTGAAGAAGAAGGTATGGAATTATGGTCATATCATAACACTTATCCCAAAAATCAGAAGAAATTTGGTAAGAACGTTTCATTATTTGTCTAATCCCAAATTGAATATTTATACAAATTTTCATTAATGTACCATTCTTTTCAAGGTAATTTTTCAATAGTTTTACCTGTTTTACTGAAAATATAGTCATCTCTGGATAAAATGGACAATAAATTTTACTATTATTGTATCGCCTTTATTTTGATATCATCAGATTAAGAAATGAAAAATACCCTAAAATCATGTATCATTTATGTCCAAATTGTATCAATATAATTTTTTTAATTTCGATAACTTCATACCTCTCCCCTCCAAAAAACAACCGTGGGATACAGATATTTTTATGGACTCTTATGATTCTTTATTCTTATGGTTCCTTATGGTTCCTTCCCACCAAGTTTCAAAAATGTAAGAATTTTGTCCGCATTTATGTATATATGTCCTATTTTACCTGTACTATAAACTGCTTGCTGTAATAATAATTAAGCCGGATTTGTCTTAATTTTATGAGAAAGGTAGTTCATTTACTTTTTAATATCTTGAAAAGTAAAAGTCCCAGAACCATCTAATCTAACAAAGATAGGATCTGATCGGGAACAAATTAATTCATGAAATTTTATTGCTGGTGTTGACGCAGAATTTTGTATGTTTGTTGTACTTAAAAAAAAGTCATCATTCCATAAAAATGCCTTTAACTTTCTACAGGATACATGTATCTATTCAGTTGTTGTCTCTTTAGAATCGGCATTGAAAAGCACCCTAAAAGCATGTGTCATATGATTATATTGTATTAGGTATAAACAAATTTTTTAGCTTGATAAACTCCTACGTTCTCCCCCTCTCCGCCTCTTAAAATCCGTATATACAAAAAACCAATTCGGGGATTTTGGGGTACTTTGGATATGTTGTTGAGGATATAATTCTGCGTCGATACCAGCAATAAATTTTAATGTATTAATTTGTTCCCACTTGCCCATATTAAACTTTTTATTTTTCCTAGACTAATCCGGTTCTCAGTGTTTGACTACAAATTAATAAGGGCATTGAATTTTGGAAACAAAAATAGTACTTAATTACGTGAAATTTAGCAAAAAAAATATTTTTAACCTTTTTTGAATTTTGATTTCAATCTTTTTTTATATTTAGCGCGCACTAAAGGGGTTCTGACTACCCTTAAAGTGTTAAACACAGCACGAGCGATTAGGTAGGTTGGAGGGGATTTAAAAGGAGAAACCGATGCACATTGATTTTGAATGTCTGTTGATCACAATGGGAGGGGAAAATTGAGCTGGGTAGAGCATATCACATTCGTGTAGTGCGACTGAAGAAAGAATCTCTGTACTTAACAGTACGTCCGAAGTTGGCTCAAGGGTAAACTGATGGGCATTACTAGTAGCGCGAGTATTACGGTTGAATTGTTTAAGGGGAGGAATGCAACTGGCTATTTCACTAGAACACTGTTTGTTAAAATATCGGTAAAATCACGAAAGGCATGAATCATTTCGACGATGTTCCAGAGATGTAAACGTTTACGTTATAGTTATTTCACCAATCATTTTAAGAGCTCTCTTTTGAATTCTATCCAATAGACAATCCAATAGAAACGTGGTCTGTGACACACATACCGAGGACTGAAAGCTGTTCAGTTTCTTCAATGCAAGTGCCGCTCATGGAGAGCAGCATAGGGGGGGGTGGGTTCCGATTTAACGCCAGGAGACAGCATTGAGTTTTGGAGGCATTAAATTCGACTCGGTTTTTGATTCCCCATTGGACAATGCTGTCGAGATCAGAATTTTATGAGCTTATCATACGCTGCCGTTGCAGTTCCACATCTGAAGGACATTGAAGTGAATCTAGAAACGCATATGAAAAGCTGAGGGTTCAAAAATTAATATTGCGAAAACTATTCTTTATTTAAAATGAAAATGAAAGAAGGGACTTGTGGCCTTTCCTAAAAATATAACAGGGCATTAAACATGTTACTGTTGTTTTTTAATTATTTGATTTCTGTTTTAAGTCAATTTTTAAGAAAATGGCCCCTTCCACCTAAAAGCCGCCATCAGAGACCGCAAGACTTACATTTTTTTTAATATTCTTTACATACCTTTTATACGATTAGGCCAGACGAGATACCCTCTGACTGGAAAACGATGGGAGACATCGGGTCTAGATGGCTCATTATTCTCATCTCCAGACTTATCTGCGGCGACCGAATGCCTAAGCAAGGGAAAGTTTCCTTCTTCCAATCTATAAGGGGAAGGGTGATACACGAAATTGCGACAGCTACCGTTCGATCAAGCTGATGTCACACACCATGAGGATCGTTGAGCGGATATTGGATGGCCGCCTACAAAAAATAATACGGCTATCTGACGACCAGTGCGGGTTTCTTTCGGGTAAATCAACCACAGATGCTATTCAGAGTATAAGAATCAAAATGAAAAAATATCGGGATTCTGATATGGGCACGAGTAGTTCCGGAAAGCTACGTGCAGATGGTCATGGACATGTACGAGCAAGTTAAAACAAAAGCAAGATGCCCCGCAGGAATCACCGAAGAGTTCCCAATTAGAGTAGGAGTGCACCAGGGAAGCGTCTTGAGTCCTTTGCTCTTTATTACTGTCCTTGACTTTCTGCTTGAGGATAAGGTGACGTACCCCAAAGTGAATCAGTTATTCTTTGCTGACAATGGAGCCATTATAAATGAAGATTCTGTTTCCTTGCAACGAATACTTGATGTATGGGTGGATGTTCTGGGGGGAAATGGATGCCGCATTAGCGCGAAAAAGACCGAATATCTATGCTGTCCATTTTCTAATCCAAAGTACAAAAATTTTAAATATCTTGGCTCTGTGATCAATAACCAAGGATCTTGTGATGACGACATCAAACATCGCGTAAGCGTAGGGTGGATGAAGTGGCGGGAAAACTCTGACATCATCTGTGATAGAAAAATGCCCCCTAAGCTGAAAGGAAAGCTGTACACGACTGTTCTTCGTCCAGCGCTTACATACGGTTCACAGTGTTGGACAATGTACAAGAAGTATGAGAGTAAATTGACGGCAGCTGAAATGAAGATGCTTCGCATGAGAGCAGGAGTGACAAAGCGTGATCGAATAAGAAGCTAGAGAATCTGAGGAAGCCTACACGTCAAAAATACCATTTTGGACAAAATACAGAATGACCAACTTAGCTGGTACTGTCAGGTACAAAGAAGATGTCATTAGAACCCAGTTCAAAAGGCAATAGCACAAGACGTTCCAACACTATCGCGGAAGAAAGGCATGCGCAAAAACGCCTGGATGAAACAAATGCAAGGGCACCTGCATTTAGTTATTCTGAGGTCAACCTGGCGAACCCCACAAGTGGAGCCATAGTTGAAGCAGTTGAGTGGGTGACTTGTGATCCCCCTCGAGATCATGACAATCGCCGGTTAAATGATGAAGAAGATTCTTTACATACCTTTCGACTCATATAATATTTTTTTGGTTCTCTTCCGCACCCCAAAATTTTCTGTGTGCTCTTAGACTATTTCAAGGATTTATGCAAACTAAAGATTTTTTTTTAAAACTACTGTCTCTCTTATACCAATTTTTACGCTCTAGCTCTTCGTCACACCTTTTGCGAATCACCCTGTGCTTCGCAAGTAAAATAAAATGATAGAAATTACCGACAATGCAATATCATTTAATTGTCCTTACTGCCAGCCTTCCGCCATATCAGGTTGCCAATAAGTCTTTCGCTATTATCCATTTTTGAACTTGCATTGCAAAAAAAATAAAATAATCACTATTGTGTAGCTAAAACAAGCTCTTAGAGGAAGAGAGAAAGTTATATTTCTTGGGTGGAAAATTACCTGAATTGAAAACTCTTATTTCCTGTTTGGCAACTTGGCCAAAGAAATAAAAACTTTAAAAAAAATTAAATAAACGGAATTGAAAATCTTGAAAGTAGATTTCCATTATAAACCCAACTTATCCCATGCCAAATCTTTGAAAAACCACAAAAAAACACAAAAATATTTCAACGATAGATTGCCTTTTCCACAAGGTGGATTATATTCGAATCTTTGCTGGCAATAGTCCAAGGAACCTTCAAGAAGATGGTAAGTAGGTAGGTAGATACTCCTCTATATCCTTTCTGTTGTAGTAGGCAAGTAATTTCCTTTGAACTCTATAGCCTCCCTATAATAGAGGAGTTGAAATCCTTTACTATTATAAAGAAAACCAATTTCCAAAGGATGTTCATAGTATTTACTCTATCAAGAGATAAGCATTTAGCCCAAGAGTACTCCTGACATGCAAGCATCAGCTATAGCATCCTTCAGATACTTGTCGCACAATTAAAATAGAGGGCACGTCCATCACCCGAAATTTTCTAAAAAGCCTAGCAACGCTTTTATGTCGATGACGAAATGACGACATCAAAGATAGGAGACGATGACGACAGCTACAACGCAATACTAACAAATCGAATTTGTTAAACAAACACTCGAAAATCAACATTGATAGTTTAGGTGTAGTGTGAGTCTTTTGACAAGAACACAATCCCCTTCTACCTGTTGTGTCCTAAAGTTGAACACTAATTAAGGCTGCAAAATAATTAGTGACTTAGACATACACATACACTCCTTCGAAAGGATGAAAGAGGCAGAAATCAGTTGTTGCAGGCTTGCAGGAGTAAATGTGCCATTTGCTTTGCTACTACAATATTCCGATTGATTACTACTTGTGGGTGAGATTTGAGATCTACATAGAAACTACCTCAGAGGTGAGGACTGTTTGAGACAGGACAAATGTCCTGTAATTCATTCATTATTTACTTGATACTTATATTAGACGGATGAGCTGTATACGACTCTGACTGATTGGGGTGAAATTTAAATTGCCTCTATGAAAATGAGAAATGGTGATGTTGGATAGAAGGGACGGAGCAAAGCTGATCTGTCCATCACCGTGCGATGTGTCATTGGTCGGTCACAGGCTGTGTCGTCGCGTGGCCATATCTATGAATTCCAATTTTCGATAAGCCGATTCCGAGAACAGAGCGAGAAACTTTTGAATAGAAGGATGAAATTGACATCAAATGTGAAAGGGATTTCTGATTATTGTACCCATGCATGTTACATTTTTCCATGTTTTTATCGAGATTTCTGTATTAACCTAAACAAAAAATGGAAAATTCCTATCGAATGAAAGAGCATTTAAATTGTATATTTCATTAAAATTCAATAAAGTTTTATTTCAGATTAAGGCTTGTTTTTGGTTGTTTATTAATTTCAGCGTAAAATTTGTGATTTAGTCACTGATTGACATCGACATGACGATATATACAAATGCATTATGTATATCCGTCAAGCATGGGAACATCACAACGGAAATTCAAAAATCTATAATAATGCAGGAATTAGGAGCTAATTTAGTGCTCTTATCAGCAGTTAGTATACTGTCACGGTAAAATTTACAGCGACAAAAATCATTCTTTCAATCGTCCAAATCCCTTTTCCTTCCTTGCCTTTTTCTTCATTCCCTACAGGTGTTTTCTTCAATGTGCTGAGAGGGAGAAGGGCAGCCATGGTCCATCAGCCAATTGTTCACTCTCTCAGTATTTTGAGGAGACAAAAGTCGTCGTTGTCAATTTTGGCGGTCTGATCCAAAGGGCTGACAGCAGTGGCGATTCCTCCCAGTTAGCAGGTTTATCGCCGCTAAACCAAGAATTTAAATGAATAAATTGTATGATGTACTTTTTATTTTTAAAAAGTAACAAATGGCAATGTTGAAATAATGATAATGATTTCATACAATAATCAATACTATAAATACAAAAAACTACCCACCTACCCACCTACCTACCTACCTACCTATTTTCAAATCATATTTTCCTTCACACAACACAAAACTCCCATCTTCCTATCTGCCTCAGCGTTACAATATGCGATACCAAAACCAAATTCTCTACAAAGAGCATTGAAATAATTAAAAAAAAATAGATACCTACCTAACCTACCCCCATATTGTTCTCAATTATATTTTCCTGCAGACACACAACATAAAACTCTCATAGAACAAGTCTCCCTTGAAACATTTTAGCTTGCAACATCTGCGCTGCACAATTTCATACAATTTTTAATAATATCTATACAAATTACAAATACAAGCACAAATACAATACAATCTAGAATACAAGAGCGTTTTACTACACAATGTCCTAAGCAAAGCCCAGCTAAATAAATGAAAGCGTAAGCGTAAGTATGATGCGATAAGGCACGATACATTAGGTATGCAAGCAGCTCCAGGTACATTTTGGGTACGTTTTTTTGTCATTCTCTTTTTTGCTTTCGTATATGTTTCTGGGAAAATGCGGTAGGAAGGATGAATGCATTGTTTTGTTATTAGTGATCTTTGATTGGTATGAGTAAACATTGAGATTGAGTTCTTTTAGCACAGTGAATAATTACACAAAAAAAGTGCTAAATTCGCAAAGCGCGATGTAGTTCTGCATTTTTGATATGTTGTTGGGGCATGTTAGAGTAGTATATAGCCAAGTTTGCAGCAACAGTGAAAAAAACGCTAAAATCACCCCTTTTTTCCGACAATTTCCTTTATAACTTTGGAAATATGCAACTTATGAAAAAACCGTCCACTATAAACTTGTTTTTTATAAAATTTTCTACAAAACAACATCAATTTTAAATGCATGTTATATTTGTGTTGCTATCTAACCATGAATTAAAAAAAATCTGAAAAAACTAAGTAAATTTGAAGCACTCAAAAAATATGTCAAAAATTGTCCAATTCTTCTAAAAATTTGGAATCAAATAGTCGAGACTCTAGAGTATCACTAGACGAAATTCGATCCAAATCGGTGAAATAGTTTTGGCAAGAAATATGATGCTAACTAAGTGCAACACAATTATGATGCAAACATTGCGGTGGTCAAAGTAGGACACTTAAGTTGGCACTGATTTTTGTACACGTACTTAGAACCATAAAATCATGAAATATAGTTATAATAGATGTTTACATCTTTTTTCAAGCCAAGTGAACAGTTTTTGGAACTTTTAAATTCAGTACCAAAGTTGCTTAAAAAAAGATATAAATATTATAACTATATTTTATGATAATAATTCTTCGTGACTTAGCAGCATATATGGTCAACTCATTGAAAGGCAATAAACTAATTTAATTCTAATAAACTAGAATTTATATTTAACTTGTTTTGTAGGTTAGAATTATTTAAAATATTTTGAATTATTATTCAAAATATAATAAATATAGTTTGAAATATTTATTATTATTCGAACTTTTGATTTAAAAAAAACGTCTTTTTCAAGACATTTCTTAATATTAAAAAGAATAATAGTTGCGTTCAAAAACCAAAATACAACCAAAAGAGGATTAAACGTTGATATTATTTTTATAAGAAAAAAATTTGTAAGTACATATTTTATAATTTTTAAAAATTGAAGCTATAAAATATTAATAACTATGTTTTTGAGACCTGAAGAAAAACGTAACCACGTTTGAAACGTCGTCTGATTTAGATACTTAGCTACAAATATAGACCTAAAGCATAAACATTATATTTTATGTATAAGGGTTCAAAGTACGTGTACAAAAATCAGTGCCAACTTAAGTGTCCTACTTTGACCACAACAAAGTCGGCGAAAATTTTTTTTTCCGTCAAACGACGCGAATTTATGTATCGATAAATTTTTGAACTTTTATTTTATACCTATAATTTATTAACGTTTTTTTATTAATTGTCGTTATCAATCAAATTAAAAAAATAGTATGATTTTTTTTTTTATTTTAACCTGCCCAGACCACCTAGCTCAACCAATACTAAGGACCAGGAATCGCCACTGGCTGACAGTTGGTCCCCGATCATAATAAAACAGCGCAACATTAAGTAACAGACGGATGGTCTATTCCCTATCAAATCCAAAAATTAGCACGGGTGTTACTTAGTCCGCGATTGCTGCAGTTACTCATTTTGAGAATGGCTGTATGCCCAACATATCTTATATTCTTATTTAACTTTAAGTTGTAAAAGATGGAACGTTAAGTGCTAGTCCCCATTCCCTTAAATCTGCGCAAAATCCCAACGATGTAAAGTAAATTATCGAGATAGGGAAATACTGCCAAACTCTACTTTCGAACTTTAAGATTTCATAATTGAAATTAGCTTTCCATCAAATATCAAAGTAGTCGTTCTGTTAAATGTATTTCTTTTCGAGGGGGGAAAATCTTCGTGGTATAAAATTAATTTTCCTTTTTACATTTTTAAACTTTCCTTAATGAAATTCGTGTGGGTGAGAATAGGTGGCTGAATGCATCCATTGAATTGCCGCCCTCTGGAAGTCATGCCAGAGGTTGGCGAATTCAATGATGACGGTGCTTAAAAGCTGGAGTGTAAAGTGCGAGTAGGATAGGCGGTGGGGTCTCAACTATGTTCGCTCACTCACGCAAATATGCGCGGCGTTGCTGACTAATGACGTGACCGAGATCCACGCTTTCTGATTGGCCGAAAACACTGGGGCATTGGAACGAGAAGAGGCCATCCAGGCATGGTGAAAGTCTGGGAGGTCACTTCTTTACGAGCTGAGAAACAACTTGGTTGTGATAAAAAAAAAGCGGAGAAAAGGATAATTTTTTTTTTACAAAGGAAATTTTTAAGAAAAAAAAAGGAAAGTTAATCATTTAAATTTTGGTTGAATTTCAATAAAAGAAAAAAGGTGTTGAAAGAACATAAATCCATATAATTGGATTGGAAGGCTAATTAGCGAAAGAAAAACAAAATCAGGAAAGGAGGAATTGGCAGTATATAAAAGCCAAGTATAGTGAAGGAAATTAACATTGTAAAATTGTGTTAGTCGTTTTCTTGTGGTGCAACTTTTTTTTGTTTCAAAACTATGAAAAGTCAATTAATCGTTTGGGTTTTGCTACCGTTGCTTTATTTTCCGAGAAAGCGGAACTCGCGTCCCGTTAATAAAACGTTTAGTGTCTTTCGGGACAACGCATTAACGGTCCATCTTCTAGTTCAAATTTAAATTCTTTGTTATCGTGTTTAAAAGATCTTGGGTTTTAGCCCTCCATTTTGCAAGGTTTCCCAAACAAATTATTAATAAATAGCATTAAATTCCAATTCGGAAATTCTTAAATATTATTCTTTTATTATAATACTTTCACCGTCGTTTTCGCTCCAAAAGGTTTGCGATTTCCTTTTTGTGTCCAAAAAAAAATCGCTGGCGCCCTTTTCTTTTGATTTTCAGATACTACCCCCCTGCGGTGATAGAAAAAGAAAAAAAACTTAATCATTTTAATTATTAATTGTAATTCGCTTTTTACACTCCGTAAAAAGCATGTCGCGAACCCGATCCCATCACTGAGCATAGTTGAGGTGGCAGCACTTTTTTATTGCTGTCTGTTGCACTTTTTTTTGATTCACTTGTTTTTCGTCTTCGCCCAACTTTTGACAGTTCGGCTTGAGTTCTTTTTTATTGTAAAAGTAAATTCTCGCGCCGGTCGAAGTTTCGTTTTTTTTTTTTTTTGTTTATTAGTTTAATTAATAAAAAGTGATTCGGTTCGCGAATAAAAAGTGTAACAATACATAAATCCTTTCACCCTCAAACTTTTGGTGTTCCCAGCTTGATGTCAAGCTGCTGTTAACACCACAACGGAAATTTAAGAATCTAATGATGCGGGAATGAGGGGTTATCTTGGGCCTAATTTATAGTGCTGTAATATTAAATTAAGATCTCCATAATTAAATCTTGCAGTTTAATGACAAAGTTGCAGAAATATTTAGACTTATAGATTTAGAATATTAAATGCTTTATATATATTTAAGTTTTATTTTTCTACTCCCACAGGTTCGCTTTTCATAGAGCAAAAACCGATTTCGCTGAAGTCACTTTATCTTAAGCTGTGTCTACCACAACACAAATTTAAAAAATTATTGTTGCAGAAACCTAGAGCTATTTGTCGAATAATCAAGGGACACAAACTTAACAATCTTCATTTCATATTTTTTACCCAACCACAACTCTTTCTCATTCTATACGTTCATTAGCTATACTTTGCAGACGTCATACATAAAAAGGTACCACATACATCATATCATTTTAGGGAAACCTTGCAATGAAGAAGATATAAAACCCAATGGGCCCTTGACCAATAATCAAATTTAGAGATAACTTGTTATTTAAGTGGACTGTAAATAATGAACCATACCAATAAAATCAATTTAATAGTCAGTTTAAAACTAAAATTTACTATAAATTTTAGAGTAAGCAAGCGTATGTTTAACGTGCGTCGTGATTAAGTGTAGACGCCATGTTTGTGCTGTCATTCTGACACTGAGAGTTTATAGCTAAAGAGAAAAACAATTTTCCTCACCTTCTATGTTTGTCACTTGGAATTGATTATTGTTTGCTCCTTCTTATTTGACTACTTGTAAATTACAAATACATAATTTCAAACTTGAATTTGACACCAGCCTTGGGGCCGTTTCTGTTTTCATCAAATCCTCGTCCAAAATGTTTTTTGTCATTATTATATCTTCAAAACTCATAATTAAATTTGTATCTCGTGTTTCCTAAAGTTTGTTTGTTGACTTTTGATAATAACACAATAATGTCATTTCCATTTAATTGAGATGTCTGTTTGACCGCAATTGCAGTAGATAAAGTAATAGAACACTAATTAGTAAAAGGCTTGTTTAATTTGGTTATTGGTGAACAAACAAATTAATTCAGCTTCAAAGTTTAACTTGTCGTTTATTTAAACGCGTGCTTAGATCTTTGAATAGAGAAACAATGCAAAGGTTGTCCGTTCTCTATTCAACAACGTCAACCGCAACCTCTTACGAGCCTTATTTGGAAAGTTATGTCCATATAAAGACTTTTAATATTTGGGTTCAAAATTAAGAGATTTAATTTGTATCAAAATATCTTTGCAACCAGACCCGATACAATGCTCCAATTTTTAGCTATGGATAACCCTCAAAATACTGATTAAGCGTTTTAAAAACTGCAAGGCCTTCCGAGCCTTCTTTGTGGAACTGTAGAATTGTAGACAATAATGGATATACTTTGAATTAAGATATCTTCGCAACCAGATCTTATAGAAAAGGTGGCACTTCCTGATATTATTTACGCTCTAGGATGCTTAGCTTAGGAGATATACGAGTTTAAAGATGAATAAAAAGTCAATTTTTCAACTTTAAGTTTTCGTACAAAATGATTCATCTATGAAAAGGTAGGGTTAAAAAATTGCCCAGATTTAAACCGATTTCTAATGTGGTAATCTCCCGATTTCAGAAAATGTTTTCTGGCAACACTGATGGACATGGACATGGACATGGACATGGACATGGACATGGACATGGACATGGACATGGACATGGTCAGGTTAAAGTTCAGGTCAAAGGTCAGGTCAAAGTTCGGTCAAAAGTCAGGTCAAAGTTCAGGTTAAAGTTAAGGTTAAAGTTCAGGTCAGAGTTCAGTTTAAAGTTCAGGATAAAATTCAGGTCAAAGGTCAGTTCAAATGTCAGTTCAAAGGTCAGGTCAAAGGTCAGGTCAAAGGTTAGGTCAAAGTTCAGGTCAAAGGTCAGGTCAAAGTTCAGGTCAAAGGTCAGGTCAAAGTTCGGTCAAAGGTCAGGTCAAAGGTCAGATCAAAGGTCAGGTCAAATGTCAGGTCAAAGTTAAGGTCAAAGTTAAGGTCAAAGTTCAGGTCAAAGGTCAGATCAAAGTTCAGTTTAAAGTTCAGGATAAAATTCAGGTCAAAGGTCAGTTCAAATGTCAGGTCAAATTTCAGGACAAATGTCAGGTTAAATTTCAGGAAAAAAGTTTGGTCAAGTGAAAGGTCAGTTAAAAGGTCAGATCAAAGGTCAGGTCAAAGGTCAGGTCAAAGTTCAGGTCAAAGGTCAGGTCAAAGTTCAGGTCAAAGGTCAGGTCGAAGTTCGGTCAAAGGTCAGGTCAAAGGTGAGGTCAAAGGTGAGGTCAAACGTCAGGGCAAAGGTCAAGTCAAAGGTCAGGTTAAAGGTCAGTTCAAAGGTCAGGTCCAAGGTCAGGTCAAAGTTCAGATTATAGTTCAGGTTAAAGTTCCGGTCAAAGGTCAGTTCAAAGGTCAGGTCAAAGTTCAGTTTAAAGTTCAGGTTAAAGTTCAGGTCAAAGGTCAGTTCAAAGGTCTGTTCAAAGGTCTGGTAAAATCAACGTAATATCAAAGATCAACAAAGATCAAAGATCAAAGATCAAAGATCAAAGATCAAAGATCAAAGATCAAAGATCAAAGATCAAAGATCAAAGATCAAAGATCAAAGATCAAAGATCAAAGATCAAAGATCAAGATCAAGATCAAAGATCAAAAATGAAAGATCAAAGATAAACAAACATCAAAAATCAAAGATCAAAGGTCAAAGATCAAAAATCAAAGTTCAAATTTCAAAGATCCAAGATCCAAGATCCAAGATCCAAGATGTTTTTTTTTGAAAAGTTATAGCCATATGAAGACTTTTAGTTTTGGGTCGAAAATAAAAGAATGATTTTGAATTCAAATATCTTCGCAACCAGACCTCGTAGAGTGTTCTAGTTTTCAACTATGGATAGCTCTCAAAAAACTTATTAAGCGTTTTAAAAACCGCAATGTACTCCGAGGCTTATTTGCGAAACTGTAGGCATACAAAGACAACCAAGGGATCAAGACTCAAAAAAAAATAACTGTATGCAAATATCTCAAAAACTAGACCTTATCAAAGGGTTTCCTTTGGATTTGCTGATTGCATTTGACAATACGTTTCTATTTATGTACATTTCAATGGGTTCCGGAGACTTTCGTGAAAAAATAGATTTTTTGTTGCAAGGGGGTTGTCCATGTTTTTTTTTTTCAAAAATCGATTGAAAAAAAAAAATTCTCAGATTTGAATGGCAATGTAAAGTCCTGTCCGTTCTGTATTCAACAACGTTAACCACAACCTGTTACGGGCTTTATTTGGAAAGTAATCGCCATATAAAGACTTTAAGTTTTTGGGTTGAAAATATTGAATGAAAATATTTTTGCAACCAGACGCCATACAATACTCTAGTTTTCAGCTATGGATAGCTTTAAAAAAAACTAATTAAGCGGTTTTAAAACCGCAAGGCCTTCCAAGCCTTATTTGTGGAACTGTAGGCATCCAAAGTCATCCAAACTTTCAAAACTCAAAAAAATCGAAAACAATGGATTTACTTTGAATCAACATATCTTCGCAACCAGACCTCATAAAATGTTTTGGTTTCAGCTGTGGATAGCTCTTGAAAAACTAATTAAGCGTTTTGCAAGCCGGAATGACCTCCGAGCCTTATTTGCGGAACTGTAGGCATACAAAGTCATACAAGCCTTCAAAACTCAAACAATAATAACTTTGAATGCAAATATACCGAAAACTAGACCTTATAGAAGGGTTTTCTCTTTTTCAGAACACGAATAATGAAAATATCAGCGCTCCAATATTCCGTTTCCCAAACCGTACGTGTTTGACTTCCCTGTGCTGCATATGCCGGTATTCACATTTGACTGAATCTTTTAACTGCTCTGTACTTTATTTCACTCCCACTTCATGGTTAGAATGCGAGGGAAAGCAGTAAATTTTTAAAAATTTTAAGAGTGTGCTCATATTGGACTGACTCCTCCGACTTTGTTTGACTTCACTAAGGAAATCGACACAATTTTAATTTTTTCTTTTTAATCTACTGCTTTTCATATCTTTCTAACCATGATGTGGGAGTGAGATGAAGTTCAGGGAAGCTTTGTATATGAAATCTATAGTTATATTATAAATCAGCTATTCGTTACGCGATATGTATATGTTGGCGGCCGCGCGCTAGTGTTTTTGATTTGACATACCAGCTAGCAAAGTTAGTTTATGAATCACCAGGCGTCACCACCGTCGATTTGCACACCGAAAGTACTATAGATTTTATATACAAATAGAGACGTCAAAAAAAGGTGGAAGAGTCAGTCCAATGTGAACACCGTCTATGAGAACAAAAAACACAAATATACACAAAGCCTTATAAGTCATTTAATGTTCTTCTTTTTTAGTAAAACTATTTTATTATAGAATAATATATTTTTTTTTTTTAATAAATTCTTCTGTATCATGGAACCGTGGAAGAAAATAGCACTAACAGAGGATCAACTCCAAATATTGTATAGAGAATGGGGAGTATTCTACACCCATAAGCAAAAACTTGATATTGCTGCTAACTACTATGACATCTCGCTGAATATAAAAGTAAAAACATTTCAAGTTTTGTTTCGATTTTTTTATAATTGTACAAATTGTATTTGTTGTTGTTAATGTTGTTAGAATGACCCAAAAGCTCTTTATAATCGGAGCCGTTGCAAGCGCAATATTGCTCAAACAGTTGGATCATTGCGCGATGCAAAAGCTGCTGTTGGTATGTTGTGATTAAGCTTCGTACATTCTTGATTAAGAATTTCGACTAATCTCCTTACAGAAAGTGACCCACTAAGCCAACCATTCAACCTAGAAGTCTGTGATGCTTTGTACCAGCTAAACGAATTTGAACGAGCCAAATGTGAAATTTTCAATAATTCACTTAAATTTACAGGACTTAAATTAGATGCATTTCAAAACAGAAGTGATGTGGTAATACAAGTAGATACTAGTTCAAAACATACCAGTTCTACTAACTTAAGTACAAAGACTTAAATTTAGGTATTTTTGGGCTAGTACAATAAGGGATAGTTTTTCAGTGTGGGTTTAAAGTTAAACCCAAGTTAACTTCACAAATTTGGTGAGTCAACTCTGGTTAACTAAACAAATGCTTTTGTTATTTTATCTTCTTTGTTTTTAAGACTTTCTGCATTCAACTTTCACTTAAAACCTGTTTCTTGACATAACTGTAGACAAATCTTTTTTCCAGAGCTAAGTTACTCTGGTTTAACTCACCACTGAAAAATTGGGCCTAACAGACTTACATAAATTGGCCCTTTCTTACGCATGCAAGCCATTCACTCTCTAAATGATGCCCTCTACACTCTTTTTTTTTCAAGCTTGATGACAACTTCAATGCAACTCTTGTTGAAACTTTGGGACCACATATTCTAGAAAATGAAAAATATTTCCACAAAGCATTCAAGAAGCAAATTCTAGAGAATAATATCGACACAAGACCTCTGTGGAAAATACTTAAGGAAGAAGAACAATGCGATGTTTTGAGTATTCTGGAAAAAGAGGTTAATTCTTCTTCTTTCTATATATTTTCTGAACCAAAAAGGACTTGCTTTCTGTTTTTATTCACGTAGGAAGAACTTATTTCTCCAAGAGAAATAGCAAGACGAAAACTTGTCTTTAATGTTTTCAATCAAATTTATATGCGAAGAAGTTGGATTGATGTACTTTTTATGAAGACTCTCAAAACTCATTCAAGTTTACTTTTATCACAATCTAAGTGGAGTAGTCCTCAGTTGGAAGATATAACCCAGAACAAATATGATGTTGCTATGCGATTTTTGGTGAGCTAATACAAAATAAAAATGCTGAATAGCTCAGGAAAAGTGAACATAAGTATACTCCCTGTCACTTGTTTGAGGCCATTATTTTCACGAAAGTTTTTTCTCGATAAATACCTGTAGGTAATAATTTTCCTGGAAATTTTTGATACCTGTGAGTAGGTTAATATTTATAAAAAAGTATAAAATAAAAGGGGTAACTTGGAAATTCCACAGGACTTTCACAAATTATAAGAATGGACTGCAAAAATGGGTATACAAAAATCTTATAAAATAAGAACAAAACTATACAAATGTTTCCTTTTTTTGTTTTTAAACATTATTGTATTATGTTTTCGTCAATTAAAAATGAGTATGCCCGAAATTTTTTGAAAACAGCTCTGTTAGGAGGTTTAGAATTAAATCATACAGTTTTTAGAATAATCCAGTGAAATCTGGCTCCAGGCATCACAGTTAGCTTGGACCAAGACGTCCTTATCTCCAAACTGTCTACCAGCATCAGAAACTTTTCAAAATAGCCAGGCCCAAACGTTTTAGATGATGTTTGAATCCGGTGAAAAGGGTGGCTATGGTAAAAGTCCAACGTTTTCCGACTGAATCCAGCTTCTAGCTACCCTGGAATTATGGATAGGGGCGTTCTCTTGTTGGAATATCTAAGGTAGAGGCTCAAGAATATTCCTTAGCTTTGGAAACACCCGTTACAGCAGGCATTTGTAACTATTTCCGTTCATTGTTGTAGTTATAAATTCCAATTTAGTTTTTCCATTATAGGTGATAGCTCCCCACACGATAACACGTGATGTATGACTGTGATGTCTTGACATAATAAGTTCTTCTTTTCTTTAATCGTCAAAATAAAAGTTGTAACCATCGGGTCCGTCAAGATTGAACTTTTTTTCATGTGAAAAGATATCCTTTTTCCATGCGTTGCTACAGGCAACGTTCTCCCTGGCGAAATTCATCCGTAGTTTCTTGTTTAGCTGTCGAGAACCGGTTTCTTTTTGATTTTCAACTCTTGATGTTACCACTCGTTTTAATTGTCATTAAAACATTCGAAATACTGGCTGATACCCCGTTTTTTTACCTTATTTTAGGCGCTGATAGTGTGGAATTTGAAGCTAGCGGCTGAATGAGACGCTTTTCTTGGATTGTTGTTGCTTGAGTTATGCGTCCTTTTAATTTTTTCCATAGTTTTCAGTGCCTGCTAGATAGTTGTTGACAATGGTCTTACTTCTGTTCGGTCCTCTAGCTTTTTCTCGGCCTGAGAACCCCAGTACCTTTAAGGCATCTATTGATCCTCTTTCTGCTACTGTCGACGTGTTTCCAGAGCCCATTTTAACTTGAAATTTAATATAAAATATAGTTTTCTATCCTTTCTTAAATATTTTAAGCTTTTGTTTGAAAAAAAATCGGCGATGTTAACTTTTGCCAAGCAATTTTTGGAATGGCCTCAATCAAGTGACGCAACGTTTTATATCCATTTTTTGCAGTCCATTCACATTATTTGAGAATTTTTTATGAATTTTCCAAGTTACCTCTTTAACTTTATCCTTTTTTATTGCAAAATGTATATACCTACTCCCACGTATCAAAAATTTCCAGGAAAAATATTGCTTACAGGTATTTATCGAGAAAAAACTTTTATGAAAATAGTCGCCTCAAACAAGTGACAGGGAGTGTATGTACATAGATAAATATTGTCAATCTGCCAAGAAAAAGCAAGTGAAGCTTTTTTAACGCAATTATCTTTATTTTGGTATTGGCAATAACTCCGTAACGATAAATGCAAAACTTGTAGATCTTGACATCGGCAAGACAAAACGTTATTATATGTACTACGTTTCCACCAAAAACCGAGATTTGGTTAATGAGATTTGTTTGGTGGTTTCACTGCACAAAAAGATCAAAAAGAGGATTATGGCAAAACATTCAAATGGTGTTTCATTTTTTTGATATGAAGTGGAAGTGAGATAGATAGTATTTGTTTACATTTCCATCTGTCAATAAACGAACATGACGTTTAAATGGGTCGGTTCCACAATTATTTTCCGAAAAAAAAGTTTGTTTGATTTGACAAACAAGTAGATTTGAATGATTTTTTTTTTAATTCCAATTTTTCCAATCTTTTTTTAGTTTTAAACAAATATATCACTGTCATTTTCCCGAACACCAATTCGGTTAATAGAACTCATGATAAAGCTTTTTAAGTGAACCTTATTCGGGTTTTCTAGGTAAGGAGGCTTTATATTGTTGATTTCTTGCGTTTTAAAATCTTAACCCCCGTTAAGATGGAAGGGGCAATTTGCTAAGAAAAGGACTTAAAGTAGAAAAAACACTGTTGAAAAACAATGGTAACACCTACAATATTTTTCTATGGCTTATATCTCAAACCCAAAAACCCATTCCTGAATTTTCTTTTTAAATAAAGTTATTTTAGACGATAGTTTTTTAAATATATATAATTTCGCAACTTAGAATTTTGAAGACGAGAAAAACTTGTCAGATACTTAACAAGCCCTTGCTGGATTACAGTACCAAGAATTTAGACGAAGGAAACTTTTCAAACACTCATATTAAAAACTGGTTGGACTTGTTTCGTTACCCCATCAGGAATGTATCCTGTACACCAAAAACAATTTAGAATAGAAAACCTGTTCTGAGTTGTTGCACCCAAAAAGCAAGTACATAAAGTCCTGCTCTATTCTGTATGGATTTATTGTTATGCAATATGGTATTAAACATTGGAGTATGAAACTTATTCAATTTCGACATTGAATATTTGTAGAGCGAGTTAGCCCAGTGGGTAGCGCATTGGACTAACAAGCAGAAGATCGTGGGATCACAAGAAAATTTTTGTTTAACTGACGAGGCAAAGGGGTTCATAATCACCAAGGCACTTTTTCTAGCCTTTGGTTACCCTTGCCAGAATCTGTGTAGGACTCTCTAGTGCCCTATGTCGAAAACAAGATTGTTTTTCTGCACGGGTTCTGTCCCCAAAACGTTCCCATTCCAATGAATAATCAGTGCCGATCCGCCGTCCATTGGCTGCACACACGTTTTGTTAAGTCTCTGCGGAAGTAAAAGTCCCCTCGCTTTCGTCCATCCCTGTTTATATTTATTATTGTCTCGTGTTTAGTCTAAATAATTAAAAAAAAAAAACTGCTTTATAACGTCCTTTTCTTTAATAATAATACAAAAAAAAAAATCATTACACCCCCATTATTAATCATCAATCAGTGCTTGTGTTTTAAAAAAAAATAATCATCAAAAAATAAATATCCCCAAATCTACGTCGCGCAAAAAAAAAAAAAAAACAATAAACCGGTTTTAGTGTCTGTGATAGTTAATGTGCAACCAACAGTCCAGTCCATCACCTAAGCACATCAGTGCATTGCAATAGACATAAACCTATATATAAAAAAAAAAAAAAAACAAAAATAAAAAGCTAAATGAGAAATTAAGAGCTAACAGCAGCGAGTGGTATTCCTCCCAATTTCCTTCCCCCATCATCTCTCGCAGTCAAATTGGTTTGACTATTGAAAGCACTGTGTGATGTGCATGGTACTGCTCCCTCACAGTGCTTGCATTGAACAAATTAATTATGACGTCAGATAGATAGTTGTTTGTTTTATCTAGTTAACCAGGGGCGGTTCAATTTCAGATTGTCACTTAGGCATAACACTAGTGGCAAATTGTTATTGAAAAGCTCAAATTGGGATCTAGATTAAACGTTCTTCTTAGGTAATTGTCTGACTTGTGTTTTTGCAAGTTAGGAATATTTTAAATGGGTGGTAGATTTAGGGTGGATTTTAGCAACATTCGTGGGCTTAGACAGAATTTCTATTCTGCATACGTTCATACTGTACAATACAGGCCAGCTGTTTTGGCACTGAGTGAAACACAAATAGGTGAAAATTCTGATCATTCAGAATTTAACCTATATGGGTATAGCTTAGTGCCTCTATTCTTTGCTCACCATGGACTCGCCATTTATATAAGAAATGATGTTGCGTACCAACTTCAACCACAATATGGTTTGTGCTCAAACACATATTTTAACTTCATGTGGTTCAAATTTTCGGTCAATAAGCACATCATTCATTCATGTTTTATTTATCGGAGCCCGAACCTGGACAGAAATTTAACTTTTAACGAATTTGATGCTCTGTCCGACTCCATCCAAAGAATTGTTGCCCTTTATCCTTGCACTGAAATCGTCATTGCGGGCGATTTCAATGTACACAATTCTAGTTGGCTTCGCTTTTCAGGCCAGACAACACCCGAAGGAAGGTATGTTGAGCTCTTCGCTGAGTTAAACCAACTAACTCAGCTTGTTGACGAGCCCACTCGAATACCGGACATTGCAGGTCAATCCGCCAACACCCTAGACTTGTTTCTCACCTCTGATCCTAATAAATACTCAATTAGTGTATTATCGCCTCTAGGCACATCAGACCATTGTGTCATATCTGCGAATTTCTCGTGCCAACAAAACACAGTTAAAGAGAAAGCACCAACGAGAACCGTGTGGCAGTACGAGAAAGCCAACTGGGACGGTCTCAACGGTTTCTTCAGTAACTTTAACTGGTCACTATGCTTCCTCGATAGTGACGTAAACTCCAGCGCAGATATGATCACAAACTTAATTCTTTGTGGAATGAGTAATTTTATCCCGAATAGGGTAAAATCTATCAAACCCAAAGAAAACTCATGGTTTGATTCGAGCTGTAAAGAGGTTATTAGGGTTAGAGAAGTAAATTTCCGATGTTATAAGGCCAACCCTACTGAGGAAAACCGGAATAAGTTCAAACAAGCTAGAAAGACCTGTAATGTTCATATTCGACGAACCAAATTTTTGCATGACCAGAAATTAAGGCAAAAAATACTACAATGTCCCACAGGTAGTAAAAATTTTTGGTCATTTGCAAAAAATATACGAAATTCTACTTCGTCGTCGGTTCCAACGCTCGTCTTCAATGACACCCCTTTTGTCAGCTCGATAGATAAAGCCAATTTGCTTGCAGCACAGTTTGCTGTTAATTCGACGCTGCCAGAAAGTGTTATGACTCCTCCTGTACTTGAGAGCGTAAATGATTTTATGGGACAAATCTTCTTTCGCACTCGTGCAGTTGCCAGAGTCCTGAAAGATCTTGATATACACAAATCCGCTGGCCCGGATAGTATCCCTCCCATTGTTCTGAAGAGGTGTTCTTCAACGCTGGCAAAACCACTGCGTAAGCTTTTCCATCTGTCCTACTCTACTGGTCTCTTTCCGAGTGGATGGAAAACAGCATTTGTCCAGCCTGTCCCTAAAAAAGGCGTATCTTCTTCACCCTCTAACTATCGACCGATTGCACTTACGTCCCTTCTTTCCAAGGTCATGGAAACGCTGATTAATTTTCAGCTCAAGAAATATCTCGAAGATCGAAAGCTTCTTAATGACCGGCAGTACGGCTTTCGCAGCAATAGGTCCACTGGTGATCTGATGGTTTATCTCACCGAACAGTGGCACAAATCTTTACATCGTTTTGGAGAAAGTAAGATTATTGCACTTGATATTTCAAAAGCATTTGATAGAGTTTGGCACCAAGCTCTCTTATCGAAAATGCGTGCATTTGGCATCGACGAATCTCTACTTCGCTGGATTAGAAACTACCTTTCGGACCGTTCAATTCAAGTTGTATTGGATGGTTTCAAGTCTGAAATCCATAAAATAAATGCTGGTGTGCCCCAGGGCTCCGTTTTGTCTCCGACTCTCTTCCTTATATTCATAAACGATCTTTTATCTGAAACTTCTAATCCATTAAACTGTTTCGCTGACGACAGTACCCTCAGCTTCTCATATTCGTTTACAGATTCACACCCATGTCCTTCGGATGTGGAACTTGAACGGCAGCGTATGATAAGCTCATTAAATTCTGATCTAAGCAGCATTGTCCAATGGGGAAACAAAAACCGCGTAGAATTTAATGCTTCAAAAACTTAATGCTGCCTTCTGTCATTAAAGCGAAACCCACCTCCAATGCCGCTTTCCATGGACGGCACTTGCATCGAGGAAACCGAACAGCTCTCAGTTCTCGGTATGTGTGTCACAGACCACCTAATGTGGAATGACCACATATTTGACGTCGCCAAAAACGCTGCTAAGTGCTTAGGTTTTCTCCGAAGATGCAAGAAATTCTTTACCCCCTCTGATCTGGCTATGATCTACAAAGCATTTATTCGTCCAAAGCTTGAGTATAATTCACATATATGGGCAGGGGCTCCTATAACTCATCTAAGCTTGTTGGACCGAATACAAAAAAGGGCCCTAAAAATGATAGGTGATCGAACAATAACGTCAACAATAGCACCCCTCGAACATCGCCGCAATGTCACCTGTCTCTCACTGTTCTATCGCTATTTTTATAAACAGTGTTCAAGTGAAATAGCCAGTTGCATTCCTCCCCTTAAACAATTCAACCGTAATACTCGCACTTTTAGGAATGCTCATCAGTTTACCCTTGAGCCCAATTTCGGACGTACCGTTAAGTATAGGGATTCCTTCTTTAGTCGCACAACAAGAATGTGGAATGCTTTACCTGACCCTATTTTTCCCCCCCATTTTGATATTCAGAACTTCAAAACCAATGTGCATCGGTATCTCCTTTTAAATCCTTCCTTGTTTTCCTAAGGCTCGCACTGTGCTAGTCATAATTAAGGGTAGTAAGAACCCCTTTAGTGCGCGGCATGTTTAAAAAAAAAAAAAAAAAAAAAAAAAAATATCACTTCTAAGTAAGCAGTCTATACTGTATTGTGCCTGTTCCTTCGGATAAGTTAATTATCTAAGGGACAATTTTTCAATAGTCAGATAAGCAATCAGTTAGTATTTAGTCCTCAGATAGAGCAAAAATCTATTTTTCAATGGGCAGATATAACTTATTTCTAGGAATAGGAACAGTAAATTTACTTGCTCATTGAGAATCCACATAAAGTTATTCATAGGAATAAATATTTTCAAAGTCAAACATTACTGTTTGTCAACACTGCTTTAAAATAAACGTTAAATAAAATTAAAATTACTTTAGAAATGTTAGATATACAAAAACAAAAATATCAAAAACATATACAAACATAAATGAGAGTGACATTCAAATTGTAGTATTCTACAGATAATTTTTTTCAATTGAAAAATTCAATTTTGCTATCCGATTGTTAAAGAGCCAAATAACTTTATTCTTCCAGTAAATAACTGTAGTACGGGAGGCGACCGAAGGTTTACCTATCTCACCGCGGCTTCAGAAAAGAATGATGCCAATTCATAGCTTTAGTCTTAACATTAACAAAACCGCTGGTCGGACAAGGTTTTTCAGGTGCCAATGGGTAGACAACGCACTTTTTCGGTTGCATTTTTGGCTTAGGATACCTAAACCATGATGGATTTTTATAAATGGGGTATCAAATGAAAGCTTAGACTGCCCTCTTTATAAAACCAGTGGTCGGACAGACTTTTGTTGGGTGTTGTGGCGAGTCCGACCACTTTTGGAAATTGTATCCATTGCGTTTAACAGGTGGACAACTATGCAAAACTAGAAAAACGCGTTTACCATACTTAAATGCATTTTAAATGCAAATGTTAAAAAAATAGCTCTTTTGGTCGGCTCGCTGCAACAACCAATTTTGTCCGACACTGGTTTTGTAAAGAGGGCAGTCTAAGCTTTCATTTGATACCCCATTTATAAAAATCCATCATGGTGTACCCTAAGCCAAAAATGCAACCGAAATGTGAGTTTTGTACCCATTGGCACCTGAAAAAGTTGTCCGACCAGCGGTTTTGTTAATGTTAAGACTAAAGCTATGAATTAGCATCATTCTTTTCTGAATACGCGATCAGATAGGTAAACCTACGGTCGCCTCCCGTCCTACTAGCTCTTTAACTGACTATTGAAAAATCGGCTCTAAGTAATAAAAATATTTGTTCTCTATCTGAAGATTAAGTACTATTGTACCTACCTATTATTGTTTTATAGGCTTTCGTCTTTTTCATGTGTCGTAATGATTCGATATGGACTTTCTTCCGACTGATAATAAATTGTCACATTGGACATCTTCAGTTCGCATTATTTGAAAGGAGAATGGGCAAAAAAACATATATGGGACCTGGTCTACCTAGTGCCCAGAAACGAGACATATGAAGACATTATGGACATATGGAGTGTACCAACGTTCCAGTATTTTGTTTGTCCTAAACAATGGGAGTTGGCCAAAATTAGCGACCAAAAAAATAAGAAAAACACTTTACAAATTCGAATAAACATAGACGAATTGTTTTATATTTTGTAATATTATGCCTAAGCCCCATGGTTTACAGTTCTGTGCCCATATTTAAAAATAATGCTCTTGAACTAAGCTTTCCAACGTTGTATATCTTAATTGTGGGAACTAGACGCACAATTATTCCCATTCATTAAATTCGCTAAATCGAATAAAAAAAGTAGAATTTTCATACCGTTAACCGAATCATTGGCCAACCATGATATTATTCGCTATTATTTTCCATTGGTATAAAAGTTCCTTTATTTTGGGGTCTATCCAGTTCATCAAAAGTGACAAATGCTGTCATTTCAATGGAACACTATTGCAATTAATTTTCGCTCTAGTTGCAATCTTTGTTGCCATACACTGCCTGAACCCAATGGTGTACAGGTTTGTGTCCATACACAAAAATGATGTACTAGGGCTAAGCTTTCCAACGATATATATCTTATTCGTGGGCAATAGGAACTAAGAGGAAGAGTTTCAATGAAACTCATGTGATGTTTCATTTATTCTCAAAATCTCACAGGAAGATATTTTTGGAACATTTTTGTTAATATTTTAGCTCTCATAGTTCTTAAGTTATTTAATAATATTCAAAAACAAGCTTAAATGGCTCTAAAATATTCAGACAAAAATAATATAATAATAAAATTGTATCTATTTAAATGTTATTAGTTGTGCAAATCCCAAATCAAAGTAAAAATTGATCCATTTAATTTAAGAACACTAAATTTAATATTTTCCAATTATTATCAATTGATAACAACTGACATACAAACCTAGAAATAAGTGTTATGATGGTTTTTTTTTTTCCTTAAATTTTGGTATCAAGTAGCTAACCTTTACCAAAAAACCAAGCTATATCAATTTATTTGTGTTTTAGAAAATGTTAAATGCTAGAACACCATTATACACGCAAAAGGTTCGAAAGTGTCCAAACAAAAAATTAACGGAGAAACTTAATGAAGAACATTTATTTCGAATTCAATACCAAGTTCATCGCAATATGTTAACTATCTTAAGAAAAATCAAATATCTAAGGCAAGCAAGGAAAATCGAGGTAATTTTTTAAAAGAATTAATTTATTTTCCGAAAATTTTCTTCAAAAAATACAAACAAAAATTTAGAAACTAACAAGTTACATTGAAGAAGTAATGGGTGATTATGTTGTTTTGAAAACTCGACGAGTTATGCCATGGAAGTTTGAATTTATCAATGAAGTCTATAATCTATTGGCATTGGCCCATATTGATAAGTATGTAGATACACCACAGAAACTTACTGATTTCAAGCCCGAAGAACGTTTCATGGTGCTTTTGAAAATGCCAAGGGAAAAGGATAAGGAACCAGTAGCCTTTATATTTGGCGATAAGTCAACATATCAGGATGAAGATATTGCCGATCAGCCTATGATTAAGCATAAGTTTGTATTTTGTTTTAATTTATCTTTTAAAGAAGTACAGTCAGACTTCATTTTGACAATAAAATTTGGATTTTTTCTTTAAATCCTAAAGCATACACACAGAATTAGGCTTATTCCCCCGTCACAGCACCCAGATTTATTTCAATTCCTATTGGTCTGAGAGAAAAATCGCTGAGCAAGCAATATTGGACCTGCTGCAATTGTGAACACTTCTTGTCTCAACTCCGACAAGGAGCAATAGCCCCTTCACGTTGTTACCTGAGTTGTTTGCTATAATCGTTATAAGTAGCATAGGAAAGTCAGATTTTTGTGTGGAACGAAATATAGAACGGATGAATTTTTAATACGTGAAATAGGGCTATTAGAAAAGATTAAGTCCTGTTTTCGGGATGCCATACCCCTGGGATAATCCGCCATTTTAGAAAATGCGAATTAATCTATATCTCCGAAACTATTAATCTTCTAAGAAAAATTGCAAGACCAAAGTTCTAGGCAATGAAAACATCTTTCATTCATTTATACATTCTTTTTTCGGGGCGGGCAATATTTTCAAGGGTATGTCGTTTTATTTTTTGTTTTTTTAACATCTTACCGATATTTCCTTCCAAGAAAAAGTCTGTACTATATCGGCTCAATTGATTAAGCAGCCAATTTTCCAAAAGCTCCAACTTTGGACTGGGATATATTAAAATTTTGGAAACTCTATTTTCTACAATTTTTATCATAAGAAGAATTTACGTAAGGTTCTTAGAAAATGAGAAAAATGCGAACAAGTAAACGCAGAAAAAAGTTTTGAAGACAAATTTTATTTCCAGCAAATTTGGAACTTTTCACCTCATATGTATAGTTTCGGAGATATGTATTAATTCGACAAAATGGCGGATTACCCCAGGGATATGGCATACCGAAAAACAGGGCTTAAGCTTTTCTCATAGCCCTCTTTTATGTATACAAAGTTCAGCCGTCATTACGTTCCATAAATCGATTTTTTGTTTTACTAATTTTCCTGTACTGAAGGGGTCATTGGGAGTCTATGGTGCGGGTTGCGATCGTCTAGCCTAGTGGTGACCGCCATTTTGAATTTAACGTAAATTTTTTTTTGTTAAATAACTTGCCCAATTTAAACTTCTGACAAAAATTTGTTAACACCCAGTGTTTAGAATTTAATTTTCTACAACTTTGGTTATACTAATTTTTTGTATACGGTTGATACTTTTCGAACAATTCGGGAATATAAGATTAAACCTAGTATCGCTTAAAATATATTTAAGAGGAGGATTAACAAGGAGAAAGTCCGATGATGTGGTATGGTTTGGAGAAAATAGTAATAGATTCATATAGAAGGGTTAAACGCGAGTTTTTTTTCACTATGGAAGGGGAATTTAACTCACCTATTTTATAGAGGAGGGACACTTTTTTAAATAAAATGGCTTAAAATTTAAAAGGACTATACTTTTTTTGGAAGCCAGGAGTACCTTCTCTAGTAAAATGTTTCATTTTGATATAAAAAAGAGTATTTCTTGAGAGAAATCAATGGATGTTTATTTTATTGTAAAGAAGAAGATATGCCATTAACAATATGCCAAATCAATATCAGCCGAATGGCTGCCAAGGCCACGTCGTGCCGCGCCGGCCGTCTTGTTGAAGATAAACGTCGTCCAAATCAATATCTTCCGATTCCGGCCATAAAAGATCATTAATCATAGCTCGGTAACGCAATCCCTTCACCGTAACAGTTACACTAGCCTCATTTTCGAATAAGTGAGGTCCAATCACACCGCTGCGCCAGCCCAAAAACCGCACCAAACAGTGGCACGATGAGGATGGAGAGGCTTTTGAACAATCATTCTTAGATTTTCCGAGCCCCAAGTGCGACAATTCTGCTTATTAACGTAACCTCCGAGGTTAAAATGGGCCTCATCACTGAAGATGATTTTTCGATGAAAATCCGGATAGTTTTGATGCATTTCAAGGACCCAATCAGCGAAGATCCAACGTTGCTATGATCGACAGTCTTGAGTTCTTATATTAAGTAAACTTTAAAAGCCTTAAGACCTAGGTCCTAGATATGCAAAATACGATGTAATGTCGTTTGTGGAATGCCTTATTCGAAAGATCGACCAGGAATCAAAAAACCTGGGGTCGTCAACAGCTACACGAAATTTGGCCCCAATGAAATATGACCTCAAACATAAACTGAAAAATGGAGCCAAAAAATTATATGGGAAACAACAAAAAAAAAGTTAAAAATTTGTAAATTGGGGCCATTTTTCATTGTTTTGGGGTCTTTTTTTCATTTTTAATTTTGGGGTGAGATTTCAGTATGAAAAATAGCCCCAAACTTTTTTCTTAAACCAAAATACTTTTGCAAAAAAAAAACTTTGACAGCAAACCAACTGACAACATTAGGCGCCTGCCAGGCGACTGAGCATACCCTAAGTGGAGCGACGGAGTCGCGTGAGCGGGACAGGGGACCCGAAAAGGGAGTTAAAGTCCTTGAACCTGCGAAGAGGGCCAAGCAAGGTACTTTTAAGGCTCTCCCAAACCGACGGAAACATTTTGTTGTACGATTGTAATTTTTCTGTTGTCGTTGCTTCTTATATTAATTTTCGGACAATTTTTCATTTTTTGTTTGGGCCATTTTACATAAGATTAGGGCCATTTTTCCATTTTTAAAATGGGCCCATTTTTCATAAAGAAAAAAAAAAACAATTTGGGGCCATTTTTCATTGGGGCCAAATTTCATATAGCCGTCGTCAACACTACGGCCTACAGCAGCAATATTCTCAGTTGTTCTTGAGCGACGCACAAGGTTTCAGTTCTTCACATCACTGACTTTTGCCAAAAGCTTAAATTTTTCCATCAGTTTTACTATTGCCTACCGAAAAGGTGCTTCACGACGACCCAAAAGTGCTCTAGTTTGCCTAACTGTGACTGCAAAATGTTCACCATTTTTGTAGTCAATTTTAACAATTTGAATGCATTGTTGAAGTGTGTATCGTTTCATTTTTAGTAATGGCGTATTTTTTACTTGGTAAATGTCAAAAGATGACAGCTTCAAAAGTTACAGTTGCTCAAATAGCGGGCTTTTCAAAATTAAACCTTATTTCTATAAATAGTTTTTGAAAAAATTGACTTCAAACTCAAAATTTAAGAAAAAAAAAATAGAATAAATCATAACCAATTAATTTTAAGATGGCGGCCATGGTCTCCTAGGCAGTCCAAACCCGCACAATAGGCTCCTTATGTATGTTCAAAATCAAATATGTTCAAAATTTGTGAGGAATATTTTTTTTCTACAATTTTTTCTCTCCGACCAATAGGTTTAAAAATCGGTTTAAAAATAAAATTGTGTTAAAAGGCGGGGGGAGGGGGGGGGCGGGTAACACTGCGAGAGAATATGCCAAATTTAGTTTTATTGCAGTTTTTGATTGTTATGCAATTATGATACAACTATTTTTTTAATTTAATTTTTGTTTGATTTTTTAAGAAAATTCTTGGCTCGAATGGAAAAACGCTTAGCTTTCTCCAAATACTCTATTGAGAAATCATATTTACTGCATGAAATTGCTCGTGGTCACTTAAAATATTCTCGTTTTGATGAATGTTGTATTGTAGCACGAAAAGGCATCGAAGGTACATGCACTTATTTATGCCCATAAATAGATACAAATCAAATTTATTAATACTTAAAAATCTTCATCTTTACAGAAGCTAAAAAATGCAATAGTCTCGTTTGGAATTTACTTGGATTATTATTAATTTGTAAATCACATGCTGTGTTGCATAAAATTGAAAAAATTCACGATACTTTAATAGATGCAATAGAAGTTGGAAAACTTTTGAAAAACATTCAAGTTCTTCGATTTATAGAATTGTTGAATTTCATAAATGATGAAGATACGTTGGAAAAAAAAATACAAGAAGAATTTCGAAGAACTAAGAGTAGACAATCAATGATTTCGTCTGGACATAAGAATAGTAGTATTGCATCATCTTATTGAATGTGAGATTTTTTTTATTTGATGCAGACCGTGATACTGAAGCTGAAGGTTGTTATATGTTTTTTATTATACCATGTAAATTTTATGTCAACAACTAAAAACACATGCAAAATCTATAACTGAATAAAATACAAGTAGTTCGATGATTATGCCTTAGTTATGTCCCAGCTGGAAAAATGCCAAGTTTCTGTTTATTTTGGCCAAGGCCCTAGTAAGTTTTCAGTAGGGAAAATCTAGACGATGAAAACTTGTCAGATAAAATTGGAAAGCCTTTGTGGATTTCAGTACCAAAAATTGAGACGGGAGAAACTTTTCAAACACTCGTGAGGCCCTCCTTATTGAAGACTTGTTGAGCATATGTTCCGCATTTCGCTAGCCTATCAGGAATGTCAGTTGTACATCAAAAACGCCGTGTTTTCTTTCTGAAAATTAATTTACCTACAAATGAAGTTGATGAGGTGGTCGTTGTATGTTAACGCTAGCAAAACGACTTTTCGATGAGTGTGAACCCCCCTAATGGTAAATGTAACCTTTTCCCCAAATTTCATGAGGATAGGAATTATTAATATTCAGTCTAGGAAAGATAGAAAATTTAATATGGGCAAGTGGGAACAAATTAATTCATAAAATTTTATTGCTGGTATCGACGCAGCATTTTATCCTCAACAACATATCCAAAGTCCCCGCATTAATTTTTTGTATAGACGCATTTAAAGACGTGGAGAGGGGAAGAAGGCGGAGTTTATCAAGCTGAAAAAAATGGTTATAATACAATCTAATCATATTACACATATTTTTTGGGTGCTTTTTAACGCTGATTCTAAGGAGACCAAAACTGAAAAGATACATGTATCCTGTAGAAAGTTAAAGTCCTTTTTATGAAATGATGACTTTTTTTTTAAGAACAACAAGTAAAATATTACCCAAAACCATTTTAAAATAATAGGATATTAATTAAATTTGGTATAAATGTTTCATTTGGCATGTTTACCAAGAATCAATAGAGTCCCCAAAAATATCTGTGGTTAAAGGGTGTTTTTTTTAAGGAGAGATGCAAGTGCGTGATTATAACCATAACATCCATGAACAAATTCTAGTCCAATCAAATTATCCAAAATAATCGAAAATATCTACAAAAATTCGGAAGGAGAATTTTATTATTTTATTTTAAAGAGTACTTCTTGGGGATTCTAAAACCACATTTTTCCAATACAAAAACCCCCTGTGTCGTCCGCCATTTTGAAAAAGGTGTTTAAAAGTGTTTACTCAATTTTCTTAACCACTATTAGTCGTAGAGTAGTTATTTTTGTTTACTTTTGTAGGTAAAAATATTCTCTACAATTTTTGTTTAAATTTTTTTTTGATAGCTCCTTCCTTTAAAAACTTACTGTTGAAAAACCAGCAAATTTTCGATTTTAAAAATGGTTTTTCAAGTTTATCTTTCACTTTAAATACTTTTTATAAAACATTAAATTTTCTACATTCCTGTTTATTTAGATTTCATGTAAGTCAAAAAACTTTCAAGATGTAGCATGACAAAGTTTAAAAATAAAACAAAAAAAAAAAACAAATATAAATATAAAATAAAAATACATTTTTTCTAATCGGCTTTTTTTCCTTTTAACAAATCCTAACTTCATTTCTACTCGTCAGATTTTAAAGATTAAGATCTCAAAATTAAGCTTACAAATGTGGATACATTTTTAAATAAAAATAATTTGGGAGGGGCAAACATTTTTGTTCTAAAAGGGTGTGTTAATGTCCCGTCAACTTTATATATACTATTTTAAATTCAAAATATGAGGAAAAATTTTAAATTTTCAAGAAACAAATTATACAGAATTATAGGTAGGTATATCCTTTCTCTTAAAATATTTTAGTAATTTTATATTTGTTAATCTAACGGGAAACAAGTAGGGGCAATTTAACAAAATCAATCTACATTTTATTATAGAATATTAGAAACTTTGTCATGCTATATCTTGAAAGTTTTTTGACTTACATGAAATCTAAATAAACAGGAACGTAGAAAATTTAATGTTTTATAAAAAGTATTTAAAGTGATTTTTAGTTTGGATGGAGATTGGGTGAGATAAACTTGAAAAACCATTTTTAAAATCGAAAATTTGCTGGTTTTTCAACAATTTTAAAGTAAGCAGATATCAAAAAAAAAAAAATTGTTAACAAAAATTGTAGAGAACATTTTTACCTACAAAAGTAAACAAAAATAACTACTCTACGACTAATAGCGGTTGAGAAAATTGAGTAAACACTTTTAAACACCTTTTTCAAAATGGCGGACGACGCAGAGGGTTTTTTTATTGGAAAAATGTGGTTTTAGGATCCCCAAGAAGTACTCTTTAAAATACAACAATAAAATTCTCCTCCCGAATTTTTGTAGATATTTTTGCTAATTTGATTGGACTATTCTGACAGATGAAATTTGCTAATAATATTGGCGCGAAATTTTAAAGAATTAAAACCGGCTCTAAATCACTTTTAAAATGGGAGTCGGCTCTAAAAACTCTTTTTAAAGCGAGAGTCAACTCATTGGTAATTTTAAACGATATAAAGTACTCTCTTCTAACTTTAAAAGCAGCAAATCGCTTGTTTAACTTCTTAAAGTATGCTTTTACCACTTGAAAATAATTTTGAAACAATAAAAAAGCGTAGGTTGGTAAAATGATTTCCGATTTTGTGTTTATTTTTTTTAATAATGGGTGATTTTTTAAGAGGTTTAGAACTTTTAAAAAAAAAACACAAACAATTCGAAAAAATGAATGAAATATTTATTTGAATCGATAGTTTAAACCTTGCAATTTAATGTTTAAAGATAATTTCATGCAAATGTTGACCGCGGCTGCGTCTCAGGTAGCCCATCCGCTGAGTCCAATTTTGGCATACTCTTTCACACATTTCGGCCGCTATCTCACGAATGAATGCATGGATGTTGGCTTCCAGTACGTCAATCGAAGCGGGCTTGTCCCTATAGACATTAGCCTTGACATACCCCCACAAAAAATAGTCTAATGGTGTCAAATCGCACGATCTAGGCGGCCAATTGACCGGCCCGAAACGTGAAATTAACTGTTCACCAAACTCGCCTCGCAATTGCGCCATTGTTTCGCGTGCTGTGTGGCATGTGGCACCGTCTTGTTGAAACCACATATCATGCAAGTCAAGAACTTCCATTTCGGGCAAAAAAAAGTTTGTTATCATCGCTCGGTAGCGTTCACCATTGACAGTAACGCTGCGATTCGCATCATCTTTGAAGAAATATGGCCCAATAATGCCGCCGGCCCATAAACCGCACCAAACAGTGGCTTTTTCGGGATGCATTGGTAGCTGTTGCAATGCTTATGGCTGATCTTCACTCCAAATGCGGCAATTTTGCTTATTTACGTACCCATTCAACCAAAAATGAGCCTCATCGCTGAACACAATTTTTCGATAAAAAAGCGGATCCTCGGCCAGCTTTCCAAGAGCCCATTCACCAAAAATTCGGCGTTGTGGTAGGTCGGCTGGCTTTAGTTCTTGCACCAGCTGTATCTTAAAAGGCTTTACGCCCAAATCCTTCCGCAAAATTTTCCACGTAGTGCTGTGACAAAGGCCTAACTGCTGGGAACGGCGCCGAATCGACATTTCGCGGTCTTCTGTCACACTAGCTCATACGGCCGCAATATTTTCTTCACTACGCACAGTACGTAAACGTGTTGGTGGTTTAATGTCCAACAAAGTAAATTTGGTGCGAAATTTGGTCACAATCTTCCGAATAGACTGCTCAGAAGGTCGAGAATGCCGACCATAAAATGGAAGCAGCGCGCGATGAACATTTCGAACCGAGCACGAATTTTGATAGTAAAATTCAATAATTTGCAAGCGTTGTTCATTTGTAAGACGATCCATGGTTAAATTGCAAACCAAACTGAAGCTGTTTGACAGTGACACAAGGTACTAAACACACGTCAGCTGTCAAAACCAGTGTTGCCAAAACAAACCAGCTAAAAAATCACCCGTTATTTAGAGCTTTGTTAAAAATAAAAACTATCTTTTAATGTTTAAAGAGCTCGGTGGCATTGATTTTTTACTTTTCCTGCGAAACATGGGCACATGGGCATGAACCACACAATACACATTTTATTTTTAACATTTTTTGCTGTTCTATAGCTGTCTCTTCTCTTCATCTGTCAAATGTTTGCCTGTTCAGCCTGAATTTACTTACGTTACGTTGCGGAGTCCACATAAGTTAAAAGAGTTGTTTAACGTGTTTAAAATTAAGAAATAGTTAGACAAGGGTTCACAACTAAACGACTACGTTAACTAGAGCCGGTTTTATTCCTTAAACGAGCAATGTTTAAAATTTTCCGCCATTAAATTTATATTGGCACCCAATGATCAAAATAGTCCATACAGATATCTAAGGTCAAAGGGTGTTTTTGAGGGTGTAATGTTTGACCTGCTTAACGGAAAAAACAGTAATTTTTGCTTCAAAATTAATCTAACTTTTTTAAGGGTGCTTGTACCATATTGGTTTTTCTTTTATTAGATTCGGCGTTAAAAAATACCTTTAAATCTTGTATCATATGTCATATGTACCATCTCGATTACACGAAAATACAATTTTTCGTAAGACCTAACATTTTACTCCGTACAGGGCAGGTCAAATGGAACATTTATACCAAATTTCATTAATATCCCATTATTCTAAAATGGGTTCGGATAATATTTTACTTGTTGTACTTAAAAAAAAGTCATCATTCTTATGGAATGATGACTTTTTTTTAAAGTAAAAATTAAATTTCTACGGGATACATGTATCTTTTCAGTTTTGGTCTCTTTAGAATCAACGTTGAAAAGCACCCTAAAAACATGTGTCATATGATTAGATTGTATTATAACAAAATTTTCAGATGGGTAAACTGCCACCTCCCTTCGCTCTCTACCTCTTTAAATGCGTTTATACAAAAAGCCAATGCAGGGATTTTGGACATGTTCTTGCTGATAACATTCTGCGTCGATACCAGCAATAAATTTGCATGAATTAATTTGTTCCCGGTTCCTATCTTTCTTAGACTATGTTGTAGGTATAGTTCTAGGCAAATATTCTTCTGCAAAAATTTGATAGTGCAAGTGGAGGCGTCAAAAAACACTTCAACAGCAAATTTAGCTATTCCATTTTTCTGGTATTTTTTTTTGTTTTTTTTTTTTATATATATTTTGAATATGGTACATGGGTGAATTTCATTAGTAAATCTTTTTGTATCGATGATTAAGGACGGTTTTTATCGAACGCTTTCAAGGCTAACTACTCGTATAACGTATACCTATTTTTGTTTATGGAAACAACAGTTTGTTTTGAAAGTTTTGAACAGAGAGAGGGAGAGGAAGAGCGAGAGGTAGAGAGGGACAGAGGGAGAGAGGTAGAGAGGGAGAGAGACAGTGAGATAGAGACAGAAAAATAAATACTTATTACCAGTGCTGCCGTTTTGACCTGTTTCATGTCAAATTTGACAAGACTTCATCGCTGTTGACATGAAATGAAATACAAATCTTTTAAAAAGTGTTTTGACTTGTTTTTTGACTTTATTCAATAATATATATTTTAAAATACATTTCAACTTCAGTGTAGGGCGAGTGTAATGTGTTATACTACGAACTGCAATCAATGAAGTTACCTTTGAATATATATAATATGGAGTACAGCCTAACAAAAACCATTCCCAAATCAAATCCCAATCGTATGCTGTCAATCTGGTTTAGCTGCAAGCTGTTTACAAACTAATCCTTATTTGGGAGCAGAGTGCGAGTAAAAACTTAACGAACAAGCTGCACAAAACAACTGGTTTTGGTTTACAAACTAATCCTTATCTGGGAGCAGAGTGCGAGTAAAAAGTGAGCGACGAAGAAATTCATATTTTTAGAAAAAACTGCAAAAGTTTTATTATTAAACTAATAAAAGAATTACAGCACAGAGTGCCAAAAAATCTAAAAATTCTCAAACAGATCAGCATGCTTTCTGTCGACACATGCCCTCCCCAAAACAAAAGCTCATTGCTTCCAGTTCTGGAAGAGATGAAGGTTGAGCCTGATTCAAAAGAAAAGATTTTAAGCCAGCGGAGTAATCTTTGTTTCATAAAATGGAAAAACATAAAAAGTGCCTTTCTGGTGCGAAGTTTATTCGTATAAGGATGCCAGTGGAGAAAATGCATTTAAAGAGTTGGCGAAGTTTTCTATATCAATATTGGTCTTGCCAATTTGCAATGCAGAAGTAGAAAGAATTTTAAGTCAATTAAATTTGATCAAAACGAAACAAGGAAACAGAATGCAGCTGTTGTTAACTAATTCTCTTTTGACGATAAGAAATCATTTGCGCAATAAAAATTGTTGCAATTACTTTGGAATTCCTACAAAAGTAAAAAAAAAGTTGGAACTATATACAAAAATATAGATACAACCAATGAAATTGCATGTGATAGCTCAGATTTTGAAGATCTTTAACTTTATGAACCTTAACCTAAGTACCTTTGTACCTATTTTTATTTAATAATAATTTATGAAATAATATTTATTTTATTTAAGGGGCCAGTAATAGCTATGGTGCCAGTTATAGCTATCATTGAGAACCATCATTGAAAAAGTTGGCTGTTGATTTTGAGACCCTTCGAAAGTTTAATCATTGAATATTTTAATGCAGATCCAGTAGCGGATCTAGGATTTGGTGTGGGGGGGGGGCCTTGGAGTTTGGAGATCTAATTGGTTCATATGAAAACATATGAAACAGAAAACGAATTTTGACATTATCACTTTTCCTTTAATAATAGCCGTGTTTTGTTTGCCTTATATCCGCTCCTATCGCGCTTTAAAATGTTTTAAATAAAGTTCAATAACAAGAATTTGGAATTGATATTGTTTTAAACATGGGAATTATTTTTAAGCAGAGCTAGAAGCCAATTTAATTGCTCAGCAAAACATGGTAGTATAACTAATTTTATCACTTACATTTTCAGCCATGTTACAGCCTCAAACCACACGAGCAAATTAGTTTATTTATATTCCTTAATAATTGATTAGGTACCAGGTACCTACCTTCATTATGTACATAACTATTTGTTTAAATTAGATGAAAAATATGCTTTCAACTTCGCCTTTTTGAAAAAAAATTAAAAACTGTTTTTAGTTGTCTAGCTCAGAAAAATGATATTTAAGTGGTCTTGCTGGCAAAAGCTCATTTGTGCTTTGAGAGTATCAGTCCTCTGAGTTCTCATTTTCTTGAATTAGGAAGAAACAGCTGCTCAAAAAATAACCACGACGGCCCATTTCTGCAAGTGTGAATGAATTCCACTTTCTATTCCTGTTCAAAATATGTCTCATAGGGATTGTAAATATTCAAACCTGCAAGATTTTTCTGAGTTCACAGAGTTTTTCACGCTTAAGGAACTTGGCTCCTTGACTAGAGAATTTGTATTTCATTGCTTAGCCCAAAAATTTGTTGTATGTACAATTGCCTTTGACCTTTGCAAGTTTGAGAACTAAGCCCCAAAATTCTTGTTGTATTAAACATTTACACTTAGCTTAACACCCCGTTGTTTTCCAATTGTTTTAGCCCCAATTGCGTTTATTTCCTTAAATTAGCTAATTTTTTAGTCTAATCAATTGTTGCTTTTGACATGTTAATGTTAAGCCCCGATTAATTATATCTTCAAGCATTATCCCCAAATTTGGACTTTGACAGTCCTTAGACTAAAGCCCCAAAAGCTCTCTGGAATAAGGTTAGTTTTTAAGGAATAAGTTGTTTAACCCTGATTACGTTTTTGTCAAATTTCTCAAACATTATTAGTCCCAATCTGTTTTTTTTTCCAATTTTCTGGATTGTTTTTACAGAAAATTGTAATTGCATAAAACATGTCCATTATTCCCCCACTCGGTGTTTTGTCCAATTCGTTACAGGGTTTAGTTCCAACCTTAGGGCATAGGAAAAAAGTTACATTGCATGTAAATTGTTCAGCCCCAACCAGGTTTTTTGTCCAACATATTTTACATCTTAACAATATTTTAGACGAATATAAAACTCTACACTTTGTAATGTATTGCTTTCTATATCTCAAATTATTTTAGGAATCGGCTGTGAGGGGGCTTTAGCACCTAAATCCACCCCCTGGATCCGCCACTGTACTACATGCTAATTCTTTTGGTGCAAAATTTGTTCATTGAAACTGAAAAGAAGTTTTTCAAACTTGTGCTCGCAAGTGTCCAGATTTTTTGATTTTAAGTTAAAAAAAAAATATATTTTTGATATTCAACACTATTGTAACCTTTTAGAAGATCGTTTATATAAAAAATGAAAAATATCTTCCAATTCGTTTTCGAAAAAATCAAAATTGAAAAAAAAAAATTGTTCTACTAAAAGGCATCTTCCACTACCATTATTAACAATAACCTTATAGGGTTTACCACGATATCTAGAAACCAATAATCCAGAAAGCAAAAATCCCGAAAGTAAAAATCTAGAAAAAAAAATCTAGAATTGAAAAAATCTCGAAAACAAAAATCAAGAAAGCATAATCTCGAACTGTAAAAATCTAGAAAAAAAAATGCAAAAATCTAGAAAACATATTAATTGTTGAGACAATGAATTGTAACCATTCATTGTCTCAACAATTAATATTAATTCTAGATTAGGAAAGTCTCCTTAAGAGAATCAGTACACTGCACAGCACATGCACCCATCCAACTATAAAAGTAGGGGACTAAATTTAGTGTGGCTAGGGAAAGGGACGGTCTCTTATAGCAACGTAAGTTTTCTTATTAAAAAAAAGTGCAATAAAAGTAAATGAAATCGTTACAAACAAAGGTTCCATCAAAATTGAAATTGATGGGTTTATTTATTATTTAAATAAATCTGTAAAAAATAAGTTTTACTGGCTGTCTGAACTGAATAAATCTCATTTTTGTAGTGCCAGGGTAACAACAGTCAAGCATAATGATAATGATTGATGATAAACATAGTTCAGGTTAGTTGTGTGGTTCAAAAAATTCAGATTGGTCAAGAAACTAAGGTAAAAAGGGAGTATTTAAAAAAGAAAAGCAAATCTTTAAAATACTGGACGAAAAAGAAGAAAAAAGTTATGTAAGCTACCTTAAGAGTCTTGCATATAACTCCAATTTATGGAAGTTATTTAGTTATTATAGCTAGAGTTATTTGTTTAATTTTGTTATATTTTGACAATTTATTTTCGTTTATATTGAATAATTATTGTACTTTTTTAATATTTGTTATGTTGTGGTACGAGTATACATATACGTATATATACATATCCTATAAAATATTTGATTTTTTTTTTTAAACATTTTCGATTGTTGTTCTTTTTTGACCAGAAAAATAAAGTTTTTTATAAATTGAACATATTATGCGTTTTATTTGCGTTTAAACTATTGAAAAAGGTAAAAAAATAAATCTCGAATAAATTTTGTTTTCGAGATTTTTTTCTAGATATAGTCTTTCGTAATTTTTGTACGTTCTAGATTTTTGTACATTCGGGTTATTGCATTCGATATATTTTGTTGTTTTTTTCGAGATTTTTGCCATTCGAGATTTTTGTCATTCTAGATAACGTCATGATCCCAACCTTATATTTGGCTGATTTATTTCAGTAGCTATATAATATTATTTAAAACAAAAAAATAATATTCGAAATATTTTATACATTTGCATTAAGTATATTTACATTATTTTTATTTTTAAATCAGTTTTTTTTTCTAGAAAAATAAGATTTTCTTTATGTGCTGAAATTGTTAAAGATATCTGATTTGTTATAACACCCTTTTTAATGGGTACTTAAAAAATAAATGTTTGTTGTAGAACTAAAACTAACGGTACCTACCTACCGCCTACGATACAAATGTTGGAAACGAGCTTCAACGATTTTTATAACAAAACATAACAATATTTCCCATAGAAACATTTTCAACTGAATGAACCCGATTCAAAATAATTTTTGCATGCAGAGCTTTTAAAAACTTTAAATAATATTGCATACCAAAATCAAAAAAAACTATTCAATTATTTTTTTTTTTCTGAAAATGATTCCAAATTTCAAAAATAACTTGAAAAAGAAACCGCTCTTACGAATTTTATTTTATTTGTTGTGCATAACTTAAAATTATTCACGAATTTAAGAAATTAAAAAAAAATATTTTCATTCTTCTGAATTTTTTTTATTAACATCTGTGTTTTCAAATAATACTTGACTAAGCAAAAAGGCTATTGAAAAGTATTTCATGCAAAACTTGTAGATTATGTCATCCGCCAAAAAAAAAAGTTACAACAATTTTTTTCTTACGAAGATAGCGACATTTCAAAAAACGTAAAATGTCAAAAATGGTCGTTTTTCACCTATAACTCCTAAACGTTTCAAATTTTTGCCAACATCTGAAAACAAAGTTTTAAGGATATAATTTTTTTTTAAAGTTTGAGAATAAGTTCAAATTTCAGTTCTTTTTTTTAATTTTTACTCTTAAAAGCATAAGTTGTCGAAAAAAAAATTACACCCAGTTTATATACCATAATATTCTCTTCAAAAAAATATGAAACTTTTTTCCATACGAGTCATAAGTCGCAAGATATTGTGACTTCAATAGTGTCAACTGTAAAAAAAAAAACGGTTTTTCGCATATATCTTTAAAACCCTAAGTAGCCATACTTAGACTGCCAGACGTCCCGATTTTGGCGGGACAGTCCCGATATTTGAACCCTGTCCCGATATCTGTCCCGATATACAATATATCCTGATATTGTCCCGAATTTCCACGTTCACTTTCTATATAGGTTTTGTGTCAAAAACAAAATTCGAGATTTCAATCAAAACTAACTTTACGATAATGTAGAAGTCTGATTTTCGACAAAAGATGTCCGTCGGTTTGTTTGCCTGTGCGTCCCGATTTATATCGAACTAGAGCCTTAGCGAAAATTTGGTGTGAACCATTCTATTTTATTCCCTAGGAGTTTTCTTACTTGATATTCCCGAACGCACGCTTACGCATGCAGAATTCACGCGGAACGCATGCGGAACGCACACGTAACGCATGCATTACGCATGCGGAACGCATGCGCTACGCGTGCGTTTCACATGCGTTACGCGTGCGTTACATGTGCGTTACGCGTGCGTTACGCGTAGGTTACGCGTGCGTTTCACATGCGTTTCACATGCGTTTCACATGCGTTACGCATGCGTTACGCATGTGTTACGCGTGCGTTACGCGTGCGTTACGCATGTGTTACGCGTGCGTTACGCGTGCGTTCCGCACGTAACGCATGCGTGCACGCAAATGTATGCCTTCACGCAAACGTATGCGTGCACGCAAACGTATGCGTGCACGCAAAGGTATGCGTGCACGCAAACGTATGCGTGCACGCAAACGTGTGCGTGCACGCAAAGGTATGCGTGCACGCAAACGTATGCGTGCACGGAAACGTGTGCGTGCACGCAAACGTATGCGTGCACGCAAACGTATGCGTGCACGCAAAGGTATGCGTGCTCGCAAACGTATGCGTGCACGCAAAGGTATGCGTGCACGCAAACGTATGCGTGCACGCAAACGTATGCGTGCACGCAAACGTATGCGTGCACGCAAAGGTATGCGTGCACGCAAAGGTATGCGTGCACGCAAACGTATGCGTGCACGCAAACGTATGCGTGCACGCAAACGTATGCGTGCACGCAAACGTATGCGTGCACGCAAACGTATGCGTGCACGCAAACGTATGTGTGCACGCAAACGTGTGCGTGCACGCAAAGGTATGCGTGCACGCAAACGTATGCGTGCACGCAAACGTATGCGTGCACGCAAACGTGTGCGTGCACGCAAACGTATGCGTGCACGCAAACGTATGCGTGCACGCAAACGTATGCGTGCACGCAAACGTATGCGTGCACGGAAACGTGTGCGTGCACGCAAAGGTATGCGTGCACGCAAACGTATGCGTGCACGCAAACGTATGCGTGCACGCAAACGTATGCGTGCACGCAAAGGTATGCGTGCACGCAAAGGTATGCGTGCACGCAAACGTATGCGTGCACGCAAACGTGTGCGTGCACGCAAAGGTATGCGTGCACGCAAAAGTATGCGTGCACGCAAACGTATGCGTGCACGCAAACGTATGCGTGCACGCAAACGTATGCGTGCACGGAAACGTGTGCGTGCACGCAAAGGTATGCGTGCACGCAAACGTATGCGTGCACGCAAACGTATGCGTGCACGCAAGCGTATGCGTGCACGCAAACGTATGCGTGCACGCAAAGGTATGCGTGCACGCAAAGGTATGCGTGCACGCACACGTTTGCGTGCACGCAAACGTTTGCGATCTCAAAACCGTTCAGGATCCCAAGACCATTCAGGATCTCAAGGCCGATCAAGATCTCAAGGCCGCTCAGGATCTCAAGGCTGATCAAGATCTCAAGGCCGTTCAAAATATCAACACCATTCAAGATCTCAAGACCGTCCAGGATCTCAAGACCGTACAGGATCTCAAGGCCTTGAGAGCAAACGTGTGCGTGCACGCAAACGTATGCGTCTTGATATTTTGAACGGCCTTGAGATCTTGAACGGCCTTGAGATCCTGAACGTTCTTGAGATCCTGAACGGTCTTGAGATCTTGAACGGTCTTGATATCTTTAACAGTCTTGCTATTTTGAACGGCCTTGAGATCTTGAACGGCCTTGAGATCCTGAACGGCCTTGAGATCGCAAACGTATGCGTGCACGCAAACGTGCACGCAAAGGTATGCGTGCACGCAAACGTATGCGTGCACGCAAAGGTATGCGTGCACGCAAAGGTATGCGTGCACGCAAAGGTATGCGTGCACGCAAACGTATGCGTGCACGCAAACGTGTGCGTGCACGCAAAGGTATGCGTGCACGCGAACGTATGCGTGCACGCAAAAGTATGCGTGCACGCAAAGGTATGCGTGCACGCAAACGTATGCGTGCACGCAAACGTATGCGTGCACGCAAACGTATGCGTGCACGCAAACGTATGCGTGCACGCAAACGTATGCGTGCACGCAAACGTATGTGTGCACGCAAACGTGTGCGTGCACGCAAAGGTATGCGTGCACGCAAACGTATGCGTGCACGCAAACGTATGCGTGCACGCAAACGTGTGCGTGCACGCAAACGTATGCGTGCACGCAAACGTATGCGTGCACGCAAACGTATGCGTGCACGCAAACGTATGCGTGCACGGAAACGTGTGCGTGCACGCAAAGGTATGCGTGCACGCAAACGTATGCGTGCACGCAAACGTATGCGTGCACGCAAACGTATGCGTGCACGCAAAGGTATGCGTGCACGCAAAGGTATGCGTGCACGCAAACGTATGCGTGCACGCAAACGTGTGCGTGCACGCAAAGGTATGCGTGCACGCAAAAGTATGCGTGCACGCAAACGTATGCGTGCACGCAAACGTATGCGTGCACGCAAACGTATGCGTGCACGGAAACGTGTGCGTGCACGCAAAGGTATGCGTGCACGCAAACGTATGCGTGCACGCAAACGTATGCGTGCACGCAAACGTATGCGTGCACGCAAACGTATGCGTGCACGCAAAGGTATGCGTGCACGCAAAGGTATGCGTGCACGCACACGTTTGCGTGCACGCAAACGTTTGCGATCTCAAAACCGTTCAGGATCCCAAGACCATTCAGGATCTCAAGGCCGATCAAGATCTCAAGGCCGCTCAGGATCTCAAGGCTGATCAAGATCTCAAGGCCGTTCAAAATATCAACACCATTCAAGATCTCAAGACCGTCCAGGATCTCAAGACCGTACAGGATCTCAAGGCCTTGAGAGCAAACGTGTGCGTGCACGCAAACGTATGCGTCTTGATATTTTGAACGGCCTTGAGATCTTGAACGGCCTTGAGATCCTGAACGTTCTTGAGATCCTGAACGGTCTTGAGATCTTGAACGGTCTTGATATCTTTAACAGTCTTGCTATTTTGAACGGCCTTGAGATCTTGAACGGCCTTGAGATCCTGAACGGCCTTGAGATCGCAAACGTATGCGTGCACGCAAACGTGCACGCAAAGGTATGCGTGCACGCAAACGTATGCGTGCACGCAAAGGTATGCGTGCACGCAAAGGTATGCGTGCACGCAAAGGTATGCGTGCACGCAAACGTATGCGTGCACGCAAACGTGTGCGTGCACGCAAAGGTATGCGTGCACGCGAACGTATGCGTGCACGCAAAAGTATGCGTGCACGCATACCTTTGCGTGCACGCATACCTTTGCGTGCACGCACACGTTTGCGTGCACGCATACGTTTGCGTGCACGCATACGTTTGCGTGCACGCATACCTTTGCGTGCACGCAAACGTTTGCGTGCACGCAAACGTTTGCGTGCACGCACACGTTTGCGTGCACGCATACGTATGCGTGCACGCATACGTTTGCGTGCACGCATACGTTTGCGTGCACGCATACGTTTGCGTGCACGCATACCTTTGCGTGCACGCATACCTTTGCGTGCACGCATACGTTTGCGTGCACGCATACGTTTGCGTGCACGCATACGTTTGCGTGCACGCATACGTTTGCGTGCACGCATACCTTTGCGTGCACGCACACGTTTCCGTGCACGCATACGTTTGCGTGCACGCATACCTTTGCGTGCACGCACACGTTTGCGTGCACGCATACGTTTGCGTGCACGCATACCTTTGCGTGCACGCATACGTTTGCGTGCACGCACACGTTTGCGTGCACGCACACGTTTGCGTGCACGCATAGTTTGCGTGCACGCATACGTTTGCGTGCACGCATACCTTTGCGTGCACGCATACGTTTGCGTGCACGCACACGTTTGCGTGCACGCATACGTTTGCGTATGCGTGCACGCAAAGGTATGCGTGCACGCAAAGGTATGCGTGCACGCAAACGTATGCGTGCACGCAAACGTATGCGTGCACGCAAACGTATGCGTGCACGCAAAGGTATGCGTGCACGCAAAGGTATGCGTGCACGCAAACGTATGCGTGCACGCAAACGTGTGCGTGCACGCAAACGTATGCGTGCACGCAAAGGTATGCGTGCACGCAAACGTATGCGTGCACGCAAACGTGTGCGTGCACGCAAAGGTATGCGTGCACGCAAACGTGTGCGTGCACGCAAAGGTATGCGTGCACGCAAACGTATGCGTGCACGGAAACGTGTGCGTGCACGCAAAGGTATGCGTGCACGCAAACGTATGCGTGCACGCAAACGTATGCGTGCACGCAAACGTATGCGTGCACGCAAAGGTATGCGTGCACGCAAACGTATGCGTGCACGCAAAGGTATGCGTGCACGCAAACGTATGCGTGCACGCAAACGTATGCGCGCACGCAAAGGTATGCGTGCACGCAAACGTATGCGTGCACGCAAACGTATGCGTGCACGCAAACGTGTGCGTGCACGCAAACGTGTGCGTGCACGCAAACGTATGCGTTCACGCACACGTATGCGTGCACGCAAAGGTATGCGTGCACGCAAACGTGTGCGTGCACGCAAACGTATGCGTGCACGCAAACGTGTGCGTGCACGCAAAGGTATGCGTGCACGCAAACGTATGCGTGCACGGAAACGTGTGCGTGCACGCAAACGTATGCGTGCACGCAAACGTATGCGTGCACGGAAACGTGTGCGTGCACGCAAACGTATGCGTGCACGCAAACGTATGCGTGCACGCAAAGGTATGCGTGCTCGCAAACGTATGCGTGCACGCAAAGGTATGCGTGCACGCAAACGTATGCGTGCACGCAAACGTATGCGTGCACGCAAACGTATGCGTGCACGCAAAGGTATGCGTGCACGCAAAGGTATGCGTGCACGCAAACGTATGCGTGCACGCAAACGTATGCGTGCACGCAAACGTATGCGCGCACGCAAACGTATGCGTGCACGCAAACGTATGTGTGCACGCAAACGTGTGCGTGCACGCAAACGTATGCGTGCACGCAAACGTATGCGTGCACGCAAACGTATGCGTGCACGCAAACGTGTGCGTGCACGCAAACGTATGCGTGCACGCAAACGTATGCGTGCACGCAAACGTATGCGTGCACGCATACCTTTGCGTGCACGCATACGTTTGCGTGCACGCATACGTTTGCGTGCACGCATACGTTTGCGTGCACGCATACGTTTGCGTGCACGCATACCTTTGCGTGCACGCACACGTTTCCGTGCACGCATACGTTTGCGTGCACGCATACCTTTGCGTGCACGCACACGTTTGCGTGCACGCATACGTTTGCGTGCACGCATACCTTTGCGTGCACGCATACGTTTGCGTGCACGCACACGTTTGCGTGCACGCACACGTTTGCGTGCACGCATAGTTTGCGTGCACGCATACGTTTGCGTGCACGCACACGTTTGCGTGCACGCATACGTTTGCGTATGCGTGCACGCAAAGGTATGCGTGCACGCAAACGTATGCGTGCACGCAAACGTATGCGTGCACGCAAAGGTATGCGTGCACGCAAAGGTATGCGTGCACGCAAACGTATGCGTGCACGCAAACGTGTGCGTGCACGCAAAGGTATGCGTGCACGCAAACGTATGCGTGCACGGAAACGTGTGCGTGCACGCAAAGGTATGCGTGCACGCAAACGTATGCGTGCACGCAAACGTATGCGTGCACGCAAACGTATGCGTGCACGCAAAGGTATGCGTGCACGCAAACGTATGCGTGCACGCAAAGGTATGCGTGCACGCAAAGGTATGCGTGCACGCAAACGTATGCGTGCACGGAAACGTGTGCGTGCACGCAAAGGTATGCGTGCACGCAAACGTATGCGTGCACGCATACGTATGCGTGCACGCAAACGTGTGCGTGCACGCAAACGTATGCGTGCACGCAAAGGTATGCGTGCACGCAAACGTATGCCTTCACGCAAACGTATGCGTGCACGCAAACGTATGCGTGCACGCAAAGGTATGCGTGCACGCAAACGTATGCGTGCACGCAAACGTGTGCGTGCACGCAAAGGTATGCGTGCACGCAAACGTATGCGTGCACGGAAACGTGTGCGTGCACGCAAACGTATGCGTGCACGCAAACGTATGCGTGCACGCAAAGGTATGCGTGCTCGCAAACGTATGCGTGCACGCAAAGGTATGCGTGCACGCAAAGGTATGCGTGCACGCAAAGGTATGCGTGCACGCAAACGTATGCGTGCACGCAAACGTATGCGTGCACGCAAACGTATGCGTGCACGCAAAGGTATGCGTGCACGCAAACGTATGTGTGCACGCAAACGTGTGCGTGCACGCAAACGTATGCGTGCACGCAAACGTATGCGTGCACGCAAACGTATGCGTGCACGCAAACGTTTGCGTGCACGCACACGTTTGCGTGCACGCATACGTTTGCGTGCACGCATACCTTTGCGTGCACGCACACGTTTCCGTGCACGCATACGTTTGCGTGCACGCATACCTTTGCGTGCACGCACACGTTTGCGTGCACGCATACGTTTGCGTGCACGCACACGTTTGCGTGCACGCATACCTTTGCGTGCACGCATACGTTTGCGTGAACGCATACGTTTGCGTGCACGCATACGTTTGCGTGCACGCATACCTTTGCGTGCACGCATACGTTTGCGTGCACGCATACCTTTGCGTGCACGCATACCTTTGCGTGCACGCATACGTTTGCGTGCACGCATACCTTTGCGTGCACGCATACGTTTGCGTGCACGCATACGTTTGCGTGCACGCATACGTTTGCGTGCACGCATACGTTTGCGTGCACGCATACCTTTGCGTGCACGCACACGTTTCCGTGCACGCATACGTTTGCGTGCACGCATACCTTTGCGTGCACGTGCACGCACACGTTTGCGTGCACGCATACGTTTGCGTGCACGCATACCTTTGCGTGCACGCATACGTTTGCGTGCACGCATACCTTTGCGTGCACGCATACCTTTGCGTGCACGCATACGTTTGTGTGCGTGCACGTGCACGCAAAGGTATGCGTGCGTATGCAAAGGTATGCGTGCACGCAAAGGTATGCGTGCACGCAAACGTATGCGTGCACGCAAACGTATGCGTGCACGCAAACGTATGCGTGCACGCAAACGTATGCGTGCACGCATACGTATGCGTGCACGCAAACGTGTGCGTGCACGCAAACGTTTGCGTGCACGCAAAGGTATGCGTGCACGCAAACGTATGCGTGCACGCAAACGTATGCGTGCACGCAAACGTGTGCGTGCACGCAAAGGTATGCGTGCACGCAAAGGTATGCGTGCACGCATACTTTTGCGTGCACGCATACGTTTGCGTGCACGCATACCTTTGCGTGCACGCACACGTTTGCGTGCACGCATACGTTTGCGTGCACGCATACCTTTGCGTGCACGCATACCTTTGCGTGCACGCATACCTTTGCGTGCACGCATACGTTTGCGTGCACGCATACCTTTGCGTGCACGTTTGCGTGCACGCATACGTTTGCGATCTCAAGGCCGTTCAGGATCTCAAGGCCGTTCAAGATCTCAAGGCCGTTCAAAATAGCAAGACTGTTAAAGATATCAAGACCGTTCAAGATCTCAAGACCGTTCAGGATCTCAAGAACGTTCAGGATCTCAAGGCCGTTCAAGATCTCAAGGCCGTTCAAAATATCAAGACGCATACGTTTGCGTGCACGCACACGTTTGCTCTCAAGGCCTTGAGATCCTGTACGGTCTTGAGATCCTGGACGGTCTTGAGATCTTGAATGGTGTTGATATTTTGAACGGCCTTGAGATCTTGATCAGCCTTGAGATCCTGAGCGGCCTTGAGATCTTGATCGGCCTTGAGATCCTGAATGGTCTTGGGATCCTGAACGGTTTTGAGATCTTAAACAGTCTTGATATTTTGAACGACCTTCAGATCTTGATCGGCCTTGAGATCTTGAACGGCCTTGAGATCCTGAACGGTTTTAGATCTTGAACGCATGCGTTACACATGCGTTCCGCGTGCGTTACGCTTGCGTTACGCGTGCGTTACGCTTGCGTTACGCGTGCGATACGTGTTCAAGATCTCAAGGCCTTGAGATCCTGTACAGTCTTGAGATCCTGAACGGTCTTTTGATCTTGAATGGTGTTGATATTTTGAACGGCCTTGATATCTTGATCAGCCTTTAGATCCTGAGCGGCCTTGAGATCTTGAACGGCCTTGAGATCCTGAACGGTCTTCAGATCCTGAACGGCCTTGAGATCTTGAACGGTCTTGAAATCTTGAACAGTCTTGATATTTTGAACGGCCTTGAGATCTTGATCGGCTTCATTTTTTACAGACAAACATTTATAACAAAAAAAATTCTATCTTTTTATTGGATTGGATAAGAAAAAAAGAGGGTGTAGGGGTTTCCTTCCGTTTAAGCAGGAATGTGTAAAAAAAAAAAGACTTAACAAATATTAATTTAATTATTTAAGAACAACGGCAGCACTTGTTAGGTCAAATTATAATTTTTTTTTTTAAGTTTCTTCTTCTTCAAAGTTTTTCAAGGGTGTTTTATTTTTTTTGGAATATTAATTTTGAAGCTTAAAAAAATTTTGTGAAATAAAATTTTTACTATATAAATAGTACAGGAAAATTAACAAAAAAACAATCGTTTTATGGAACGAAATATAGGACGGCTGACGGCTTTTTATACCTGAAAGAGAGCTATTAGGAAAGCTTATGCCCAGTTTTTCGGGATGCCATCCCCCTGGGGAAATCCGCCATTTTGGAAAACGCGGATTTCATGGATTTTTATTAATGGCGTAGTTTCTTCTTGTCAAATGACAAAAATTACAGCTTAAAAAGTGCCAACTACCGAAATAACGGGCTATTCAAAATAACACCTCTTAGGAAAACCCTTTACATACAAAAAAGAATAGGATTTTGTGTACTTGCTTTTTAGGTAAAACCACTAAGAACAGGGTTTCTGTTCTAATTTGTCTGACGTTTCTCATAAATCTGTGCTGTTCTGTTCTGTTTTGGATCTGACTTTTTCCTCATTATACAACCCAATAATAAACAGATGTCTTACACTCACAATAAAAAGTGTGATATGAAAAAAAGACAAAGGTTATAAAATGTTTGTTTTTGGTATCCACAATAGACATTCCTGATGGGGTACCAAAACATGTCCAACAATTTTTTACTAGGGAGGGCCTCAGGAGTGTTTGAAAAGCTTCCTCGTCCAAATTGTTGGTACTGAAATCCAGCAAGAGCTTGTCATGTATCTGACAAGATTTCCCCGTCTAGATTTTCCCTACTAAAAACTAACAAGGGCCTTGACAGAAACTTGAATTTTTCGAGATGGGCTGTTTAAAAAAATTGCTCAAAAAATGCAGGATTAATTGAAGTTCCCAGGATGTAAACTTGGATTTCTAGTAATAAAATGAACAAATGACCATCTTCCTTTCAACAAAGTTGCAAACCTTGATGAAATATTGCAAGCGGTTAAGAAAGTCAACGAAGATTAGGGAAGAAAAAGTAGGCACAAAATGGGACGAAACTTATATATCACCAAAAATAACATTTGATTGGAGACGTACTCAAGCCAATATTAGAACTAAACAAGCTGGTTTAATGCGAGTTAGTTTTCCCTAAATAAAATTAAAATGACTCCAATTTAAAAACAAAAAATACAGAAAAATTGTTTATACCTATTTTTTTATTCATTGTAAACTCGATTTAAAAATATCACAAAGTCACTTTTTCTAATGACGTCTCAAACGGAAACGCTTGACGGTCTTGTAACGGTAACCATCATCAGCCAAAACGGTTTGGATCTCTGGCTGGGGTTCTGGAAGAGCAAGTTTAGCTGCTTCAACTGGAGGCAAGTATTCGTTGGATGGGAGCTCGTTGCCATCACGACGATGCCTCAAACGGAAACGCTTGACGGTCTTGTAACGGTATCCATCATCAGCCAAGACGGTTTGGATCTCGGGCTGGGGTTCTGGAAGAGCAAGTTGAGCTGCTTGAACTGGAGGCAAGTATTCGTTGGACGGGAGCTCGTTGACATCAGGACGATGCCTCAAACGGAAACGCTTGACGGTCTTGTAACGGTAACCATCATCAGCTAGAATGGTGTGTTCCTCAGAAGCAATAGCAACTGGAGCAGCTACTGGGGGCAAGTATTCGTTTGAAGGAATAACACCTGAACTGGAGGAAGGTATTCAGTTGAAACTGCAGCTGATGCAGCTGTAGCAATAACAGCGAAGAGGACCATAAAGTATTTCTGGAAAAATAAATAGATTAATGAAGATTTATTTTTAGGGACCTTCCCATCAATTAATTTTATTTTAAAAAATAATAAATTCGACCAACCATTCTCCTGTTTTAGATAATTCGCAGTATTTGAATTGATTTAAGTGAATGATGATTGTTCTTAGTATTTTTCTCTATTTATATGATATTCTATTTTTAAAATTCTGATTTCATCGTTTTGTTAAGATCTAATGAATGCTCCATTTGTTAAACGCCTCACACTTAATTCATTGATTAATATTGTGAGTGAGCTATTGCGCTGGCCAGTAGCGGTTCTAGGAATTGGCAGTGGGGGGGCTTGGAGTTTGGAGATTCAGTTTGAGACCTTAAGTAATAAAACTTGCTTGTTTTAAGATCAATTTATTAATTTATAACAAATAATAGTGATCAGTTTAGGTTTAATGAAAGACCGTACTCAACTTCAGACGAACTACACTTCACGACAACGCGGCAAAACATTATTTTTTATGAAATTTTAGGAGCTATATCGCACTAAGCGGCAACTGAACTTCATAAAAATTCATACGAAGTCGTGTAAGTGTAGTTCCGATGCAGTGCAATTCCGGCGAGTGCGGCCTAACCTTTATATATATGGATATATGGAGATTCATGTGTCGTTATATAAAAGACGTCGAATTTTGACATTCCCACTTTTCGTTTAATGATATCCGTTTTGTGTGTGCCTTTATATCCTCTCCTGTCGCGCTTTTAAATGTTTTCAATACAAAGTACAATAACAATTATTCATAATTGCTGTAGCGGAGACAGAAACAAATTCAAAGGCCAAAGGTATCTGGTATAACTAGTTATTGTATTAATAAAATTAATAATTTTTAGCCATATATGCTTGAAACACGCGTACAAATTCGTTTATTTATATTATTTGAAAATTGATTAGGTACCTACGTAATGTAGTTATATTTTTTAAATTAGCTGTGGGTATGTTTTGAACTTCCCATTTTTGACAAGATTTGAAAATTGTTTATAATTGGCTAGTTCAGAAAAATTATATTTAAGTGTTCGTACTAGCAAAAGCTCATACATATGTGCTTTGACACGGTATCAGTCCTCTGAGATCTCATTTTTCCTGAATTAGCCAAATCAACGAAACTATTTTGTTCAAACTGACACTTTAGGACATAAGACAAAGCTGCTCTAAGAAATAAGCCGCGGCCCAATTTTGCCAGCGTGAATGAATTTTCGTGTATACGCTGCATACACTTTATATTCATGCCAAAAAAATATGTCGACAAATTCGCACGTCACTCGAGAGCCTAGAGGGATTGCAAATATTCATTTGCTTTTGCATGATTTTCTGAGCGCGCACAGAGAAAACTCACGCTTTTGAAATTTGGCTCCTTGACTAGAGAATTTGTGAGAATTTCCTAGTACAAAAATGTTTTGTATGTACAATTGCCTTCGACCTTTCAAATTTTGAAAACGTAAACCGAAAAATCTCTTAGCGCAGCCAAGGCCGTAAGAAAGAATTTCTGTTGTATTAAACATTTACACTTAACTTGACATTCCGTTGTTCTCCAATGGTTTAAGCCTCAACTGCGTTTCTTTCGGTAAATTAGCTTTGTTTTTAGTGTAAACAGTTGGGGCATTTGACACGTTAATGTTAAGCCCCAACCATTTTGTATCTCTTTTTACTTATCTCTTCAACCCTTAGCCCCAACTTCGGACTTTGACAGTCCCTAGACTTGAGCCCCCAAAACTCTCTGGAATTAGGTTAGTTTTTAGGGAGTAAGTTGCTTAACCGTGGCTAGGTTTTTTGTCCAAAATTCTCAGACCTTATTGTTGCAAAGCTGGTTTGTTCGTCCCAATTTTCTAGATTTTATTTTTAGGGAAAAATTGTCGTGGCATGAAACATGTCCATATTCATAGCCCCCAATTTGGATTTTGTCCAATTCGCTTCAGGCTCTAGCCCCAATCTTTAGGCTTAGAAAAAAAATTACATAACTTGACGTATGTAAATAGTTCAGCCCCAACCACGTTATTTTGTCCATCAAATTTCATATCTTAACTATATTTTAGACGGAATATAAAATTCTACACGTTGTAATGTATTGCTTTCTATATTTCAAATTATTTTATGATTCGGCTGTGGGGGGGGCTTTAGCCCCTATAGCCACCCCCCCTGGATCCGCTACTGTGCCGAACTATAGCTTACGACTTCAAAATTATTTCCCCTTCAAAAAAAATTAATTTTGACCCATATCTTCCCCATAGCGTAACTTTTAATTTTTTCAATGATCATTGGTAAGGTAGTTCATCATTGAAAAATTAAAAGTAATTTTATGAGATAAGTTGTAGAAAATTTATTTTTTTTTTTACTAGAAATAAATATTAAGTCAACTAGCTTTACTTTGGCATCAAAATAATCATATATTTTTTCTTCAAAATCTCTCAAAATTGACAATTTATATTTTCAATGATGGTTTTCAATGATAGCTATAACTGGCCCCTATCATTGAAAATCATCATTGAAAATATAAATTGTCAATTTTGAGAGATTTTGAAGAAAAAATAAAGAAATGATTATTTTGATGCAAAAGTAAAACTAACTTAATAATTATTTCTAGGTGAAACAAAATTCAATTTGGCTCAACTTTTCTCATAAAATGACTTTTAATTTTTTAATGATGAACTACCTTACCAATGATCATTGAAAAAAATAAAAGTTACTTTATGGGGAAGATAAAGATCAAAATTAATTTTTTTTGGAGGAGAAATAATTTTGAAGTCGTAAGATATATTTCTGTATTTAAATATTCAATGATTAAGCAATCGAAGGCCCCCAAAATCAACAGCTAACTTTTTCAATGATGGTTTTTAATGACAGCTATAACTGGCCCCTAACTCGTTGAATTTAAGTTGAAAAACTATGTTTTGTTTATAATTAATAAAATGTATTTATGTTATCTATCATTAATATTTGGTATTTTTTTTAGTACAAACGTTTGTTTATTGAGTTAACATAAAAGCCTATTGTGGACGAGAACCACGACCGAATCCACCACGGAATTCAACATCTCCGGCTCCAGCTCCGACGTCTCCCTTCTTGTCAGCACCGCCTGGGGCACGTCTGTATGCAGAACAATTTTCGCCAGTCTTTGTGTAATCAACACGAGGACCAGAAGCTGTTGGTCGTGGACGAGCAGTCTCAGACCTAGCTGGGCGTTTCAAAGTTGCTGGGACAATCTCTGGGGTCAAGTGCAAGTACGTCCTAAGGTATTCAATACCTTCGTTGGTCAAATGCCAGTAGTAATGCCTACATGCGAATTGTTCCTTCACCAAGCAGCGGGAATGCAGGGATTGCATAGTCTTGATGACATGCAAATTAGGAATAGTTTCCAATTCGGGATGTTTTGGGGCGTGGAAATCTTTTTTGGCCACAATGACACCCTCTTTGAAGAGGTATTCATAGATAGCAACGCGATGAGCCTTTGGTATAAACATTTAAGCGTCTTTGTGAGAGCGGTCACCGGAAAGATACATATATTGATATTTGACTTTTTTTTTACTAGAAACAAAATGTTCAAATATTTGCCTTTTTTTTTTTGACTTGATTTGGGAGAGACAAATAAAGTCAACAAGTCAGATTTGACTTTATTTGGAATTTCGACTTGGCAACACTATATAAGATCGGGTGGCACAACGGCTCATGAAGAACCAGGGCCTAGTGACTAACAACTCGCAACCATTCCTGTGTGCGCCTGTCGACAGGAATGGAAGGGACCTACAATTTTATGCCGAATCCGAATGGCTAGACGAGAAGCACTTATTCGTGACAAGTGATACTCTTGGAGGATTTGTCAATTCCTCGCAAGAGGCAGTAGTTCTTGAAAAAAAACTTTAGTTTTTGGGTGGACGAGGCTGGGAAGCGAACTTGGCAACACTGCTTATTACAATAACTTATCGCTGAGTACTCAAAGGTCACAGCGCTAGTAGGGGTCTAGCAACATCGGAAACTTTCCGACGTGGTAAAATAGTAAAGTTTCCGACACACGTTTCATGAACGTCCCTTAATCTAATGTGATAAATTATGCGGTGAATAAATTCTGAGGACGGCTCTTATTTTGTTCAAGCGTTTGAAAAAAATAGTTAAAAATGTTATGTGTTATTGAAATGTTTGGTTTTGACAATTTTTGATGTATAAATGTCATAACACTTTCACAAAAAGTTTTCCACGTTTACTGTATTTTCGTTTACGACACAAATTCGTGTCGGAAAGCTTACGATTTATCGTAAAAGAATTTGTATGCAAAATGTGACAGTTCGTTTACGACGTCGTAAAGTTTCCGACGTTTACGATGGTTTTCCGACGTAGCATGTATACCCTAAATATGTATTTTTGTTCATAAAAACGTGTCTTAGAATCCAACCCCGTAATAGGTAGCGCACAAGTGGAGGACGACATCAAACCACTCGGTGTGCGCAACTGGAAGCGGCTAGCTAGGGACAGCTGGCTGGAGGGGCTTATTAGTTGAGACCGAAGCCCATCCTGGGCTGTGAGCGCCATCTTAAGTAGGTTCACAAAAATTAAGACTTATAGCTGGATACAAAAAAATATTTGTAGGAAAATGGTTACATTATTAGTTATCGATAATTACCACCCTAAAATATTGTGACGTGTGAAAATTAAATTTAAAACTTAATAAAACAGTTTAAACAGTTTTAAAATCATACACGCACATTAACAAGCCAAAACTTTCTGTTTTTTTTTTTAAAACAAAAAGAAAAACAAATATAGAAATGTTGTTTTTTTCATGTGGCTTTAGTTTGTATGGTTTTGTTTGTTTTCTCCCATGAAAGTACATAACTCAAGCAAACATCATCGTTGAATAACCGATATAAAAACCCAAGTACCGTCAGTTGAGAAATCATAGTTGATTAAAATGTTGCGTTTAACAATTGCCTTAAGTATTATCGGCTGTCTGAGTGTTTCGGCTTTCTTAGAGCATGAGGTACCCATAAAGAAAGCTCGTATTTCCAAAGGAGACCAAGTGAGATCAATCATGGAATTTCCGTTCATTTGTTCAGTACAAAGATACGGAGAACACTTTTGTGGATGCAGCATTCTAAATAACCAATGGGTTCTAACAGCTGCTCACTGCGTGGAAAAAACTCGACCCGATCAGGCGTCTGGCATGAATATTTTCATGGGATCTTCCGATTGGAGAAAAGGTGGAGTTCTGAGAGTAGTTCAGGAATTCCACATGCATCCGAAGTACAGTAAACAAACAATGGTATATGATATAGCAGTGATGAAGTTAAGTTCCCCGATAAGTTATAGTGGTGCAATCCAACCCATAAGAATGGCAACACAAGAGCCAGAAAACGGCACACCATGCACAGTTATCGGATGGGGATTTACCGATAGCCGTACATATAAATTCGAAGACCAATTGAGGTCAACTAATGTCACATTCCGACCAAGAGAGGTTTGTGCTTCACCAGCTTATGGGTACGGCAGTTATTCATTGACTGAAACAATGGTCTGTGGAGAAGGTGATGATGGAAGGGATTCGTGTCAAGGCGATTCTGGTGGGCCTCTGATGAATATTGAAACACGAGAACTAGTTGGAGTTGTATCATGGGGTTTTCATTGTGGTTTGAAAGGCTATCCAGGTATTTACTCCAATGTTGCAGAGCTTAGTGGATGGATTATGAGATATTTGCTTGCGTGGTAAAATAATGTGCAATAGTTATCAATGTCCATTTATTTTTTTTTTTGATTACTAAATGTTGTTCTTTTTTCTTTTACTATTGCTGCATGTGTAATTTTTGTTAAGGTGTTATTAAATTTTTTTGTATTTGGTTAGAGCAAAATAAAGTAGTAAATAAGAAATAAAGTAATATCCTTTACCGCAAGTCGTTTTCTTTTACTTTTTATAGCATTATGGAAGATTTTTCTGGTAAGGGCGGTATGGAGTAACCCATCAGGGTGGTACGTATAAAACGGAAAAACCTGCACAAAAATCTGATTTTCTGTATTCATTCAGAGTAGCGCTCTGAATAGAGCTGCAGTTTCTTAGTTTGACATTTCCGTGCTCGGCTTTTGCTCAGTCTGTTTGGTTACTGTGTTCTGAGCTCGTAGAGCTCTTCCTATTTTGATCATTCTCTGTATGAAAAACAAACATAAATTCTAAGCTAATAGTACAGTAACTATATAAATAGTCGGGGAGTTAAGGGAGCCAACCTTGCACTTCATTCTGACGGGAAGAGCTTTGGTGCACTAATAGTCCACACCCTAAATTTACTTTTAAGAAGTGTTGCCACGGTGGCAACACTGGCAGACTGGAGATATAAGGGTTGCCTTCTGACCATGTTTTAACACGAAATTTCACATAAATTAGACTATAAATCGGGAACCAGACATCGGTTGATATTGTGGAATGTCTCGTTGGATTTAGAATACTTTAAGCCATAGGAATATGTTGATTTTTTGACCCCTTCCCCACTCTTGTACACGGGGGGAGTAAAATACCCTCGGCGAATAAGGGTTTTTATTTGTCAGAAAATAATAGTTATAAAATGAATATTCATAAAATTTTAAGATAAGCGTCGACGTAGAATTTCATACTTTACAGCATATTCGAAGTCCATTTTTAATCATGTATTAGTTTTTTGTATAATCGCTTTCAAAATTGGAGGAGGGGAGGGTGGAAGTATATCAAACCACTATTTATTCGTCTTGCTATAATCTACGCATATGGCACATGACCTTTGAGTAATTTTGAATGCCCAATCTTATTCAATCAAAATAATTTCAATATAATTTCCCTAGAAAAAGTTATAACCTTTTTATAAAATGACGACTAAATTTTCAGTGAAACGAGCATAACATTACCAAATTTCAATGGTATGGTGATGAAACTTGGCACACATGTCTCGTTTGTTGTAAGAAATAAGAATCAAAAGAGTCCATAAAAATATCTGGGGCAAAAGGGTGTTTTTTTTTTTGAGGGAAACAGAAAAATATAAAACTATACCCCGTAAACCCCCCCAGAACTAGTACGTTGATGAAAGTTGGTAGGAATGTTTTGTTTTTTATTGTTACCAAGAATAAAAAAAGATAAATCAAATATCTATTGTCAAAGGTGGTTTTTGAGGGAAAATGTTTTATCTACTTTCCTCAATTATTTTTTCTATTAAAACGTCGATTACTTTCTTAACGGTGATTCTATCATCTTAATTTTACTTAAATTGGATTCAGCGTTAAAAAAAAAATTTAAAATCATGTACCATATTGATTATTTGTACCACGATAACATAAAAAAAAAAATGTTGGGGTTATAACCCATATTTTCCTTCTGCCTAAAAAAAAACACCCCTGGAATCAATATATTTGCATGGATCCTTTTGAGTCTTGGTTTTAACAAGAAATAAAACATTTCTACCAACTTTCATCAACATACCAGTTTTGGGAGGGGTTTACTAGTGATAGTAATTCACTTTTCCCTTTCACTGGAAAAAAAAACACCCTTTAGCCCCAGATATTTGTATGGACTCTTTTGATTCTTATTTCTTACGAGAAATGAGACATGTGTGTCATCACCATACCATTGAAATTTGGTATTATTATGCTCGTTTCACTGAAAACTTAGTCATCATTCTATAAAAAGGTTATAACTTTTTCTAGGGAAATTGTATTGAAATGATTTTGATTGCATAAGATTGGGCATTAAAAATTAGGTACTCTAAGGTCATGTGCCATATGCGTTGATTATACCAAGACGAATATAGAGTGGTTTGATATACTTCCACCTTCCCCTCCTCCAATTTTGAAAGAGATTATACAAAAAACTAATACATGGATAAAAATGGACTTCGAATATGCTGCAAAGTATGAAATTCCACGTCGACGCTCATCTTAAAATTTTATGAATATTCATTTTATAACCATTATTTTCTGACAAATAAAAATCCTTATCAGCCGAGGGTATTTTAGACCCCCCGGGTACAAGGGTGGGGAAGGGGTCAAAAAATCAACATATTCCTATGGCTTAAAGTATTCTAAATCCAACGAGACATTCCACAATTTCAACCGATGTCTGGTTCCCGATTTATAGTCTAATTTATGTGAAATTTCGTGTTAAAACATGGTCAGAAGGCAACCCTTATATCTCCAGTCTGCCAGTGTTGCCACCGTGGCAACACTTCTTAAAAGTAAATTTAGGGTGTGGACTATTAGTGCACCAAAGCTCATTCCGTCAGAATGAAGTGCAAGGTTTGACCTAAAATATGGCCTTAACGCCCTAACTAACATTCACGTATGCGTCAAATCTGGTATTTCTGATTTTTTGCTGAGTTGTTCAGGATATTGGCCTAGTAAATAACCTAAGTTTTCGACCTTGACCGCCGACCGCTTCATGGTCATAAATCAAAAAAAACGCGATTTTTTCAGTTATTGGCGATTTTAGTCCTAAAGAAGTAATTTTAAATAAAAACATTGTTCTACGATTTCAAAGTAACCTACTTTGCTCCAATTTGAACCCAAAACCATCTCTGTAGACCGAATGGTTTCCAAAATTCAGACTTTCAAAATTTAACGATAAAAAAAATTATAACAAAGTAGTATTATCAAACAGTATAATAGAAAATAAAGAATGGTGGACATAAATGAATTAAAGCACTAAAGCGTGTAAGTTGAGCCAAAATAATAGGACAATCTATATACCCCCGTTAAGATGGGAGGGGCAATTATCTAAAAAGTATGACTTAAGTGAGAAACAACTCTATTGAAAAACAATGGTAGCACCCACAATGTTCTCCTACAGCTTATCTTAATCCCAGAAACCCATTCTTGAATTAATTTTTTAAATAAAGTTATTTTATTCGACAGTTTTTGAGAAATTAATTTCCAAATTCAACATTTTGAAAAAGAATATTCTACTATTTACTTATAGGACGGGAGGCGACCGTAGGTTTACCTATCTCATCGCGGCTTCGGAAAAGAATGATGCAAATTTATAGCTTTAGTCTTAACATTTACAAAACCGCTGGTCGGACAAGGTTTTACAGGTGGCCATGGGTAGAAAACGCACTTTTTCGGTTGCATTTTTGGCTTACGATACCTAAACCATGATGGATTTTTATAAATGGGGTATCAAGTGAAAGCTTAGACTCCCCTCGTTACAAAACCAGTGGTCAGACTAACTTTTGTTGGTTGTTGCGGCGAGTCCCACCACTTTTGTAAAAGGAGCTAGTCACTAACAATTCGCAACAATTCCTGTGTCCGCATGTCGACATGAATGGAAGGGACCTACAATTTTATGACGTATCCAAACGGCTAGCCTAGAAGCACTTATTCATGACAAGTGATACTCTTGGAGGATTTGTCACTTCCTGGCAAGAGGCAGTAGCCCTGAAACAAAACTTTGTAGAGAAGTGAACGCAGACCACCACCAGTGTGACAGTCCAACGCACTTAACATTACGCTATGAGCTACTACCTTCATATCGAATATGACCTCCTTACAGATATTCCAGTCTTATCTTATCAGGCACATAGCAATTTTTAACGGAAATAAATTCTTTTCAGCAAAAAAAAAAAAACAACAAATCTTAAAGCCTTCTCAGTGACTGTGACCCTACTAAATTCCCCAATAATTCACTACAAAGTACAAAGACTTGTTTTGGTTTTGGTGTCGGAAAAAGTACCAAATTGATTTTGATTAGGTGTGTTGTGTCTGTTCCAAAACAGAAAGTAGATAGATGGAGTACCGAAACATGTTCAGCTAGTTTTTACTAGGAAGGGCCTCACGGTTGTTTGAAAAGTTTCCCTCGTCTTAATTTTTGGTACTGAAATCCGCGAAGGGCTTGCCAAGTATCTGACAAGTTTTCCTCGTATAGATTTTTCCTACTGAAAACTTACTAGACAGACATAGTACGGGCATAGTTATCGCAAACAAATTATAGCCAAAATTTGGTCAATCTTAAAGGAAAATTAAAAGAATATTTTTGCAAACTTCTCAGTGCCTACCAATCAATTAGCTTGCTGAGCTAAGTTGCACGTAAACTGCCATCAACTCAGAAAGTTTTTATTTTGTACAGATTTTGCTGTCGAAAACAATTCATTGTCATCATATTTAATGACAATCACCACTATATAAGATGAGTCGTAACTTTTTTAAGAACAAAGTAGGAGTAAGAACCACATTTTGAAAAATTTCAGGTGGATTCACACACCTGAAGGAACTAATGAATCAGCGAGAGCTAGGAAAATTTGTGCAAAAAAAAACCAGTTCCTCTAGGTTCTCTTAAAAGCCCTTATGATCAATGGATTAAATCATGTGGAGAATGTCTGGATTTCCTTTGCTTTGAGAGGAAGATTCTTCATGTGATTTTCGGTCCCATGTGCATTGAAGAAGTGCGGCGCGCTGTCCTGGCTATACAGCGACGTTGACCTGATAAAAAATCTGAAAATACAGTGGCTGAGATGGCTGGGACACGTGTGGACAGCAACGTACCTGCCCAACGAGTCTTCCAATTCAACCCCAATGGTGTACGCAGCAGAGGAAGAACCCATAACAGTTGGCGCGACAGAGCTAGCTGGTAGGGCTTGTTGGTGGAGGCCGTAGTCCACCCTACGCTGTGAGCGCCATCGAAAATTAGTAAGTAAGACAGTTTATGCTCAAAAAAAACAAAATAAAACAATTATTTTCAGCATTAAATGTTGTATGCCTTTTTGTAGAAAATTTTGTGATCTACCAACTGTACCAAAACTCCTTTTTGATAGCATTTACCGTTCAAAAGTTATTTGCGAAAAAACTGATTTTTTCGACACGTGACCATGCGTAAGTCGTTATGCTCATGTCGGATGGACGGGGACTCCTTATCCGTACAAAGTCCGTTTCAAATTTCAGCGTTCTTTGAATTTTGTAAAGGTAAGTTCTAAAATTTATATGTATGTCTATTTCGACTGGGGTAGTAGGTTATTAGGTAGTCAGGAAATTTAGCAGAATTTGCAGCAAATGAGTGCATATTAATAAAAATGATAATAATAATTTAACTTTACGCCTGTAAGACCTCAGGTCTTTTAAATGCAATGCACGGCACTAGTTAGAAGGAATAGAAGGAAAGGAAAGATTTTTGTTGGCACAGTGGATTGAGACTTTAGTTGTTAATTATCTCATGAATTTCCACGGGTGGCATCCAGTTGAAACTGGGGAATATAGAAAAGAATGAAGAATCATTATAAAATTTACTGATTGTGGGAGATTGTTGAAATATTTATTTAAGATACTGTCTAAAATATACACAACACAGAATATGGGTTTGTGATAATTCTCTGTTGGGCAAAATATTTCTCCTCATTCGCCAAGAGAAAGAAGAAAAATTATTATTTTTTTTAATCTGTTGAAAAGGATAAAATTTCTTTGATGTTTGATTTCTTTTTATTTTTGAGATAAAATTATGGGATAATTACAATGGGACCGGACGAACAGACAGAAGAAAATAAAAACGAAACCACTATCCGAATGGATATTAATTATCTGATGGCAAAAAAAAAAAAAACAATTCTCTGTGGGATATTATTTTTCTTTGTTATGAATTTTCACTACGTCTTATCTTTTGCATGCTTAAATTATATAAAACAGCTAATGTATATGTGTGTTGGTGGTTTGTTGAAATTAGCGTTAATTAAAAGATTTTTGATACTGGCACAATCAGTACCTACCTATTCCAGAAAGAAAGGATTAATTTTAAGGTTTTGATAGACAAGGTTGGATTTATATACAGATTTTCCTACTTTTAGTAAAATGCATGCACATAGGTACTTAGCAGTGGCGGATCCAGGGGGGTGGCTATAGGGGCTAAAGGACCCCTCCCCACAGTCCATTCTTAAAATTTATTGAAATATAGAAATGAATACATTACAACATGAATAGTTTTATGTTCGTCAAAAAAATATAGCTGAGCAGTGATGTTTAATGGGAGTCAGACAAAATAACGAGGCTGGGGCTAATAGTCCGATATAAATGCCCATATTACAAGGCTTTTGTAAATAGAAAAGTATGGAAATGTCAAAATACGTTTTCGACTATATAAATTTACATATTTTTCACAAAAAAACCTTATACCTAAACTAAAACTTAATTATTTGTTATAAATTATAAAATTAATTTGAGAACAAACAAATTAAATTAGTTAATCATCCATATTATGAAATTAATTAATTAATTAATAAATCCCACGCCTCTTCCCCCCCCCCCCCTCCCCAGATAACGCACGAGCTGGAGTCCATTTTCACCGAGCATGACGGCAATAACGATTGCAAGTCATATCGGTACTTACTTAAATTGAATTATGATTTAAAAATTTCAATGAACGATGTGAGTATAATTGGAAGTAAAATAATGACCGGGCTACTTAATGCAAGCAGTTATACATACATACATAATATTATCTAGATTTGTTATAATGATGAACTATATAGAAGGTTTCTTTGTGTGATCTTGCTATGATTATAGTCAAAAACATTTAAATTAGCATTAACTTCCCTCAACATTCTTGTAACTGGTTTGTTTCTGCCATAATCAGTTCTGTGAGGGGATTGATGAAAAAGAGGAATTCATCTAAGAGCGTTCGAGTTGACATTTAATCTCATAGCATGAAGAAGGGAGGGAAAATCAGTAACACCAGATAGAATTTGATGAGTTAAAATAATATCAGCCACCTCACGACGTTTTTCGAGATATTGTAAATTAATAAGTCGCAAAAGATCTTGATAAGGGGGTAAGTTATAATTATCAATCCAGGGAAGTCCCCTAAAAAAACGGAGGAATCTTATCTGACCACTGACGTACATATGTTATAGGCATTCATACAGTCGTATATCCGACTTCACTTCTTGACAAACTCACAACATTGCAATATCGCATATGACTCTTCGTATTTTATCAGATAGATAGATAGATATATAATTTTATTTTCAAAAAGAAATTACAAAAACATAGTATAAGCTGGTATAAATAAAATTAATAAAGGCAACAACTTTGAGTTACCTGCCAGGTAAACAATGTTAAATATAAAAAATTAAGCTTAGTGAATTGATTTAGTGAAATTAATCATGAAAATTCATTTAAAATGAGATATCGATATTTAAGAGCGGCTTTTAAAAAAATTATATACGTTTATGTAGCAGTTGCCATTTAGAACACTTAGAAGCTGTGAGTGGGAGAGCACATCATTACCAAGGAAGTTTCTTCTGTACCCTTTGAAGATAGGACATATTCCAATATGAAAAGTGTTTTTCGATGCATCCAAGTTGCAAAGTGTACATATACCATAAGTGTCACTCTGGAACGCTCTTCCATTGAGTTTGAGGAGTCCACAACGAGCTTTTAAGATGAGAGAGATCATATCACGGGGATTCAAGTCTTCAAAATAGTTTTGTACTTCACAATACAATAGATTGCAGTACTCATCATGAAATTGTGATTGTATGGCATTGCTGGTAAATATATTCCAGTGCTTTTCCCTAAGTTTTGATAGAAGAATACTGTGTAATTCATGCCACTCTAGCAAGTTTATATCGAAGGAAAAATCCATCGACGTTTCATCAAAAAGGTCCAACCATTCCGTAGCCCAGAAGATTTTTCTATCAATAATAGCTTGGGATAGAATTTTAGGTAGTCATTCAGTAGGAAGGGACAAGGTTCTCCGTATATATGAAAAATATAGCTTTAAATGTGTAGACCAGTTTCAATGTGCAGAACATAGTTTGGGGTGTTATCCGGTAAAAGAAAACATCTCTTTACAAAAAATCGTTGAAACTTTTCAACTTGGATATATTCCTGATATTTTATCATTATTTTTATAATATTATTCTAGTATTGATTCTAATGTGTATTTGTGTTGTTTATTCGTTGTTAAAAATCTTTTAAACGAGTCTTATATTTTTTCGATAAAAATGGACAAAAATATGTTACTATGCATGTATGTAACTTTTTTAATATTGCTTCTATTTGTTTAATCAGCATGGGAGCGATACCGCCAAGCTAAGACTATCGAAATGCATTTTCAAAAAAAATTATAGAGTACGACTTGCAGAATATGGGTGAATGTTTCAAACTGGATCTCCCAAGCCCTCCCCCCCACAGCCAAATCCTAGATCCGCTACTGGTACTTAGATACCAGTCACCACCTCAGCGGGAAATATCGTCCCCAATGAATTTTATAGCTGAATTCTTCAATCAATTCACTAGCCAAATAATAAAAGGAAACGTCATGCAATGATTTAGTGAGTGAAGAGTCATGCGAGGTTTCCTCAGTTCATAGATTTGAACCCACTTTTTGCTTTGTGTGTAGAAAACAACAAGACAACAGCAATCAATTCACTAGCCAGATAATACAAGGAAACGACATGTAATGATTTAATAAGTTAAGAGTCATGCAAGGTTTTCTCAGTTCATATATTTGAACCCACTTTCTGCTTTGTGTTTAGAAAACAACCCTTTCTGTCGTTGAATTAAAAATTGCTTTTGTTATGGAAAATTATAAGATGAAAAAACTGTTGAAAAGTCATGTTGAAATTCATCAGTTCATCGTCTATGTCCACTCATATACTTTGTAAAGTGTGCACCGCCATTGTGTGTTTTAATAGAAGTTGATTTTTTTTTTGTGTTCTCTGTGTTGACATTGTCTACTGACAGTAAATATTATAAGAGGACTAATTTATTTCCATTAAAAAGAGGCAATCTCAGATTTTCTCAAAGTATTTCAGTTTTTTTGGTTAATCACCACTTCGCATATGAAGTGGTAATTGGTGATTAACCAACAACCACTGACCTAGTGATTTAACTTTAATTTAAAGTTTTAATTCTATATTTTAATTAACCAATCACAAATAATTCACATCACAACAGAGTTAATGAATTTACTATTTATTTAATTTTCTTCACATTTTTTATATTGAATTAACTAATTGCTGAATAAACAACTACCTACTTCTATATCTTGTGGTTTGATAATTGAATTTTCATTACCATTTTCATCGAAAATATTGAACTGATGAATAAACCACATACATTAATGCAGTGAATTCACAGATTATGCAACCACCATGTTTTTCATCATCTGGGTCGGTGAATAAACAACTTCCAACAAAGTAGTGATTTCGTTGGCGAATTTTCATCGGATTTTCAGCATGTGCTTCCCGCCTAGGACATGCCCATGTTAATTTCATCAAAGGAATCACCTGAAAAGTGGACGGTGCAGCTGCCATTCCTCAAGGAAAAAGCTGATCTTTCCTCAATGAATTTTTCAATTTTTCCCGCTGGGACTATACGATTGCTTTTATCGGTGTATAGGTAGTGTAAACACACTAGTATCCGGACACTTAACATATTTCTTCACTTTGCTCTCAATTATTTGTCTTACTACCTATAAAAGTATAACTAAATAGTTATGGTTTTTCTTAAAGTTTAGATGTTTGATGATTATATTACATTTAAATAATGGAGTCGAAGTACCATGCGTCTTTTTTATCCTGTGTACTGACTGTGGACAAAACACAGGTGAAGGCTTCTGAACTCTTACCTTTATTTGCTAGAGCTTGACGTTTTGAGCGACACTCCTTCGCAATATGCCCAAAATTGTGGCATACTCTACACCTTTGACCTTTTTTTTGATATTTTGGTTGCATTTGGCGAGCATCTGTGTGAAAAGCGGATGAGATTTCGCTGCTAGGTCGCACATCTTTTCAGCAACTTGGTTTTAATAACGTCCCCATTGATTTTTGTACCCGAATTCTCTAAAGCCATAATCATCGGACGATAGTCATCTGGTAATCCGGCAAGCAATAAGGAACCTACCCACTCCTCGTTGATAGGGAAACCAATCCCATTTAGAGATTGTGCTGTGGTAATTATTTCCTTTACAAAAATGTCCATGGAGCCGCAATTAGCAAGGGTTGTGTTAATCAGCTTACGCAGAAGTGCTACCCGACGTGTTAGCCCACTATCCTCGTAGGCACTTGCTAGCTGTTGCCACAACGCCATGGCCGTGTTTGCCCCCTGAATATGGACATAGCACTTTTTATTATTTATTAGCTATTCTGCCTTAATATTAAATTACAATTTCTTTTTCATTTTATCTTTATATTAATATTTATATAAACTTAATTTATGTGTTTTAACAAAATATTTAAAATAAATAAAAATAAAAATATACTTATGCACGGGCAAAAGCCTCTCCCATTGATTTCCATTCGTTTCTGTTATGCGTTTTTTGAAACCAAAGTCTGTCGAAAGCATGTAGCTCATCTCTCCATCCTTTTGGTTGACGTCCGACTCGTCTGGTACCAATAAATGGTGTCCACTCAGTGCATTCTTTTGACCACCTGCCATCTGACTTCCGCATAAAATGCCCTGCCCAGTCCCATTTCAGCTTTCTTGTCTTCAAAACAACATCTTCGAATCCTGTCCATGAGCGTATGTTGACGTTTCTTATTCGCTGAGATCTTCTTATTTTTAACATTGCCCTTTCCATTGCCCTTTGAGTTGTTGAATGCTTACTTTTAATCGCAACGTTGTTCGTCCAAGTTTGGGAGCCATATGTAAGCACTGGTAAAACTGTTGAATCGAAAATGTATTTTTTGGTAACATTTGAGATATTCGAGTCCAACATAGGTTTCACGTCCCAAAATTGCCTCCATCCGTTCGTTATTCTTCGAGATATCTCCTTCTCCTCTCTTCTATTAAACGAAACTAACTGTCCTAGATATATGAAGTCCTCCACATATTCTATCAGCTCTCCATTCATATGTATAGGTGTTCTGGTTGCATTTGTCATGACTTTTGTTTTGTTTTCGTTTGCCTGAAGACCTGCCTTAGAGCATTCGAGAATAAGTTCATTAATCAACTTTTGAAGATCTTCAGGATTATCACTCATCAAAATAATATCATCAGCAAACCGCAAATTTGAAAGATATTTCCCATTGATTAGTAAGCCAATGTATTCCCAATCTAGTTTTCTGAAACATTCTTCTAGGGTAGCTGCGAAGAAAGGTGGTGAAATTGGGTCCCCCTGCTTAGTTCCACTTGTTAGCTTAAATGGTTCTCCAAAGATTTCTGTTTTTATTTGTGCAGTGGAAGAATCATAAATTTTTTTGAAAATTTTTATCCAACGACGATTTATACCTTGGTTAAGAAGTGCATTCCACATGAAATCTTGGTTGATAGTATCGAAGGCCTTTTTAAAATCAATGAAAATGAAATAAGAAAGTAATCGGTATTCTCCACTTTTTTCGATGATTTGGTTGACTGCTTGAAGGTGATCTGTAGTTGAGAAACCTGATCGAAATCCTGCTTGCTCCACTGGTTGATGTTGCCCGAGGTCCACTTCTAGCCTTTTGAAGATACATTTTGCAAAGATTTTGTAGATGTTAGATATCAGACTAATTGGGCGATAGTTGTTGATGTCATCTTTTTTCCCTTTCTTGTGTAACAGAGTGATGTATGACTTTGTCCATTGGATAGGAATTTCTCCAGTAGCTATAGCATCGTTAAAAATATCTTTAAGCCAAGCTGAACAGGATTCAATTCCATACTTTAGGATTTCGGCCTCGATTCCATCACTGCCCTTACTTTTTTCATTCCCAAGTTCCTTTATAGCCTTTTTTATTTCTTCTTGAAGAAAGGGTAAAATTTCTTCAGAGTCTTCTTCAAGCCTCTGTTCTATATTACTTCCGCTTGCATTTTGGCGATTATTTGAGTAGAGGTCCTTATAAAATTCTGTTGCCACTTCGTTTATTTGTTTTCTATTACGGACTTGTTCGTTGTTTTTTGAAACCCCTAAGACCCACTCCTTCTCCAATTTCAAGCTTTGTTTAACTTTCTTTATCGATTTTGTGGCTTCCAAGATATTTTTTATATTTTTTTCATTAAATTCTCTTATTTCTTGTTTGCTTCTTTTCTTTATTTCTTTCCTTAAGGTTCTCAGTTCCGTTCTTTCATTTTGTGACATATTTTCAGTTTTCCTTAAAAATTCTCTTCTCTTAATCATATTTTGGGTAGCAACTGATATTTTATTTTTGTTCATACTCTCGAGACTTTTAAAGACATGTTTTGAAGCTATTATTTTCAAAGTTTTTTGGAATTGGTCATATTTTTGTTGAACCGTTCTAAAACCACTCGTTTCCTTCAAAATTCGATGGCGGAGCTCTAATTCCTTGTTGTAGTTCGCTATTTGAATTGGACTGGGATCTTTTTCCAGTACAACGTGGGTTTTTTTACAGTACCTCCTTGACTTATGATTGATCAGTAACTTGGCCCTTACTAACCTGTGATCTGAGTCGTATTCGAACTTATTCAACACATCAACATCTTTAAAAAGTGTTCTTTTATTTGTGTGAATAAAATCGATTTGGTTCTTGTGCTTTCGATTCGGATGGATCCAAGTCCACATTCTGCTTTCTTTTTTCCTGAAGAGTGAGTTCGTAACTGTTAATTTATGTTGCCACATCCATTGCAACATCCTTTCCCCTCGGTTATTTCTATTTCCATACCCATATGGTCCCATTATTGGTTCTTCTCCGGGTTTCTTAAATCCAATACACATAGCACAAAGGGTCTATCATTGAGGTTAGTTTGCTCCTCGCTTTTCTAACCTTGTCGGGATTTATTAATTTATTGAACAGAAAAACTTTTCCTTTTTTTTCTGGGCCCATAACCTATAAGCAGAGCGAGATTAAATAAAAAAAACGTGTGTTTACCTTCAGAGGTTAGAACAAGAAGAGTTTATTACATGTTAGAGTAATTTACAATAAAGTGATAGATAAATTATTGAGTAGTAGATCAGGATAATGACCCATCTAGTTTATAGGGTGCTTCCAATAGTTATAATAAATACACCTGTAGTACTAAAAACATATGTACATCTAAGACCCTACAGTGTTACTACACGAACAATTCAATTGTACATACGTAGGTATATCCCATGTACACGTGCAATAGAGGGCTTAAAATTTGACTTATATCTACCTACACTTTATTTTCAGTTTCTTGACAGTATTAGAAATAATGTTTTGATTGTAGATTAATTATGAATTACAATTCTTTCTGTTTCGTCTTATGTTTAAAAATACTTTTAGTTTGAACTAGACCCACTAATGCCCATATAAATTTTAATTGAATGGCTGGAGTTTTCAAAACCAGCATATTTTTAAACACGTCTACTTTCGGCGGATACGTGCCACGAATAGGTACACGATACAAATTTTAAATCAAGAGCTCTAGTTTGAACTCTACACATTGTAATGTGTAGAGCTGTGGAGATGTGCAGCTTAAGCACTTATAGTCCCCTCTGAATCCACTACTACCTTTATTGTTATAAAATACCCCCTGCAAACCAAAACTCAGTAGTTTCCCAGCGGGAAATATCGTCCCCAATGAATTTTATAGCTGAATTCTTCAATCAATTCACTAGCCAAATAATAAAAGGAAACGTCATGCAATGATTTAGTGAGTGAAGAGTCATGCGAGGTTTCCTCAGTTCATAGATTTGAACCCACTTTTTGCTTTGTGTGTAGAAAACAACAAGACAACAGCAATCAATTCACTAGCCAGATAATATAAGGAAACGACATGTAATGATTTAATAAGTGAAGAGTCTTGCAAGGTTTCCTCAGTTCATAGATTTGAACACACTTTCTGCTTTGTGTTTAAAAAACAACCCTTTCTGTCGTTGCTTTTGATATGGAAAATTATAAGATGAAAAAATTGTTGAAAAGTCATGTAGAAGTTCATCGTCTATGTCCACTCATATGCTTTGTAAAGTGTGCATCGCCATTGTGTGTTTTGATAGAAGTTGATTTTTTTTTTGTTCTCTGTGTTGACATTGTCTACTGACAGTAAATATGATAACAGGACTTATGAATTTCCATTAAAAAGAGGCAATCGCAGATTTTCTCAAAGTATTTCAGTTTTTTGGTTAATCACCACTTCGCATGTGAAGTGGTAAATGGTGATTAACCAACAACCACTGACCTAGTGATTTAACTTTAATTTAAAGTTTTAATTCTATATTTTAATTAACCAATCACAAATAATTCACAACACAACAGAGTTAATGAATTTACTATTTATTTAATTTTCTTCACATTTTTCATATTGAATTAACTAATTGCTGAATAAACAACTACCTACTTCTATATTTTGTGATTTGATAATTGAATTTTCATTACCATTTGCATCGAAAATATTGAACTGATGAACAAACCGGTGAATAAACAAATTCCAACGAAGTAGTGATTTCGTTGGCGAATTTGCATCGGATTTTCGGCATGTGCTTCCCGCCTAGGACATGCCCATGTTAATTTCATCAAAAGAATCAGCTGAAAAGTGGACGGTGCAGCTGCCATTCCTCAAGGAAAAAGCTGATTTTTCCTCAATGAATTTTTGAATTTTTCCCGCTGGGATGGCGATGCACACTTTACAAAGCATATAATGGACATAGACGATGAACTGATGAACTTCTACATGACTTTTCAACAGTTTTTTCATCTTATAATTTTCCATATCAAAAGCAATTTTTAATTCAACGAAAGAAAGGGTTGTTTTCACACAAAGCAGAAAGTGGGTTCAAATCTATGAACTGAGGAAACATTGCATGACTCTTCACTTACTAAATCATTACATGTCGTTTCCTTTTATTATCTAACTAATGAATTGAAATTGATTGCTGTTGTCTTGTTGTTTTCTACACACAAAGCGAAAAGTGGGTTCAAATCTATGAACTGAGGAAACCTCGCATGACTCTTCACTGACTTAATCTTTGCATGACGTTTCCTTTTATTATTTGGCTAGTGAATTGATTGAAGAATTCAGCTATAAAATTCATTGGGGACGATATTTCCCGCTGGGATTGTGTGTTTTGATAGAAGTTGATTTTTTTTTTGTGTTCTCTGTGTTGACATTGTCTACTGACAGTCAATATTATAAGAGGACTTGTGAATTTCTATTAAAATGAGGAAATCTCAGATTGTGTCAAAGTATTTCAGGTTGATCGTTAATCACCACTTCGCATATGAAGTGGTGATTAACCAACAACCACTGACCTAGTGATTTCACTTTAATTAAATTTAAAGTTTTAATTCTATATTTTATTTTAATTAACCAATCACAAATTCACAACACATACACAACAGAGTAATGAATTCACTACTTATTTAATTTTCTTCACATTTTCATTACCATTTTCATCGAAAACATCGAAAACATTGAACTGATGAATAAACCACATACATTTTGTAGTGAATTCACAGATTATGCAACCATCATGTTTTTCATCATCTGGGTCGGTGAATAAACAACTTCCAACAAAGTAGTGATTTCGTTGGCGAATTTTCATCGGATTTTCAGCATGTGCTTCCCGCCTAGGACATGCCCATGTTAATTTCATCAAAGGAATCAGCTGAAAAGTGGACGGACGGTGCATCAGCCATTCCTCAAGGAAAAAGCTGATCTTTCCTCAATGAATTTTTCAATTTTTCCCGCTGGGACAGTTAAAGTACAATCAAAGCTATTCTAACGTAACGAACACAACGCTAACACGAAAGTAGCTTTGTGTTTTCCGCTTCATGTAGAATAGTGTGGAAGCAAAATATGACAGCCCAGCCTACACAACCCGACATTCTATCCCACAGGATTTGACATGTGTTAATACATGAATAATTTAAGGAATGGTTCTTATTCTATCCCACATTCTATCACACTTTTTTTTAGGTTGAGGTAATGTATTAATACAAGCAAGTGTGGAAGCAAAATATGAAAAGTCGTTTCTTTCACACAAATATGGCAGTCGCGATTCAACTTGACATGTATTAATACACAGTGGGGTAGTGTGAAAGGGCTATTACTGAAATTTTTTTAAGTTGGCTTTGCGTAGCCTTTAAACGCGGCGTTTAAGTTACGAGGGGTTTAAGTTACGTTGCTTAAATGTGAAAATTGATTATAGATAAGTTAAAAAAAAAGTGTGATAGAATGTGGGATAGAATTAGAACCATTCCTAAAATTATTCATGTATTAACACATGTCAAATAGTGTGGGATAGAATGTCGGGTTGTGTAGGCTGGGCTTTCATATTTTGTTTCCACACTATTCTACATGATTTGTTCCCACTTTTTTGACATGTATTAATACACAGTGGGCTAGTGTGGAAGGCCTTTAAGAAGCATTTAAATTGTCTATAGATATAGATTCGGCTGAGGTTGTTTAAACTTTTACGGGAAAAAATATGCCAGCACTTTATTATATAGGTATTGGTACATACATACATAAATTAGGTATTTGGATTTTCAATTTGCTTCATTCAAATTTCCATCAATAATCCCTCAATTTTCTATAGATTTGCACAAATATTATGTGTGTTAACTTCCGTTTCCCCCACCCCAAAAAATTCTCACTTTTTCATTCCCAAAGAAAGACGCTAATTAAAATCTAAAATAAAATAAAAACAACAGATTGACTTTAGGTAGGTTTCAAAAAGAGAGAAAAACCTGTTTTCGATTGAAAAATTTAAAATTCGAAGCTTTTGATTTTGTACACACTGATTGCAATGTCTGAGGACGAGGAGGTGAACATTTTGTTTTCTCTGTTTCCCTAACTTTATTTAATATAAAATCTATTAAACATAAATTTCACGTACCTCATGCTTCATGCAGGTAGACGTACAATAAAAGTAGAAGTTGATCGGGGGTCTGAATTGAGAACTTTTAGTTACCTATACAAACAAAAAAAAACTTCAAAAACTTTTTCCAAACGTTGCCATAATTTATCTCACAGTTGTCAATTTCGAATGTTGGGTGTTCTCAGCTCAGTGGTTCTTCGTGGCCTCGTGGGTGTGTATTTTCGTTTTTATTTCTCTAGCAGTATTTCAAAAAAAAAAAAAAGTTAATGCAGGGTTAACTTATATTTAATCGTTCGTCGCGAACAACATATTGGCACAGGCGACAGCCAGCGCAGCGTCGCCATCGACAATGCAGAGTTGGTAGAGGTTAAGTACTCTTTGAATAAAGTGGCAAATGGTTATGGTAACTTACCATTGAATATTCATAAATAATTGTTTATGAAAAGTTTTGAGCAAACTCATTCAAGGAGAGGATGTGCGATGTTATGGGGGTGTACGAGTATAAACACATACTACCACCACACCATGGATTAATAATTGCAAATCGTGTTTGGAAGAGGGAATCTTTTCGAACACAAACTATCACAGTTTGCATCATACACCATAAGGATACTAGAAGAAATGGCTTTTTGCCATGGCAATGTTCACGTTCAGGTGGCGGATTTTAGTGATCGTTAAATTTAACGCAGACTAATATTGGAATGGAAGGAAAGTCAATGTTAAGAGGACTTACATATACTTGGGTTATATCATATTGAAATTCAGGTTCAAGTTTAAAGGTTTATTAAGTTGGGCTGAGAGCAGGGTCATATATGATTCGTGTGTAGTTGCTTTTACCATGCTATAATTTGGCTTTTCTATCGAACGTTATAATAAGTAAAGTTGAAAATATAGCGAGGTGCCTACTTTTGGTTCTTATTAATAATAAAATAAACTTGCTCAAAGTGCAGGAAGTACATTACATACGTAATTACGTATTGTGCTGGAAAACCATATGACGACGATCTATGTTGCGAGGAGCTTATGGAATTTGGTGAATAAAATATTAGGTATATCTGCTTTATAGAGTAACATCCCAGGGCTGCCAGACATAATGTGTATGTCATTTATCAAATTCTAGATTTTTTTCATTTTACTGTCTTACGTGACTTTAAAGTCGATAAGGAGGTGTTGTGTGCCGATCTGGAATTCCTGGGTTTTTTTCTAAAATCTGTCTGTTGACCTAAACCACACTGATAGGGGCAGTGTTGCCAGAAAATATTTTCTGAAATCGGGCGATTACCACATTGTGTGACATTTTTTTAACCTTACAACTCATGACAAAGATTAGCTTTTTGTCAATTTTTTCTGAATGTTTTTTAACATTGATAATAGGCTCGTTTTGCACAAATTATGGTGTTACCAAAATTAATAAAGTACAAATGAATACAAATGAAAATGAACTTAAGCGTAGTAGGGGCATTTTGCCAAAAATGTGGTTGGTGTTACCACAGAAGCTACCAACAAAATTAAAATTAACATCGCAGGGTATCGAATTGTTGGTTGGGTCGATGTGTCGTGCTTGTTCAATTTCATTGTGCTACCAAAGAAGAGAATGAAAGAATGAAAAATAAAATATGACAGAAATAATGAGCTATATGTTTGTAGGTCTTCTATTGACTGCAGGCAGAGCACTACTACAGTACAGCTGAGTATCGAATTTTCGGTTGGTATGTTGTGTACAGTCACAGTGCGTGTTTACAGAGTGTTGTGGATAGGAAAAGCACACAGGATAGGTACCTACCACAGTAGAATTTACAAAAGTTTTGAACCTATTTACTATTACGTATATAATAATAAATGTAACTTTCCTACAAACAAAAATAACTTTTTTACAAAAAATTAATAACTTATTTCCAAAAAAAAAAATGCTTTTCTACAAAAAAAAATTAACGTTTTTACAAAAAATTAAAAATAACTTTTTTTGGTTTGTCAACTAAATTTTATACATATTTGCACTCAGCCCTGACTAACATAATATGTTCGACTGGCGCCTTTGTGGTCCTGCAACCAACTAGTCTTTAATATTAAGATTTTAAAATACTTCATTAAGCCAGACATATTCATTAAGCCAGACATAAGAGATTAATTGACAAAAAACAACAATCTACAATTGAATGGAAACTTCGAAAAAAATGAAAATCAATTTGAGTTAATGTTTTTGTACCTCCCTACATCACTTAATTATTCAAAACTTTATACGGAAAATTGATGTGGTAAAAAAGTTGTCATTTAAGATTCTTGGTAGCATATTCTCTTTTTGAATTATGATTAAAAAAGATGAGCATTTTGTGACACCGCATAGGACAGGTACAATCGTTCCTAACTTTATTTTTTCTTGGGTTTCAATGAAAAAATCTAATCCGTAGCTCGTACCACTGGAAAAATAGAAGTACTGTACAGTAGAAGTACTATACAAGAAGATGAGAGCCTACAAATGCGGCTGTGCTTGTAACCAATTCTGAAGATGGTGTGTTCCAAACAAAAAAGATCAGATCTTTATGAATGAGGTGAAAAATTAAAGCAGGGATGACTTAAGTGTGTATGCAAACTTAATCGGAAAATGTTGAACAAATTCATTCTAAAAAAACGTGATTGAGTTAATAGTCGTTTCAATAAATTAGAGCTTATTGACTTAAACCTCCTACGATTTGGTATAAGATAATGTTTAAAACAATTTGTTGGTTAATTTAAAAAGAGCAAAATGAATAAATATAAAATAAATTCGTAAATTACGAAATTGTAAAAGGATCCTCCAGATTAAGGTTTAAAAATACTGACCTTAAGATTTACAAAAAAAAAAAAAATAATAATCTACAAATTCTTAAAAACTACGAAAAAATTAAAAACAATTTGAGTTAATGTTCTTTTTTACCTACCTAATTTACTTAATTATTCACAAATTATTATTTTAAATTCGTTGTTAGGCATATTCTTTACATAAACTAGAGATTACAAAGTTGGAAATCTAATACAAAATTCAAATTTAATGCTTTTTGAATTATGGTTATTAAATGGCGTTTTCTTTTTTGGCTCTAAATAAACCTCTGAGCAGAGGCTGAGCGATCAGAGCAGAGCTCTGAGCAGATTATGATCAGAGCCGTAAGACTTATTTATGAAACACATTTGAGCACTGAACTGTCATTTCAAAGGTGTGTTACTAAAATACATTTTTATTTAACTGATTTAGACGGGCGACTGTCCTGGGAATCCATTTTTATTTTTTTGTATTTCTTTCGTCCATCACATTACTGAAAAAAAGTGAAGTTGGCTTCGCTCAGCGTTTCGCTCGATTTGCTCGGTCATTTTATTCTGGGCTAATCGATTAAGCTCTGAGCTAGCTCAGATGGAAAAAAGAAACGCACTTTTTGAGCTCTGATATGTCTGAGCTCAAAAAAAACATAGAATTTTTGTTTGACAGTTTCGTGCTCTGCTCAGAGTTAAAAAAGAAGAACGCCAAAAGACAACCTGTTGTGACACTCAATCTGACAGATAAAAACGTTCCTTACTTTATATATACTGAAGGATTTCAATCTTCTATTTCTCTTGTCAGCAATTAAGCGCTTATGTTAAGCAAACATAGCTGTGCACTTATTGAAAGCTCCAAACGTTCTGAAACAAACAACAAAAACTATTCTTATGGGAAGAATTAACTGGCTGAACATCAATAGCAGTAGGTTCACTTGTTTGGTTGAGGATAGCTAGTACAATTGAATTGACGAAGTCGAAAGGAAGAAAACAGTCACAGTCGAGCCCGTTCATAGCCATATGAAGATGAAATAAAAAATGTGCTTTTATCCGACTGCAAAGTTGGTTTGGCGCACAGAAAAAAAGATAAAAATGACGATTACAAACAAAAAAAGTTCCAGTGTTACTTGTAGACGTAATTAACATCAAACAAAATTCGGTGCAGTGTAAAATTGAGAAAACTTCAACTTTTTGCTAAAGGAAGGTTAAGCAGTCAATTAAGTCGGAAAAAGTCAATAGTCAGTAAAAGTAGAATAACAGATTGAGGCAAGATGATATTTGCCAAAAAAATTAGTAATGATAGGAAGAGGTACATAATTCGCTTGAATCTTCGACCTTCCAATCACATTGGGAAATGGTTTAGCCTAATGGTGTAGGTACCTGTGGATGAAGCTTGTACATCACTGTCAAAGTAAAAAGATATGAAAATTGTGAAGAGCTCTACAATACAACGTTTTAGTTGTTGCAAGAAATGTATGGTATGACACAAAGTTGAGCACTTTTGGTTAAAGTTACAGTCTTGTGTTCAGCCATCAGTTACCTAGTACTATTTTTATAGATTTCACAAATGAAAAGCTTATCAAATTTAAATAATTATAATGTACCTTATTGCATCGCGATAGGTTGTCAAAATTACCTCTTTACAAGAATTTAAAAATTCAAAAAGACATGGAATTATATACTTTTATTGTGTATTTATATAAAAATAAGGAGTTCTTCTATTCAACTAACATTATCGTTTTCTTATATAACATATCTTGCTGCAACTTAATTTTAATTTATTTAATTTTGTTGCAGTGCAAACAATTAGTCATGTTTTTGTTTTATCTAGCAAATGCAAGTCATTTTCAATGCCCCCATTCTTACTCTATGAGTGAAATCTGTAAATATTTCAGATTGTGTTTTTCATCGGATTTTCTATGACATGGTAATATTGCTTGCACACAAATTGTAATGTTAAAATTAAATAATTTCTATTCGGAGGTACTTATTACATTTGCACCCATATTTATAAAGCAAAAATAGTTAGTTTAGCTCACGTGTTTAAGAAAACTACACCACAGAATAAGAATTTTCTGGGCTCAAAATAAAGGCAATTACTTACTGCTTTATTTGAGTCCGGAACATTCTTATTCTATGGTGTAGTTTCTCTAAACACGGGAGCTAAAATAACTATTTTTTCTTTATGAACAAGGAAGTTAATAAATAAAAATTGATATTTATTTGTTTTATTATGACTTTTAATTTAAATTCATATTGTTTGAACCCATTGAGTAAAACTTAATAATTAATAACAAATATTTCCCTTGATATATATAAAGTCTTTTATGCGGCATTTGCTTACAAGAAACTTAATTATTTAGGGATTATAGCACCTAGCTAGCTTAGAAATGAATCAGTAAAACATAAGCTAACAAATACTCCAAAGAATCAAATTTCTTATAAACCGCAACGGCTATGTACAAAAGCATCTTAATTTTAATTACTTTTAAAATATTTATTTTTATTAAATTTTTTGAACACAATAATCAGACACTTTTTGCCATTAACATGAAACAAACAAGGCGAATTTGGGAGTGTTCAACAAACAAAAAGCAGACATTGCATTGATTACCGATGTTATGGATTATGACGATGGGAAATTTCAAATGGGATATTTTAAGATCGTCCCAGATAGCCATTCTAATTTTTAAAAACTCAAATTTTTCTTATACCAATCGTTTGTGATTCATTTGTGACAGCAATAATAAGTGTTGTGACTCGCTAGTTATTTAGTTATTAACAAATCAACAAAATGAACCAGTTAGCCATTTTTAAACTGTAGTAGTATAGACTTCTTTACACTCAATCGATCAGAAATCGTTTGTGACAACGTAGTTTTCGAGAAAAATTAGAAAAACTGATTTCAGTTCACTACACTTTCATTTTGTTTATTGCTATGGGCGGAGATATGCATAGGTTAGTGCTGGTGTATGTGTACCGTGATTCATGATGCCGAGGTAAGTTATTATGCTTTGAGGTGAGCAACATACTGTAATGATAACTAAGTATAAAAGATTAATTTTAAAAATAAAACAGTGTTGTTTTCACTTCAAAGATGGGAAATGGATTTTGAATTTTGAATTTATTAACAAAAAAAAGGCTCTAGCCATAGAGCTTGTATAATGTTTTCCTTCATTAGATTGAAATTTTTTTAACAAATTTCGAATTTACCAATAAAATCGTTTGTGGCTACCTAGTTTGTTTGTGAAAGCCTATTTTCCGAAAACTCGTTTTTCAATGGAATTAGTTTAAATTTAAACCAGCCATTACGAGTTTTTGGAAAATAGTCTGCCACAAACAAACTTGGTTGTCCCAAACGATTTCTTTGCTAAATTCCAATTAAATAAACAAACGTATGCGTGCACGCAAACGTATGCGTCCACGCAAACGTGTGCGTGCACGCAAACGTATGCGTGCACGCAAACGTATGTGTCCACGCAAACGTATGCGTCCACGCAAACGTGTGCGTCCACGCTAACGTATGCGTTCACGCAAACGTATGCGTGCACGCAAACGTATGTGTCCACGCAAACGTATGCGTCCACGCAAACGTGTGCGTGCACGCACATGTATGTGTGCACGCTTACGTATGCTTCCACGAAAATGTGTGCGTGCACGCAAACGTATGCGTGCACGCAAACGTATGCGTGCACGCAAACGTATGCGTCGACGCAAACGAATGCGTCCACGTAAACGTGTGCGTGCACGCAAACGTGTGCGTGCACACAAACGTATGCGTGCTGTCACAAACAGTCACAAACGAATCACAAACGATTGGCACACAAAAAATTCAAAAATTTGAGTTTTTAAAAATTGGAATGGCTCTGGGATGGTCTGATATTTTAAGTTAGACAAAGCCAGATTAAAAAGTGTTCAAATTTTTAGTAAAATTATAAATAAAGTAAATTGCAGATCTTATGGAACATTGAAAATCGGGGAAAAGTGTCATATTAAGATCAAAAATCGGTGTATCAGAAATAGGTCTAAAAATCGGGAGAATTACGATAAATCGGTGTTTCTGGCAACACTGGATAGGGGGATCTGATCGTTGACAAAAGGTTTTAAGCGGTCACACAGGATAGCCGACAAGATTTTATAAGCGACGTCTAGGAGACTTATTCCTCTGTATTACAGAGTATCTCCTTTTTTATGGATAGGGCATACTATACCGAGGTTCCATTCATCGGGCGGGCATTCTTTTCTCCGACCAAATTTTGCAGATAAGTTGGTGTATGCTCCTAACCGATTCATCTCCCGCTGATTTGAATAGTTCGACTGGTAGGCCATCCGCACCAGCAGCCTTGTACGACTTAAGTTTGGATATCGCCAGCTGCACTTCGGCTAGGTCAGGTGGACGGAGCTGTTGGCCATCATCGTCCAAGTTGAATGGAGTGTTCAGCCTTCTAGCGGTATCTTGGCTTTAAGCAGTCTAGAAAAGTGTTCTTTCCAGATCCTCAGCACTAACTGTGTATATCTACTACCATATTCCTACTTTCATCTCGGCAGGCTTCCGTTCTAGCTTCGTATCCTTGGGTGGATCGTTTCATCCTCTGATGAAATTTTCGAACATCTCCCCTGCCGCTTCAACCTTTATTAGACTTGACCACCCGCTTCTCGTGCTCTCTCTTTTTCCTCCTAAGAACGAGAAGTCGGCGTTCCTTTTTTCTTTTCGGCCCCTAGAGCTCTCGGGCTACTCTGTCAGCACCTCCTGTTCGAGTCTGCAGCATTGCCTGGTAGGCCTCTTCCTCAGCTGCATGCGCCAACCGGCACTCTTCATCGAACGAACCAGGGGTTGTGGTCCAGCACATCAGTGGCCGGCGGCACTTTTGATGGCTTGTTGACAGTGTTTCCACTGGTCCTCTGCATCTGCACTTGATGGTGGTGGCGGACTTCCTGAGAGATTCAGAGTTACCTGATCCGCAAAAGTTCTGGCGTTCTCTTGCGATTGTTCATAAGATTCGTCTTCTGGCTTAGTCCATTTCTGCGTCTCATCAATGGGTCGAGTCGGTGGAAGGCCCAGTTGGCTTTTTTGAGTATGTTTCGTGAGTATGGGTTAAACCTTAACAACTCGTTGAAGTGGATGCCTAGGTAATTCACGTTCTTTTTCGCTGCTATTGTAGATCCGTTCGGAAGTTTCAGAACCAGACTTCTGCAGTTAGCTGAGCTGCAACTACCTCTACTGGGTCTTTTGAAGCACACAAGGTCCGATTTGGAGGTGTATATACGGATGCCCCATTTCCCGTAGAAAGCGTAGAGTCTGTTGACGTGGTGCTCAACTTTGCGTAAAGCTACCAGAGGAGACATCAAGGTAGCATACGTAAGGGAGCCATCAGCATAAGGCAGATGGCACAGGCTAGTCAGATGTCATCAAGCTGTAGAGGAAGGGACCTAGCTTCGAGGCTTGGGCAACTCTGGCTTTGATGTTCTTCAATTATGATTTGCAGTTGTCCATTTGTACGTAGAATTTTCTGGAAGAAAGAAAATAAAAAAGAATTTTTATTAGTGACGGGGGTAAATGTAATACTCGAAGCTTATAGATAAGGGCTTGAATCCATACGCTGTCCAATGCTTTCTCGACATCCAGAAAACATCCAACGGTGACACGATGGTTGTTGAGCGCTATGGTGATGTCATGCTGTAACTTCAGGAGCGGATGCAAAGTGGAGTGCTTTTCCCTAAAGCCAAACTGCATGTCCGGGACTTGCGATTTAGGCTTCTCGACATCGTACCTTTTCACAGCATCTGCTCTGCGTTGTGGTGTCATGGATATCCGCATACGTAGTCAAACTACCACCAGATAGTGATCAGAGACAACGTTCGCCCCTCAGAACGTTCGGACGTCCAAGATACTGGAATCATGTCTCGCGTCTATAAAAACGTGGTCGATTTGGTTGTCGGTTCGTTGATCACGCGACCGCCAAGTCTCCTTGTGTGTATTGAGGTGTGGAAAACAAGTTCTTGAGATGCTGACATTTCGTCCCACCGCAAAATCTGCCATCCTGTACCCGTTGCCGGAAGTTTTGTCATGAAGGCTGTGTCCTCCGACTATCGAACCAAAGACCCCCTCCTTTCTGAACCTTGCGTTGAAGTCACCAAGAATGATCTTCACGTCGTACTTCGGGTACATATCATACGTTGTCTCCAGGAGATAATGCTTCTTTGGTGGAGTCATCTCTCCCTTCATCAAAGGCAAAGGCAAATTTAAGAACATTACGCTGATCTTGATCTGTGTTCACTAGATAGGATCGTTTTCAACATTGTTTGCAAAATCACTGTGTGCAACTCGTAGCTTATGCTTAATGGTTTTCTTAACTCATCATTTTGAGTCGTCCTTGGGAAAAACAAAATCAGGAAGCCATCGAAAATTGGTCTTTTTTTTCACAAAAAAAATTATATACTTACCTATTAAGAATTAGGGAAACGAATAGTTGGCGCAAAATAATAACGGATTCTTGTAGAAGGACTAAATACAAGTGTTTTTCACCATGGAGGTAGGGGTCTATCTCCTTCTGTATAGGAGGGAGGAGAACTTTTTAAAAAAATACTTAAAAATGAAAATAAATCATTTAAAAATTTATTTAAAAAGAACGGAAACACTGATAATAAAGAATGATACATTTTTTGAAAGCTAGAAGTCTGTTTTTTTATTGAGTTTTTGAATCAAGATTTTTCTGTTTATAGTTTTGGAAAAAAATATTTTCAAACTCAAACTTGAAAATATATGAACTGATTTATTTCTTTCAAAAGTGTTGAATCAAATTAGAAAATGGCTTAAATTCCTTAGTGGATAAGTGCTTTTATTACTTCTTCATCAACCACTGAAAACCAGAAGGCTTTATGTCCTCTATTTTTTTTTTTAGAAAATCTAAAATTACGAAAAATACTAATTGTATTCAATCATTTTGTTTATAAAATTGACCTTCCTGCCTATAATAAAAGAGATAGACGCCCAATGATGAAGAATCCGTTATTTTTTTGTCGCCAAATATTCCCACGCCGGATTCATAATATATATATAATTTTTTATGAAAAACGAGACCAGACTCTTAGTATAACTCCAAGGGTAGGGAGCCAGATATAGGCCGGAGCTACGAATATGTCGTAGTAGCCCATATAAGGTGTTAACTAAGTAGTTCAACTTAACTGGGAACTGTAGACGCCACCGTTGATTCCGCTGCGTTGAGTACGCTGCCGCCTCGATTAAAGGAGAAGTGCTTTGGTGGATCAGCCCCCGCTCTCTCTCTCGTTGGCTGACCCCAACAGCTTTCCACAGGGATTAAAACCCCATCTACAGCTGAGGTACTAGAGAATCGATGTTCACCACTATAGGTGGTGAGAGTAGGATTTGGCAGACAGAGGTGGGTTTTGAGAAAAACCTGTAGACGCTTGTGTCCTCTTGAAAGCACATAACTACCCTTTTGAACATCTAGTTTTTATTTTGCGAGGTAGAAAAACAACGATGCTCTTTAATGACGAACAGCTTTCTTTGGATTTTATTCTTTCGTTCGCCTCTAAGAACTAAGTGAAAATTTTAGCTCATAATAAGGCAAATCTATCGAACATTAAACATTTTCCGGGCAAAAATTACAATAAGTTAAAAGTTGATTTAAAGATAATATAATCTAAGCTAATCTTATAAGGGAAAAGTGAAATGTTCATTTATTCGGCTGGAAAATGTGTTGTTCGGGCAAAACTCAATAAAAAAGTCTCTCCCGAACCAACGCAAAAGTTTCGAAGCGAATCGAACGAAAAATTCGCGTGCATGGCGATAAAGGAAAGCATCCACATTATCGCGTTGCTACTGACGAAACTTTCTTTATCGCTTTGAATGTCTCGGGTTGGTTTGGGAGAGCCTTAAGGTTGTATATAATGTGTAAATCTATATTTTATATTAGTTCTTCTAAAGTCGAAGCGACTTGAACTACAAGGACCACAGGATCAACTCAAATTTAATGGTTAAACTTTTAATGACTTACATTATGTGCCATCTTAAAATTCATGAATATAAATTAACCACACACACTCTCTCCGCGCTGGCCGTTGGCGTTGGTTTTAAAACTTGAGTAATCCCAATATGGGCTCGATATACCCTTGCATTATGTTTTTCTTCTTTTTTGTGGTTACTTTATCTCTAATAGGGCAAGTATTGGTTTTATAAGAGACAAAGAAAAAAAATTAATATTATGATGAAGAATTTTAAAAAAATAGGTTCTCGTCACAACTTATTCATTCGGCGGCCTTACAACTAGCTATAGATTTAACGAGTAAAAGGATTTGCATTATTATATTTTGTATGTGACTGCCGAAGGGAATTCGAGTTTTAATAAACCTCATCCAAATAACCATCTCGGTTTTTTAAACCTTCTCGAAAACTGCTCTTACGATTTTGACTAAACTTCCTATCTCGAATGAAAAAACAATTCTTATAAATATGTGTTTCAGGTTTTTGACAAAATATTCATTTAACCTATTTCGATTATGGAAAAACGCGTATGACATTCTTAAGAGAAAATTGCCTTATTTTTGTGCTAATCCCTTGCATCTCGTTCCTCTGATCTTATTTTGTTAACAAAATTACAGACAGCTGTCTTGTCAGTTAATAGTTTTTCGGTTTATACAATTTTTGAAGAAGTTAAAATTTTTGTGGTGGACATTTGTATTTGTATATACTATGTATAATTTATTTGTAATAAAACTCTAAACCAAAATATAAAATATATATACTGAATTCAGTACTATTTGATTTTCTCAGTTCGTAAGTACATCTTTGCCAATTTCAGTACTATTTTGAATTGTTTGTACAAAATTTATTTATTCCTTTAGTTAATTTTTTCTTGTCTTCACTAAAAATAGTGGTAAAAATCTTTAAATAGTTTTGGAGAAAGTAAGATTTCTGCGCTTGATATTTCAAACGAATTTGATAGAGTTTGGCATCAAGCTCTCTTATCAAAAATGCGTACATTTGGCATCTATGAATATCTTCTTCGTTGGATTACAAATTATTTGACGGTTTTAAGTCTGATATCAACAAAATAAATGCAGGTGTGCCCCAGGACTCCGTTTTGTCTACACTCAGAATTTCATACTCGTTCCTAGATTCACATCCATGTCCTTCGGATGTGGAACTTCAACGGCAGCGTATGATAAGCTCATTAAGTTATGATCTCGATAGTATTGTCCAATGGGGAATCAAAACCCGTGTAGAATAAATAGTCCAGTCGAATTGTACAAAAATAAATTCTGTAATGCAAAAAATTAGGCAGTATTTTCTTTTCTCAATTCAACCGTAATACTCGCGCTCTAGGAACGCCCATCAGTTTACTCTTGAGCCCAACTTCGACCGTACTGTTAAGTACAGAGATTCTTTATTTAGTCGCAACACGAATGTGGAATGCTCTACCCAGCCCAATTTTCAACTCCCATTATGATCTTCAGATATTCAACACCAATGTGCATCGGTATCTGCTTTCAAATCCCCTCCATCCTACCTAATCGTTCGTGCTGTGTATATAATTTTAAGCGTAGTCTGGTCACAACCTCTAAGAGGGCCAGTTTTTCAGTGCGGGGTTAAAGTTAAACTCAAGTTAACTCACCAAATTTGGTGAGTTAAATCAGGATTAACTCAACAAATGTTTTTGATATTTTTTCTTCCGTGCTTATTAAAGGCTTAACTACATAGACCTAATTTTGACAAAAAGTACAAAAGTGAGAAATAAATATCTATGGTGAAGACACCTGCTTGCAAAAAAAAACAATTCAAAATTGTGTATTGTGCTTTATGTATATGTGTGAACAATTTTCGTATGTTTTTTTGCAAGCAGGTTTCTTCAGCAAACATTTTAAATTCTCACTTTTGTACTTTTGGCAAAAAGTTGGTCTATGTAGTTTAGCCTTAAGACATTCGTCATTCTTCTTCAATTAAAAAACTGATTCTTGACGTATATCTTTCCAGAGTTAACTAACAGCTTTATTCTGGCAAACCTCACTAATGCCTTACAAGTCACAATAACCGCATAACTCCTGGTGAACTCCCCTCATTAAAACTTAAAAATTATGATCTCTGCTCCTTGGCAGATCACAACTCACGTTGTTCTTGTGAGGTTTCTTATGAGGGCTTCCACAGAACACGAAATTGTGTTAGCCTTATACAAAGACAAAACTCACAAAATATTGTGACCTCTGAGACTCACAACGACGGTAGAATAGGGCTGTAACTCCGGTTTAACTCAACACTGAAAAAATGGTCCTAAATAAACAGGGTGTCCCTTAAATCGTCAATTTTATTTTAGGGCATTATTCTTGGGAATATTCTAAGAAAAAAATTGTTCTACAGTAAGAGCCTATCTCAAATTTTGATATCATTTATCAGGGATTTAAGAAAAGTCTTATTTTGGTGTACCCTGACCCATGTTTACGGTAATTGCGCTGTTAGTAATAATGATAGAAACTTCGTTTAGGCTTTTATTTTTAGGAGAAGTACCAGCCTTTGTAACTGTTTTTAAATAAGTTTTATATCTATTCTGAGTCTTAAGATATGCAGTTTTTAGCCTGATTCATTTTTCCTGCCCATGCTTATTTATTGACTTTGAGGTCAATTTTCTCCAAAAAATGCCTGTATAAAAAAAAAAGTTCCTTTATTCCTATTAAAATAAAATAAATAAATTGGGGGTAGTGACTAACAACTCGCAACCATTTCTGGGTGCGCGAGTCGACAGAAATGGAAGGAACCTACAATGTTATGCCGAATTCGAACGGATAGATGAGAAGCACTTATTCATGACAAGTGATACTCTTGGAGGATTTGTCAATTCCTCGCAATAGGCAGTAGCTGGGAAGTGAACCCAGACCTCCAGAGTGACATTCCATCGCACTAACCATTACGCTACGGGCTACTACTGTGTTTCCTATTAATGTAACCTTAATTATTTTTATAACAAGTTAATTGTTTTTCTTTTTTGTTCTTGTTAATAAATACATTTTGTTTTTAATTGTTTCTGTTTTTTGTTCTTGTTAATAAATAAATTTAGTTTTTCAATTTGTGTGCTTATTTACTTTAAACAATTTGAAAAAGAGCCCAGTACTTTTTGGTCTTTTTCAGTACTATTTTGTTTCAGCGTTCAGTACAATCGAAAAAAGTCGATTTCCATCACTGATGTGTAGTTCTTAATTATAAGAGCAAGTTCATGCGATCCAGTCGTCCATTTTATTTACTCTTATTATTTGTGTGTGATATTTCAGGGAATCATTATACAAACACATATATATAGTTGGAGTGCAAGAACCCCAAGACTCCTCTAGGGACAAATAGGTATACACACCGTCCAAATAGACGACATCATCATGTACTTTCATTATGTTTATGCATATGTATGTAGGTGTACGAGATGTGAATCCTTGTTGAAAGACTAACTTTATGTTTGGCTGTACAAACAAGATTATGCGACATTGATGGAGTTTAGGGATTTTAAAAGTGTAATGTAGGATTGTATAGGCATGGTGGTCATACGAGAGTTTTTTTCCTTTTAACCTTTTATCTCACCTCAAACATAAATGACACCTTGGTGTAATTTTATTGAGATTGTTTTAAAGTTAATTTGTACATACATAATTTCAGCTTTTTAGTCAAGTAGCATAGATTTAGAGTATTTTTTTTTATATGAGGAAAATGTTTTAGTGTGACAGTTTTAAGCTAAACCTATTTATAGTACAAATACCGGTAGGTACAAATTTAAAAAACAGTTGGAGCATTTTTTTTTTAAATAAATCTTTTATATACGTATGTATGTATATGTATGTACCTGTACCTACCTATAACATTTATAAAAAAATGGAACAAGAAATCGGAAAGGTAATCACCTTCATTTCAAAAAACGTCAGTAATCCGTTATTTAAAAAAAAAAATAAATTAATAGTTTTTTAAAAAAAGTAAAAAAAATGTAATGAAAATTGTAATACATATGTACTATGTATGTTCTGTATACACTTAATAACTCTAATCTTTTCTTTTTTAATTAATATAAAAAGTGGTGCTATGGGAATTAGGTACTGTTAACACGAACAGTAAAATTAGATTGTAGCTACTTATTAAATAAAACAAAACTTTTTGTATCGATTCGTTTTCCTAACGGTTTTCCAACATTTTGATGGTAAGTAAGGTACCTTACCTACCGTTATTTTTGGTCTTAGGAACATTATTTTTTTTAAGTATTCTAGAAAATGTTAAAAAATCACTTTACCTGGTACCAAGTTTCAAAAAAAAAATAATAACGTAGTTTTCAAAATATTTAGTTTTCTCATGTGTTTGATTTAAATTAAAAAAAAAAAATTAATAGCTTTGCTACCTATTTTGCTACTTATTTATTTTAATTTTTTAATAGCATTTTTAGACAAGGAAGCGGCGAAGATGTGCTCAGCGGTGAATGCGGGAAACACCAAGTATATGCTGTCATCAAATAACGGACAGAACGTCAATATAGACAGATATTACTTTGAGGTAGTTACGTATTTTGTCTAGCTGGGCTCCGCTATCAACTCAGGCAACGATAGCAGCGCTGCGCTGGTTCAACTCAGGCAACAGCTGAACCAATGTCAACCAAATTTTTTTATATAAGAAGTCCTTAACAATTTTAACAACTTTGCATATACAATTTTTAAAAAAAAAATTTTTGGATATAAAAAAATATCAATTTTTTTTTTGAAAATTTAATATCTCGAAAATAGAGGTTAAAGGTGCGGCCACTCACTGAAAGGAAAATACTTTCAGAAAGCAAAAAGCTTTCTGAAAGCAAAACTTTCATAGTGTGACGACCCGAAAAGTACTTTCCTGAAAGTGTTTCTAAATGATTTGCTTTTTTGAAAACGCTTTCAAAAAAAACCTTTCACAGTGTGACTAGTTCTTGAAAACGTTTTCAAGAAAGCAAATTACTTTCAGAAAACGCTTTCTGCTTTCAGAAACTGTTTGTGAAAGTTTTTTGATTTCTTGAACGTATGTTTTACACAGTATTACATTTCTTTTGGCTAATTAAATAAGTGGTGAACTTTAAACCCACTCTGGTGGACCAAAAACTACAATGATCTTAATATGATAAAGCAAGTAGGTCATAAGTCCACAATTGTTTTTGTGGTAGGGGTAAAATTGTAATAGTGTATTCGGTAGAAGTTTCGGATGGAGATTGTGAGTGTGCTCAACAATATTCGCCATCATGAAACTAGTTTTGTCAGATTCAATGACCGAATTAGCCACACTTGGCTTGGCCCAAAGTGAACTTCAGAACATCATCTTCTGAAGCCGGCCCGTTTTGGACAGCCCGAGGACCAACAGTCCTAGCGGTGTTTTCACCGCAACATAAAGTGGTGATTCAATTTTACAGCTAATCACAGAAATTTTGTATTTTAACAAACGGGCATACTTTTTGACACAAGAAATTAAACTGCTCCTCCGAAACCTGAACAAAATTACGGAAGAACTCGTCTCATTTTGTGCGCAAATCTCTGACGAGCATTGCATGGTACTGATTTTTAGCACCACGTTCCCAAAACGGTCGCTTTCAAATTGACCTACGATTACCCGCATTTGCTCAGTAACATGCTGCGAAATCCGTAGGATAATTTCCATTATAGTTAATTGCCTATATACAAATATATGTTCCAAAACTGCTCAAATATCACAACCGTTTACACACAAAACACTTTCAGAAAGCATTTTCAGAAAACGCTTTCATAGTGTGACGACCCGAAAAATATTTTCAGAAAATTTGTTTACTTGAAAGTAAAAAGTTTTCAGAAAGCAGTTTCCTTTAATAGTGTGACTGCTGTCTGAAAAAAATTTTCAGGAAAATTTCAAAATAGGAATTTACGAAACGCTTTCTGTAAGAATTTTCCTTTAAGTGTTCAGTTTAATTCTGTTCAAAATTGTTTTTTTACTAAAAACGAAAAGTTGGATTACCAAATTTTATTTTAAAAATGTTCAAAAAAACTTTACATATATAAAAAAATATTTTGTAAGAAAACCTCTCTAACGATTTTTGATTTTTTTTTTTTCATTAATTCATATTTATCAAACAAATCAGGTGGCATACTTTTTATTTAGCTCTATCTGTTTTAGCTATTAAAATAACAAATTTATAGTATAGTATAGTTCTGAAGGTAGAAGTAAACGGCTTGCTAATTCCATATCGTGGATGTTCCATCTCGTTCTCCCCATGGAGTAAAATAGCTCCGATAGCATAACTGCTTTCAAATTATTTTACTTGTTGTTTTCTACTAGGTCCACTGAGCGAATATCCTTCATCTGAGTGCAGTTGAATATCGATAGAATTGAAAATGAAACAGTCATTCATGGCTCTCAACCCAAGCCAAATATGCAGACACGTTTTTGAGCTTCTCATACTTATCCAATATTTTATAATAGTTTGGTTATGGCATCGATTTTTGCTTTTTAAAGGGGTTTTCTCGGGGTTCGATTGGATTTTCGTCATCATCAAATCAAATAGTAAGTAAGTAAGTAAGTAATATTCATTTATTGATAATTTTGGAAAGAATGTTAACATGTTACAATTTCGGTTTTAAAAAATTAACATAAAATGAAATATATTATTAATTAAATTCTGTTATTAAAAACAGCACTTGTAAGCACTTTTTAAAAAGAAATATAGATTTTTCCAGTTTTTGGCCGTTGAGATATATTACAGTTTCTTGCATCGTTAAAGGATTTTTTTCCAAATATTTTTGTCTTTGTGTTGCATAAATTGGACAAAATCCAATAAGGTGGAAGCAGTCTTCTTTCGATTTAAGGTTGCACATAGAGCAAAACTGATCGAAACTTGCATTATAAGGTGATCCGTTAAGACCAAGGACTTCACATCGGGTTTTAAAAATAAACGAAATTTGCTTGTAGCTAAACGCGTCGCAAAAGTAATTATCATCCATCAGATTAAAGTTGAGTTGCGAATACAAAATTCTGCTCTCCGACTGCTGCGATTCCAATACTTACAAAGCCCTTTGTGTATCTTCAAACTTTTTGATTGTACGATACAATCGAGACTTTATCAAATCAAATATGATTGCTGGGTCATCAATACCCCATATTCTTCCATATAGTCTAAGAAAGATAGGATCGGACCAGGACAAATTAATTCATGAAATTTTATTTCTGGTATCGACGCAGAATTTTATCCTTAACAACATTTCCAAAGTCCCCCAAAATCTCCGCATTGGTTTTTTGTATAAGCGCATTTTAAGAGGTGGAGAGGGGAGGTAATAAAATAAAACATTTATACTTAATTTCATTTATATCCCATTATTTTAAAATGGTTTTGGGTAATATATTACATGTTGTACTTTTAAAAAAAGTGATCATTCCATAAAAATGACTTTCCACAGGATACATGGATCTTTTCAGTTTTGGTCTCTTTAGAATCAGCGTTGAAAAGCACTCTAAAAACATGTGTCATATGATAAGATAGTTTTACAACAAATTTTTCTGCTTAACAAACTCCCGCCTCCCTCCCCTCTCCACCTCTTAAAATGCGTCTACACAAAAAGTCGATTCGGGATTTTGGAGGACCTTGGATATGTTGATGAGGATAAAATTCTGCGTCCATAACAGCAATAAAATTTCATTAATTAATTTGTCCCCGGTTGCCCATATTAAATTTCCTATCTTTCCTAGACTAATATTCTTGAACTCGTATCGTATGAAAATCTTCTTCTTTAAGTCGTATACGTTGTATACGAGAAGCTTAAAAAACAACGCATATCGCTGCGTGAATTTGTCAAAATCATTAAAATGTCATAAAACAAATTATTTTAGTACAAAATTTGTTTAACGATTTGCTAAAAGTGTTTTATACCGCTTCATATTTGGTGGAAATTTTATTTGTATCAATGCAAACAGGATTGCATAAATCTGGCAGCGATACCGCGGACCTAAGACCGCCAAAATGCAGTTTCCAAATGCAAAAAAAAAAACGAGGAAAGAAATAAGAAACAGTTCCAAATTTAAGCAATATCATGTCTCTAATGGCCAGTTGCACCAAAATGCTCTAAAACCAGTTTTTGCTAAAAGGCTATTTAAATTTATCGACATAATAAACTAATCTGGGTTGCACCGAACATCATCACAGATTTTTTAGCTAAAATTGAGTTCATTAACCATCCCTGCATTTTGGCATCGCTTTCAAAACTGAACGAAAAAGTTTCAACTAGTGCATCTGAGATAGCTATACAAGAAATGTCAATGAAAATAAATAAACATTGGGATGTGCTGCGTACCAATCCATAAAAACTATGTACTACTCGCCCACATAGTGCATGCATCGATGAAGTAAGTCTGACGTCAGATAGATAGTTGTTATTTTTTCTAGTTTACCAGGGTTCGGATCAGTACTATTTGTCGCTAAGGCATTACACTAGTGACAAGTTGTACTGAAAAGTTCCAATTGGGAACTAGAATTAAATATTCATCTTAGGTAATTGTCTGACTTGTGTTTTCGTTAGCTTAGAGTATCGAAATGGTTGGTAGTTTTAGAGTTGATTTTAGCAACATTCGTGGGCTTAGAAGGAATTTTTATGCCACATATGTTCACACTGCAAAAAACAGGCCAGCTGTTTTGGCACTGAGTGAAACTCAGAAAGGTGAAAATTCTGATCATTCGGAATTTAATTTATTTGGGTATAACTTGGTGCCATTATTCTTTCCCCGTAATAGTCTTGCCGTTTACATAAGAAATGATGTTGCGTACCAACCTTCAACCACAATATGGTTTGTGTTCTAACACAAACTTCAACTTCATGTGGTAAAAATTCACGGTAAATAAGCGCATCATTCACACTTGTTTTCTTTATCCAAGTCCTAATCTGGACAGAAATTCAACTTGTAACGAATTTGATGCTCTGTCCGATTCCATTCAAAGAATTGTTGCCGATTACCCTGACACTGAAATCGTCATTGCGGGCGATTTCAATGTACACAATTCTAGTTGGCTTCGCTTTTCGGGTCAGACAACACCCGAAGGAAGGTATGTTGAGCTCTTTGCTAAATTGAACCACCTGACTCAGCTTGTTGACGAGCCAACTCGAAAACAGGATGTTACAGGTTAAACCGCCAACACCCTTGGCGTGTATCTTACCTCTGACCCTGATAAATACACTATTAGTGCATCATCGCCTCTAGGTTCGTCAGACCATTGTGTCATATCTGCTAATTTCTCATGCCAACAAAACTCAGTTAAAGAGAAAGCACCAACGAGAACCGTTTGGCAATACGAGAAAGCCAACTGGGACGGTCTCAACGGTTTCTTCAGTAACTTTAACTGGTTACTATGCTTCCTCAATAGTGACGTAGACGCCAGTGCAGATATGATGACAAATTTAATTCTTTGTGGAATGAGAAATTTCATCCCGAATAGGGTAAAATCTATCAAACCCAAAGAAAACTCGTGGTTTAATTCGAGCTGTAAAGAGGTTATTACGTGCAGAGAAGTAAGTTACCGTAGTTACAAAGCCAACCCTACTGAGGAAAACCGGAAAAAGTTTCAACAAGCCAGGAAGTCCTGTAACGGCCATATTCGAAGAACCAAATTTTTGCATGACCAAAAATTAAGGCAAAAAATTCTACAAAGTCCCAATAATGTTTGGTCATTTGCAAAAAACATACGAAATGCCACTTCGTCGTCGGTTCCAACGCTCGTCTTCAACGACATCCCTTTTGTCAGCTCGTTAGAGAAAGCCAATTTGTTTGCACCACAGTTTGCTGTTAATTCGACGCTGCCAGAAAATGTTATGACTCCTCCCGTACTTGAGAGCGCAAACGATTTTATGGGACGAATCTTCTTTCGCACTCGTGCAGTTGCCAGAGTCCTAAACGATCTTGATATACACAAATCCGCTGGCCCGGATAGTATCCCTCCCATTGTTCTGAAGAGGTGTTCTTCAACGCTAGCAAAACCACTGCGTAAGCTTTTCCATCTGTCCTATTCTACTGGTCTCTTTCCGAGTGGTTGGAAAGCTTCTTCACCCTCAAATTATCGTCCAATTGCACCTACGTCCCTTCTTTCCAAGGTCATGGAAACGCTGATCAATTTTCAGCTCAAGAAATATCTCGAAGAACGAAAGCTTCTTAATGACCGGCAGTACGGCTTTCGAAGCAATAGGTCCACTGGTGATCTGATGGTATATCTCACCGAACAGTGGAACAAATCTTTACATCGTTTTGGAGAGAGTAAGATTATTGCGCTTGATATTTCTAAAGCGTTTGATAGAGTTTGGCATCAAGCTCTCTTATCGAAAATATGCGCATTTGGTATCGATGAATCTCTTCTTCGTTGGATTAGAAATTACCTTTCGGACCGCTCAATACAAGTTGTATTAGGCGGCTTCAAGTCTGAAATTCACAAAACAAATGCTGGTGTACCCCAGGGCTCCGTTTTGTCCCCGACTCTCTTCCTTATTTTCATAAATGATCTTTTATCTGAAACTTCTAATCCATTAAATTGTTTCGCTGACGACAGTACACAAAGCTTTTCATATTCGTTTTTAGATTCACATCCATGTCCTTCGGATGTGGAACTCGAACGGCAGCATATGATAAGCTCATTAAATTCTGATCTTGTCAGCATTGTCCAGTGGGGAATCAAAAACCACGTGGAATTGAATGCTTCTAAATCTCAATGCTGCCTTCTGTCGTCCAAACGAAACCCACCCCCCATGCCACTATCCATGAGTGGTACTTGCATTGTGGAAACCGAAAAGCTTTCAGTACTCGGTATGTATATCACAAACCACCTTGTGTGAAATGATCACATATTTGATGTCACCAAAAATGCTGCTAAGTGTTTGGGTTTTCTACGGCGAAGCAAGAAATTTTTCACCCCATCTGATCTGGCTGTTATATATAAAGCCTTTATCCGTCCAAAACTCGAGTACAATTCCCATGTTTGGGCAGGTACTCCATCAACCCACTTGTGTCTTTTGGATAGGATACAAAGAAGAGCTATGAAAATGATAGGTGACAGAAATATAACGGAAGCATTTGCAACTCTCGAACACCACCGCAATGTTTCATGTCTTTCGTTGTTTTACCGTTATTTTTATAAGCAGTGCTCTACTGAAATAGCCAGTTGCATTCCGCCCCTAAAAGAATTTAACCGTTATACTCGTACTTTCACGAATGCACAACAGTTTACAAAAAAAAGACCACTAAAATGCATTATCAAAATGCAATACAAAAATTGATGTACATACAGACATAGATGTATTCTATGTATTTATGCCATTATTCTGAGACCGATAGCGTGGACCTAAGTCCACTAAAATGCACGGATATACATAAAAGTATCAGTAAACGAAATTTAGCGCGGTATAAAGTTATTTTGTATCTATCAGTTTTATGTTGCATTTTCATATTGCATTTTAGTGGTCTTCGGGTCCCGCTATCATTGCCAGGTAGATTGCATATATTTTTCACAGCGAAGAGATGTTTTACATCTTTACTTTTTTGTTTGCATTTTAAAACTGCATTTCCATCATCTTAGAGCTGTGATATCCCTCGCAGGTTGATAAAACAAATAGCAGGAATATTGAAAAAAAAAATAACTACATTATATGCATATTACATGCACTAGATTTTTGTCCTTTTTTATCCGACAAAAATATATAACGCGTTTAAGAGATTTCACACGACGAATAAACAACACAAAAACGACTTTAATTCGAATTAATACTTGACTCGGAATATGATAAAATATGAACAGTCGTATGCGATGTTTTCCGTTTCTCAATATTTGTAGAAGTGAAGTCGGATATACGACTTTTGGAATATCAACATACGACTGTTGTCGAATACGAGTTTCAGAATATGGGTGAGTGAAACAAAATGCTTTTTGAGCTATATTCAATACTAATCCACATTGCTCTAGGAAATCAATACCAATTAGAGTGCGATTATCCTTAACGTTTGGTAATGCAATGAAACGGATTTCCTTAATATTTTACCAATAATGATATCCACCACCGTGGAATGCCAATTCGTTTCATAGGGATTCAGTCAGCCAAAGTTACTTCTGCATTCACCTTTTGAAATAAACATCCTTTTTTAACCAATATTGCATACAATCTTGCTCCTGCGATGCTGGTCCTAGCTGCGGTATCGATTAAAGCTTCTCCTTTTAGTCCATTTATGTTGATGTCCACTGTAGGGACATTTTTCAATGATTGTTGATTCAATCAGGTGGAAATCTAGCTTGGCTGGACTATTAGCGTTCTTGTTGCTGCATGTAGGGCAATTTGTTCTACAATACCCTGCTACTCCGCAACCGTAGCAATTCAGTGTTGGCCTTTTTGTTTCGGTTTGGTTATTACTAGGGCTGGCCACGAACTCTCGGTCTCGATCTCGGTCTCGCATGACGCATGATCGTCGATCGATAATCGCTAACGAGCGATCAACGATCGAAAAATTGTGAAATCGGTATTGTGAGTGTCGTTCGACAATTATCGAAAATCCGATCGCTCGTTATCGACCGCATTTTTGTAATCGACGGGGTCTATTCAACAAGTTAAAATTTGTGTATGGATCAAAATGTGAGTGTTTTTATTAAAAAAAATGTTTTCTTTTATAAGTAAAATATATTTAATTATTACTCTTAATGCAGTGCGAAAACAGTTTTAATGAAAAATCAGATAAGAGACATCAATGCACCCAATATCTCTTGGGAATAAATTTTTGTTTGGCGTAATTTACTTTCGTTTATTTTGGACATCCATAGTGTGTTTCTTTTACACTTAGCACTTCTTTTAAGATTAAGGATACAGTAGATTGAGCCAATGGAATAAAAAAAATAAAAATCATTTCCCACACTTAACTGACATGATGCTTGGGCACAGAGTCGTAACGCGGTACACAATTTAAGGATGTTGGGAACCGATGATTTTCTTATTCCCAGCTTAAGTTTTCCATCAATTTCAGAAAGTAAATCCATAAAGGCTGGCTTGGATAATCAAAAATAGTTAACAAAGCTTCAAATAACAAAAATAAATGAAAAGAAAATAAACTAAAGAATCAAGTAAATCTGTACAATTTATCATCTAACTTCAAGGGGTTAGATTAATCTCTTATATTTCGCAGTTTTCTGATGGACTCTTAAGTTCCATTTCTTGTATTTTCTTCTGAATCTTTTTCACTAAACCACGCTTTAATTGTATTCATTTTTTATTTTTATTATGTTTTTATAAAAATAAACTATTTTATCGCAAACTTCACGAAACGAAATAAATGAATTAAAATACAAATTTAAATTCAAAATTTATACTTTTTCATTCACAATAACTCATATACTAGTCAATCAAGTTACGCAATACCGAAATCAGTCGATGGTGATGATCGTTGAAAGTGCGATCGCTGATCGACAACCGCAATAGGGTCCATTGTTCTGCTAAATGACCCTGCTTCCTATAAAATGTGTTACACTTTTTTTTGTATCCTCAACAGGTTTAGCTGGAGTTTTGGATTCGATTTTTGTCATTTCGACTTTTTCACTGATTTTCTAGCAACTTTATCCCTTATGAACAAAAGAATCTGTCCGTAAATCATGTTAAGCATTATTTCCTCAGAAATATCATCTGTCAACTGCGAAAAAAAGCGTTCTGTTCTTGCAAATAAATTCGTCAGTCGTGTCATTATATTTTTGTTTTTCTTCAAAAAGTTCAGCATATATTCTCCATGCCTGCTTTGGTGCAGCAAAAGATGAACCCATTAACTTTATTGCATCATTGAATGTTTTTACTTCGTTTTTTATGCCTTGCCACCAATTTGATGCAAAACCTTCCAGCAATAGAGGGAAACCGATTATAGCATTTCTATCAGAAACCTTTTCTGCATTCTTGTATACGGTAATCGTTGCTATAAAGTCTTCCAGCTTTGAAGTGTTTCTCTCACCATCAAAACGAGCGGTACACCTACTGAACGTGCTCTGGATTTCTTTGACACCAATAGCGGCAATAGCAGATACCAAGCGATTAAGCTGCTCTTCTGATAAGGTATTGTCATTGTTGGTTCTGATTCTTCTGCTGCCATTTCTTCAATAATTGTAGACTCTAATTCAAGTTGTGATGATTCCAACTCAAATGAGTATACAAATTCGGATATCATATGTATAAATTCGAAAGAATCTAAATCAGACGAGAGGCTTTTTTGGGAATGATCTGTATTTGGTTTTTCTGACAGACGCTCACTCTTTCTCATACATTGTTGTTAAAAAGATGTGAAACACCTTTCGGGTTGTGATGGCGATCTCAATTTTATAGAATTGAAAGAAAAAAAATTAATTTCAAAGGGGGTTTGACTGTAGCAGTAACGAAAGGTTGTACAACCGTTGTCGAATGTGTTTTATATACTTTAACTGCAACACACATTTTTAATTTTCAGTTAAGCGGTTTGGACTGTAGCAGTTTATCTGGGTTGTAATGTAGTCGAATGTACTTTTCTGTACACTTACAGCCAAACATTTTGTTTTCTTCAAATTTTCGCGGGTTTGACTGTAGCAGTTTATACAGGTTGTACTGTCGTCGAATGTCAGACGTGACAGTCAGACACGTAGCCACTATGTTGGTTAGGTTGTTTGCTACAGACTTCTTTCTTCTTCTTCTTACATTACAATCGTCCTTTTATAAGTACTTATTATTTAACAGCACATAACAATTTATTTTTAATACAAAAATATTTGAGATGCTATCATGACCATGAGTAAAAAAAATCAGCAAAACTAATAATTTTGAAACCCTCAAAAAAAAGGTCAAAAATTGTCAAATTGTGCTCAAAAATCGCAATCAAATAGCCTAGAGTATTATAAGACAAAATTTTGAAATTCGATCCAAACAGTTTTGGCAAGAAACATGATGTTACCTGATTGCAACAAGCAATGTTTGCATCCTTAGGCGTGTTTTATTGCAAACGCCATTCATAGTAGAGTACGAATTTACATGCATTACAAAAACAACATCGGCAGTAGCTCTACAGCCGATAAGAAGCTTAAGTAGAATCCTACCGTGTATAGATTTTTGGCATTTATTCGAGTCTCGAATTGGATAGTGTTTGTTTTGTTTAAGAAATTGATACGATTCATAGGTGAACTGAGTCTCGATGGATGTGTTCATAGAGTAGTTATAATTCTTAATTTCCGTTGGACAGAAAAATCGATCTTTTTTTTTTTAGTTGGCCAGTTTATATTAATAAGATCTCAGAGAACTCCCTATTTTCATAAATATAAAAGCTATTCCTCTCCAAATTTTCTTTCTTTTGCTATTGAAAAGTGAGAATGAATTTTTTGTACCCTTTGATCAGTTATTTTCTGTCTCACATCTAAATATCCACCTATCTTTGCAGTTTTGTTCAAACCCACTACCGCAAACGTGATTGAATAAGTAATTAGTTGGCAAAATAGATTTTCATTTATCCTGCAAAAATGAACGCCATCTAATGCATGTGTCGGAAACGAGGAAATTTTATTTTGATTATTATCTACGAACAAAACCCTTACCCCCATATTAATAAACGAAGCTGGCGGCGAGTTATCTTTTACTCGCGGATTAGGAGTAGTTTTTGTTGCCACTTACAAGCTAGCTAAACCACCAAGGAAGGTAGTTTAGCGAAGGATTAACTAGGACAGATAAATATACCTTCCTTGGTGGTTTAGCTAGCTCGTAAGTGGTAGAAGTCTTACTCCTAATCCACGAGTTAAAGATAGTTTCGTTTATTAATATGGGGGTTAGTGTTTTCTTTTAGACCGCTTTCACACAAGGAAAATGAGTTGCCAGAAACTAGCTAGTTTGTTGGCGAGAAGGGTGTGAAGGGAGATTTTTTGTCTTTTTTTTACGCCCTTCTCGCCTACCAACTAAAAATCGGCGGCAACTCAGTTTCCTTGTGTGAAAGGAGTCTTATTTTATGCCCTCCTTTGTGTCCTTCCTTGTGACTTTTCGGTTGAGAGTTGTTCAATAGTAACAATGCATTTTTTTGGGAGTTTCTTACTGTACTATGGATAGGTTCCCAATAAAACACGGCTAGTGCTGTGGCCAAGGTAGGACACTTATGCCGTTTTCGATTGGAATTCGGAACAGTACTGCTACTTTTTGATTCCAATCGAATTATTTTCTATTGTTCCGAGACTAATTTGTGAAATATTTATGTGTATGTGCGTAAAGTGACTGATATTTATGTTTATTTTGTCCGTTCAGTCGAGTAAAATTAATTTGACAAATAATCCGATGAAAGGTTTTATATGTATATGTGTGTTCCGGGTCTACTCCTTTAATAATTCCGGAACAGAAAAATACTCCGAAAACATTACTCGGAACAGCAAATCGAATTATTTTGGAGTAAGCGGAGTCAAAAAGGAGTAACTCCGAACCTCCAACCGAAAACGACATTAAGTTGGCAGTAATGATTGTACACGTACTTGGAACTTGACTGGACTATTTGTTCTAAATAAATTAACACTTTTCAAGTTTAATATGGTAATCAAAAATGTGCTGATTATGAAAAAATACATTAATATAATAATTTAAAACAAAAGGTATTTCAAACAAATATTATATGTTTTCTTTGGTACAGTAGATGACGGATATAAGAAAGTCTAATACATATAAGAAAAACACGCTTATATAGGTGTGTGTGTAGGGTGACCGTTACAAATGCTTTTTTTAGACACAAATATTTTGTTTCAAATATTATATAAATTATTTCAGGTAATTGTTAATTGATTTGTATCCTTTTTATATTCCAAAACGTACCTTAACAAATAAAATTGTCAAAAAGATTTTTTTTACTGATACGCTTTCCTGATCGCTATGACCGGCCCCTTATTCCGCCAATGTTGTTTTTGAATGAGTTTGTCCTCCCCCTTAATCGAAATCCTGCTTACGCACTTAGTTGTTAGTTTAATAAGCCTTAAAACCATATACACATACATACATACATAGATAGATAGATAGAGATTTATTGAACAAAATAATATTTACAATTTGACTTATAATAACTAGTTAGATACGATGATATTATACATTTATTGGCACATAGGGGGCCTAATCTGATACAATGTCTTAAGTTTAAAGGATTATAAAATATAAAATACATGTCAAAAAATTAAATCTAAAAGTCGGCTGACTTTATCGTCCTCGGGGTGTTCCGTCCCGGTTGTCAAGTTGTGGTTTTGGTGGGGGGATGGGTTGACATTTAGCCGCGGTGATATGCTGACCCTGTGTCAGCGTAGCACGAAACTGCTGGCTCGTTGTCCGTGATGATGTTGTCAACCAGGATTTCCATCGTACTGAGGTATCTCGGCTCGGGTTGTCGCTGCTGAATGGCCATTCTTCTCATCAGTTGATTTGAGTGCCTGTTAGTGAGTTCTACAAGCTTCTTTGCTTGAAGCAGTAGGTACCTGTCCAGGGGGATGATGTAAGCTTCTGTGTAAACACGCTCGTTGCTGTGAGTTCATACATACATAGTCCAAAACAATTTAATTTACTAAAATCCTTTCGTTTGACTACTTTACAAAATGTATTTAACAAAAAAAGATATTACAATCTTTTTCAATCTAATGTCCGTTGCAGAATTCCGTTATCTATAACTATGTATACAAAACTCGTAGATGAAATCTTATTTAATTCGAAATTTCGAGTTCGGTGAGCTTGGCAAATTCCTTCAGTTCAGACAAAAGCAAAAACTAAAACAAGAAAAAAAATATCCACACAAAATGGTATAACTAAATCAACAAATGTATCCCGAGGGCTGTCTTAAAAATTTCAAGAGAACAAAAAAAAAATATATAAAACCAAGTTTGGCTTAGACTGTGAGAGTTTCGCTATAGCAACGTGAAACGGAAGCGAAAGTTTTACCGATTTTTTTGTTTTCTTTTCGCAAAATTAACTTTTCTGCGAAAATTGTCCGTTGAATGAAATAAAAAGGAGTCCTGGAAAATTACTCAAAGAGGAAGGACTACACAAACAAAAAAAAACTAAAGTAAAAGATAGTCAGACTAAGTCTACATTGAACGTTATTCCACCGCAGTCAGCTGTAGTAGTCCTTCCTATGCCCGCAATATTTTTCGTTTTTTTTCAGGATCTAGAGAAGAAGAATCGATATACAAAGAAGCGGATGAAGAGATAAAGAGATAGAAAAAAAGAGGAAAATAATATGGGGTAACGGGGAAGCAAGGAAGCAAGGATGAAAGTACTTTCAGTCTCGATGTGACTTGGGTAAACTTTACTTAGAAAAAGGTCCTTTCCGATACAAATAAATTCATTCTTTTTGTAGGTACCTATATTTATTTTTTGTGTTGGTCTGTTCGACATGTCCTTCAGCAAAGAGCGGCTAAATATATTTGTAGAAAGTATGCTCTGCAGCAATACCCAGAACCAGATGTAGCCAAGCCAAGGACAGCCACGGCGAATAAGGGCGATGATAACGGTGATGATGATGAGGTGAATCTGGATGCTGATGTGTCTCGTCAACTGCCCCCAGGCCAGGCATTTGGGCACATCTTGTTGTGGGGGTTTCGGTGACGGCTAAAAAGAAAAAAGAAGAAGCTGAAAATGATTATCATGTTTAGTTTACTGCTTAAAGGGATTTATTTGAAAAGTTGTTCTGCTTCTGCTTTCTGTTTAGTCTTATTTTTGTAATGTAAGAGAATTGAAGGATTTTGTTTTGTTTCGGAAACAGAATAAGGAATTGGCAGGGTGCTTGGTGGTCATTTAGATTTTGAAATCGATACTATATCCTGGGGGGAATTAAGACGAAATGGTAAACTTTTGCTATTGTGGATTGTGGAAGTGTGTGTGGGGAAATTTAGCAAGTTTGAATTTATTGTAAATTGCCAAACATATATATTGTTTATTTCGATCGGTTAAGTCAGGGATGAATGGGACTGGGAATCTTTAAACTCGGGGTCAAATAAGTAAATTTATGTCTTTAGTTTCAGTAACTCTGAGTTCATCAGGGTTATTGTTATTGAATGAAAGTTTGTTTCCATCAAATTATGTGGCAATTGAGTTGAAATAATTAACTTAATAATGTGAGAATCCATATTTCCAGGAGCCCCAGAGGAGAGTGAACCTTTGACATAGCTTTGCCAAAGCTGCCGAGGAGTAGAATCAGCTGTTTTAGACTCAATTTACAACTTTTCCGACAGGCTGTATGAGTCATACTTGCTTTTTCCTTTAACTGAATAGTTTATTTTGAAAAGGGGATAAACCCATTTTTAGAATTTTCTCGGGAAAAATAAAATCGATACTAATAGAAATTTGCTCATAAAAGGACCACAATAAATACAAATGTGAACAAAATAATTTATTTATCAAAAAAAGTCACCCTAATTCTTGGCAGGAAACAATTAAAATGAAAGCAGGGACCTTCTAACAGTTGAGTGTTTTATTTTAATTTCGACTTTCTTAATAATAAACTGAAATAAAACAAATAAAAACTACAAAATCTTGTGCTGTCTTAGGATGGCAAGTAATGTTTTAATTCAGAGAAAATGTTTGTTTTTTTTTCTAAATAACTTTTGTAATTTTAAAAATATTTTTCAATTTAATCGGAGTTGAAACATTACTGTCCTTCAACCTTCAAGTCAAGATTTCGACTTTTCACGATAAAATATTTTTTAAACCGGGGCACAGTGGGTACCCGCCCATACAAATCGCGGTCAAAAATATAACACATGCTTTTTTTTAATTAAACGCTGTTATTATTATTTTTATTTGTCTTAACTTACAAAATAAAAAAGAAAAAGTTAACAAATTCATAACAAAAAAAAAATATTAGGGAAATTAAATTTTTAACAATTCTTGTAAATTTTTGGATAAAAATGACTTTTTTTTATAGGCAATTTTCTCAAATTTGAAATAAGCGGGTCGGAACTTAAAAGAAGTCTATTTAAAAGGTCCTTATTAGTGACGACCCGGGACATTTTTCTTGTGTGATTCAGTCGGTAGTTTTTAATGTCCTTAATTCTGGATTCAGCGGCTTCCTCACTTAACTCGCCTATTGAAATTAGTCCATGATGCTCAATCACCGATGCACCATGCAATAATACCTTATGAACTGAAGCAGGTAAATAGTACCATGGATATGCTTCGATTATTTGTTCAGCTGTATTTAAGGCGAAAACTCTGAACTTATCTGCATCGATATTATGACCTGAATTCAAAGCCTGTAAAATAGTAGTAAAAAGTTTTGCTCTGAATTCAGCTTGGACTATTTTCTTTTTTTTTCAAAATCTGTTTTGTCATCACCTCTTATCTGCCATTTTTTGATATTTAGTCTGTAGGAAATATGAACAAAAAACTCGAAGAATCTTATCCAAGCATGAAGTGGGGATAAACCAAAACATAAACTATTCTCATTGACATCTTTTTGAAGGCATAATTCAATATTGTTCATTTCTTTTGGTGTTGCTCCACATATGTAACATTTTAAAGATGTTGTTTCGTTAAGTGCGTTGCAGACTTTTCCATCAATCATAGTTAAACGTAAGTTATTAGTGACTGTCCATTGTTTATCATTGATAGTTATAGTTAAAGGCTGCAAGGTCTTTATTTTGTCATTATAATATTGTTCTTCAAAAACAGATACAGCAGTAGTTCCTTTTTTAAATTGAAATCTAATTGGCCGACAGTATCGTGTTGAGGCAGGTCGAGGATTTTTCCAAACAACAACATCTTCATTATTGTCATTTTTCAATGTAAGCTGCAGTGGAACATAAGATGTTACAAATAAATCGCTGTCTTTAGCATAAGGATCATGAAAGTTTTGTTTGTACTCGCTTTGGCCTATACTTCCATCAAATCCCCATTTTCCTTCTAACTGTAGGCTTTTATACGAGTCCCTGTTGAGAGTGTCAAGAAAGTCTTTTTCCGAGGTAAGAATTCTTGTTGCCGTGTGGTTAAGTAAAGCCTGTAAGTCTACTTCGGCACCTGTCTCGGTGACACTAATTTTGTCGGCTTCAGGATAGCAGTTTTTTTTCCGTCTTTATAATTTTGTAGCTAGGCATTGCATTTTTTTTAATATTGGTGTTGACAAAACTCTGAATAAGTAAGTACTGGTTCTTTGTAAGGTTTGCTTCCACAAAAAGCGATAGTACTTCACAAGGCGTTGCAATCATTGAATTTTCTTCTCGCAAATCCGAATTATATGACGTTTCACGCAAAGCTGTAGCAATTGAATCGTCGGTTCTCGATATTTCAGCCACACGTCTTCTTTTACTCCGCGCAGAACATTCTTGAAAACTTTTTCTAGGACGTCCTCGTTGTTGTGATGTACTCGGATTATTTTCGTCAGGATAACTTAAAAAGACAGTCTCAGATTTGTCTAGCCAAGATGAATATTTTTTTACAATTGAATTTTGTCTGGCTTTATTTTTCTTCCAAAATTCTGTTAATTTCTTGCATACGAAATAAATTCGGTCATAGAGGTCATCAAATTCAATATTATCAACATCTTGATAAGGCCAACTGTGTTTGATGTTTTCCAGGATTTGGCTGGCTTGTGTTGACCATGTTGAATTATTTCCTCGACTTTCAAGCCATTTATCAAATAAAAAATTGCGTTTAATTACGCATTGATAACCAGGAACTACCAAAGATAAAACGATCGATCAGTTAAAACAGTTTTTTGTTTTTTAAACCGAAAATTATCGAAATATGGTTTTTTAAATTACCATAACTCGAAAAAGGGAGAAAACGGGAAAAAAAACTTATTTTTTGAAAAGGTAGAACCATATTCTACATTTTAGTACCTCATTTGAAGTGGGCCCTCTAAGGCAAACCAATTAAATCTTTAATTTACTGTTAACTGAGTTCAAAAAAAAAGTTACAAAAAGTACTTCGCGTAGGGGTCCTATTACATTGACATCTCAAGTTAATAAACAATAAAATGTTTGTTTTAAGAAAGTACTCACCTTCTTGTTTAATATCCATAACAAATAAATATTGCTCACACTTTATTAAAACAAGTTAACACTACCACAAGTTCTCTAATAAAAAATTGCACCGTTAAGCGAGCTGAATGTTTTATTATGTGTTAACTTTGAATGGCTATAAAGGAATGAAAAAAAAATAATGCGTCCAAATTTAGTTTGGTTTTGGTTTAACGGGATTTTTAAGAACCTGATTAACACTTTAAGTTGTTGATTAGTGACATTTATTTTTTTAATTTTGGCCTATGGAGGTACCCACTGTGCGGGGGGGGGCCGAAATTTCTTTCTGCGTTCGCGCCTGGCTGAGGCCCTCCGAAATCTCCCTTTCCTGAACACGCCTATTTATTTTTCTTATTTTGAGATTTCATATAAAAAATGTTTTTATAGATACTTATGTACATTAGGGTGGTCCTTATAAGGGTCATTGTCTTACTTTGAATGACACACCCCCACCATAATTTGTTCTAAACAATTTTAAAAAAAATTCTTGTACTATTTTAGCTCATTATATTAACGTTAACTCGGCCCCCAAGACGTCTGAAGTTTTATATGGGAAATCTCATGTGTTTTTGTAATTCTTAATTTGAAAAATCTTAACTTTGGTAATGCTTGATAAAAAAAATTGAGTTTTGGAACACATGTAGTCAGTTCTGTAATATTTATAAAAATGTATCTGAAAAAAACTATAACAGTTATTTCCCTACTTATAGCCATTTAAACAAAAACATTTTTTTTTATTTAATTTAATTTTAATAAATGTTGTATACATTTTTTTTAAACATGACAAATGTTACTACATGTGTGCAAAAATTCAATTTTCTTTGTCGATCATTACTAAAGTTATGAATTTTTAAAGTTGGATGTACAAAAATACATGGAAATTTCCCATATAAAACTTCAGACATCTTGGGGGCCGGGTTAACGTTAATAAAATGAGCTAAAATTGTACAGGATTTTTTTTTTTTTAATTATTTAGAACAAATAAGTGGGGGGGTGCGTCATTCAAAATAAGGCAATGACTTTTGTAAGGACCACCCTAATGTACATACATAACAATGTATGAATGTTTTTTATAATACAAATTCTATATACCTACTACTGAAATAAATCAGTCAAGTAGAAGACTTAGCGTTATTTAATTGGACTTGTTGAATTATTGATCCAAAAAAGCTTTTAACGGCCCTTAGTCCTTTAAAATTGGCGTTTCGTCCCGTCCCGTTATTAATGCAATCATTAAGCAGCGTCCACATTATGCAGATTTATGTATATAAAAAGTGTTGATCAAAAATGTTGAGTTAATGCGTACGTGTAAATCAACAGAGTCGAACTTTTATTGACCCGAACGTAACCCGATTCAAATGGGTAGAAATCAACAATGTTAAGTCAACTGAACAATTATTTTCAAGTCTGGACGTGTTGATCAACAGATATAATTTTTATTGCGGTGTCTGCGTGCAAAATATTTTGTTTTGTATTTTGATTTTTGTAGAATTGTAAAAGAACTTTGTATTTTAATTTTTGTAGTTTGATACTGTTTGGATTTCGTTTGTAGTCTTATTTAAATTGTTATTTGAAATGAATTGGTCAGACCAAAAAACGCTTCTATTTTTAAAAATGCACGTGCAAAATTGAGTAGGTAAAAAATGAGTATGACGTACCGTACCTACTGGGCTTGGAAATGGCCAACATCAAAGCCACAAAGTAATCAACTGATTTTTATAGACACTGCATGGGATTTTGTGCTTTGGTAGGTACATGACAAATATTTCATATATGTAACATATAACAGTATACGCTTCAACACGTACACACTATCAGGCAGTGTGTGGACCGGTTAAAACTTTGAGCGTGTTGATCGACAATGTAAATAAGCAATGTTGATTGGCATAATGTGGACGTTGCTTAAGAAATAGCTAGGGTCAACATTTTCGATTTTTTTGCATTAACTGGATAACTTGTTTATTGATTTTGTTTGTTGAGGAATCTGACTTCCATGGCCCTTTTTTGCTCTTTTCGTAAATCTTTGTTATGCTTTACAAATATTGACTGCAAGATTAATGCTGATACTGAGGTTTTTAAGTCAGGGGCCCAACTATGTAATTCGATTCTGTAATAAAAATTTTCAAATTCCCAAAATCGGAACTCTGTAATTCTTTTAGAACGTATTAATACACGATAATCGAACACCCAAGTAGTGCCAACTGGTACTTTCGCAAAATCGGGGAACTACCTAACTCGAAAATGAATGTCAAAACAATTCGAAATCGCAAATAATCGTTCGACATCAAATGTGTTTGCGAGCAAATGAAAGAAAGTATTTCGATTCTAAAATTGTAAGTTAATATTTATTACAAATTGATATAGGTATTTATTGCTACATATTTCATTAACCAAATTTTCATTGCATCTTGTATGTTCTTTGAATAGGGCAACATACAAAATTGTCTAATACGAAGAACGAATGCATTCCAATTTGAAATTCTGGTGCAGTATATGACGAAGCACCTAGATTTGTCTAAAGGCTACTTAAAAACCCAGAGCCCTTCATTACCTTGGACACACCTTGTTGTGCGAGACCCGCATTCCTGTCTCCCATCAATCTGATGTTGGTAACCTCCTGTTGCCAAGAATTTAAGCCTTCCGAAAGCTTGATGATATTCTGTACAGAGATTTGCCTTCGAAGAATTTTCTCTTCGCTTGATATATTATCTATCAAATACATAGATAAATAGATGAGTGCCTGTCATTTATGTTTTTTAATTTAATATTTGTTGAACATTTATTTTCACAAACCTTTTATCACTTACATATCTCTAATATGTTGGAAGAATCACAAATTCTCCTACGTTCAATTTGCTCTTCTTTTTCTCCGTTTTCTTTGGACCAGTTCTAAATTGCCACACAATCCATGTTGATACCTTTTTGATTATTAAAAAAATTTATTTAAAAAACTTCAAATTGTTTTCTTTTTTTAGTTTATCTGACAACCTACATTGGCATTACTTGCATTCGATTCTAATTTAATGCATAATACTAGGTGAAAGTAGAATCGGAAACAGGTTTCGAGTAGAATTGAAAGTAGAATCGAAATACATAGTTGGCCCCCAGTGTTTCTTTAATTGATTTGTACAGTTTTGAACATTTGGTATGTGTAAATGGTTTGATGAATTTTTTGTTTCTCGGCATTATACATACGTAGGTATAATAATCATCAAAATGAAAACAAAAATAATAGGTCTGTTCCCTTACTTAAAGTTTCTGTGATATTCTGTGATTTTTTCCGAAGACCTTACAAGTTCATATAAAAAAAAACTAAGTTGACAGAACTTGGGACCAAAATGCACAGAAGATCACAAAATTCAGAGTATAATTTTCGTTAACTATTTTTTAACATTTGTAGGTTAGACATAACATTTTTGGTATATTTTCAATTAATCTAGAAAAGAAATACCTATTGAATTTCCAACAAAAATAATTGATATTTTTGCAAGACAACCAAAACTAACGGTACTTACCATTTATATACGAGTACATATTTGAAAACAGTTAAGCTGGAAATCAACAGCGATTTTAATAACAAAAAATTTGTGTATTCTTAAAATTATTGCAATGTTCTTCTAGAGAAAACAACCATTATTTTACTCTAAGTTATTAACAATACTTCTCATAGCACAATTTTTCATATTTTCAACTTCGTCATTTTATTTTTCAAATTATTTTTTTCGAATAGAAGCTTCCAAAAAGTTTAATATTACACATCAATATTTTTCAAAAAAATGTTTCAAGAACGAGTTGATGAAATTTTATGATATAAAAATATAATAATAATTACTTTAAATTGACTTTCCAAATTTCTGTCCAAAAAATGTTTTCAAAATTTTATTTAGAAAAATGATTTATTTTTAAGAATCCGATCGCAGGATTTTCGAAATTCATGGTTCATTTATTTTTTAATATCTTGAAAAGTAAAAGTCCTAGATAAGTATAAATGTTTGTCTGAAAATTGATAAGAGGATTGAATTTTATAAACAAAAATAGTACTTAAATTCCGTAAAATTTCGAAAAAAAAAAGTTTTATTTTTCTTTTTTAAAATTTTGTTTTTGAAAACTATCGTTTTAGTTTTAGAAATTGTTGGCCTTACAAAAAGGTATAACATGGCATTATAAGTATAACCGTTTTTTGTTTAATTTAATTTTAATTTAATTTTGTTTTAAGTGATTTTTTAGAAAATTCCACCTCCCGCCTAAACGATGGGTAATAGATCCCCCCATATGATTTCTTACCAGTCTCAACCCAAACTAACGCTCCTTCTTAGTTTAGTTTATTTATTTATTAAGAGCTTAATTTTAAGATTTACATCTTTTAGACAAGTCTCCACTTTATTTTCCTATTATCTATTAATTGTGTGCGGAAAAATGACATTTTGGTTTGTTCGTGTTTTTATGTGTGGTTACTTTCATTACAGCCGGGCTGTTGTTTGATTTGTTCGTTAAATTTTGTTTTATTTATTAGCAATTTGTGAAACTCCTCATGAATATTTTTCTGTTGTGTTTTCGTAATAGCATTTCGTTGTCTTTTTGGAGACCACAGGAACATTTCGTTTCGCATCAGCAGCGTACTTTGCTTAAAGAAAATTTAAATGTAATAGTTAAAATAGAACAATAAAAAAGAAGAGAAAAAGTTTAGAAGACAAGAAACAGAGAAGCAGCGAGACCAACAACAACATAAAGTTCAAAGACATTTTTCTTAAATTGTTTTAAATTATCTGTACATATTTCGCCCTTTGCGTGGCAGTGAATTCCATAAATTCGTTTACAAGGAACTTCCGCTCTGAATTAAGACTTGAGAAGCGTAGAATTGTTATTTGGTTTGAACGTCTAAATACAGTACATCCAATTTTTGGAATTACATATATACATAAGCCACTTGAATTTTGAACTTATGAGGAAATTGCTGCAACCCAGGCGTGCATTTTACTTAATTTAATGTCGTTAAGTATACTTTACCATGACATCGTTCTCTGTACCAAATTTCATTTGAATCGGTTCAGTCATTTGAACTTTTTTCAAGGAAAATCATGTGTTTTTTTTATTATATTATATAGCAACAAACGCCCATAGGGAGAGGGGAGAAAGGCCCCTCCCGCCTCCAAGAGATTGTTTCACTTTATTAGCTTAATACAAGCAAAAACTTACATACTTACTTAAAGATTAACATTAAAAACTTACACTAACTTAAGATTATGGTTAGGAGGGGTGCGAGGAACGGTAAAGGGAGGTTTTGAGGCTGTCTTTGGTTAGATGGAAGTCGAATAGGTTGTGCACGCTATTAGGGGTACGTACCATACGGTTTATAGGTTTGTTGCTACCGTAATTGGTTCGGTGAAACTTGATTTGGAACAGAGGTATGGATCGGAGATTATTGGAATTTGTTTGCAGGGAGATTTTTTGAAGAAGAGCTGGACAATCGATATTACCAGCTAAGAGCTGATGGGTGAAGACAATATCAGCCACTCGGCGGCGAAATTGGAGGGAGTCCATATTAATTAACTTTAGACGATGTTGGTAGGGAGGCAGGTTATGTGCATCAGACCAGGGAAGGCCGCGGAGGGCAAAACGAAGGAATCTACGTTGAACAGCTTCAATTCGCTGAGAGTGATTAAGGTAATAAGGTGACCAGACTTAACTTGCATATTCGAGGAGTGGCCTAACAAATGTGGTATAGAGAGATTTAGTGACATTAGGGTCGGAGAATTCCTTTGACTATCGTTTCACAAAGCCCAGTGCGGAGTTAGCTCTCTTGATGGATTTATCAATGTGAGAACGAAAATTCAATTCTCTATCGCAGATAATTCCTAGATCGCACAGTGCATCAACCGAGGGGACTGGCACATTGTCGATAAAATACGTCCTAGGAGGGAGTGGAAAACGCTTACGGGAGAAGGTGATAGTTTGACATTTATTAACATTGAGCGCAAGAAAGTTTTTAAGGCACCAGGTTGAAAATCGGTTAAGGTCATTTTGTAGTAGAATACAGTCGGCAGGGGATGTTATGCACCTAAAGATTTTCTTGTCATCGGCGTAAACTGATATAAAAGAGTCTTTTATTATACAGTCGACGTCGTTGATAGTCAAGATGAAAATCAGTGGGCCAAGGTGGCTTCCCTGCGGGACGCCAGACGTTGCAAGGATGGGATCAGATTCAGAGGATCTAAAGATTACTTTATACTGCCGATCTTTTAAGTCTGACTGAACCCATGAAAGGAAGATGGGTTGAAATCCTAGGGCATTCAACTTGAAAAGGATCAAAGAATGAGAAATGTTGTCAAAGGCTTTGCTAAGATCGGTTGCAATAACATCGACCTCATTACCGTTTTCAAGAGAGCATACGTTACCTGAAACAAATTCTAACAAGTTAGTAGTAGTAGACCTGCCCTTGACGAAATCGTGTTGGTTTGGGGAGACTATATGCTTGCAGTGGAACAGAATTGTATCATAGACGATACTTTCAAAAAGCTTAGGGATGCATGATAACTTAGCAATAGGGCGGTAGTTGGAAATTTCTTTCTTGGGTCCTTTTTTATGGATTGGGATTATAAAAGAGTTTTTCCAAAGAGCAGGAAAAACTGCAAGCGAGAGTGAAATTTGAAAAAGAGCAGTCAGGGGTTTAACTAAGTGTAAGCAGCACTTTTTCAAGATTATGGTTGGGACCCCATCCAGACCAGCAGAATAATCGTCTTTTAGATTATTAATCTTGCTTTCAACAACTTCTGATGAAATGGTAATGGAGTTTAAGGAAGTTTGGTTACAAGATTTTAAGTAGGAGAAGTATTCTAAGTCAGGCTGAAGGTCGGTATCAGAGAAAGATTGTCGGAAGAATTGGGCAAATAAATTGGCGACTATTTAAGGATCATCGGAGCTAGAGTTCATATAAGTTAAGTTAGACGGGTAGCTATCAAATTTTCTTTTAGCATTGATAAAATGAAAGAATCTTTTGGGGTCTGTAATAATACAAGATTGCATTCGATTCAGGTAATCCTGGTAAAGAGAATCGCAAAGTTCAGAGAAAAGAGAGCTGGCGTTCTGATAATTTGAGAGATCGACGACGGATTGAGATGTTAGGTAAATTCGCCAGAGTTTATTTCTTTTATTTCTTAAAGACCGCAAGTCACTATTGTACCAGGCAGGAGATGAATTTGCGCTTTTTTGTTGAACCACAGGGACAGAGGAAGTAAGGCAGTTAAAAACAAAAGAGTAGAAATTGCGGAGGGCGATGTCGATGTCAGCGGTGAGTGTGATGCTATTGAAGTCAATAGATCTAAGCAAGCCGTTGAGTTTAGGGATGTTAGCTTTCCGAAAATTGAATGTCAGTGGATTTTCAGACAGATTGGGTTTTTGGGAAAACTGGTAAGAAAAAGAAAGGAAAAGAAGAGTATGGTACGAGTCTAATTTAGAGAGTAGATGATCACAAGCGGATACCACACAATTGTCAGCATCAGAGGAAAATATGAGATCGAGTTGGCGACCTAAATTATTTTTAACACCACTTAATTGGTAAAGATCTAAGTCTGAGAGGCAATCGGTTAATAGAATTTCTTTGTCGGATGTGGGATTTAGGGCTATGTAGTAAGATTCTTCATCAGACAGGACCCATTGAAGATTGGGAAAGTTGAAGTCACCAACAATTATGACGACGTCGGAAGGTTGAGCAGCATCAAAAATGGAATCGAAGGCATCAACAGCTAGCTGATAGCATTGAATAGGCTGGGAAGGTCGTATATAACTGCAAATGGTGAATAGCGAGGTTTTTGAAATATTCGATTTGACACAAACAAACTCAAAAGAGGTAGAAAGGGAGGTTTTAAATAGTGTTGAATCATAACGATTGTGAATTGCCAGTAAGTATAATTCAGTCAGTATAATTCGAGGAACCATCAACACGAAAGATATTGAAATGTGATGTTATCGTTTATATCAGCAGACAAATTTGTTTCAGTTAGCGCAAAGATGTCAAAGGGGAGCTTATGTGAGTTGAGAAAGACGGAGGAGGTTTTGGAACGAAGTCCTCTGACATTTTGGTAATATAGAGACATGCATTTCGGAGGATGATATTGGGGTAAAGGAAGTCTATTTGAAGGGATAGGAGCGAAAATAGGAATTAGGTTAGGGTTAGTAAACCGATGCTTGAATTTATTGTATTTAATGGCAGGTACCCACCGTTATTTTTCGAACTAAAACAAAATTTCAATTTCCCCTCCAGGGAATCCCCTTAGAATCTTAAATCCAAAGTTTGAAGAAAATCGCTTCAGCCGTTAAGAAAGCTGCAGGGCGAGGTCAGTAGCGGATCCAGGGGGGTGGCTATCTGGGCTAAAGCCCCCACCCCCACAACCAATTACTAAAAACAGGTTGAAATATAGAAAGCAAAACATTACAACGTGTAGAATTTTATTTTCGTCTAAAATATTGTTAAGGTGTGATGAAATTTGATGGACAAAATAACAAGGTTGGGGCTGAACAATTTACATGTTGTAATTTTTTTCTGAGCCCTAAGCTAAAGCCTGAAGCGAATTCGACAAAAAACAAGTGGGGGCTATCAATAATGGACATGTTAAATGCAACGACAATTTTCTCTGAATTAAGACTTGAGAAGCATAGAATTGTTATTTGGTTTGAACGTCTAAATACAGTACATCTAATTTTTGGAATTACATATACAGGGTGTCCCATAAAGGATGGTCCAAACTGAATATGGTGATAGGCCAGGTCATGACCTTTCTGAATTTTGTAACTTGTTCATTAGGGTGGGTCATGAATTAGGGGTTCTAATAGAAAAAATATGTTGTCAATTGGGACTGATAATATCTGTATAAAATATTATTGCAATCGGTGTAGTATAACTGCCTCCGGATCAGGTTTAAAGTTTCGAAATATGGAGTATGGTCAAATACCTCATGCCAGCTTGCATGGAAGAAGCTAATTACTTCTTTTATATATTTATGGAGAAAATTCGTGATTATTTTTTGTTTGACTAATATGATCAGTTATTTTACAATCTTAAATCCAAAGTTTGAAGAAAATCGCTTCAGCCGTTAAGAAGGCTGCAGGTCGAGGTCAGTAGCGGATCCAGGGGGGTGGCTATATAGGGTAAAGCCCCCCCCCCCCCATAACCGATTACTAAAAAAAGTTTAAATATAGAAAGCAAAACATTACAACGTGTAGAGTTTTATTTTCGTCTAAAATATTGTTAAGGTGTGATAAAATTTGATGGACAAAATAACAAGGTTGGGGCTGAACAATTTACATGCTGTAATTTTTTTCTAAGCCCTAAGCTAAAGCATCGTTCTCTGCACTAAATTTCATTTAAATCTGTTCAGTCATTTGAACTTATTTCAAGGAAAATCAAGTGTTTTTTATTAGTAAACCGATGCTTGAATTTATAATATTTAATTGGCGAATAGAACATGTATGTAGGTATTGGTTTCGTGTAAAAATAAAAAAAACATGTTGATCAAATCTCTGTTTCAAACAACTCTTTTCTATATGAGAAGGGAAAGCAATAAAGGACTGCTGACCCAATCTTCATTCAACTTTTGCTTTTAATTTGTATTGTTTTATCTAACCAACTAAAACTCTGACCTTATTTATTTCACTTCTAGGTATCTGTTTTTTTTTTCTCTAAGCCATCTCCTATAGAGAATTTCATCATACTGATTTATATCGACAATACAACTGATGCACTCATTCGCATCGACCAACCCACCGACCGGACCGACCGATCAAAGGGACACAAACAACATGACATTAATTTAAACAACAACAACGAAAAAAATAGTTTGAAAAAAGGAATATAATTGAAGGACATTGTTTCCGGTTTCACTTGTTCGTTCGTGATTCTTCACTCTGTTAATGCCACGATGAATTGCGAATCAAATTTGAATTGGTTCGTTGGATGTTCAAGTGCTGTTTTTTTTTTTTTGTCATTTGTTTGTGTGTCTTTATTGCAGTCGAGTCCCATTTTTCTATGGGACTCCTTTGCTGCTGTTCAAAAACATCATGGTAGAGAAGGGACACACAGATAGAAGAAAAAAAACTAGGTATACAGTGCAAGGATTGATTAATTGCTTGGCAAGGGATTTCCAGAGGAAAAAAAATATAAATTGAAGGTCGTTGATTTGAAACCCTTCTTTATTGCTTTGATCCTCATCTTTTCGTGGGTTGATTCAAATGTTTGCTTCCTTCATTCCTTATATAACAAAAAAGAAAAGGTATAATGTATGTATTTCGTATATGCATAAAATAAAAAGTGAACCAACTGAAAAAGTATCAAGTGATTTTTTTTTTTTTTTTTATTTAAAGATTTAAAGAACTATGATGGTATTTAGATAAAAACATAAATAAATATAGTTTAAAAAAAAATTTTAGGCACATAATGTACATAATCGATTTTTCCACAACTGAAAATTATTTAAAAAGCTACAAATTTGGGCTTGCATGTAGTTGGCCCACCAACTATTGAGTTGAGCAAAACTGTTAATTGCAATCGTTTGTACATCGTTTGTCTACGTTTGTACAAGTTTTAGATTCGTTTGTACACTCACCGTTTTTTTTTTATATAGCCACTTGAAAAAAATTTACGGAGTTTGGCCCACCAACTATAACGCTCGAAAAATCTGGAAATGCAGTTCGATAGATAATCGTTTGTCTATGTTTGTCTTTTTTTTTTGTTTGTATACGTCCCAAATTTTTTTTTAACAAAATTGTATTAAAATTTTTAAACATATGCATTCGTTTGTCTCTTTTTTATAATCATTTTCCATCGTGTTAATTTTTTTAATTTGTATTTATTTCTATTTTTAATTAATTATTACTTTTTTTGGGACATGTAGTTAGGCCCACCAACTATAACGCTCGAAAAATCTAAAAACGCAGTTCGATAGAAAATCGTTTGTCTTTGATTGTCTTCTTTTTTTTTCGTTTGTATACGTCCCAAATTTTTTTGATAAACATTTTTTTTTTAACCAAATTTTATTAAAATTTTGAACTATATGCATTCGTTTGTCTCTTTTTTAAAATGATTTTCCATCGTGTTAATTTTTTTAATTTGTATTTATTTCTATTTTTAATTAATTATTTCTTTTTTTGGAACATGTTGTTAGCCCACCAACTGCATTCTCTTTTATTTGGGTATCCACAGTTTCAACTTGTATTCGAAATTGCGATAATTAAGACTTTATTCTTTTTTTCTATTCTTTTTAAGGAGTGCCCTGCATTTAGGCTGCATTTAAAAAGACTTAAGTTACACCTTGAGTATATTATTTATTCAGTTAAAATAATTAAAAAAAAGCAAACAAAAATAATTCTCATTCTATAAGTACTTGTTCATTAACTTGAACTTTGCCGTCGGCTTAAGGCTTTTAATGAGTTTTTATTCTGTATGAAATAGAAAGTAATTATGGGTACAAATACTTATACATGCCTATTATAGATATTAACAGGTAGTAACCAAATTTTTGAGTACCTACCTAACTACCTACGAGTTTTGGCTGTTTTTTCAGCGAATGGCTTAAACTCGAACATAATCATGAAATGTGTATTTCCTGTAGTTCCAAAAACCCATTTTTAAAAAAAATTCAGCATGCCTGAATAAAAAAAATACCTGCATGTGTTTTACTCGTGTCAGAAGCAAATACATTTTTGTCTCAAAAACCTACTTTTACAAAGAAAAAACCTATACGCCTTTTTAAAAAAATACCTCAACCGAATATTAAATAGCTACCCAGCTCATTTCAGAAATTGTTTATAGGTACCTAGTTTTAGAAAACTTAACTTCACTCATCGTCATCCTCATCTCATCGCAGATCGCACTCAGTGTTGTCACTTCAAAATTTAAAAACTTGGTAGATTGAGCTACGAAAAAGTGGTAGATTCAGATTTTTCGAGGTAGATTTTAAAATTTAAATTTCTGCAGCTTTTATTTTGTTGGTATTATAAACCAAGGTATTTAAAAAATCGAAATTAGCGGCAACTAAACTACATACAATTGTATACGAATACGATGTGAACTTATAGTTCCGTTTTCAACATCAGCCACAAACCTTAATCAGTCTTTATAAGCATTTTTTTAAAAGATTAGATCAAAAAAAGAATTTGTTAACTGAGGACTTAAAAAAGGATTTTAAAATTGACCTTAGCTATCGAATTCAAAATAAAATGATCTATCAAACGAAATTACCAAATTTGCAAAAAAATACCGTCATTTATGCTGCAATGAAAATGTAGCATTAAATAATAAATAGGAAGGTATATAATGATTATTGTCTACTAAGAACATAGAGCAATGTGCGCAAATAACTCTGCAATCTTTTTGACCTTAAAAATCGTAGGCTGAAATTGCTCGGTGTAAACGCATTAAGCATTCTACCTACTTATTTTTCCTTATATGCCGCCTCCACTAGCCATGAACGATGGCAGGACTGTGTACATGCCTAGAAAAATCCAAATCAGATTGTGGATTAGATTGTAGTTTGCAGTAGCGGATCTAGGATTTTGCTGTGGGGGGCTTGAAGTTTGGAGATCCAGTTTGAGACCTTAAGTAATAAAATTTAATTATTAATTAATTGTCCTAAGATCAATTTTATAATTTATAACAAAAAATAGAGATTAGTTTAGGTTTAAAGCAACACCGTACTCAACTTCAGCGGAACTACACTTCACGACGACTGACGCGGCAAAGCACTAATTTTTATGGTTCGATGGTTCCTCGAATTATACTGACTGAATTATACTTACTGGCAATTCACAATCGTTATGATTCAACACTATTTAAAACCTCCCTTTCTACCTCTTTTGAGTTTGTTTGTGTCAAATCAAATATTTCAAAACCCTCGCTATTCACCATTTGCAGTTATATCCGACCTTCCCAGCCTATTCAATGCTATCAGCTAGCTGTTGATGCCTTCGATTCCATTTTTGATGCTGCTCAACCTTCCGACGTCGTCATAATTGTTGGTAACTTCAACTTTCCCAATCTTCAATGGGTCCTGTCTGATGAAGAATCTTACTACATAGCCCTAAATCTCACATCCGACAAAGAAATTCTATTAACCGATTGCCTCTCAGACTTAGATCTTTACCAATTAAGTGGTGTTAAAAATAATTTAGGTCGCCAACTCGATCTCATATTTTCCTCTGATGCTGACAATTGTGTGGTATCCGCTTGTGATCATCTACTCTCTAAATTAGACTCGTACCATACTCTTCTTTTCCTTTCTTTTTTCTTACGAGTTTTCCCAAAAACCCAATCTGTCTGAAAATCCACTGACATTCAATTTTCGGAAAGCTAACATCCCTAAACTCAACGGCTTGCTTAGATCTATTGCCTTCAATAGCATCACACTCACCGCTGACATCGACATCGCCCTCCGCAATTTCTACTCTTTTGTTTTTTACTGCCTTACTTCCTCTGTCCCTGTGGTTCAACAAAAAAGCGCAAATTCATCTCCTGCCTGGTACAATAGTGACTTGCGGTCTTTAAGAAATAAAAGAAATAAACTCTGGCGAATTTACCTAACATCTCAATCCGTCGTCGATCTCTCAAATTATCAGAACCCCAACTCTCTTTTATCTGAACTTTGCGATTCTCTTTACCAGGATTACCTGAATCGAATGCAATCTTGTATTATTGCAGACCCCAAAAGATTCTTTCATTTTATCAATGCTAAAAGAGAATCTGATAGCTACCCGTCTAACTTAACTTATATGAACTCTAGCTCCGATGATCCTAAAATAGTCGCCAATTTATTTGCCCAATTCTTCCGACAATCTTTCTCTGATACCGACCTTCAGCCTGACTTAGAATACTTCTCCTACTTAAAATCTTGTAACCAAACTTCCTTAATCCATTACCATTTCATCAGAAGTTGTTGAAAGCAAGATTAATAATCTAAAAGACGATTATTCTGCTGGTCTGGATGGGGTCCCAGCCATAATCTTGAAAAAGTGCTGCTTACACTTAGTTTAACCCCTGACTGCTCTTTTTCAAATTTCACTCTCGCTTGGAGTTTTTCCTGCTCTTTGGAAAAACTCTTTTATAATCCCAATCCATAAAAAAGGACCCAAGAAAGAAATTTCCAACTACCACCCTATTGCTAAGTTATCATGCATTCCTAAGCTTTTTGAAAGTATCGTCTATGATACAATTCTGTTCCACTGCAAGCATATAGTCTCCCCAAACCAACACGATTTCGTCAAGGGCAGGTCTACTACTACTAACTTGTTAGAATTTGTTTCAGGAAACGTATGATCTCTTGAAAACGGTAATGAGGTCGATGTTATTGCAACCGATCTTAGCAAAGCCTTTGACAACATTTCCCATTCTTTGATACTTTTCAAGTTGAATGCCCTAGGATTTCAACCCATCTTCCTTTCATGGGTTCAGTCAGACTTAAAAGATCGGCAGTATAAAGTAATCTTTAGATCCTCTGAATCTGATCCCATCCTTGCAACGTCTGGCGTACCGCAGGAAAGCCACCTTGGCCCACTGATTTTCATCTTGACTATCAACGACGTCGACTGTATAATAAAAGACTCTTTTATATCAGTTTACGCCGATGATAAGAAAATCTTTAGGTGCATAACATCCCCTGCCGACTCTATTCTACTACAAAATGAACTTAACCGATTTTCAACCTGGTGCCTTAAAAACTTTCTTGCGCTCAATGTTAATAAATGTCAAACTATCACCTTCTCCCGTAAGCGTTTTCCACTCCCTCCTAGGACGTATTTTATCGACAACGTGCCAGTCCCCTCGGTTGATGCACTGTGCGATCTAGGAATTATCTGCGATAGAGAATTGAATTTTCGTTCTCACATTGATAAATCCATCAAGAGAGCTAACTCCGCACTGGGCTTTGTGAAACGATAGTCAAAGGAATTCTCCGACCCTAATGTCACTAAATCTCTCTATACCACATTTGTTAGGCCACTCCTCGAATATGCAAGTCAATTCTGGTCACCTTATTACCTTAATCACTCTCAGCGAATTGAAGCTGTTCAACGTAGATTTCTTCGTTTTACCCTCCGCGGCCTCCCTGGTCTGATGCACATAACCTGCCTCCCTACCAACATCGTCTAAAGTTAATTAATATGGACTCCCTCCAATTTCGCCGCCGAGTGGCTATATCGCAGTAAGTGGCAACTGAACCTCATGCAAATTCATACGAATTCGTGTGAAGTGTAGTTCCGCTGCAGGGCAGTTACGTCGAGTGAGGTCTAACCCATGAGGTTCAAGTTTTTTTTTCAAAAGATATATGGAGATACATATGCAGTTAAGAGATCACGAATTTTGACATTCCCAGTTTTCCTTTAATGATATCAGTTTTTTTGGTGCGTGAACGAATGTTCGTGTATACGGTGCATACACTTTATATTCGCGCTCAAAAAATATGTCGACAAATTTGCGAGTCACTCTAGAGTCTATAGAGAGATTGGAAATGTTCATTTGCTTTTGCATGATTTTCTGAGTGTGCACAGAAAAAACTCACGCTTGTGGAATTCAGCTCCTTGACTAGAGAATTTGTTTGTAATTGCTTAGTTCAAAAATGTTTTGTAAGTAAAATTTTTTTGGCCCTCCGAAATTTTGAAAACTAAGCCCGAAAATTCTCTAAGTCCAGCCAAAGCCGTAAGAAACAATTCCTGTTGTATTAAACACCTACACTAAACTTGACACTTCTTTGTTCTCCAATTGTTTTAGTCTCAACTGTGTTTCATTCGTTAAATTATCTTTGTTTTTAGTATGTAAACAGTTGTTGCATTTGACACGTTAATGTTTAGCCCCGACCACTTTTTTTTATCTCTTTTTACTTATCTCTTCAAGCCTTAGCACCAACATCGGACTTTCACAGTCCCTAGACTTAAGCCCCCAAAACTCTCTGGAATAAGTCTAGTTTTAAGGGAGTAAGTTGCTTAACCTTGGCTATGTTGCTGGATTTTTCGTCCAAATTTTCTGGGTTTTGTTTTTAGGGAAACATTAGGGGGGTTCACACTCATCAACAAGTCGATCAACCTGAGTCAAGTTGCTAGCGTTCACATTCAACGACCGCCTCATCAACTTCATTTGTAAATAAATTTTCAAAAAGCAAACACGGCGTAGATTTAACTTTTTGCACTAGTTTCAGTGATGGAAATTCATATTTTCTCCCTTCCTTTTGTGGGTTTACTTCTATTTCAACCCATTCTCTATGAATCTCACATACAAAATTGAAAAGAAACACTAAAATTCAAATTTTCAGACATATCAGTTGTTCAACTAGTGTTCACATTAGCTACAGCAGTCGCTCGACCGAAAAAATATCAAAAAATTTGAAAAACTTCCAACAGTCGTTCAACTTGTATTCACATTACAAATTATGTGACGATTCGACACGAGTTGATGAACTTGTCGATGAGTGTGAACCCCCCGTATTGTCGTTGCATGAAACATGTTTATTATTCACAGCCCCCAACTTGGGTTTTGTCCAATTCGCTTCAGGCTTTAGCCCCAATCTTAGGGCTTAGAAAAAAAGTTACATATCATGCATGCAAAAAGTTCAGCCCCAACCACGTTATTTGGCCATCGAATTTCATATCTTAACAATATTTTAGACGGAATATACGATTACACGTTGTAATGCATTGCTTTTCTTTCAAATTATTTTAGGAATCGGATGTGGGGGGGGCTTTAGCCCCTAAAGCCACCCCCTGGATCCGTCACTGGTAGTTTGAATTATGGACATTTTTCAAAGGCACCTACATTGACCTCGTTCACTAACCAATTCCGAGTGCCCTGAAGATGAAACGCATCAATTTCTATTAATAATTAAATAAAACTACTTATAAAATTTGGAAAAAGCAAGAGTATTTATTCAAAAAATAAAAAAAATTAAATTTGTAAAAATGCTTATAACAGAAATATCAGATAATTTACACACACACACTTTATATATCGCAAATTAAGCTTGGAACAACAGAAAATAATTCGATTGAAATCAAAAAGGAGCAGTACTGATCGGAAACCCAACCGAAAACGACAAAAGTTACCCTATCCGGATTTTGTCTTTCACAAACATATCCGGATACTCGAGTGCCCAAGATACCATATCTCAGGGTAACTGAACGTGGCCATTCTCATGTTAGAACACTTTCATACAAGGAAACTGAGTTGCCAGAAACTAGTTAGTTTGTAGGCGAGAAGGGTGAGAAGGGTGAGAGGGGACCTACCGCTAACCATGTTACGTCGTTTAGAACAGTTTAGTTTCGTTTCGTTTCTCATTTAGGTTCTGTTCCAATTCACTGGAAGCATAAATTGTGCCCAGCGCTACCGGAGTGAGTACTAAGGGAGTATTCGTACTCCCCAAGCATTCACTCCCTTTGAAAATAACCAAAACGTTTGCAAAGATTCAGTCTGATTATACGTTAAATTTTTTATTCGTTTCGCCTTTCGTGCTTTTGACAGGCACAACCTTCATGATTACATAAATCGCGAAAAAACGTATGTACTTCTTTTCGTTATTTTGACGTTCATGGAATTTAGGGTTGTTTTGTGAGAAAATAATCAGTAGTTATAATTAAAAACGTTTTGCAACTACGAAAAACAATTTTCCCATTCATTAATTTTTGTTAAAATCGTTTCTTTGCTAACATCGAAGAGCACGATTGTTGCAAAATCAGAAACGCCAACGTTCAGCCAGAAAAGTCTTGAAATTTCCATTCCTGCTTTCGTTACTTCCTTCTCACTACATTTCTACTCCCCACACTCGATCTGTTAAAAAGACCTAAGTCGAAACAACCGAAAAAACAAATCGTGTAATCGGGCACATTCGTTATAATTGTGTCAATTTAAGCGCATTGAAAATATTTATTGATTCATTGATGTTTTTGATTTACAGAAGTGTCAATTTTGAAAAAAATATTCTAAGTTAATCTTAAAACAAAAGGCAAAAACAATAAAATCAGCATTTAGCATATTTATGGAACAAAATAATATTTTCTTAGTTCCTTCATGGCCGTCTTCGATATGGAGAAATATAAAATCTACTTAGGCATCTTCAAGCCACAGTAAATTTCATTTTAATAGCAAAATCGGTTCTCCTGAGATCACATGTTCGATAAAATGTGTAAAATGCGAAAGTTTGAATTAAAAAAAAATTACATTTATCGTAATTTAAGGTCCTAATACCACCATTTTTCATTTTGGTTTAAGTTACTGTGTTTTTTTTTATATTGTACGCACGCTCAAGGGGTTTTAATACCTTTTAAATGTTAGATTAAACACAGTGCGAGCGTTAGGAAAAAAAGGAAGGATTTAAGAGGAGATACCGGTGCACATTGGTTTTGAACCTTTGAATATCAAAATCGAAGGGAAAAATAGAGCCGGGTAAAGCATTCCACATTCTTGTAGTGCGACTTAAGAAAGAATCTCTATACTTAACAGTAGTTCTGAAGTTGGGATCAAGGGTAAACTGATGTGCATTCCTAGAAGTACGAGTGTTAAGGTTATATATTTTTAGGGGAGAAATGTAACTGCCTATTTCAGTAGAACATTGTTTATAAAAAAAACGGTAAAATAACGAAAGACATGAAACATTGCGCCGGTGTTCGAGGGTGGCAAATGCTTCCGTTATATTTCTAAGTTTTTCTTTACTAAAACAATTTATCAGCTATATTCTTCTTTTCACTCTTAAATTATAGGTATGAACTGAGGTATAAATTATAAAAATGTTTTAATTATGTTTTATTTCTAGGTCTTGTGCGAATTGGAAATCGTGTTAAATTTTTTCGGATGATACACTAACCAGGTGCATTATACGTGGAATCTTCAAAATTATGTTTCGGTTGGAATTTGTTCGTAATTTAAATCCAATTCCCATAAGGTCATAGTATTAAAGAACACTTAAATACTACCCTCCAAATTTTTAAAACGGCAGTCCTGATTGTGTCATCTTATATTCTAGTTATAAAATCGTTCCCAAATTCACCAAATTCACAATGCGAAGAGTTTCTTGATGACGATTTTTTTGACAGCGTTAAGTTATAATTTTTGTTCTTGTTGTGCAGTGTGCGTTCAAAATAATGACAAAAATCAAACTGAAATTACGCTTATTATTTAAATATTATATTTGTGTTTGTCCATAGCTGGGCTGGTGAAATGATTTTCGGCTAAAAATGCAAAGAAATTAAAACAATACAACATTATAATATTGTCAACACAAAGATATCTATAAATATAATTTAATTGTCAACAAAATTTATATTTATTTTTGTTAATTTCCACTTATCTGTTGTGTTTAATATAAAAACAAAAAAAAAACATAAAAAATCTCGACGAGAGCAATTTTTTTTCAATTTTCCCAATTCCGGCGTTACGTGACGACGACAAACGTTTCATTGTGCATACCCTGGCGTTTCCTCGTATACTTACATACATGGTTTGAAATTGGTTTGACAACTACGACGAGTTCTCGTCAAGCTCACGTTGCGTTTTCACGTCGCATTGTGAATCGAGCTTAATGGTTTTATTGTATTTTATGTAGGTATGTATGTTTATTGTATATAAACAATAGCGCAGATCCAACCCCTTGAAAGGACTGCGACCTACTGTCTACTGTCTGTGTTTACTGATACTGACTGTTCTGTTCTGAGTTCTGCTTCAGCCTTCAGCGTTCCCACTTTCGGAAAAAAAGTCGAACACGATTTAAAGAAAAAAGTTAAGTAAATTGAGAAAAATCAAAGTAGATTTCAAGTAGTTTCATTTTACATAAATCCATATTTTTAATTTTTTTTGTGTAATAAAATTTAATTAAATTAATCAAAAAATAAAACTATAATCAAAAATTGAAATCCTTTCAGATCTTATATTTACATACATATGCTTTGTTAAATTACTCAGTTGTGTATTTGTATTGTTTTAAAGGCCTTCTACACTAGCCCAATGTGTATTAATACATGTGAAAAAAGTGGGACGTAGAATAGTGTGGAAACAAAATATGAAAGCCCAGCCTACACAACCCGACATTTTATCCCACACGATTTGACATGTGTTAATACATGAATAATTTTAGAAATGCAAGCAAGGGTGGAAGAAAAATATGAAAAGCCATTTCTTTCACACAAATTTGGCAGTCGCTTGGAATTCTTTCCCACTTTCAATTTGACATGTATTAATATACAGTGGGCTAGTGTGGAAGGGCTATTACAAGTTGATTTTTGTAATGTAATGCCAGATCTACACGAATTTCAAAGTTGCCAATTTTTCTGCCAAAAAAATGGTAAAATAATGGCAGAAATAATTTTTGTATGACATGCATTTACACGAGTTCAAGTAATGGCAGATTTCAAAATACTGGCAAATATGTCATAAAAGAATGAGCAAGATCATACTTTTTCTAGAATAGCATAATTTGGAAAATTGCATCAGTAAAATATTATCACATGGCCATATTATTGGCAGCATTTTATGCCAAATTCTCTCTTCCATTATTTTTTTTGGCAAAAATATTGCCAGTATTTAGAGCGTTTACACGATGCAAAGAAAAATGGCTATAATTTGACTGATAAAATGGCATTTTGCCATTCGTGTAAATGCAGCATAAATCCCTACTAAAGTGAAGAGAGAAAAAAAAATTAGATTTGACCTTTTTTTTAAGGTTGAAGTAGGATGAAGCAATGATTTTAAAAAAGAAGTGGATTTCAGTATATTGGCGATAGTGCAAAGTAGGAAGCATTTTTAAAAATAAATTGAAAAAAAAGAAGTAGATCTACTTCAATTGAAGTAAAGTGGCAACACTGCCTCTGGCTAGTGCGATCATTGTATATATACTCTTATAGTACTATCATGGCTCAAATTTTGTAGTACTAATAGTACTCACCAAATGTGCCGAAATTGGCGTTAAAATCGCTTAAATGCACAATAGAGACCTGGGGATAACGATGCAAGGAAAAATAAAAACAATTAGTAAGAGGGAGAGGAGAACATTGATTAAATTCGTACAACTATAATGGTAGTAAGGGAGTCAGATGTTTTTGTCAGTCAACAACGAGAATAAGGGGAAAAAAATGAGAATATATGTTTTCCTATGGGCTTATTCTTCGGTTATGTTCTTACAGTTTTTTTCAATGAGTTTTTGTTGCTTTCTTTTGATGGCTTTGGGTATATGGTTTTTTGCACGATTTTGCAAGGTTACTATATTGGCAAATTGGTACCATATGTATCATGTAGGTAGGTTTGTATTTACGTTTTTATAAATTAGTAGGTAGATATACTAGGTAGGTATTTAAAGAAATTAATTTGTTTTGCAAAAAAAAGTATGAAAATAGGTAGGTATGGTAGGTACACATGTACCTAAATATTTTGAATTGAGGTATGTAGGTAGGTAAATTAAAACTTGATATACCCAGGTAGGTAGGTACGTAAGGTTATTTTAATGTATGTACCTACATAGGTATTATCAATTAAAATAGGTAAGGTAGGTAGGTATGTATTAAAAAAATGAACAAAATTATTTTCAATTAAAGGTAGTTAGGTAGGTACCTACGTTTTTTGCACGATTTTGCAAGGTTAATATATTGGCCATTGGTACCATATTGTATCATGAAGGTAGATATGTATGTACATTTTTATAAATTAGTAGGTAGCTATGCTGGGTAGGTATTTAAAGAAATTAATTTTTTTGCAAAAAAAAGCATGCAAATAGGTAGTTATGGTAGGTACATAGGTACCTAAATATTTTGAATTGAGGTATGTACTTAGGTAAATTAAAACTTGATATACCTCAGTAGGTAGGTAGGTAAGGTTATTTTAATGTATGTACCTAAATAGGTATTATCAATTAAAATAGGTAAGGTCGTAAGGTAGGTAGGTATGTATTAGAAAAATAAACAAAATTATTTTCAATTGAAGGTAAGTAGTTACCTACGTAAATAGGTACCTATACATAGGTAGGTACCTAGAAACATTTTGAAACTCAATTCAACAAACTCAATTTTTTTTTCAATAAAAAGCTTTTTTTTGGGTAAAAAAAAATATTTTTGAAAAATGAGTCTGGGGTCGACCCACACTAGCAACTTCCCATTGGTGCACTTGAAAACAATATACATACATACATATTTACCTAAGTGTTGGGTGGTAGAGTATACCTATATAACATAATTATATACTATATAGTGTAATTACTTTGGGTTTTTGGATAATCAGTATAAAGGTAGGTATAGATGTAGAGATACAGGGCAAAATGTTACATTGCCTTTATTTTGTACTTTAGCTATATTTTTAATAGTAAAATTTGTTTGTAAATAGCTTAAAAATTATAGGAATCATATGCAAAATTTCGATTCTGATGTTAAACATTTTTCGAATTAAAACATTTTGATTTTTAGCTTTTTAGAGGGTGGTTTTAAAAATCTCAAAATTACACAACACTTAGATGGTATAGGTATACATTTTTGGTAAGAATTTGAAATCGATATAATGTTTTTTTTTTCAAAATATGTGAGTTAAAAAACATTTGTTCAGTATTTTAAATAGTTCAACAAATTGCACCAATTACAATAACTTCCAATGGGAAGGTAAAAATATCAATTGACAATATTATAGGCACCCATTATAAACAAACATGTATAGCAATTACTTATAAATAACAATTACTTTTCCCAATGACGCTACAGCTTAATTTATAAGTATTAAAATTATATACTAAAATTTATAATTTTATAATAATAATAATTTTATGTAGGAGTGCACTAAAAAAGGATTTTTTTTTAATTCTTAAATTTAATAGTGTTGCAACGCAACATGCAACAAGATCAAAAAAAGATAAAAAAAACAAAAAAACTCATATACGTTTTGCCGACGGCAAAACCATACCCCAATGCCAACTACCGACGGCAAAACGAGCTATAAATGTTTTAATGATGAAAATTCAAAAATAGTCAATTCGAAAAGTGCTGAGTAGTTGCATGGGTGTAGATTTTTTATTTTTACATATTTTTATAGAAGATGAATAAAGCAATTATCCATGTTTAAGGAATTTTCGATAGGATTTTTATTTCGTGTCGAAAATGATTTTTAAAAAACATACATTTTTGCTGGCCAATTTTTCAAAGTTTCTGATTTTTATATTTTTAATTAATATTTTTATTTCTATCATTTGACAGATTTATCTAAGGGTAAACATTATTATTATATCTTTTTAATAAAAAGTCGCAGAGATTTTAGATCTTAAAATTAAGCTCTAAAATGTGGCTAAAATTGTGTTTACAAATTTTTGAGGAGGGATGAAAAATTTCATACTAAAAGGGTGTGTAAATGACCCGTCAACAAAAGCGGCGCTAGACCAAAATGAGGCGTGTGCGATGTTAAATTTGCAGGGCCCCTGGGAAAATGATTTTAGGCCGCAACATTATAAAAAAAGTAAATTACACACCTGTCATCAAATCTTCCGCAGTCAGTATTATAATTAAGGTTCAAAATCGTTACAACAAACTTAAGACAATATTTTATTTCAAAATTTGTAAGCATTCTCTAATTTGTATGTATGTATACTAAGCTAACTAGATCTTTTTAGATAGCGTGCAAAAAAACAGTTTGCGCATGGGCTGCCTGTAAAAAAGTGGGTCCGTGATGGGGTTGCCACGCTTTAATTATCTGATTGATTCAATTATCTGATTGAGCTTATATCGTAAGCCATAAAGAAATAAAAAAAAATGTAATATGAAAGAAAATTTAATTTAAAAATTTCCAAATAGGAGATTTTTTGAAATTTTTAATTTAATTAGGGTGTATTAGGGTATTAAAAGGTCGAGAACTTCTAAAGGGTAAGTCATAGTGAAATGATTTTTTTTTGCATCGATAGATTTTATAAAATACATAAATGTTATACATAACAAAAAAAAATTGTCAAAAATTTAGAACTCGAGATATGAACGTTTGAAAGTCAAAAATAGCAAATCAGTTTGACGTTCTATTGAAATACAAAGTATGCTTTTATAAATCTGATTAAAAAGAAGTTGATAGGTGTCTGCCAAATTTTTAATTAAAGCTTTGGTTTTGGCAAAGAGAATTTTCTAAAAATATTTTTTTTTTTTAATTTATATGTTCTTTTATTTTTATTTTTGTTCTCTTTAGTATTTCATTGAAATAAACATCAAAATGCAGATAATTCTCCTATATGAGCATGATAGTACAGTAGGAATATAGAACATACAATAGCTTTAATTCATTAGTACTTGCAAACCTGTACGACTCTTTACTAAAAACATATTAACAAAAACACAAATTTTAAAATTTTTACTTTCTTAAATAAATCTGTCAAATGATAAGTTAGAAAGATAAAATTTTTACCATTTGATTGCTATCAAATACCTATATCTATAACATAATGAAATTTTAGAATTTTCGAACAACCCATTAAAAAGATAAAAATCAAATACCTTGAAAATTTGACCAAACAAATTTACCCTTTTTAAAAAATCATTTTGGGTATGTAAAAAAATCCTATCAAAAATTCCTTAAATATGGATAATTTTTTCATTTTCTTTAAAGATATGTTAAAATAAAAATTATTAAAAATCTACCCCCATAAAACTACTAAGTACTTTTCGTAACGACTATTTGTCAACTTTCAGTCTTAAATGGGTTATATCTCGGTTTTAGATTTTAAATAAAAAAAAGATGTATAGATGTTTTTTCCTAACTTTTTCTAATCTATAAAATAAAAAAATCAAGTCTCTACGACTATACGTTTAGAAGTTAGTTTTTCGACTTTTTGTTCAGTTGTCACCCTTAAAACCCTATTAAATGTACGAATTTCAAAAGATCCGTTCTTAGTGCACCCCTACAATAAATTTTAGTATATATTTTTAAGACTTCTAGTTTAAGCTTTAGAGTGATTGGCAAATATTGTTGTAGTTTTTTTTTCTTTTCTATAATAAAAACAATAAATAAAATAACTAAACCTACAAACAATGAAACTATCAACACTTAACCTACCTCAACATCACATAAAGATTCCTTCTTCTAGCCACTAAAGGAAATTATGCCCATACATAAAAATAAAACTGAAGTCTGGCAAGAAAATTGAATACCCATAAAACCAAAACCTACCCCCGATCATACTTACCTATATACTTACCCATGCACACATTCTTTCTTTCCTACATAAATCATCGCCGATGGAAAAATCTGTCTACTTGCTCGCCGCAAACAGATGATTCCTACAATATCATTTGGGAACATACAAATTGTTTTTGTTTTTTTGTCATCTTTATTCTATATACTCCTCTTTTACTATCTACTTCCTATAGAAAACAAATTGACAGCCAAAACAAAACAGTTATTTTTTTTCTCCCTTGTAACCTCATACATTTTGTATAGCCTTCTCTATTATTCTTTTCTTCCCTTACCCTCATTTTTTTCGAATTTTTCCCCTCATATAATCTCTTCACAAATTGAAGTCTCTTAAATCGTTAGTTCTAACACTCCTCACCATACGCAGCGACAATTATTTCAACCATGATAGTACTATAAGAGTATATATACAATGGTGCGATCTGTGATGACATGAGGATGACGATGAGTGAAGTTTAGTTTTCTTAAACTAGGTACCTATAAACAATTTCTGAAATGAGCTGGGTAGCTATTTAATATTCGGTTGATGTATTTTTTTAAAAGGCGTATAGGTTTTTTGTAAAAGTAGGTTTTTGAGACAAAAATGTATTTGCTTCTGACACGAGTGAAACACATGCAGCTATTTTTTTTATTCAGGCATGCTGAATTTTTTTTTAAAATGGGTTTTTGGAACTACAGGAAATACACATTTTATGATTATGTTCGAGTTTAAGCCATTCGCTGAAAAAACAGCCAAAACTCGTAGGTAGTTAGGTAGGTACTCAAAAATTTGGTTACTACCTATTAATATCTATAATAGGCATGTAAAGGTATTTGTACCCATAATTACTTTCTATTTCATACAGAAAAAAAAACTCATTAAAAGCCTTAAGCCGACGGCAAAGTTCAAGTTAATGAACAAGTACTTATAGAATAAGAATTATTTTTGTTTGCTTTTTTTTAATTATTTTAACTGAATAAATAATATACTATATGGAAAATCATTATAAAAAAGAGACAAACGAATGCATATAGTTCAAAATTTTAATACAATTTGGTTAAAAAAAAAAATTTTGTCAAAAAAATTTGGGACGTATACAAACGAAAAAAAAAAGAAGACAAACGATTTTCTATCGAACTGCGTTTTTCGAGCGTTACAGTTAGTGGCCCAACTAAATGCTCCAAAAAGCTTATATAATTAATTAAAAATAAAAATAAATACAAATTAAAAAAATTAACACGATGGAAAATCATTATAAAAAAGAGACAAACGAATGCTTATGTTTTAAAATTTTAAAAAAATTTGGTTAAAAAAAATTTTTCTGTCAAAAAAATTTGGGACGTATGCAAACAAAAAAAAAGAAAGACAAACATAGACAAACGATTTTCTATCGAACTGCGTTTTTAGATTTTTCGAGCGTTATAGTTGGTGGGCCAACTACATGTCCCAAAAAAAGTAATAATTAATTAAAAATAGAAATAAATACAAATTTAAAAAATTAACATGATGAAAAATCATTATAAAAAAAGACAAACGAATGCATATGTTTTAAAATTTTAATAAAATTTGGTTAAAAAAAAATTTGTTGTCAAAAAAATTTGGGACGTATATAAACGAAAAAAAAAAAAGACAAACATAGACAAACGATTATCTATCGAACTGCATTTCCAGATTTTTCGAGCGTTATAGTTGGTGGGCCAAACCCCGTAAATTTTTTTGAAGTGGCTAAATAAAAAAAACGGTGAGTGTACAAACGAATCTAAAACTTGTACAAACGTAGACAAACGATGTACAAACGATTGCAATTAACAGTTTTGCTCAACTCAATAGTTGGTGGGCCAACTACATGCAAGCCAAATTTGGGTGCCAATTTTACTTACAAATTCGCAGACTTGTTATAATGGAATCAATTTATAATGGCTCAAGTTTTTTCGATTCCGCCACGCTACAAAGTTTTATGATTTTAAGTATTCGCTCGATTTCGTCCGAATACTGCCATGAGCTTGCGAACTATTATAGTTCCCCCTTAAAACGTGATTTACGCTTAAACCAAGACTCTGGTCGTGTATTTTTTTTATCGTTCCGAGACTTTCGGCTCTAATTTGCGATGGTTCGCGAGAGGTTCTCCATTTAAAAATTTACAGATTTCACTCATAGAGTAAGAATGGGAGCATTGAAAATGACTTGCATTTGCTAGATAAAACAAACACATAACTATATTTTACCTTTTTGTTTTTCTTCACTTTAATTCAATAAAACGCATTTTTTTTATTTTATTTTGCTAATCTATATATTTGCTAATCTATATATTTCGAGGACCTATTTGCTGATTAACTGATGGCTGAACACAAAACTGTAACTTCAATCAAAAGTGCTCAACTTTGTGTCATACCATACATTTCTTGCAACAACTATAACGTTATATAATGGAGCTCTTCACTGTTTTCGTATCTTTTTATTTTGACAGTGATATACAAGCTTCATCCATAGCTACCTACACCATTAGGCTTAACCATTTCCCAATGTGCTTGAATTTCCAAGCGAATTAGGTACCTCTTCCTATCATTACTAATTTTTTGGCAAATTTCATCGTACCTGAATCTGCTATTCTACTTTAACTGACTTATGACTTTTTCTGACTTAGGGGCCATTTATAGCTATCATTGAAATTCATCATTGAAAAAGTTAGCTGTTGATTTTGAGACCCTTTGAAAGTTTAATCATTGAATATTTTAATGCAGAAATATAGCTTACGACTTCAAAATTATTTCTCTTCCAAAAAAAATTCATTTTGACCCATATCTTCCCCATAACGTAACTTTTAATTTTTTCAATGATCATTGGTAAGGTAGTTCATCATTGAAAAATTAAAAGTTACGTTATGGGGAAGATATGGGTCAAAATGAATTTTTTTTGGAAGAGAAATAATTTTGAAGTCGTAAGCTATATTTCTGCATTAAAATATTCAATGAATAAACTTTTCTAGGGTCTCAAAATAAACAGCTAACTTTTTCAATGATGGTTTTCAATGATAGCTATAACTGGCCCCTTAATTGACTGCCTAACCTACCTGTAGCAAAAAGTTGAAATTTTCTCAATTTTATACTGCACCGAATTTGTTTGACAATTAACATCTGCAAGTAACACTGGAACTTTTTCGTGTTTGTTATCATCATTTAATCTTTTTTTCTGTGCGCCAAACTAACTTTGCAGTCGGATAAAAGCACATTTTTCTTATTTCATCTATGAACGGGCTCGACTGCATAATGTTTTCTTCCTTTCGACTTCGTCAATTGTACTAGCTATCTTCAACTACAAGTGAACCTACTGCTATATTGATAGAACAGATAAGAATAGTTTTTGTTGTCTGTTTCAGAACGTTTGGAGCTTTCAATAAGTGCACAGCTATGTTTGATTAACATAAGCGCTTAATTGCTGACAAGATAAACAGAAAATTGAAATCCTTCAGTAAAATATAAAGTAAGGAACGATTTTATCATTTATCTATCCGATTGAGTGTCACAACAGCTTGTCTTTAATAACCATAATTCAAAAAGCAATAAATTTGAATTTGGTATTAGATTTCCAACTTTGTAATCTCAAGTTTATGTAAAGAATATGCCAACCAACGAATTTAAATTAATAATTTCTGAATAAATAAGTAAATTAGGTAGCTGAACAAAAAAACAATAACTTAAATTGTTTAAAATTTTTTCGAAGTTTTCAAGAATTTGTAGATAGTTTTTGTTTTTTTTTTTGTGTAAATCTTAAGGGCAGTATTTTTAAACCTTATTTATATTTATTTTATATTAATTCGTTTTGCTCTTGTTAAATTAATCAACAATTTTTTTTTTAACAATCTTATACCTAATCGTAGGAGGTTTAAGTCAATATGTGCGTGAGTTTTGTTTAGCAAAATTGTAAAATTTTGTATCAACTTTTCAATTTTATGCGCCAAAAATCGAAACGACTATTAACTCAATCACGTTTTTAGAATGAATTTGTACAACATTTTCCGATTAAGTTTGCATACAAATTTAAGTCATCCCTGCTTTAATTTTTCAGCTCATTCATATAGATCTGATATATTTTGTTTGGGACAAACCATCTTGAGAATTAGGTACAAGAACAGCCGCATTTGTCTCTCATCTTCTTGTGACTATTAGTGGCCTCTACTGTATATCACTTCTATTTTTCCAGTGGTACGAGCTACAAAATAGATTATAACATTGAAATCCAAGAAAAAATAAAGTTAGGAACGATTGTACCTGTCCGTTGCGGTGTCAAAAAATGCTCATCCTTTTTAATCATAATTCAAAAAGTACTAAATTTTATATTATATCTCCAACTATTTAATCCTCTACTATATGTAGAGAATATGCTACCAAGAATCTTAAATTACAACTTGTGTATCACATCAATTTTCCGTATAAGGTTTTGAATAACTAAGGCAATTACGGAGGTACAAAAACATTAACTCAAATTGATTTTCATTTTTTTTTTTTTTTTTCAAAGTTTGCATGTAATTGTAGATTGTTTTTTTTTTTGTTCAATTAATCTCTTATGTCTGGCTTAATGAAGTATTTTAAAATCTTAATATCGGAGACTAGTAGGTTGCAGGACCCCAAAGGCGCCCATCGAACATAATTATGTTAGCCAGGGCTGAGCGCAAATATGTATACAATTTAGTAGAAAAGTCACTTTTTTTTGTAAAAAAGTTATTTTAAATTTATTATTATATACCTACTTACATACATATAATAAATAGGTTCAAAACTTTTGTAAATTCTACTGTGGCAAATTTTGCATGTATCCCCTTATCCTCCGTTCCTTTTCTACACAACAAAACATCAACCGAAAATTCGATACTCTGCTCTACTGTAGTTGTGCTCTGTCTGCAGTCTGCACCTGCCAATAAATAATAAAAGACCTACAAACATGTAGCTCATTATTTATGTCATCGTTTATTTTTCATTCTTTCATTCTCTTCTTACTTCTTTGGTAGCACAAGCAAATTGCACAAGCACGAAACATCACACAACCAACAATTCGATACGCTGCGGTGTTCATCGCTTACAAAGATATGTTCATTTTAATTTTGTAGGTAGCTCCGGTGGTAACACCAACCAAATTTTTCGCAAAATGCCCCTACAACGCTAAAGTTCATTTTCATTTGTATTCATTTGTTCTTTATTCATTTTGGTAATACCATAATTTGTGCAAAACGAGCCTATAAACATTTTCAATGATAAAATAACTTCGAAATCTGAACATGTCTAATTCCTGACGTTTAACGAACAGCTGATTCAATTAGACTTTTTCAGAAGATATCTTTGTCTTTTGTCTTTCTTGTTTTTACAGTTATTGAAGAGAAACAAGGGAGAAACAAAGTAGAATCAAAGGAGAACGTCAAATCTATCGGGAGTTATAATAAACACTCAATTCAAACCAATAAACCCTCATTAATGTTTTGCGTTTTTAATTATTGAAAGCCATAGTTGTTAGATGATATCCAAGTTAAATATCCACGACAAATAAACAATTTACATTCACAAATCACAATCTACATATTCGCGGCGTCAAAAGTTTGTTTTTACCCACAGTTCGATATCGATTAGCTGTAAATATGTTTCTGTTGTTTTTTCGGTTATTCTTTGTGCTTGTTTTGCCACTGACGACTGACGTCTGTTGAAATTTCCGAATCACACAGCATTTAACCAAATGAATAAGAAGGTCGTTTATGCGAATGTTTGAATGCTTTCACACAAGGCAGCTGAGTTGCTGGAAACTGGAGTTTGTAGGCGAGAAGGGCAAGAATATAGGGGAATGAAAAAAATCCACCCGGCCAACGTTTGAGGAGATTTTTATCACATTCCTTCTCACACTGTCCGTAATGTGCGTTCAGCCAATAGAATTATGGAAGTAAACGTAAATCTCCGGGAATTTTTGTTTCCTTGTGTGAAAGGTACAAGGAAATTAAGGGAAAACGTCAAAAAATCTCCAGCAACTGGTTTACCTGTGTGAAAGGGGACTTTGTGTAAACTTATCTTTTAATACGAAATTGTAAACTTATGACGACATTGCATGAATAACCTTACTATTTTGTTCTGTTAAGCGGTGTGCAGTTTAACGCAATCAATTTCAGTTTTTCAAACTTCAAATCCGAAATTTTCTAGAAAAACCACAAAAGAATATTCCAAAAAAAAAAAAGGAAAGAAAAGGCAGGAGGGGTCTAAGCCAAAATGTTGAACTATTTCAATTCTAGAATTACATGAGCTACAATGTGTACGGTGTACCTATAATTTTGTTCAAAGCAACCTATAGTTTTCGAGTAATTTAGAAAAAAAGTGAATTTTACCCCCCTTATTACCCCTTAAACTTTCAGCTCCACCCCAAATTTAGGGTAATTTTTACGAATTGTTTAGAACGTACAAATGAAGCCCCCCCCCCCAAAGTTCAGCTTTTTTTGGAAGCAGGTCATTTTTTCATCTAATTATCCTGGACTACACACTGTATCTCTCGCACCTATAAAACTGGCCAAGAAATATTGAAAATTGGAACAAAACTCATGTGTTTTGCTTCAATTCCCATCGTTCTCGACTAATTATATAGATGTGAGAGTCACAGAAATGTTTTTTTTTTGTGAAAAGAAAACTTTTCCCAGCGTAAATGCCTGCCAAATTGTTCTTGTCTTTTTTTATTGTGTATGTGTGGTAAAATTTTTTGTCAGTTACTGTAGGTACATGTACATGTACATATTCGTAGGTATACATGTATAAAAAGGTTGAAAGCCATTTCGTGTAAATTTGAAAACTCTAATGAAGGGGACCCGGAGCACTCTATTGGCACCACTTCAAAAATGTAAGTCTTCAATATATCCGGCGCGCTACACCAGAATAGTAGGAAAGCTAATGGCAAAACTAGGAGCTATGGCCAGGCCATATTATAGTCTTCAGGTGGCTTACTCGCTCTTAACAAGACCGACTGTGCTGTGTGCTCCTATTTATATATGCAGACCACGTACACAACGGTTAATTTATTATACGCGCTGAAGAAATTAGATTCTCCCTTCTGGTGAAGGTAGGTATGTATATTTACTATTTTGTTCTCCAAGGATATCTAATTAAAAAAAAAAAATCCTGTGAGTTTTCGTTTCTTCATCAAATTTTTTGTGTAGGTAGCTATGGGTAGGTGCTTGCTAAAATAAATTTTTTTCCACCAACGAGTCTCCAGTGTTAATTAACTCGTTGTAGACCCGCACTTTTTTCTTCGTTTTTGGCTGTGAATTGCATGGCCAGACGCAGATATGTCTGGAATGAAATTTATATCAAAATTCACAACCCAGACAGAGTCCGCATTGTAAGTCCATAATGCTCTCTCTCTTCAAGAGTGAAAGCATATGAAATGTGTCAGAAAGTTATACCCATATCCATCCCCTATTGTGCACTATGTGCAGTTGATAATTGAAGCCCCCGAACAAAACGACTGATATGAGGACGAGGATCCTGGGACTGACCAAGGACGACAGCACACAAACTAACTGGACGAAAATATGGTTTGCTATTGCTATAACGTGACCATGACCATAAGCGATGTGCGGCGGAACCTCTCAAGCCAAAGAGAGCTGCTGCCATGAATGATGGTGGTTATTGTCGCTTTTGGAATTTATCATGGCATGGGGCTTGGGGCACAGCAACATAACGTACTGGTTATCACTAAGCTAAGGCTAAGCAGAGAATATGCTATCCGTAGAGCATTATTTCCTCCTCTCTCTCTGTCATTGTCATCATTTATGTAGTGTGTGCGTGGTTTGTAATGAATTTACATCGTTTTGGTTCCGTCTATCGTTTGTCGTCCTCGTCATCATACCCCATACTCGGTTGTCTGGAAGTCGGCATTTGAAGGCTTGGTGTAAATATGTTTGCTTTTTTAGTTGAGCTGAGCCGAGCCTGTATCGTACTCCATCTTCCTTGACAACATCAAAGTGCAACGACGGTGAGAAGGGGCAAAGGGAGAAAGGGAGTTTTTGGAAACAGGATAAACATAGTCATATTTAATTTAAACAACAAACACAATTAAGAATTCTCTGCTATTATCGAATGAACAGAACCAGGATATTGGTGGTATGGTGCAACAGTATCGGATTCATCACACTCCTGTCCTAGACAGATGCACGATTTTGAGGGATTGGAAACGAGGAAGCGAAATAAGTTAACGAATAGCGAACTAGCTATATGTCTACCTACGCCTACGACTACATGATGGTTGTATATATTTGAATTGCAGATCTGAATGCAAATTTAACTGGAATATTCTATGGTTTAATGCTAATAATTGGCTAGCACCATGTCAGCTAATACTCATACATATATGAGCATGATGGAAGTGAGGATAGCGCTTTTTGGTAGGTATTAGCTGAATATGGCTTTTGTAATTGTTAGCGTAATAAACCATTGTTTGTGGCGGTATCGATTGACGAGTATTCCAAATTTTGGTTTGTTCAATATTAATTAGGTTTAATATAAGGCCACCACATACTCGTATGAAGCTATTTTCGAAAGGTAAAAACAAACCGCCTTATATTATTAGAAAACGCGGCGATCATCATTTAAAGTAAAATTAAATTTTTTTATTGATATATTATTTTATTTAGATCGAACACTTTGTGATGCTTTTGTTCGTAGGCTGAGGTAGAATCGGCTCTGAACCTTTAGCACCACATATATGGGTTATTCGCAAAAAAATATGCCATCTTAAAGGTCAATAAATGGTCAAAAAAGGTCAACAAGTTTCAGATATTGCTCAGCAAAAGGAAATTTTTAATCAATGTTTAAAGATTTTCAAGGTCACCAACTGTTTTTGGCACCTCATTGCAAATATCCTTAAAATGGGATATTCGCAAAAAAAGTATAACATTCGAAAGGCCACCGACTCGTGATAAAAGATCAGATAGTTTCAGTCATAGCTTTTTTTTAATGAATTTTTAAAGTCTGTTTCAATGTACAGTATAAGAGTCAACGACCTTGAAAAAAAAACTTTGAAAATTTATTAAATAAAACTATGGCTGACCAATTACTGAAATCAGTTGACCTTTTATATGGATTTGGTAACTTTTAAATGGTGTGGGTTTTATCGAGTATCCCATAAACGAGGTGCTAAAATTAGTTTTGACCTTAAACAAAATTTTAAAAATTCATGAAAACAAAATCTATAGCTGACCAATTACTGTAACTAACTGACGTTTTATCACGAGTATGTGGCCTATCAAATGGTTTGCTTTTTTTGCGAATATCCCATAAACTTTCTAACTTTAGATGGCGCTCACAGCCTAGGATGTGCTTCGGCCTCAACTTACACTCCAGCCAGCTCTGTCCCTAGTTAGTCGCTTCCAGTTGCGCACACCGAGTTGGTTGATGTCGTTCTTCACTTGTCCTATACTATCGGGTTTGGCGTTGATATCCATACGCTCCACGTGCCCGAGCCATCTCAGCCGCTGTATTTTCAGCTTCTGGACCAGGTTAACGTCGCGGTATAGCCCATATAGCTCGTCTTTGAATCTTCTCCTCCGCACTCCTTAAATACACACCAGACGGGTTAACACCGGACCGGTTTACGTCGCGGTATAGCCCATATAGCTCGTCTTTGAATCTTCTCCTCCACACTCCTTAAATACACACCGGACCAAAAATCAAACACAAAATTTTCCTCTGAAAGCACCCTAGAAATTTTTCATCCGATTTTTTCAGTGTTCATTCTTCTGTTCCATAGAGCAGGCCCGGGTTGATTAGGGTCATGTATAAAGTCTCCTTGGTTCTCTGAGAGAGGGCCTTACTACTTAAATGCCTTCATATAGACCGAAGAAACAGTGATTGGCAAGAGTAATTCTTCGTTTGATCTCTGCACTGATGTCATTTTGCGAGGTAATAGTGGAGCCCAGGTAGACAAAGTCCTTGACAATTTCGAAGCTATATCTGCCCATCGTGTTATTTTGCCCAAATCGACGATGTTGAGATTCCTTTCTCGATGACAGCATATACTTCGGCTAGTCCTAATTAACCGCCAATCTCATTTTAGCCGCCTCCGATTCAATTATAGCTAATGCACCTGTCACAGTTCGCTTCGTTCTGTCGACATTGTCTATGTCATTTGCATACGCAAGCCCTTGAAATAATAACGCGTCGCTTTGCCGCAATCCTTTCTCAACATCAAAGGAATCGGTTCGGTGGTGTTCTTATCGATTTTGACGGAGCATCGAGAGATTTTGACGAGCGGACGAGTTTGGCAGGGATGCCGAGATATGACATGGTTCTGTATAATTCGTCCCTTTTCACGATATCATACGCGACTTTAAAATCGATAGAGGTGGTGTGTATCGATCTGGAATTCCTGATTTTTTTTTTTTTAATCTCTCGGAGTGTGAACATTTGATCGACGGTTGACATACCTGGCCTAAAGCTTCACTGAAAGGGGCCGATCAGATCGTGAAAGATGAAGTCAGAAGTTCAAATAAGTACATCATAAAGAGAGTTAGTAGACAGAGGTGGGTTTTGAGAAAAGCCTGTGGACGCTTGTGTCCTCTTGAATGCACATAACTACCGTTTTGAACATCCCATAAATACCAATCTTGGTCAGCAAAATTATGAGCGATATTCGGGAAAACATTCGTGACGAGGTCTTCTGGCGTCTTTCGAGACTGACAACAATTCGGCGTAAATTCAGGCTGGTGAGTAAGTTTGACTGGAATCTCGCCATTGCCGATCGCCAATAATTGCCTGGAGACTCTGCAGCAGACTGGTCATTTAGTAAAGCAACTCGCGTGCTTGTTTTCAATTGCAATTTCTTCCCATATCTGCTTTAACACGACAACGCCTTCAGGCAAGTGTTCAATTCATCAGCTGGAGTTGATATTTGAATGAACGGCAACGTATGAAGAAAATAGCCTGACAGCATAGCCTCCTAACAACGTAGCCTCATTCCTCTAAGAGGCGACTACCAATCTCAGATCTCGTACGAACCTAGCGAAAATCATTGAAAACAGAAATATTTTTTTCCAATTTCACTGGACGCTTCAAGGAAGAAAATTCCACCATTTCCATTATCGGCTGCTTACATCAATTCATCGAACATATTGACTCAATGCTACTCGATCGAAATCCATTTGTCTCTCCAATTCTCGATTTAATATGATGAAATATTCTATGAATAGGATCTTCCCGGATTTCAAATTTCCTGGAAATTTTCAGGATTTTCTATTCATCCATAGCATTATTTCTTGGACCAATACAGATACTTCAAACCTTATCAAACCACGTATTTATAGAACTTATTAAAAGCATATTAAGTAAATAACCACAAACAGTGACTATAGGGAGTGAGAATATAATTCTGAAATCGACCACCCTTAATATTATAATTTTATTTAGACTTAATAATTTGCATGGGAAAAACAAAATGATGATGAGGACCTTAGAGACTTTTCTTAGCGTTCACAAAGTTTATTTAATCTGACCCACCCTAAACCATTATAATAGCACAAGGATACATACAATATACATAAATGTAAGTAAGTACACCATGCATTTATTTATAGAAAAGATTTCCTCAAAAAATAAATTGAAGCGCTGTCTCCGCATTGATCAATAGTAAGTTATTTTGAGAAAAGACCCATTAATACATCACTCAAAATTCACAAAACAAAATAAACGTGATGTCCATTCCATTAATATGAATGAACTTATTTCAAATGAAAAAGAAGTTTAGCTATGTAGGTAAAGTGTAAGTAAAATAAGAATAGTGAAAACTTTTGTTAAAGTTATTTCCACTAAATGAAGATTTACTCTCCAAATGAATGAAGGAAATCATTCTATAGGTACATATATGCTTAGTTCTTAAAGCTGCATAAGCCCTTGCATCATCAATATCTTAAGAAAGCGAATAGCTACTAGGGTTCGGACTTCATTCTAACCACATTAGACTAAGTTATAAGAAATTGAATAATACATCCATGGTTTACCTACCTACTCATAAGAACTACTTAAATAAATTGTTTTTGGCCATTAACGAGATTTGCAGGAATACTGCCACTAATTTTGGTGAAATTATGAACAGCAACAGAAAGTCATTGTATAATAGCTAACCGTTTTAGATATGGTCCACTGCATTTCCAGCACCAGCAGTATTAATCGAAAACCATATCATGGAACTGGACATACAACATGCATTAAGCAACAAGTCACATGCAACTTGCAACATGCAAAATGCAACACTCAACATGCAAAATTAAACATGCAGCATGCATGATGAGACATGCAACATGTAACTTGCAACATGCAACATGCAACATGCAACCTTCAACATGCAACAAGCAACATGAAACATGCAAGATATGCAACATGCAACACATCCAACATGCATCACATGCAACACGCAAACGTAGGGCTCCACGCAAACGTATTCGTGCACGCAAACCTATGCGTGCACGTAAACGTATGGATGCACGCAAATGTATGCGTGCACGCAAAAGTGTGCGTGTACGCATACGTTCGAAACGAACGGGTACATTGTCGAGACTTTGGCCACAGTAGAGAGAGAGAGTTCTATTAAATAAAGGACCATTGAATCTGACCGACCGATTGCTTGAAGAAATATCGTCGGAAGGTAAATGTTCACTCAAAAAGCATGCTCATACTTGGTCTTTTCGCGTACTAGTCCGAAATTGACAGATTCTACCAGTTTTAATCAAGTCTGTCAAAGTTTTGGAGCCCTGTGGCACACCAGCATTTATTTTATGGAGTTCAGACTTGAAACCGTCCCATACACCTTGTATTGATCGGTCCCAAAGGTAGTTTCTAATCCCAAAAAGAAGATTTATCGATACCAAATGCACGCATTTTCGATAAGAGAGCTTGATGCCAAACTCTATCAAACGCTTTTGAAATATCAAGAGCATTAATCTTTATTTCTCCAAAACGATGTAAAGATTTGTTCGAATAATTTCCAATAGCTACACCTAACAATGAAGAAGTCGCCGACATCACAGTCGATAAAGTTAGTGATGCGGTGAAAAACTCCAAAAAGGGAAAAGCGATTGGCCAGACGAGATACCCTCTGAGTTCTGGAAAAAGATGGGATACATCGGGTCTAGATTGCTCATGATTTTCATCTCCAGACTTATTTGCGGCGACCGAATGCCTAATCAGTGAAGGGAAAGTTCCCTTTTTTCAATCAACAAGGGGAAGGGTGATAAACGAAATTGCGACAGCTACCATTCGATCAAGCTGATGTCACACACCATGAAGATCGCTGAGCGGATATTGGATGGCCGCCTACGAAAAACAATACGGCAGTCTGACGACCAGTGCGGGTTTGGTTCGGGAAAAATCAACCACAGATGCTATTCAGAGAATAAGAAACAGAATGGAAAAATATCGGGATTCTTCAAGAGATTTGCATATTGTATTGGTTGATTTAGAAAAAAACATTCGACAGACACCCACGAGATATGATATGGGTTGCATTTAGGCAACTAGGAGTTCCGGAAGTCTACGTGCGGATGGTCATGAACTTGTACGAGCAAGTTAAAACAAAGGTAAGATGCCCCGCAGGAATAACCGAAGAGTTCCCAATTAGAGTAGGTGCGCACCAGGGAAGTGTCTTGAATCATTTGCTCTTTATTACTGTCCTTGACTTTCTGCTTGAGGATAAGGTGACGGACCCCAAAGTGAATCAGTTATTCTTTGCTGACGATGGAGCCATCATAAGTGAAGATCCTGTGTCCTTGCAATGAGCCTTGTGTCCTTGCAATGTATGGGTGGATGTTCTGGAGGGAAATGGATACCACATTAGGGCGAATAAGACCGAAAACCTTTGCTGTCCATTTTCTGATCCACACATGCCTATTCCGGACATCTATTTGAATGGAACAGTGCTTCCCAAGTGCGAAAAGTTAAAATATCTTGGATCAATGATCAATAGCGAAGGATCTTGTGATGACGACATCGACATCAAACATCGCGTAAGCGTAGGGTGGATGAAGTGGCGGGAAAACTCCGCCATCTTCTATAGGAAAATGCCCCCTAAGCTGAAAAGAAAGCTCTACACGGCTGTTGTTCGTCCAGCGCTTACATACGGTTCACAGTGTTGGACAATGTACAAGAAGTATGAGAATAAATTGACGGCAGCTGAAATGAAGATGCTTCGCATGAGAGCAGGAGTGACAAAGCGTGATCGAATAAGAAGCAAGAGAATCCGAGGAAGCCTACACGTCAAAAATACCATCTTGGACAAAATACAGCATGACCTACTTAGCTGGTACTGTCATGTACAAAGAAATTGCCAGTTCCAACACTTTCGCGGAAGAAAGGCAGGCGCAAAAACTCCTGGATGAAGCAAATGCAACGACACCTGCATTTAGTTGCCCTCAGACATGGAACAATCCAAAACCAGGAGGCCTGTCGACGTTTTCTGAGGTCAACCCGCAGAACCCCCCAAAAGTGGAAGAAGATTCGCCTTTTTTAGGGACAGGCTGGACAAATGCTGTTTCCATGCTCTCGGAAAGAGACCATTAGAGTAGGGCAGATGGAAAAGCTTACGCAATAGTTTTGCCAGCATTGAAGAACACCTCTTCAGAATGATGGGAGGGATATCTACTATCCGGGCCAGCGGATTTGTGAATGTCAAGATCTTTCAGAACTCTAGCAACTGCACCAGTGTGAGAGAAGATTTGTCCCGTAAAAACATTTACACTCTCAAGTACAGCTTGAATCCTATTATCTTCTGGCAGTGTCGAATTAACAGCAAATTGTGCTGCAAACAAATTGGCTTTATCAAGGGAGCTGACAAAAGGAGTATCATTGTAGACGAGCGTTGGAACCGAACAGAAGGTTGTATTTAGTATGTTTCTTACAAATAACTAGAAATTTGTACAACCTTTGGGACAATGTAGTGTGTTTAGCTTTAAATTTGATCATGTAAGCAATTTGGTCCTTCAAATGTGGCTTGCAGTTGGATTTCTAACAACGCAAACTTACTTCTCTATCCCTAATGGATACTTCACAGCTCGAATAAAACCATGAGCTTTCTTTGGGTTCTATAGATTGAATCCTATTCGGGATAAAATTTCTCATTCCACAAAGAATTAAATTTGTAATCATATCTGCGCTGAAGTCTACGGCACTATCAAGGAAGTGACTTAGGCTATTAAATTGTTAATGGAAATTTGTAAAAAAAACAGTAGACTTAAAAATTAGTTTTCTTTTTATTAATGTATATTTGGATTGTAAACGACAAAGATCCCGAATGAACAACAATGTTCAATTCCATGCTTCTTTTTTGTTTAGCTCAAACTACTTTAGCTTTGGAATTTGAGCAATTAAAATACTTGATTTCTTACTTTTGATAATGATTATTTTGTTATTGTTTTTTTTAAATGTTATTTTCTGTCTTGTGTGTCAAGTTCGCAGCTAAAAACTTAATTGCTAAAGGTGTTTATAAAAACTTCAAAGTTTGGCTCCATTAGCAATATTATTAGAGAGGAAGTAAATATTGCCTCTCTAATTTCCCAAAAAGTTGAAACTTCAAAAATGATTGGCTCGACGATGGAAAGCAATAAATACCTTTCATCTACCGGGCAATATTGCCCTTGCCAAAGCCTCTCTATTGGCGAAATTCAAAGAAATGTTAAGGAAAGTGGCAATTGACTGCGTCAAATATTGACAATGGAGCCGCTGGGTGACACCTAAGTCAGCGACCAGTTTAATCCTTTACTGTAAAAATTACCTGAAGAGCATTCATGTCCTACAACTTTAAGCTTGAGCTGGATACTCAACAGAATCCTATACATTGGCTGCGGATGGCTTCCGACAATTTTGTTCAGTTTTTTTCTATTAGAATCCGGTGTAAGAACAATTGCAGGAATGTCGGTAACGTAGTTTGAAAAGACATGATTACCCATCTTTTCATCCACAGGTCTCGTCCGAAACACGCAATCAATGGAATTTAATGGCATCTGGAAGAAAGCTTGTTGAACTGCAAAATTCTAAAAACTACTGAAAGCCCCTTCTATAACAAAAAATGCTACCATTTTAAAATAAATAATTTAAAAAATGTACTGGATCTTAATCGATTTAAAAACCCGAACCCTGTCATAAAATACACTTCTCATCTTCTGTGTCACCGGAGAAATATTGTAAGAGGAACAAATGTAAAGTTACATTATAAATAAGAAAAAAGAATAAAGTAAATAAAGACAAAGACAGATCCCAGAATAAATTTACTCAAAAAGGATACTATTACTATCAACTAGACCTAATTAAATTCGAAATTTGCGTGACATTAATTTGCTTTCTTTCATCCTGCTGTTTCTCCACTCCCAAGTCCCAACTGTATAGGTTGATTTATTTCCATGATGATGGAATCTTATTCTTCCACAAGAAAAAAGCCACAATATACACAAAATGTCCCTCGCTTGTTCAGTGGACACGGACGCAAATGAATGCGGAAAAGCAGAAGAAACAGCTTGTTTAACTTACGAGTATACTTATTATTCTGTGTGGTAAAAATAAAATTCACAAGTTTCTCCATTTTCTGTTTTTTTTTTTTTTTTTTTGTACGGACGAACTCTATTATTTTCGTCTTGTCCTTTTCCAATTCAATTGAAAAAAAGGACTAACTTTCAAATGCAATTATTCTCCATCTCCCATCGAATTGAAAGGAATTTGTGCATAATAAAAATACCCAACACTAAAACAACAATTAGGAAATATTCGAGGAAAACCTCAAATTCAATAAGAGGATCGTCAGAGTTTAAACTGAGCTGATGGGTGGGTCCTGGGACTGGGATTAACGAACAACGAAACAGAATGCAGAATGTGAGTTAAGGATTGAGTGAGTTTTTGTTTTTATACAATTTTTCTTTTTTTTTTTCAGTATCTACACAAAATTTGAATTCAAATCAAAGTCAATTTTGAAAAATAAAATAAAAACGAAAAAGGAAAAAGAACAATGGCGTGCGGAAATGGAAATTTTAAATGAATGTGAGTTGAGCTATGTGAAGGATATGAATCTGGTCAGATAGCGAAGCGATAGATGTCGTTGATATTATTCCTTCCATACTATTCTCACTAAGTCGTTTTATTATTATTTCTTGTTTGATTTATTTTGGTTTTGAAATTGCTGTTGATTGTTTTTGTTTTTTCTTTTCTTTTGAATAATGCCTTTAAACTCCTGGCTGGATAGATTGTTGTTCCTATTTTTTGTTTGTCCTTATTGACCTCAAAACTGCAATCGATTGAAGTGCATGTCCTATAGAACAATATCGAAGAAGTGGATATTTTTGTACATTCGTTCGAGTGAAGGTACCTATGTATGTACAATGTACAGTACATAAAAAGACACTGATTGAGGGAGGAGAAAACAAAATCAATTAATTTGAGTTGAAATGAAAATTGGATTTTTTGTTGCCAGCAATGCGGCAAGTTTTAAGAAGATTTTTATGATTTTCTACGCCAAGTGTATCTCTATCATGAAGATGGTAGTTGGATTAAGATTTTGAGGGAAAATTGAGAAGTGACAATAGAGTTAAATGAAATAAATTAAGTAGGTACATGTTTAAATTTAAAAAAAACATGTTATATGTGCGAGGGTGAATAATTACCAGTCCTTTTTGAGGGGCCAACTAGATTAGAAATTCTTCAGCAATATATCTGTGATTGCAGCGCCCGACCATCTTCATTCACATCAATTAATTTGTGGCCATGCCGAAAACTCAATTTGTTGTGCAGTAAAATTTTTAAATGCTCCACTAAATGTGCAAATGTCGAGCATTTCGATACAATCGATTTTGATAAAGAAAAAAAAAATTAAACATAATATATGAAAAAATTAACTATTTAAAAAAAAAAATAATTTTGCTTTAAGATCTTGAAGTCTTTTCCATTCAATTAAATTCATCTTCATGTTTTTATGAACTCTTGTTTTCATTTATTCCAAGTTTCAACATTAGCATAACATTATTTCCATACCATTATTAGTGTTTTATAAAAATACATTTTTTCTTTTATAAAAAGGATAATAACTTTTTTGTTTGAAGTCACATCGAATTAATTTTTATTTTATTGGATTCCGACTTAAAAACTTCCCTAATATCATGTGCCATATGCTTCGGTTGCATCATAATAAATATTTGAGTGTGATAAACTCCAACCTCTCCTTACTCTCCTACTTTCACCCCTTTTAAAAGCGACTTATAAAAAATCCAATGCGTGAATTTCGTAAAACTTTGGATATGTTTTAGAGGATGAAATTCTGCGTCGACACCCATCTTAAGATTGTATGCATTGCTTTTTTTGAGGTTTTGGCAATATTTTAACTTTTACTCATAACAACATAAACGTACTAGTCACATTTTAGACTAAGACATATTTCAACTCGTAACTTCGAAAATATTGGTCTTACAAAAAAAGATCTTTACATTTTTTTTTCTATTTTTTCTGGGTAAAAAATGAAATATCAAAAACAGTTTGCAGGCACCTTTAAAGCAGGATTTGAACATGTTCCGCCACAGTAATTCTGGGAAACTTTTAACCAAAGTACTCTTATATCATAAACTTTCGAGTAGTATGTGTAAGATAGAGTTATCTTTCAGTTGCCACTTGCTCTTTTATTTGAAGGCTTTTTGCAGTTGAGTTGCAGGCCTAATTCGTCGAGATCGGACTTGGCACGCTTGTATAAGGTACAGCTACCCAGTAGGAAATATTCAAAAAATCACTACTGACAAAGTAGCTTTTTCCTCAAGGAACAGAAGTATCATCAATGAATTTTCTGGTTATTCCTATAATGAATTTAACATGGGCTTGGCCGTAGGAGGTAAGTAGGTGTACCCATTCTCGATGAATATTTTGAAATGAAATCACCGATTACATGGAATCATGAAATTCATGAGTTCAATTTCTTGGTGATAAAACTGATACTTGAGATGTCATGATTTATTCAATGAAAAAGAATATATGAAATCGCTGCGCTCGTGGAATCGGCGAATTCATAACTTCTTTTTCTTGGTTGAAAATACTGATACCTGAGATGTGACGTCAAAGAAAAAGGATACAATGAAATCGCTGTGCTCGTGGAATCTTCGAATTCATAATTCTTTTTCTTGGTTAATGGTAACCTAAACAAAACAGTTCTTATTCTTATGGTGTGATGCTTTCTTTAAAAAAAAAAATAGATGAATGTCATGATTCCATGGATACAGTGATTTCATTACAAAATAAAAACAGTTCACCATTGTAGGATTCCATAAAAAAGAGTTACATTTTAAAAATGTAATGGAAATATTATGTTAACATAATCTTATAAATATCACTGCATGAATACACTGTGAATTTTATGTTTCCAGAAAAAGTTTTGTTTTATATTTTTCTCGCAATCAACCCTCATCAATGAACCAAATGGACTTATGGACTTAATGCATTACCATTCATGCGTAGATTCGAATATGAAACTTGATTGTTTTCTGTTTTTTTCTTCTCGTAAGCAAAAGAGTGGATTTACACAACGATCTCGTGAACGTATGCATTACTTTTCATCAGTAGAATCATCGAGTATGGTTTTTTAGTTAAATAACTCATACCACTGAAAAGATGCAGGAAAAAATTACTGCGTTCATTTGTGTAAAGCACAACATGCTACTTGAATTGCAAACTGGTGACCGGCTGCATTACGTTTCATGAGTGAAATCAATACATAATCTCTCCTATATGACTGTGTCATATAGGATTTCATCAAGGAATTTTTCATTGAGGAGTGAATTTCCTACTGGGTACTTCTTACAACAAATAAGACATCTGTGTCAAGTTTCATCTCCATACGATTGACATTTTGGCTCGTTTCACTGAAAATTTAGGCATCATTTTATGAAAAGGTTATAACTTTTTCTAGGGAAATTATATTATAATAATTTTGATTGCATAAGATTGGGCATTAAAAATTTCCCTAAGGTCATGTGCCATATGCTTAGATTATACCAACACGAATGCCCCCCCATTTTGAATGTGGTTATACAAAAAGCTAATACATGGATAAAAATGGACTTCGGATATGCTGTAGACTATGAAATTCTACGTCGACTCTAACCTTAAAATTTTTTGAATATTAATTTTATAACCATTATTTTCTAAAAAATAAAAACCCTTATCCGCCAAGGGTATTTTGCTCCCCCCACGTACAAGGGTGGAGGAGGGGTCAATAAATAAACATATTCCTATGGCTTTAGGAATTCTAAATACAACGAGGCATTCCACGATATCAACCAATGTCTGGTTCTCGATTTATAGGCTAATGTATGTGAAATTTCGTGTTAAAACATGGTCAGAAAGCAACCCTTATATTTTCGGTCTGCCAGTGTTGCCACCGAGGCAACACTTCTTAAAATTAAATTTAGGATGTGTACTATTAGTAAACCAAAGCTCATCCCGTCAGGATGAAGTGCAAGGTTGCCTTCCTTGACGCAGTATCTAGAGAGACATGTATTATTTTTCAGTGTCTTAGGCCCAGTGCCGAAATCATCACATTTCAGTCATCAGTATTTTCAACAAAGAAAAACAAGTTATGAATTCAACGATTCCCCGATCGAGCGCAGCGATTTCATGTATCCTTTTTCTTTGACGAAATCATCACATCTCAGGAATCAGTATTTTCAACCAAGAAAAAGAAGTTATGAATTCGCCGATTCCACGAGCGCAGCGATTTCATATATCCTTTTTCATTGAATAAATCATCACATCTCAAGTATCAGTTTTTTCACCAAGAAACTGAACTCATGAATTTCATGATTCCATGTAATCGGTGATTTCATTACAAAATATTCATCGAGAATGGGTGCACCTACTTACCTCCTAAGGCCAAGCCCATGTTAAATTCATTATAGGAATCACCAGAAAATTCATTGATGATACTTCTTTTTCTTGAGGAAAAAGCTACTTTTTCAGTAGCGATTTTTTGAATATTTCCTACTGGGTAGGAACGTCGCCGTCGGTGGGCTAGGTTCTTAATCTGTGAATAGCCAGACGCAAACAAAAGAATTTTATTCATGCCAAGTTTTTTTTTTACACAATATGAGAATGGGTAGACACCTTCGCTTAAGCCTAGTACGCTGGTGATGCGAAACGAAAAATCCTTAAAAATCATTAATACTGTGCCAACTATCGGCCAATTGCGCTTACGTCCCTTCTTTCCAAGGTCATGGAAACGCTGATTAATTTTCAGCTAATGAAATATCTCGAAGAACGAAAGCTTCTTAATGACCGGCAGTACGGCTTTCGTAGCAATAGGTCCACTGGTGATCTGATGGTATATCTCACCGAACAGTGGCACAAATCTTTACATCGTTTTGGAGAAAGTAAGATTATTGCACTTGATATTTCTAAAGCATTTGATAGAGTTTGGCATCAAGCTCTCTTATCGAAAATGCGTGCATTTGGTATCGATGAATCTCTTCTTCGTTGGATTAGAAATTACCTTTCGGACCGTTCAATACAAGTTGTATTGGATGGTTTCAAGTCTGAAATTCACAAAATAAATGCTGGTGTGCCCCAGGGCTCCGTTCTGTCTCCGACTCTCTTCCTTATATTCATAAACGATCTTTTATCTGAAACTTCTAATCCATTAAATTGTTTCGCTGACGACAGTACCCTCAGCTTTTCATATTCGTTCTTAGATTCACATCCATGTCCTTCGGATGTGGAACTTGAACGGCAGCGTATGATAAGCTCATTAAATTCTGATCTCGACAGCATTGTCCAATGGGGAATAAAAAATGGTGTAGAATTTAATGCTTTAAAAACTCAATGCTGTCTACTGTCGTTAAAACAAAACCCACCCCCCATGCCACTATCCCTGAGTGGCACTTGCATTGAGGTAACCGAAAAGCTTTCAGTCCTCGGTATGTGTGTCACAGACCACCTTTTATGGAACGACCACATATTCGACATCGCCAAAAATGCTGCTAAGTGTTTAGGTTTTCTCCGTCGATGTAAGAAATTTTTCTCCCCTTCTGATCTGGCTGTGATCTACAAAGCCTTTATTCGTCCAAAACTTGAGTATAACTCTCACATTTGGGCAGGTGCTCCAATAACCCACTTGAGTTTATTGGATAGAATTGAAAAGAGAGCTCTTAAAATGATAGGTGAAAGAACTATAACGGAAACATTCTCATCTCTTGAGCACCGTCGAAATGTTTCATGTCTTTCGTTATTTTACCGTTATTTCCATAAACAATGCTCAAGTGAAATAGCCAGTTGCATTCCTCCCCTTAAACAATTCAACCGTAATACTCGCGCTTCTAGGAATGCCCATCAGTTTACCCTTGAGCCCAATTTCGGACGTACTGTTAAGTACAGATTCTTTCTTTAGTCGCACTACTCGAATGTGGAATGCTCTACCCAGCTCAATTTTCCCCTCCCATTGTGATCTACAGACGTTCAAAACCAATGTGCATCGGTATCTCCTTTTAAATCCCCTCCAATCTACCTAATCGCTCGTGCTGTGTATATCATCTTAAGGGTAGTCACAACCCCTTTTGCACGCGCTTAATATAAAAAAAAAAAAAAAAAAAAAAAAATACTGTGCGGGGAAAAATGACTTGAGTGTCATTCGTGTTTGTATTTGTTTTTTCTTTAATACAGCATGGCTTTATGGGATTGTTTTTGCTTTGTGTTTGTTTTTTTTTTTTTGTAATTGGTGACACTTTCAAAGAGAATTTTTTCGCTGTGTTTTCCATAAGCATTTCGCTGTCGTGTTGAGGACCAAAGAAAAATTTCGTTTCGCATCAGCAGCGTAATAGGATTTACTGGGTTGTTCTCTCCTCCTGACACTGCGTGTGCACCTGTAGACAGCCTTTACTTTGAACCTATAAGTGAGCGGTCCCTTGACTTAACTCGATAAGAAGATTTACTCATCTGATCGATCTATGAAAAGCTCAAAATAAATCCACACACTATAACCCCACTCAGTGTTGCCGCTGTGCGACTTTAGTCGCATTTGGACCCTTTTTTTTTGCACCGTGCGACCAGGATACGACTTTTTCAAAAAGTGTCTATTGTGACCCCTTTTCTGAAATTGGGCGACTTTTTGACCCCATCTATAGAAAACTTCTCTTTTCGGTTGATAAAAACTTTCCAACCTTCCTTGAACAGTCACATAATTTCAATCTGTAAAACGGAATCAAGTTGAAATGTATTTGGTTCGACTCGATGTACATACATATATATAATATGACCTTCAACAAGATTTGTATATTCTTTCTTTTTTTAAGTATCAGAATTCGAAAGAAAAATGACAGAGATAGTTTAAAAAGCAATTCAAATTCAAATATAAATAAAAGCCTAAGAGTTTGCATTATAAATAATGTGCAATAATTCCCTAAATTTACTTAATATTCTTATTTAAAGAAAATTCTGCAAGTAGAATGTAAATTTATTTAAATTAACTTAAGTTAATTTTAAATTATTTAACTCATTTATTCATTAGAAAAAAAAAGTGATACTGAAATATAGATATATGTATGTATGTATGTACCAGTGTACCTATCTAAAAAATAAATTTAATTTAATCAAAATGAATTTAGTTTTGTTAAAATTATTTAAAACAGTAAGAACCTATTTTTTTTTGCACCTGATAATTATTTAAATAAAACTAAAACTTAAAACAACGGAAATATGTTTTTTTTCGCAATTTATAAGGATTTCGTTTGATTTGGCTATAATTTAAATAATTTTTCAAAGGCGACTTTTTTTCTCGGGACCCCTATTTTTGCGACTTTTTCAAATATCTCAGCGGCAACACTGACCCCACTAAAATTATAACACTCTTTTAATTATTCATTAAAGAAAATTTTCTCAAAACTTAATTAAAATTTTGTTCAACATATCGGAATGGAATCCAATAAAAGAAAAGAAAATTTTTCTCGTCAGGGCTATTGCCGATTAACACAATCAGATATATATTAGGATTTTTGTATGAACTAAAGTTCATACAATGCAGTCACGCTGCGCAGACAACAAATAACATTGAACATTTTGAATGAAACAACAACTAAAGTGTTCTACCACCAAGTAATTTGGCTGAAGTTATAGCTATTTCACTTTCACAGACTTCTTTGTGTGGTGCTGACAAGGCTGCCGAAGTGAGTACTAAGGGAGTATTCGTACTCCCCAACCATTCACTGTACTCCCCTCACTATGATTGTACTCCCCTTGAAAATTCCCAAAATGTTGTTATAATTGTGCTTATTCTAGCGCATTGAAAATTTGTATTGGTTTATTGTTTTTTTAACTTTACAAAAGTGTCAATTTTGAAAAAAGACGAAAAATAAAATCTCCATTTAGCATATTTATAGAAGAAAACAAATATTTCCTTAGTTCCTTCATTGTCGTCTTCGATATGGAGAAAAATAAAACCTGCCAGAGGAAGTTCTATTTAATTAGCAAAACCACTTCTTCACATCACATGTTTGAAAAAATGTGTTAGATCCGAAAGTCTGACTTAAAAAAAAATACATTTTTTATTGTTAGTTAAGTCCTAATGCCAATACCTTGGTTGTGGTTTAATCTACTATGTAAAAATTATGTTAAGTTCCTTAACAATTTATCAGTTCTGTTCTTCTTTTCACCCTTAAATGATTGGTCTGAATGAAGTATAAATTATTAAAAATGGTTTAATAAAGTTATATTTCTAGCTCGTTTGTGAATTGCAAATCGTGTTAAATGTTATCCGATGATAATTTTGGCACTAATGAAGTGAAAATTTGTTCGTAATTTAAATCAAATTGGCACAAGGCCATAATATTAAGAAGCTATGTGTTTTCTTGCGTACTCACAACAAGTCTAAAATACTCCCCTCCAATCCTCTAGAATACTCCCCTCCGAAATTTTATAACGGCAGCCCTGCTGAGTCTTAATATGTTCATTTTTATTTGAAAAATATTAGGAGGCTTAATTCTATAAATATAAAAAAGAATGGGATGATATAACCTGGATCGAGTGATTTAAAAAACGTATGACAATTCAGGTTGTTGAAATCCTATACAATGTTAAGGCTTTTAAGAACGATACTTCAAGGATTTATATTTTTTTTTCCTCTCAGGGTCTTTAGTTGAAATAATTGACTATAAAAAGCACGAGGTTTAGGAATAAACTCTAATAATACACTGTTGGATGAACGTCGAAACAGGATGAACAGGGGAAGAGGCTTGGGAGAAAGATCGATGGCAAAGAGATGAAAGCCTAGTTGGGCTTGAGGGCAGGCATTTTGGCATACCACTTCCGGCGAAGCAGCTGTTTGGTGGATTCAGATCACAGGGTGATTAATGGTTATATTTAATTTTCTGACCGAGCTAAGACGGTAAGTCTCAGTTGTCTCACCATAGAAAAGGAAATTGAATTCAAAAACTATAAATTATGGGTAATTTTTTGAAATTCGCATTTTCGTAAGGATAAATTAGGATAAAATATAATGAAGGTCGATAATGTATTTTCTAAACGAAAAATAACAGAGAGTTGATTTTTTATGATATGGAAAAATAAGATAGAAAGATAGAATTTTTTACTGGAGCGGGTCGATCCTTACAAAAATTCTGCCTTTTTTCCGTTCTATTTTACAAAATTCTGCTTTTAAAAATACATACTGTTAGTGATGTGTAGAGAAATAAAATTCAGCTTATTCTGATTTTTTTTTCAGAAACATTTATTAATGATGTACACATAATGATGTACAATAGTTAATTGCATACAAAAAAAAACATTTAACCAAAGCCACAGAGACCTATTGTTTATCGCTTAGGAAACCCAATTTGGCTTAAAGCTGCTCTCATTTTTTAAAATTATTTGTATTGTTTTGTTCTTTTTAATAGGTTAAGGTAGAGGGACATTTCTAGTCCCTCGACTTCAGCTTTAACAGTGAAGTTCCTTTCTAGATCACTTATGATTTTGTAAAGTCCTGCATTCCGACTAAAGACGGTACCACACCGGCTTCAGTCGGAATGCATTGCAGCTATCGCTTCAATGTATTTCATATACGTCTAAAAGCCATTTTGTTTTTGGAACTAACTTCGAATGCAAAATGGAAGCACGAGACGAGAAAAGTCTTGGTCTCGAGACGAGACGAGACGAGATTGCTTTTTAAGCAACCGAGACGAGACCGAGCCGAGACGGCCTTTTAAGCATCTGAGACGAGACCGAGACGAGACTGTATATTTGGACCGAAATTTACAGAGAGTCTAATAAATTGAAAAATCCAATTATTTCAGTGAAATATTTGTTTTCTTCTGCATATATTCAAACTATATGGGGGACAAAAAAAAATCAACAGCTTGTCCGGAAATCGTATTTTTCGGTGACGAGACCGGGACGCGACTTAAAATTCAAATTATCACACGAAAAAGCCGAGACTGAGACCGAGACGAGACTATAAATTACACGAGACCGAGACAAGACTGAACATTTTCTATTTTAACGAGACCGAGACGAGACTTACAAAAGTCTCGACGAGTCTCGTCTCGTGGCCAGCCCTACCAAGCATTAAACCAAGATTTAGTAAGATTTGTAATCTCATTCATATCTCGAAAATTTACCATACATATTTTAATCTCCTCAAATGAAGATTTAACATAAATAACATTAATATCTTATTAAAACATAAGAGGTTGTCAAAATCAAACATACTTTTTTTCGGCAAACACAAGTGGAACCGACCCATTTAAATGACATTTTCTTTCGTTGACAGATGGAAATACTAAAAAAAAACTACCTATCTAACTTCCACTTCATATCAAACAAAACCGAATCACCATTTGAATGTTTTGTTATAATTCTTTTTTTAATGTTTTTCTGCGGTGAAAACACCACAAAGAGTTATTTAATCTAAACTGTTTTCCATCAGAGTGAGAAAAGAACACAATTGTTGATGCTGTGCGAGTTAAAAAAAAAAAAATATACATACTCGATACTCCGTATTAATAAACGGATCTGCCGACGAATTTTCGTTAACTCTTGGATTAAGCGAAAGAATCTCATTAAAATGTCTGTTTAAATAGGAAAACGCAGAGCGTTTGGCCGCTCCCTGACTTGTCGGTACGGTGTCGGTAAGCGGGTTTTCTTATCGTACCGAAAGCATACCGGTACCGCTTCTGTCTCTTCACTTGTCAGTATACTTTCGGTTTTTAATCTAGAAACTCAGAATCCGGAAAAAAATGTCGTCCTCAGAAGAAGATGCAATTGCATGTTATATTTATACGCGATTGCGTATAAAAAGAAAAAAATACTGGCGACTTCCATATATTGAAAAAAATTTGTTTTGTCGACTGTTTGTTGCGGCCAAAGAACTTTCACAAGATGATGAAAGGTTCCAATTCATGTACAAAATGAAAAAGAATACCTATTACGAGCTTTTCCTTCTCGTTGCTCCATTGCTCACAAAACAAGACACCTGATTCAGGGAATGCATAAGCGCTGAATAGAGGTTGCTGATTATTTTGAGGTAAGTACCACATTTTCATTAAAAAAAAAAAACTAATATTGTTTATGTGTAGTTAAATAAATATGGTTTATTTAAATAATATAAGGATTAAAGATATAAAAAAGTGACTCGAATCCAGCGAATCCAAATGGGTTTATCTTATGCAACATCAATATCAGAACCGGAGCATGAGCATGCATCCGAAAGCGCTAGAGCATGAGCATGAGGAGGATTCCTATGTTCGTATGAAGTTCCTTGAGATTGATAAGGACGTTCAATGTCATTATGTGCTAATGAAGGCGATGACGGAGAATAAATAAGATATTCGGGCTGTTTAAGCTCATCGACAAGTTGCAAAACTCTAATTTTAAAAGTCCTGATTTGCTGTTCTGTCATATCAGTTAATTCGGGCAGTAGACTCAAGAAAAAATGGTTTATTGGATGATTTTCCATTGGTTCTGCCTTCTTTTCAGTTTTCTATTTGAAGTATTTAATCATTGCAACGTCAATATCATTATTTATCCTCTTGCGTCGACGTTCACCATGTACAATTTTTTTGCGGAAGACCCTGCTGGTGTAACTTGTGGTGAAGGGGATGAAGCCGGTTGTTGATGAATGTCTTGTGAATTATATGCAACTGAATTTGGAACTTGTTCTTCCTCTATGGCGTCCTCGTCAATTAAACTTTCGTCATATTCTTGCGTTGGTGGAATATTACCACAATTTTGAGTATCGTTGAGTGCTTTCACGTATGGTTAAAGGAAAGTAAGATATTCTGTGAGATAATAGGGCTTTTTTGGTTTGGAACCAATCGGTTTTGTTTTTATACTTCTCGAAAAACTACTTCTTGTATTGCGCCATTTCTCTTTGCAGTCATTCACTAAAATAGTTTTTCGTGCTTCGTCCCTGAGCTACTGGCTGGAAAAGGATGGTTTTAATATACCCATAGCATCGAAACTACCTCATGATGACACGCAGCAGTTAGTGCCATATTTTTTCGTTGCAGACAATGCATTTCCCTTGTAACGGAATATAATGCGACCTTATCCGATGAACGGTATTGATAATATCAGAAGGATCTACAATTATAGACACTCTCGAGAACGAAAGACAATAGAGTGTGCGTTTGGAATGATGACACAAAAGTTTCAAGTCCTTTTAACCCCTATTCGTTGCTTAAACTTCCACACAGTTAATAATATTATTAAATCGGTTTGTGTTTAACACAATTTCATAAGGAAACGAGATGGAGCACCATATTCTGCATCAGAGTTTGAGAGATTTCACTCCATGCCTTGTCCGTAAGATCTTTTCTTGAAAATTCTTTTAATTTGTAATTGTATAAAAACTCGTATTTTTCCACTTCCAATACAATTTTAACGTGGACGTCCATATCTGACGATTACATTTTACACAATACACGCGGTATTTACCGATTGCTTACTGCCCATTCGTACCGCGGCTCGGTATACCGCATGTATACCGTACCGCTACCGTACCGATACCACCTAATCAGCATGCACCCATTGAAATACAGATAATCGGTACACAAGCGGTACGTCAGATTTTACCGTACCGAAACTGTACCGCTACCGTACCGACAAGTCAGGGAGCGGACTTTCGCTTTCAGCAAAGATTTGAGTTTGAGGCTTCAAGATGGATATCATTTGCGTTTCTAAAATATTTTCTTGGGAATGCATTAGCAGTGGAATGGCTGAGTTCCCAAATGTATAACAAAACGTTTTGACCCAGCAGCAATACCCTGTTCACACGCTTTAGCTACACAAACCTGCTGCTTTGTAAACATTTTACTTTATATAAGTTTGACAATTCGGAACGCACATTATTCGGAGAGCAGAGGCAGACATTAAACAAAATATGTTAGTCCAGTGCAATAATAAAATTTTAAATGGGAAACCAGCAGTTTGTACCACGCCTAAAATTTTATTTTTTTATCCGATAGAGAGTTGATCGAAGATGACAAATCTCAGTTTTCGCACTATCAACATTTACCGTTTTGCATACCACTTCCGGCACTTCCGGTTTTTTTATGTTAAAAACAGTGGTTGGTTGGTACAAACTGCTGGGTAAGATTATTAATGCACAGGACTTTGTGTCAAATTAATATTCACTTATTTGAAGTACAAACAAACGTATGTACTCCACAGTTTTCCAAATTTATCGAAGAAACAGACAAATTCTCAAACCTTGAATAAGCAGACAGGCAGCATTATGCTTTTCACTTTTTGTCATTTAAAACACCACGATTTTGCTAAAACTAAAGAATTCTTAACAATACAAAACACTTTTGCTTACTGCTAATGCTAAGATAGTTTTCTGTCCAAGAAAATGTCAAATAAAAGCATCCAGAAAATTATTGATGCTAAGTTTGCTCAGTTGATGCGCATCGACTACGTATCGGATGCCACAAGTACGTATCGGATGCCACAAGAAACGTGCTGCTTTGTAAACATTTTCACGTTTGAGTTTTGGAACTTATGACTTTGCATCAAATGCGCATCTGATGCATTGGAATCAGCTCACACCGGAGTTACAAAGTGTTAGAGAATAGACGAAGTGTCTCGATGTCAATATTCGTAAAAGAAAAGAGAATTGATCAGGGTCATGCAGCTAAGTGTATAACTTTGTACACTTGCATATTTTAATTATTAATTTTTTTTTATTTTCATTATTATACTTTACAGGCATTTTATTTTTTTAACATTATATCTGCTGAATTTTTGATCCAACTACGAAGAGCTGGCACATTAGAATAAACACCTGGTTCACCATCGGCAGCACATAGCAATCCCCCCCATGATACAATTCCCAGTAATGTTCTTGGCTGTAAAGTAAATAATGGACCGCCGGAATCTCCTTTGCATGATGATTTTTGTTTTTCACCAGCACAAATCATTGTTTTAGTTATAGAGTTTTTGCTGTAATGATTCGGTGGCGATCCGCAAGCTGCCCTCGGAATGAACTGAAGCTGAACACCTTGAAGGTGTTTTGAAGAAGCAGTGTCTCCATTTTTAAGTATGCCAAATCCAGCGGCGTAAACCTCAGCTCCACTTTCCGGAGTTTTCGTTGCCAAAGTGATCGGTTGCATGGAACTGGTGAAGGTGATCGGGGTCTTCAATTTTATAAGAGCAATATCGTAGTTTAAATTCGAATTATTATAGTATTGATGTTTGGCAAATGACTGGAAAGGTATTCTTGTACCCCCAGAATTCAACGTGTCTATGCCAGCAACAACCGATAGATGTGTTATATTCGGTTTTGAAAGTGTTTTTAGACAATGTGCAGCTGTTATAATAATTTGGGAATCGTAAATACTTCCACCACAAAAGTGAACACCATATGATTGAATTGACACTAAACTAGGTATTTTATTTATTGAAATACCAGTGCCGTTAATAATGCGATCATTATCTTCGGTTTCAATTGAAGCACTTTGAAAGCCAACGATAAGACTTAAAAAGACTGTTATTGCGACTGTTTTAAAGAACATTTTATCGAGTTTTGTGTTTATTAATTGAAAATCTTTGCCTTTTATAGATCTCGACCTCCTGATGTCAATTGATTCAATTATTTACCTTTGTTTTTTTTTTTTTTTTTTTGCATAAAAAAGAAAGGTGATCAAACAAAAATAATTTAAACTATGTGGGTGAGTGTCAGCGCGTGTTTTTGCATTATTTTGTTTGTTTTTATTTTTAGACTTTCATATAACAACAGGAGAGGGTTGGTGTTTTTTTTTGAATTTGTCCATAGATTTTGAAAGAGGAGCTTTGTTACCAGAACTTGAAATTCGAAGCAATATTTTGGATGTGTTATCTATAATATCAAAGTAGCCCCTAGCGCTAATGGTTATTGCGTTGGACTATCACGCTGCAGATCTGGGTCCACCTTATCCACCTTAAAACTAAAAAGTTTTTTTTCAGGGCTAGTGCCTCTTGCGAGGAATTGACAAATCCTCTAAGAGTATCACTTGTCATGAATAAGTGCTTTTCGGCTAGCCGTTCGGATTCGGCATAAAATTGAAGGTCCCTTGCATTCCTGTCGACACGCGCACACAGAAATGGTTGCGAGATTTTAGTCACTAGGCCCTGGTTCTTCACGAGCCGTTGCGCCACCCAATTTATTTATTTATTTTTTATAATTAAAATTATTATTAAAATCATATAAAATTATGTTTTATTTAAGTACAAATTTATGAAAAAAAAGAACACATTTAACTTAACTAACAACTTGAGGCAGTGTCGTAGATATAGGGGAGGGGATTAAAGGGATCAGTCCTCCCTTTGCCATGAGTCCATGCCTTGGAGAGCCGATTCACGTAAAGTGTGTTTAGCGATATCAATATACTTCAGACATACATACGTACAAGGCTGCTCGTGCGGATGACCTTCATTCAAAGCGGCGGATGACTTGTTAAGGATCACACAACAACTCATCAGTAAATTTCGTCAGATGAAATTATTCCCGATAAATGGAAGATGAGTGTAGTGATGGTGTCCCATTCATAAAAATCTGGAATTCTTTTTTGAAAGGCCCTTATTTGAAAATATTTATTTCCTTAAGAATTCTATCTGAGACACAAGCTGTGTGAATTTCATTGAAATCGGTCAAAGAACAACGAAGTTGACATTTTTTTTGACCGCCCCTTATTTCAAAATATTGTTTTCCCCAAGAATTCTATCTCCGCGGCAAGCTGTGTGAATTTCATTGAAATCGGTCAAGGAACAACAACGTTAACTTTTTTGAATTCAATAATAGCATATAAACATTTAAATTCAAATTGTTACGCTTTTTTACACTCAAGCGGACAGAGTCTCTTACTTTAAGCTGGAAGGATTCCCTCACTAAAGTAGCCGTTTTTTTTTTTTAATTTACCCTATACCGAAAACATGCATGCCGCACGCAAGAGCTAAGATGTTGCACATCAAGCAGGGAACAGGTCGACTAAATGCGGCAAAGGTTTAAAATGTTGTCGGCTTTACTTTGTGTGATCGCTAAAAACCTTTTGTTGCCGAACTGATCGCCTCCTATCAGTCACCATCGTCGTCGCATCGATCGGTTCATGTTCACACACTTACAGGAGTGTTGAATAAAAAAACAAGAATTTCAGGCATCATATCTTTACCGAGTTGTTGCCAACAATAAAATTTCATGAATTAATTTGTGGCCGGTCAGCTCCTATCTTTCCTTGACTATATGGCTATTGTGAAACAATTCGATGCATTACCTATACAAATTTTAGTTGACTCAACCAGTTTTTCTATTAAAAAGCGTAGTTGAACGAAATAGAATTGACTGTACCTAGTTTAAACAAAAAAATATTTTAGAAGTTTGTTTTTATTAAACAAAAATAAAGCGCCACATCGCAATAAGTTTAATAACAATTATTATCTTAATCTGCCAAATTTGTTTTTAATTCCTAAATACGGTTGAATAACGTCACTACTTAATGAACTCTTACATTTATTTCTTTTAAGGTAAATTATAAAACAAAAATATTGTATCTTTTTCTTTGTCAGCTGTTTAAATATTTGTTTGAATCTATAATAACAAGTTCAAATTCCGTAGGTACTTTTTTTGGAGCATGTTCTTACCCCGAGTATGTTAGTTCAGGTTTGTGTGCTAAGATTTGTTTTATTCATACTTTAGCTAAAAACAGTACGCAATGAGGTAATTTGTAATAAAAGCGTTTGCGATTAATACTTTGAGTCATACCTACCAGTGATTCGCAAAAGGCCGGAACCATAACTGTCTCGTGTGTTTTGTTGTGTTGTGTTGTGGATTGTGATGTGTCACTATCGCTATACATATAATCAGGGATGTGACCCGGAATTAAACTAAACGTTTAGCGCCAGGCCGGCCGGCCCGAAACTTAACTCCTTTGTTAGGGTTTAGTTTCGGGTCGACTCTAAACTATATATACATAATTATATTTGTAATGGTTGTATATTTATTACTGGTTTATTCGAAAATAGATCAAACAAATATTTTAGGAAAAAAAAAAAGAATATTTTTGTTTGACTTTTCATGATACTTAAACGAATAAATAAATAAATAAATGGTCTTCCAATAAGTGGTTTCATTTTGAATAGCCCGCTATTTGGGCAGCTGTCACTTTTGAAGCTGTAATTTGACATTTGACAAGTAGTGAAAACTACGCCATTACTAAAAATGGAACGATAAACCCTTTAACAAAGCATTGAAATTGCTAAAATTTACTACAAAAATGGTGAACATTTTGCAGTCACAGTTCGCAAAACTAGAGCACTTTTGGGTCGTCGTGAAGCGCCTTCTCGCCCGGCAATAGTACGTCTGTGAAGTTGGCAGGGCCTAAAGTAACGGGATCAACGCTTATTTTGCATTTCTATTAACGATTTTGCAGTTCACCAAATAGTGGGTGTAATCAAACAACAGCCATGCTGTAATGAAAGTAACAACAAATAAAAACACGAACAAAGCCAAATGTCATTTTTCCGCACACAATTAATGGTCCGGGCTATTAATTCTGTGCGAAAATAGAGTGGAGACTTGTCAAAGCAATCTGGTATATTCTAAAATTTCGTTGGTCAAACAGCGTACCACAGAACGAAAAGCACAACGAAATTTTTCATTTATGATTTCGTCATGGCATTTTTGTATGATATATTTCTATTCACATCAGTAGCGTACCTACTGGGCTTTTGAAAAAAGTTAATGATGTGAAGAATCGAAACCGTGTGCGTCGCTCAAGAACAACTGAGAATATTGCTGCAGTATAGCCCGTTTTAACCTCGGAGGCCACGTTAATAAGTGGACTTGTTGCATTTGAGCCTCTCCATCCTCAACGTGTCACTGTTTGGTGTGGTTTTTGGGCTGGCGCGGCAGTGTTATTAGACTTTACTTATTCGAAAATGAGGCTTGCGCAACTGTTATTGCGAATTGCGCTACGGATCTTTTATTAATGAATTTTTATGGACGGAATTAGATGGTATTAATCTGGACAACGTTTATTTTCAACAACAAGTAAAGTTTTCTGACGCATTTTATTTCTCGAAGAGTTGATCACAATTGGCCACCGAGTTCTTGTTACTTACAGCCGCAAATGTGCGAATTCGTCATGGAAAATTTCATGAAAAGGATATGATGCTGCAACCGTAGTCGTGGCGGCCACTTGACTGGTATCGTCCCAAGCAAACAGCGCCCAAATTGAATTGAAAATATCGCCCAAATATTTTGTATTGCCCAAAAAGCAATTAAGAAATTAGAAATATGGCCCAAAATTACTTTTGCTTCAAAGTAAAAAATGCGGAAATTTCACCCAAATGTTTTGAATGTAAATTGTTATTGTAAAATTTTTGAAACGTAGAACGGTCCTAAGTTAAAAAATATTAATTTGAAAGGTTTTTGCGACCTATAGTGCATCTGTGTTTCGCTCTGACAACAACAATTGAGCTCTTCAGTAAGAATTGTTTTTGCCTTTCTTAGACACATGTTTTTATTCGATGGCTACCGACGTATTTATAAAATAAGCTGCACTGATGTGCTGTAAATTATATAATTTCCAGGGGAATTTGGTTAAATTCTTGCACCCAGATAGTTGTTGTAATTGCCCGTGGTCTGGCATATTAATAAGGAGAAGATAAACAATAACAATAGAAAAAATAACAATAGAAAAAACAAAAACAATTTTTTCTATTGTTATTGTCTATCTTCTTCTTATTAATATGCCAGACCACGGGCAATTACAACAACTACCTGGGTGCAAGAATTTAAGCAAATTCCCCTGGAAATTATATAATTTGCAGCACATTAGTGCAGCTTATTTTATAAGTACGTCGGTAGCCATCGGTAGTAGCCCGTAGCGTAATGGTTAGTGCGTTCGACTGTCAGGCTGGAGGTCTGGGTTCTCTTACCAGCCTCGTCCACCTAAAAAAAATCATTTTTCAGGGCTAATGCCTCTTGCGAGTAATTGACAAATCCTCCAAAAGTATCACTTATCACGAATAGGTGCTTCTCGTCTAGCCGTTCAGATTCGGCATAAAATTGTAGGTCCCTTCCATTCCTGTCGACAGGCGCACACAGGAATGGTTGCGAGTTGTTAGTCACTAGGCCCTGGTTCTTCAAGAGCCGTTGTGCCACCCAATTTATTTATTTGTTTATTAGTCGGTAGCCATCGACTAAAAACATGTGTCTAAGAAAGGCAACAGGAATTCTTACTGAAGAGCTCAATTGTTGTTGTCAGAGCGAAACACATCTGCACTATAGGTCGCAAAAATCTTTCAAATTAATATTTTATATTAAAAAGTGCACTTAACAAAAAAAAACAAAAACAATTTTTTCTATTGTTATTGTTTATCTTCGTCTTACTAAGTTAAGAAGTGTCACAAATCAAAAATCGGAATGCATAAATCCCCTTAACTGTTACTAGTTATCCAAAGACACTCTTATAAGTAGGGAGATTGTTTGAAAGATTTTGACACTCACCAAGAATTAGTTTCATATCAAAGGAGGGTTTTATATACAAATTTAAACCATACAAATGCAGTACAGGCCATGTGAAATGTATGGTATGTTTATCAATTAGGAAGAAATAAACCAACTGAATAACATCAATCTTGTTTGTAACATGTACCAATTTTAAATTGCAACATCTTCTATTGTAATTTTAATGGCAAACAAAATTATTCACATTGTAATGTACCCCTTGTACTCGCTTATTCCCTCATGATGTTCTGTATACTTGTGTCCATTTTGAATAAAATCAGAAAATAAAATAAATGTAAGGAACGCACCACCACCATATCCACAGAATTTCATCATTGAATAACTTGGTACTTTTTTTTATTATTCCACTCAGGGCAAGTCGGTGAACAAAAAAAGCTAAAGAGGAACCAAATTTGGTAAAATTTAATTTAGTTCGATGAAGTGGCAGAAATTTCTATTTTCTTCCTTGCTTTCTATTATGCCAACGGCAAACCCCCCTATACCTACTTTAAGCACAACCCGATTAATTTGTCTTTTATCCATGAAGACAGGACCAAGAGTATGGTTGAAAAGGACATTTCAATTGCTGTTGTGGTAAAGTGGCATTTGAATATTTATTTTTAAAGAATAACTTCTCAATTGAAGACTTTAACTACTGAAGTGAAAATTATTGTCTAAAATTAAGTCAACGTTTCATGTCAAGATAATCAAATAAGCTCTAGCTCGATGTACAGTGGAAGTACAAACGTATTTTTAACCTTAAATAATTTTCAAGTATTAATAGACAGTTTTTATACACTTACAAATCCTTTGTTTCTCAAAACGGAATACCCGCAAGAATATAGTGTTCAAAATTTCATTGAATTAACTTAAGAGGAAACAAATATACAGATTTTTCAGATGCCAAATCGCTTTTCGGACCTTAGTGAATACTAAGAAACAAGCTTTTTTCGGCTATGGAAACTTAGGATGAACTTTTTCTGAATTTAATGTTTTTTTAAATTCTGTCTTTTAAAATTCTGTAAATGATAAAGAAACTTATCATCATTTATCATTTTACAGAGCTTTGAAACACAGCACTTCGGAATGCTGAATTATAAACTTGCAGAATTTCGAAATATACACTTTTGAATAGACTTAATTCTGGAATAAACATCAACAAATAAATCGATAAGCGCACTCAAGAGTGACCTAATAGTCAATATCTAGAGCGCAGTACCGGATCTAGGATTTGGCTGTGGGGGGGCTTGGAGTTTGGAAATCCAGTTTGTAAATTTGAAGTTATATAACAGAAAACGAATTTTGACATCACTTTTCCTTTAATAATAGCCGTGTTTTGTGTGCCTTTATATCCGCTCCTATCGCGCTTTATAATTTTTTTCAAAACGAAGCACAATAAGAAGAATTTGGGATTGATGTATTAAGCATGGGATTTTTTTTTAAAAGCCAATATTAAGGCTCAGCAAAACATGGTAGTATAACTAATTTATAACTTTAAGTTCTAGCCACGTTACCACACCAACAAATTCGTTTATTTATAGGTATATTGCTTAATAATTGATTAGGTATCAGGTACCCACCTTTGTACATTATGTAAATGTTTGTTTAAATAAGCTGAAGGTATGCTTTGAACTTCACCTTTTTAACAAAATTTAAAAACTGTTTGTAATGCTAGTTCAGAAAAATGATATTTAAGCAGTGTTGCCGTTTTGACCTGTTTCATGTCAAATTTGACAAGATTTCACCGCTGTTGACAGGAAATGAAATACAAATCCTGTCAAAAGTGTTTTGACTTGTTTTTTGACTTTATTCAATAATTCAATATGCAACTTAACTTTTTGTTAAAATATTTTAAAATACATTTCAACTTCAGTGTAGGCTGAGTGTAGTGTGTTATACTATGAACTGCAAGTTACCTTTGAATATATATAATATGGAGTACAGCCTAACAAAATCCATTCCCAAATTCCAATCATATGCTGTCATTCTGGTTTAGCTATACAAGCTGCACAAAACAACTGGTTTCGGTTTACAAACTAATCCTTTTCTGAGAGCAGAGTGCGAGGAAAAACTTAATGAATTGAAAATTAAATCGGAAGTGAGCGACAAGAAATTCATATTTGTAGAAAAAACTGCAAAAGTTTTATTATTAAAATAACAAAAGAATTACAGCAGAGAGTGCCAAAAAATCTAAAAATTCTCAAACAGATCAGCATGCTTTCTGTCGATACATGCCCTTCCCAGAACAAAAGCTCATTGCTTCCAGTTCTGGAAGAGATGAAGGTTGAGCCTGATTTAAAAGATAAAAGAGACAGTGCCTTTCTGGTGCGAAATTTATTCGTATAACGATGCCAGTGGAGAAAATCCATTTAAAGAGTTGGCGAAGTGTTCTGTATCAAAATTGGTTTTGGCAATTTCCATTGCAGAGGTAGAAAGAATTTTTAGTCAATTAAATTTGATCAAAACGAAACAAGGAAACAGAATGCAGCTGTTGTTAACTAATTCTCTTTTGACGATAAGAAATCATTAGCGCAATAAAAACTGTTGCAATAACTTTGGAATTATGCTTTATACAAAAATATAGACCATATAACCAATAAAATGGAATGTGATAGCTCAGATTTTGAAGATCTTCAACTTTATGTACCTTAACTTAAGTACCTATGTACCTATTTTTATATAATAATAATTTATGAAATATTATTTATTTTAATTAACACGTTGAATTGAAGTTAAAATACTTTATGTTTTGTTTATAATTAATAAAATGTGTTTATGTTATCATTAATATTTGGTATTTTGATATTTGACTTTTTTTTGACTAAAACTAAATCTTCAAATATTTGACTTTTTTTTTACTTGATTTGGAAGAGACAAATAAAGTCATCAAGTCAGATTTGACTTTATTTGGAATTTAGACTTGGCAACACTGTATTTAAGTGGTCTTTCTGGCAAAAGCTCATATGTGTTTTGACAGTATCAGTCCTCTGAGATCTCATTTTCTTTAATTAGTCAAAGCAACGAACCTACCTGTTTTCTTCAAATTGTCACTGGAAAGCATGAAAATAAGATTTTGTGGATCGAAAAATAAAATATCGAAATTTCAAGACTTTTAGTCGGGCATAAGAAACAGCTGCTCTAAGAAATAAGCTGCACGGCTCAATTCTGCAAGTGTCAATGAATTTTCGTTTACACTGCACCTACAAACACTTTCTATTCCTGCTCAAAAAATGTGTCGATAAATTTTTAAGCCACTCAAGAGTCTATAGAGATTGTAAACATTCATGTCCACCTGCAAGAATTTGGCTCCTCTACTAGAGAATTTGTATTGAATTGCTTAGTCCAAAAATGTTTTGTATGTTTTGCATTGGACCTTTGAAATTTTAAAAACTAAGCCCCAATATGATCTAAACCCAGCCAAGGCCGTTATAAACAATTCCTGTTGTAATAAACATTTACACTAAGCCTTACACCCCGGTGTTCTCAATTAGCCTCAATTGCGTTTCTTTCGTTAAATTAGCTAAGTTTTTAATGTAGGTGAACAGTTGTTCCTTTTGACATGTAAATGTTAATGTTTTTTAAATTATATCTTCAAGCTTTAGTTCCAACTTCGGACTTTGAAAATCCTTAGACCTATGCCCCAAAAGAATAAGGTTAGTTTTTAGGGAGTTAGTTGTTTAACCCTGACTACGTTTTTTGTCCAATATTCTCAGACCTTATTAGTCCCAAGTTGTTTTGTTTTAAGGGGAAATTGTTGTTGCATGAAACATGTCCATTTTTCATAGCCCCCAATTGTTTTTTTTTTTTTCAATTCACTTCATAGGCTTTAGCCCCAATCTTAGGGCTTAGAAAAGAAGTTGCAGAACATGTAAATTGTTCAGCCCCAACCACGTTATTTTGTCCATCAAAATTCTCATCTTAACAATATTTTAGACGAATATAAAACTTAACACGTTGTAATGTATTGCTTTCTATATTTCAAATTATTTTAGCAATCGGCTGTGGAGGGGGGGGCTTTAGCCCCTATAGCCACCCACCTGGATCCGCCACAGTCTGGAGCCAATCAACGACTGTAGCTAGTCCGCAAAACGGTAAGTAATTCAACAAAAATCCAGAATAATAACCGCCCACCTCCCTCTAATTTCAGTACCAATTAAGTCAGAATCTTCAAGTTCGAAGTATCTGCTAAGCTCATCAATCACAAGCGCTGCGCCAAATTCATAAGCCGTTCCTAAGATATACAGCTGCAAAAATCTCAAAAACCGTAACTGACTCACTGACAGATCATCAAAATTATGGAACACTTCCCGACATCGTAGAATCTTACACCGGTAGGTCTTGCGGTGCATACAAAGGAATAAATATAACAAAATGGGAGGATGTGACATTCTTGGAAGACGAATCGATTCACTTTTATACGGACGGTTCAAAAACCGATGATGGGGTTGGTGGAGGCGTGTACCCAGACAGACTAAATCTCATTTCGTCTTCCTGACCATTGTAGCGTATTCCAAGCGGAACTTTTGGCGATAAAGGAAGTTTTATCGTGGCTCAAAGAAAACGTGGTATCGACCTCGGATATCCGTATCTTCTCAGATAGCCAAGCTGCTTTGAAATCTCTGGACTCTGTCTCTACAAACTCTTAAACGGCCATAAACTGTCGCTTACCTCTTACAGAGATGGCACAACAGTTCAATATTCACCTTTGTTAGGTGACAGGTCATAGGGACATTCTGGGAAATTGCAAAGCTGACGAACTCGCCAAAAGTGGAACAACACTACCTATTCTACCAGACAAGGTAGATATCGGTATACCTATCGCTACTTGCAAACTTTTGCTGAAGCAAGATGCTATAAGGAGAACAAGCCTGAGGTGGAATACCATCACCACTTGCCTGGCAACTTAAAAGATCTGGCCAGTGTTGGACACGAGGCGCTCTTTATGTTTGTTATCTTTTAGCAGATTGCAAATCAGCTCCATAATTGGTGTCATTACTGGACACTGCCTCATAGGCAATCACGCAACGCGGCTTGGAGTATTCGCAAATGATTTTTGCAGAAGCTGTATGGATGAAGAGGAAGAAGAATATATTCCTCATCTTCTCGGTACATGTCCCGACCTATCTCAAAGACGTAAACTCCATCTTGGGGATTTCATCTTCGATGATCCAACAGATCTAGCAAGCTCGGACATTTACAGTCTCATGCGCTTTGTAAAAAGCTCCAATTGGTTTTAGCGAGTGTGGAGAAAATCTTAGATTCATGTGGTATCACAATGGACCAATTGATGGTCTAAGTGTGGCGGCTTCTTTGCTGGCAGCCACTATAATCTAACCTAACCTAAGGAACAAATCGAAAAATTAAGTTTTCCATTCAGGGGGCGTGTAACCCGCCTATTTTCATAGAATTGATATAAAATATTTGGAGCTCTTCTAATTATTGCAGAATGATGAAATTTGGTAGAGCGATAGGACTTGACGATGACATGGATGCAAAGGGAAAAATTAAAAATCTGAGATTTTATATTCAGTGGGCGTGGCAGCCACATATTTTCGCAGAATTTATAATAAATACATAGAGCACTTCCGATTGTTACAGAAGAATAAAATTTGGTTGAGCGGTTGGTTTTCAGGCGATTGTTTATACAGGGGGCGTGACATCCACAACTTCTAACAATACTTATCATTTAAATGCAGCACTTCTGACTGGATGAAAATTGGTAGAGCGGTTGGACTTATAGTGCATAGAAATATTAGAAACTTAATTTTCCTTATGTGTTCAGAAGGGCGGGTTTTCAACCCCCTTTCACCTGCTAAAAATAATCTTTTCAAAAAGAAGTAAAATCACACCAAAAACATAAATGTTAAAAAAGAAGCCGCAAGTTCTTCTATATACCACAACCTTTGCGTAACAAGTCAGTTAAATCTCACTTCTTTTTACGGCTTACTTGTTAAGCAAAGGTTTTTGTATATAGAAAAACGTGGCTTCTTTTTTAACTTTTATGTTTTTGGTTTTATACAAATAAACGAAATCAATAGTCATAAACATTTAATGAAAATTGTAATAATTTGCAAATCTTAACGCCTTGTTACGCTCAACTGAACGCGCGGGTACCTCTCAAGTTCAACTGGAAAGAGAACGCTTACAAAAAGTCGCCATCTATTTTTTGAAATTGCACCTTGGCGAGAGCTAAGATGTTACACATCAAAAATAAATAATTTTTAAAATAAATATAAACCATTTTCAATATAAACCAGATGGAGATTCCAATATTTTATCAATAAATAATTTTGATTTTCTTAAACATAAATTCCTATTGCTGCAAAAGTTTTTTTTCTCGATGTAAATTTAAATTTGCTAAAGGGTAAGTATCGAGTTGTAATAACTACTAACATTATGATGATAGGAGAAAGAAAAAGTCTGACAAAGGAATTTCGTCATGCCTCCGTGCGCAGTGTTACCACTTTACTTCAATTGAAGTAGATATACTTTTTTTTTCAATTTAATTTTAAATCTACTTCCTACTTCGCACCATCGCCAAAATATTGAAATCTACTTCTTTTTTTAAATTAGTGCTTCAACCTACTTCAATTTTACCAAAAAGTCCTTTTATACTTCTTTTTTCTCTATTTCACTCTGATGGGTGTGGAACCCCGGAATTAACATTAAAAAATAAACCTGTAACACAATACAAATACGCAACTGAGTAATTTAAAAAAAGGATTGAAACTGACCACACTCATGTGGGCACGAATCTTATGAAAAGTTCGCTTGGATGTGTGAGTTTGTGTTGGGTTTCCCCTTTTTTCTATTGAATCCTTTGGTCTGGTTCTGTTAAACAAAATTTGATATCGTAATAAAATATAGGTATATTTAGAAATAATTTAAATTTGTATTTATTTTTTTTTTAGTTAAATTATTTAAATTTAAAAAGTGTTATTAAACAATATATTGAAATATGTATGTAAATATAAAATCTGAATGGATTTAAATTTTTGTTTTAAGTTTTCGTTTTTGTTTAATTAAAAAAAAATTTATTAATAAAAAATATAAAATATGTATTTAAAGAAAGTTCTTTTTGAAATCTACTTCGATATTTTTCAATCTACTTCACTTTGTTCTTCAAATCTACTTCGACTTTTTTTCCGAAAGTGGTAACGCTGTCCGTGCGTCGTCGGCGTATTCGGTCTCTCTTTTTTTTTTTGGTAAAATATGTGTGATAGTTTAAATAATATTGCATTTGCAACAAATAAAAACTTAATTTTGTTTATATACGTATTATCGTTAACGATATTTGCCTTTTATTATTGAACCTTTAACATACATACATACATAACATACATATGTACATACATCTTCAATATCTCTGTATAGCTACTACATTAAAGTTTCAAATAAGTACAGCAAGTTCATGCAATCTACTTGTTCATTTTTGTATTTCTTTTAAAAATAGAAAATCGATTTTGCCTGAGGATAAACAGTTTAAGTTTTACTGTTATCTTTTTGGAAACTCCCCCGATGGTAATGATGATATAAGTTTTATTTTAAGCAAGAAACAGAGTCATGCAAAGTATAATACATATAATACACTATACACTAAATAATATATGTATGTTTTGCATATGGGTTTGTTTGCTATTTTTGTATACTATTAAAATGGAGATTGGTTTCGAAGTTTTAGATGCAAGTAGGGTATAGAGTTTTTTTTACTTTAAAAACTTTTTCGAGGACACATATAAAATTCTTTGTCTCAAATTTACTTTCGGAAAATAACTTATAGATACATTTCTTTCAAAAAGGTTAAAAGGATTTTAGGAAATGTGCTTGTAGGGTTGGAAGAAATTCAACATTATATTTATCATGTACCTACCTATACTCGTAGTAAAAGAGAAACAATTTATAGCAACTTATGCTAAATTAAATAAAATACATATAAATTCAAAAGCGAGAAAACGAGAAAAACTATAGACAAGTTGGTATTTTGAGTCTTGATATAACGGTCGATTTTTAAAGAAAATTGGGAAATTCTGACTCTACAAAAAAGCCATTGTTAAACAAGTCAAAATAAAATGCGATCCTGACATACATACAAATAATACATGTATTGAGGAAAATCTTTATTTGAGGTGTCAGTTTGGTTCATCGTTCATGCCAAACATATCGGACGGTGTTCCATGACAGGCCGCCTCCACAGGCCATGAACGATGGCAGGACTATGAACATGTCTAAAAAAAAAATCCAAAGGAGTCCAAAAAATCCATGTACATGCAGCGACAGGTCGAAAAAATAACGTTTGGAACAAGACATGAAGGACTGTTCAAAGCTTGGCCGTGAGATGATGTTTCATGTGGGTGTGAGTTTTTTTTTCTGGTTTTTGTTGAATGTCTAATTGCATTTTGTTGGAAAAGATGGAAGTGGTGGTAAACGGTTAATGAACGACATGACATAATTTGCCCAGTGAGTAAAACTGCACTGTTTCCCTGCATACCAAAACTCAGTAGTTTGCCTTGAAACACAACAACAAACAAAACGCATTCTATAAATGTATGTGTTTCTTTATTTACCAAAAACTCTCCCCTCAAAAAAAGGACTTTTGTTTCACCTAAAAAAAAAATAAAACTCTTCTATCGTAAAAGGGAAGAAAGAGTGCGATGTATACGATGCACAAAATTTTGTCTCATTTCGTATGTGACAAACAAAATTTTTTCGGCGAGCGCGATTTATAAATGATAGAAACAAAGAAATTTTATTTAATTATTGTAATTAAATTTAAATAAAAAACACAAATGTTTTTATTACAGCCATATTATTGACTTGTTTCAAAACTAGTTCAATAGAAGTTTCAGTCCCAAGTTTTGGACAAATTAGTATTATTAACTAAAGTTTTGATATTTTAAACTCAAGATATTGAAACTGGGATACCAAAACATTCATAAATAATACGAATATGTATAAAACGTGTAACTTGAAATCTCCATAAAACTAGTTTTTCTTTTAAACTAGTTTTGAAAAACTCAAAAATATGGCCGTTAGTGTTTTATACTTTATTTTTATTACTGCATTTCAGATTCATCAGGGGCAAGGAAATCATTCTCGACTATCATCGTGTATTTTGAGATTGTTATACAGCAAATTGTTCAATTATTGGAACGGCTCTAAAGTCTGAACAATATTTTTTATTTTTTTTGATAAAACTCGCAATAAACTGGTGAATTTGTCCTTAATGAAACTAAATCCTTTTTTTAATTACATAATATGGTACAAATTTATATGAACAATTGAATTTAACAAATAGTATACATTAAAACTAGTAATGAAAACTATTCGTAAAATTCAATTTATCATCTAAATTTATTTCATATATAATTTCAAAAGGCTCAGTTTCAGAAGAAACAAACTACTTCTTTTACGTACAAGTTTCACCAGTTCCGTACTTCTAGATTCGAGAACTCAGTAATTATAGTAGTACGGATATAACCGGTGAAATGTATACGCATAAGAAGTACTTTTGAAGGAAAAGTTTCAGTGCTTTCGCACCACTTCCAGTGGTGCTTCGCTGATGTACATTTGAAGTACCTTTGTCTGCACTTTAATGGAAGGGAAATTCACTACATTTCTCATGCTAGAAAGAGAGCTGCTTCATGTATTCTTATGTATAGGAGGTATATAACTGAGTTTTTTCACGAGCCCCTTTCTTTTTTCGGTGGAAAAGAAGTACTTCTATTACGAACATATTTCATTGGTTATTTAAGTAGTTCTACGTTTGCTGGGTTGTTGATTGGATTATGGTTGTGATGTTGGACATCTGTATATGGCCTGTGGAGTCGGCCTGTGAACAACACGTGTAATGTTGGCTTCCAAAGCTGGAATCGTCTCGGGTTTATCGACGAGATTTCACATATCCTCATAGAAAGTTGTTCAATAGTTTCAAACCATAAGATGGCAAGCGAATTTCCAGGGTGGAAAAAAAATGCCGGCGTGGCAAAAAAAATTCTAGGGTGACATAATATTGCCGGGTGGGAAAAAATTGCCACAGAGGCAAAAAAAAATTAGAAAATTAAATTTTGTAAAACAATTATTTATTATTAATAACGAGCAAAAAGTCTTAAGAATTAAGAAATTGCCCCAGTTTTATTTTCAATTTTCTATATACAAAGATAGGAGATCGACGAAGGAAATCATTTCTAATATGAAATGGAAACACTGAAATAATAAATTGGTAAGTTCATCGGCCTCAATTTCTTTTGAAAGTTTTAGGAATATCACTACAAATTAGAATAAATTAATTATAATTATAAGGGAATTGAGCATGTTCTATGACAAAAAAAGAGTTAATTTTGTTGTAAATATTAACTTAAAAAGGGTAACAAAAATATCAAAAAACAAGATGAACACCAACTATGTATTTAAAACATGAAGAAATTGTCTCTTCTTAGCTGACCAAACACGCTAGCATGTTATCAGTTATTGACACCAAAGTAAAACTTAAATTTGTAAAACAAACAAAGACCGTATATGTTTACTTGGTATCATAAAATAAATGCTTCTTAACACTTTTCTACCTTATATCTATCATTTAAAGAGAATTATCTACTTAATTTATTTATTTCGCCATTCATCTCTATCCAAGTTCTACTGTTTCTTTACCCTGTCACAATAAAGAATAAAATGTATAGTCAAGAGTAAATTGTGCCTCGGCGTACAGTGGGGCCAGCCATAAATCTCAATCTCATAAATTCCAAAGTCCAAAATATAAGTAACTATCAAGGATATAGGGGAGAGTTATAGTGGTCATCGATCTCAACTGAGCCGAATTTTACAGCGAGTGTTTTTTTTTTAAATGGGTTATTTAAGGTTTAAAAAAAGTAGAACGTCAAGATTTACTTAAAACTACTTTTAATAGGTTAAATTCTGAAATTCTTATTTTGTCTCGCTAAATAAGAATTGTTCAGCGACATTGGTAAAATACCAAAATTTTTTGTTTTCCTATTTCATTCCGGACTTAAGGTAGGCGCCAATGTCAACAGTTTTATAAGACAACACTACCTTGGATAGCCCACTTACCAAATTCATCCGGAGTGAATCATGAAAACAAAACATTTAAAACTTCTACCAATATCGCTGTTCAGCGTTTTAGAGTGACAAAGTTCGCTCAGTGTGTAAAAATCAATCGAATAAAAATTGTTCGAATACAGTCGAACATTCAATTCTCTATTCATAATGAGGGCCTCAATGTTTGATCTACCAAATTTCCGATTGGCCCCACTGTTTGACGTCTAGTCTGATGCCAAGTTCGTTTCTCATTTTCCCCTTCTATCAATAAAAACAATATAGGATTAACATCATCCGCATGTTGGCATCAATGTCGGGGTAAAACCACGTCCTCCCAAAGGTGGTGTTATACCGATGCTATAACATGTATGCATTTACAAACGAACCTTCTGCCACAAAATAAAATCCACGTCTTTACATTTCTACATACGTACGAGTATATGTACTTAATTAATTAAATTAATTAACACAGTATACACACAATGTTAGCAAATAAACACACACCGAGCGACCATTTCATGTAATTGGAATGAATTTCCATGGGAGTTAGTGTTGCAATTAATATGAGAGATAGCATCGCTTAAATTTCACCAGTCACCTAACTTGGCATCCGGCAATAGCACCATCATCAACACCATCACCACACCACACCACACCGCACCGCCTCATTCTTTTACTCCATCCATCCTATACAAAACAAGTCTAGTATTTGACGAAAATACTACGTCGCGACGCCGCCGCGCCGACGTCAACAAGGACTTGGGGGAAGTCACGTAAGGCGCCATCCATGGTAATAATTACTGACAACCGTTTGCATGAGTCTCACTCGTATCCTTATCACAAAGCATTATCATTAAATCTTGAAAAGCATAACACTCATCATGATGATATAGAGACGGTGCGGGGGTGGCTTGGGCGGCATGGGCATGGGTGACAATTTACTATGGGTACTATATTTATCCAATCCTTACAGTGAGTGTGTAGCCTAGGAGTATGAAAGTAATGAATGCAATACATACACTGTGCATAGATACTTCCAGTCATTCGTCATTCATTCATTCTTTTTGGCTAGTTAGATAAAATAAGATAAGGTGAGCAGAGCAAGTGTAAATAGTTGCTTAATATGAATCCTTATTTTTCTATTTATGTCCATGGGGCTGGCTGGTTAAATGATGGCTAAGGGTGAACTGTTAATAAGACTAATATCCATCATTTCTCACTTTCAATGAAATAAATGACAAAATAAAGGATAAGGGTACAGATTAAGATGAAAAATGAAAAATGTGCATAAGGTACAAGATCAGATAATCAAAAAAGTTGATACATATACCTTATAATTTATAGATAAACATGCAAACTCTGAACAGGATCTTTTTAAATCAAAAGCTAACAAATATTCAGTCGGATTTATTAAATTTACTAAGGGTCAGTTTGTTCAAAGCTAATCATCTTAACTCCATGATTATTGAAATGGTATATCATCCAATTCCAATGTGTTCATGTTCATTTTCTGATTTTTGTATTTAAAAAAAAAAAAACAAAGTTAGAGCTGTTAATCATGGTTATCGCTAATCAGCCGATTTTGGTTGATTATCTTTAGTTAATTAGAACCCGCATGAAAGTCACATACCATAATGTAACCCACTATGAACAAATTATGGCCCTTAGAATACACGAAAAACATGTAAACTGTCCACTGTACACAAAGTTGGATGTGGGCTATTCATATTTTAACCATTTCCGTATTAATAAAATTATTTTATCACTTGCATAAATGCAAGTATTTCCCCATTTTATTCACCTCCTCAATGTCAAGATCGAATGAATTTGAGTTAACTTTCCAGTTATTTCAATGAATATATTTCATTTGTTAGAATTTGGTTCACTGAAATGTTACAAAATGTTGCCCGACCCTCGCATTTCGGGTACAGCAAAAATGTATAGTCAGTCACGAAAGTCTATATATAAAACTTAAAAGTGCTAAGCTTGCGTTCTTAAAATCGACCCATCTGCTTGGAACAGACAAACAGACTGAATTATTGGACCCACATTTTTGTGTCTTCCCTATCATCGTAATAAAATTGCTCGCAAACATTTATAAGCCTATAAAGTCCAGTCAACGAAGGAAAAAAACTGCCTTCACTTCAAAAAAAATTCAACCAAGATTTTAAACTTGGCACACTTACTAAGAAATTTCTATCTAGTGATGACCTAAAAAAGTCACCAAAAACCCGACTTGAGCGCTTGCGGCAGTAAAGAAAAACATGTAGTTGGTCTGAAAAAATATTGTAAAATTAAAACAAAAAATCTTGTCTCTAATTAAGTGAGACAGATTGTACCTATGTATAATAAAATTTGTAAAATTTTCTTGGCTTTATTTTTGACTATATTTTGATACGAGTAACTAATTTTCAAGATAAAAGGGAAAAACAAAAAAAACTAAATGCTTTTCTTATTTGCCGCAAGAGTTATTTTCTAAACTATAACAGATACAAACAAATCCTTAAATCCTTTTTTTTAGGACATTTAATAATCTTCATTATTGTAGAAGATTGTTTTTCTTCACTGCCGCAAAGACAGATCACAGATGCTTTGGGGCTATTTTTTAGGTTATTACTAGGCATTACTTAGTAAGTGTGCCCGGTTTGAAAACTGTTCAATTTTATTTGGGGTAAAAATCTTTATTTACTAGACTTTAGTTCTTTTATTTAGGTGGCGGTATATAACTTAGTAGAAAAAAAAATTCAAAATTATAGTCTCACAAAAAAAAATGTTCCACATACGCCATAGTGACCCAAAATTACTTTTATTTATTTTTGAAATCAAGACGTCATAGTGATCTGAATTACTGAATCTTGTTGATATATTGCATATATTGTAAATGCAGAGTTATTTAGCTTGAATATTCTCTAAAAAAATCCTCGATGGACGCTTTTTAGAACTCAAGCCATTAATAGCCAGTCAATAGTTTTTTTTTAAATATTATTATGGAGAAGACAGTTTTCTTTCAATTTCGTAAGAGTGTCATAAAGGAACCTTAAATCAAAATTTTCGACCATCAACTCTTTGAAGAGTTTCCACTATCTTGATGAAAAGAGTGCATTTTTTGCCCAAAAATAACATTTGTATTTTTGACTTTAATAAAAAACTTAAAATACAGTTTCGACGAAAAATAGTAAGTTCTACAAATGTTAAGATGTGATATGTTTTTCTCAAGTAACCCGGTAACAATTTGCACCATTCAAATAAGACCATTCGAGCTACCAGAGAACTTGAACGGCGATGGGTATTTAGATTTTTTACAAAACCATTTACCAATGGTCTGGCGCAATTTTGTGGACAGCCCGTTCACCTTACTTTAACCCTCTGGATTTCTTTCTTTGGGGGGCAGTAAAAGAAAAAGTCTACTCAAAACCAGTCCAAAACTTAACCGAGCTCGCAAGAAAATCACGGAGGCTGTTGCAGACATCAACTCAAGCAGATTCTTCCTTCTTATAAACCGATCATTGCCGTTGGATGCAATATGCAAACAATTTGAACATTTGTTATAGCTAAAACTTATCTAAATAAACTTTGGATTCAATTTTTGTTGAAAAATTGAATTTTATTTAAAACTTAAACCAAAATAACAGAAATGAATACTTATAAATTACTGTTCACCCTCCTCGAACTTAAACTGAGACCTAGAGTGCATTCAAAGTTTTTTTAATGAATTAAAAGGAATTATCTTACAATTAACGCAAAGCGCGATGTAGTTCTGCATTTTTGATATGTTATTGGGGCATATTATAGCATTCTGTAGCTGAGTTAGCTACTTCGAAAAACCTGTGCTCGCTGCAGGAAAAATGCAACAGTGAAAAAACGCTAAAATCACCCCATTTTGTCCGTCATTTTCCATTATAACTTTGAAAATATGCAACTTAAGAAAAAACCATCCACTATAAACTTGTTTTTCTACAAGACTACATTAGTTTTAAATTTATGCATATTATATTTGTGTTGCTATCTAACCATGAATTAAAAAAAAAAATCTGAAAAACTAAGTAATTTTGAAGCACTCAAAAAATAGGTCAACAATTGTCCAATTCTGCTAAAAATTTGGAATCAAATAATCAAGTCTAGAGTATTACAAGACAAAACTTCAAAAATTCGATCCAAATCGGTCAAATAGTGAAATGAAATGAAATGAAATGAAATGAAATGAAATGAAATGAAATGAAATGAAATGAAATGAAATGAAATGAAATGAAATGAAATGAAATGAAATGAAATGAAATGAAATGAAATGAAATGAAATGAAATGAAATGAAATGAAATGAAATGAAATGAAATGAAATGAAATGAAATGAAATGAAATGAAATGAAATGAAATGAAATGAAATGAAATGAAATGAAATGAAATGAAATGAAATGAAATGAAATGAAATGAAATGAAATGAAATGAAATGAAATGAAATGAAATGAAATGAAATGAAATGAAATGAAATGAAATGAAATGAAATGAAATGAAATGAAATGAAATGAAATGAAATGAAATGAAATGAAATGAAATGAAATGAAATGAAATGAAATGAAATGAAATGAAATGAAATGAAATGAAATGAAATGAAATGAAATGAAATGAAATGAAATGAAATGAAATGAAATGAAATGAAATGAAATGAAATGAAATGAAATGAAATGAAATGAAATGAAATGAAATGAAATGAAATGAAATGAAATGAAATGAAATGAAATGAAATGAAATGAAATGAAATGAAATGAAATGAAATGAAATGAAATGAAATGAAATGAAATGAAATGAAATGAAATGAAATGAAATGAAATGAAATGAAATGAAATGAAATGAAATGAAATGAAATGAAATGAAATGAAATGAAATGAAATGAAATGAAATGAAATGAAATGAAATGAAATGAAATGAAATGAAATGAAATGAAATGAAATGAAATGAAATGAAATGAAATGAAATGAAATGAAATGAAATGAAATGAAATGAAATGAAATGAAATGAAATGAAATGAAATGAAATGAAATGAAATGAAATGAAATGAAATGAAATGAAATGAAATGAAATGAAATGAAATGAAATGAAATGAAATGAAATGAAATGAAATGAAATGAAATGAAATGAAATGAAATGAAATGAAATGAAATGAAATGAAATGAAATGAAATGAAATGAAATGAAATGAAATGAAATGAAATGAAATGAAATGAAATGAAATGAAATGAAATGAAATGAAATGAAATGAAATGAAATGAAATGAAATGAAATGAAATGAAATGAAATGAAATGAAATGAAATGAAATGAAATGAAATGAAATGAAATGAAATGAAATGAAATGAAATGAAATGAAATGAAATGAAATGAAATGAAATGAAATGAAATGAAATGAAATGAAATGAAATGAAATGAAATGAAATGAAATGAAATGAAATGAAATGAAATGAAATGAAATGAAATGAAATGAAATGAAATGAAATGAAATGAAATGAAATGAAATGAAATGAAATGAAATGAAATGAAATGAAATGAAATGAAATGAAATGAAATGAAATGAAATGAAATGAAATGAAATGAAATGAAATGAAATGAAATGAAATGAAATGAAATGAAATGAAATGAAATGAAATGAAATGAAATGAAATGAAATGAAATGAAATGAAATGAAATGAAATGAAATGAAATGAAATGAAATGAAATGAAATGAAATGAAATGAAATGAAATGAAATGAAATGAAATGAAATGAAATGAAATGAAATGAAATGAAATGAAATGAAATGAAATGAAATGAAATGAAATGAAATGAAATGAAATGAAATGAAATGAAATGAAATGAAATGAAATGAAATGAAATGAAATGAAATGAAATGAAATGAAATGAAATGAAATGAAATGAAATGAAATGAAATGAAATGAAATGAAATGAAATGAAATGAAATGAAATGAAATGAAATGAAATGAAATGAAATGAAATGAAATGAAATGAAATGAAATGAAATGAAATGAAATGAAATGAAATGAAATGAAATGAAATGAAATGAAATGAAATGAAATGAAATGAAATGAAATGAAATGAAATGAAATGAAATGAAATGAAATGAAATGAAATGAAATGAAATGAAATGAAATGAAATGAAATGAAATGAAATGAAATGAAATGAAATGAAATGAAATGAAATGAAATGAAATGAAATGAAATGAAATGAAATGAAATGAAATGAAATGAAATGAAATGAAATGAAATGAAATGAAATGAAATGAAATGAAATGAAATGAAATGAAATGAAATGAAATGAAATGAAATGAAATGAAATGAAATGAAATGAAATGAAATGAAATGAAATGAAATGAAATGAAATGAAATGAAATGAAATGAAATGAAATGAAATGAAATGAAATGAAATGAAATGAAATGAAATGAAATGAAATGAAATGAAATGAAATGAAATGAAATGAAATGAAATGAAATGAAATGAAATGAAATGAAATGAAATGAAATGAAATGAAATGAAATGAAATGAAATGAAATGAAATGAAATGAAATGAAATGAAATGAAATGAAATGAAATGAAATGAAATGAAATGAAATGAAATGAAATGAAATGAAATGAAATGAAATGAAATGAAATGAAATGAAATGAAATGAAATGAAATGAAATGAAATGAAATGAAATGAAATGAAATGAAATGAAATGAAATGAAATGAAATGAAATGAAATGAAATGAAATGAAATGAAATGAAATGAAATGAAATGAAATGAAATGAAATGAAATGAAATGAAATGAAATGAAATGAAATGAAATGAAATGAAATGATCTGCAATCCACTGTGAGTGGACGTGTGTGGGAGTGGTGAATAACCTTATTAAATATCCCCAGTTATCGATAATTCTCATATAAGTGCCACAGTACTAGTGCAAAACAACAACAAAAAGTGCATTTTGAAACAAAAAAAAATCAATAGCCCACATTACTTAAAATACCCAAATCAAAATCAAGTGCCAGTGCCAGTGCATAACAGAAACAACAAAAAGTGCACCCATGCATCAAAGATGATGATGCTCAACTACAACTATCCATAACACAGCGGTAAATTCCTATCTCTCCTTCCCACATCACTCACAGTGCTTTGGTTTAGTCATTATATGCAGTGTGTGTATGTATCATACCATACAATGCTTATAATTGATTGAGCCAAAGCATACCAGATAAATTGTTGTTATTGATTTTGGGTATCCAGGGGCGGATCAGTGCAATTGCTATTTAGGCATAACACTAGTAGTATTTGTACTGTGAAGTTATTTTGGGGCCCAAAATTGATAACAGCATAGTTAACTGTCTGATTTGGTTTCTTGTGTCTGTTTTTTCGTAATGGCGAGTGAATTTAGGGTTGACTACAGCAACATTCGGGGTCTTAGGCAGAATTTTTGTGCTACATATGTCCACACTGTGAAAAACAGGCCAGCTGTTTTGGCACTGAGTGAAACCAAGGTAGGGGAAAATGCCGATCACTCGGAATTCAGCCTACATGGTTATAGCTTAGTGCCTTAATTTTTTTCTCATCATGGTCTAGCCGTGTATGTTCGAAACGATGTTGCTTATCAGCTTCAACCACAATATGGTTCTTGTTTGAATACAAACTTTAATTTCATGTGGTTTAAATTCACCATCCATAAGCGCATCATCCATACTTGTTTTGTTTATCGTAGTCCTAGTTTGGATGGTAATTCGAATTCCAATGAACTCGATGCACTATCCGACTACATCCAGAGAATTATTTCCCATTTTCCGCACAGTGAAATCGTTGTTACGGGCGATTTCAATGTTCATAATTCTTCGTGGCTACGCTATTCGGGTCAGACAACACCCGAAGGAAGGTACGCCGAGATTTTTGCTGAGTTAAACAACTTAACTCAGCTTGTTGACGAGCCTACTAGGATTCCTGACGTTGCAGGTCAATCTGCTAACACTCTAGACTTGTTCCTTACCTCTGACCCTGATAAATACACTATTAGTATATTATCGCCTCTAGGCACATCAGACCATTGTGTCATATCTGCAAATTTCTCATGCCAACAAAATCCAGTTAGAGAAAAAACTCCCAAGAGAACCGTTTGGCAATATGAGAAGGCCAACTGGGACGGTCTCAATGATTTTTTCAAGAGCTTTAACTGGTCACTATGCTTCCTCGATAGTGACGTAGATGCCAGTACAGATATGATCACAAATTTAATTCATTGTGGAATGAGAAATTTTATCCAGAAGAGGGTAAAATCTATCAAACCCAAAGAAAACTCATGGTTTGATTCGAGCTGTAAAGAGGTTATCAGGATCAGAGAAGTAAGCTTCCGTTGCTATAAAGCCAACCCTACTGAGGAAAACCGGAAAAAGTTTCAACAAGCTAGAAAGACCTGTAACGTTCATATTCGACGAACCAAATTATTACATGATCAAAAGTTACGGCAAAAAATACTACAATGTCCCAAAGGTAGTAAAAATTTTTGGTCATTTGTAAAAAACATACGAAACACCACCTCGTCCTCGGTTCCAACGCTCGTCTTCAATGATACTCCTTTTGTCAGCTCGCAAGATAAAGCCAATTTGCTTGCAGCACAGTTTGCTGTTAATTCGACGCTGCCAGAAAGTGTTATGACTCCTCCTGTACTTGAGAGCGTAAATGATTTTATGGGACAAATCTTCTTTAAAGTTTCTAAAATGTTCACGAAATTACATATTTACATGCCAAGTGAACAATTTTCGGACCTTTCAAAATCGCTACCAAATTTGCTTAAAAAAAGATAGTACCTATAAATATCATAACTATATCATAGCTAAGGGTTCTAAGTACGTGAACAAATTTTGTTTCTCCATGTGAAAGGTACAAGGCAATTCAAGGAAAGCTTCAAAAAATCTCCATCAGCTGGTTTCCCTGTGTGAAAGGAGACTACCGTTTTCGAGATAGGTATTATTTGGCAAAATCTATTTTGTTGACCCTAGACCCTTGTTACGGACCTATAGAGGTCATCCGATATGTGAGGACTTTTCTCAGATTATGAGTAACCTCAATTACAAACGTGTATCCCAAAAATCAGTCTCTTACCAATGTTTACCTATAAAAAATCTACTCCTACTGAACTACCCATTTAATAACGTATTGGTGTATGTATACAAATAAGGAAGGAATATACGTATACCTAAGTTCAAAAGAATCAAAATTCTTAATTAACCACAAAAAACTGTTCCAACAAAAAATTCTTTAATACCTAGATTCATAAGACTGACTAAAGTTTAAACTAACGAGTTCCATCTAACCATCATCTAATTGAAAATTGATTATCCCTGGCCAGCATACTTAAAATTACCAAATCCCAAATGACTGAATATTAATTTCGAAGAGGATATAAAACTCAAATTCATATCAAAATCAATTTAAGATAATGTAGGAAGCTCCTTAAGGCTGGGCATTTTGGATTTAAAAAAGGCTCTTTTTCAATATAAATAGTGACAACAAAAAATATCCCTTCTTCCAACGAAAATATAAAAATATTCTCGTTTACCAATAGTGCTTTTCATATTCAATTTGAATAAAAATCGGAAAAATATAATTTTCAAAGCACTTGTTATTTCCTAATTAATTACCGCCACTCCAACTCTGATGGCTTATCTCAATTTGAATTAATCTTATATGAAAAGACATTTGATTGTGCTTCTTTTGAAAAATCAAGTTTCCTTATTTTAGTTGTTGGATGGGTTTAATGAATGGTCAATTATTGTTGGTTGGTAACACAAACATAGTTCATAAAAGTGTTTCTGATGCTGAAAAAAATATATTCTCTCATCTTACGTTTGTTTGTTAAAAGAATTCTCATTGCTCCTACGATTGCATTGAAGTAAAAATCACAATGGAGTGCTCAGCAAAGAAGGGTCGAAATTTGTGTTAAATATTCTCATCGTTCTTGCTTTTTCTTAATGACCCTCGTACATAAATCGCATTGACCTGGTTTTTATTATCTTTTAACTCTCTTGTCCTTTGATATCTCAATGTGAAAGCTTGCAAGTGAAAATGATAAAAATTAACGGAAAACTTGTAATTATAATATTAGAAAAAAAGATTAACGAGCAGAGTTCTAAAGTGCAATTATATGAACTTGCAACCTTTTTATTATTTTATCTTCTTTTTTTAATAAATAATAAGGAAGTCTGAGGATTTTTCTTGAAGTTAGACTGATTCACATATAATGAACATAATGTATGTAGATATCTACATACACCCCAATTCACTCGTTTAAATACAGATTTTTTTTCAATAAACTTTTAACGATTTCTCTATAACCTTTTGTAATTATGACAAATCTAATTATAGAATTTATAAAGTGTAATATGGGGATTAAGATTCAGGAAGAATTTTGAATCCTCCTAAAAAATTGTTAGTCTTATGGCTCTTGGAACAATTTTAGTCAAAAAATCGACCTTATTTTTTGTCATTCGTTTAAATACACCTTGAAAAACAACCAAGTAGCTCAGAAAATAGTTAAAAATAGTATGCAAAAAATCAAATAATCAACAGTTAAAGACATTTTCTCATAAATTTAACAATTTTGCCAAAAGGAAGTGTTCTAACCGAAGAGAAGAATGCTCAATTTTGTGACTATCAGGACAATGGTCATAGCAGTCGAAGTGAAGGTCACAACATTGGACTTAGTATTCAGCTACCTTCGATATAGGGAAAACGATGAAAAAAAAATTAACTGCTAGGGAACATGGCCACATCACCTCAAGAAAGACAATGCATACTCCAAAAAGTATCAAATTCAACATTATCAGTTAGCTAAATCAATGGTAAAACCGTAGTAAAAGCCACCAAAAATGCTTTTTATCAGATTGTCCAGGAAGCCACACATTTCAACCATCTAAAAATTTAAAAAGATCCACCGAAATCAGGCCGGAACAAATCTGTTTCGTGAGCTTTTAGAGTTCAGTTAAACTGGGCATTAATAGCATACTGCGCCTCATACCATTAAATGGCCTCCCTTCTTGTGTCTACTACCCAAGCCTATTTTTTCCTTTCTCATGTCATGTTAATAGAAGGTATACCCACTGGGACCATCCAAATTGAACTTATTTTTTTTAGTAAGAACCACCTGATGCCATTATCTTTCACACCGTATTTTGTATTAATACCAAGTTTAAATCAACTTTAAAAGTTCACGTATGAGATCTGTACCAGTCTGATTTCGGTGAATCTTTTTTAGTTTTCAGATGATTAAAATGTGTTGCTTCCCGGACAATCCAATAAAAAGCATTTTTGGTGGCTTTAACTACGGTTTTACCATTGATTTTCCTAACTGATAATGTTGAATTTGAGGCTTTTCGGAGTATGCGTTGTCTTTCTTGATGTGTTGTAGCCATGTTCGCTAGCAGTTTGTTGTTTTTTCAATGTTTTCCCCATATCAAAGGCAGCTGCATAATTATTCCAATGCTGTGACCTTCACAGCAACTGCTATGACCATTGTCCTGATAGTCTCGAATTTGAGCATTCTTCTCTTCGGTTAGAACACTTCCTTTTGGCAAAATTGTTATATTCATGAGAAAATGTCTTTAACTGTTGATAATTTGATTTTTTGCATACTATTTTTAACGATTTTCTGAGCTACTTGGTAGTTTTTCAAGGTGTATTTAAACGAATGACACAAAAATTAGCTCGATTTTTTGACTAAGATTGTTCAAAGAGCCTAAGACTAACAATTTTGTAGGACTTACACTTAATAAATTCTATAATTAGATTTGTCATTATTATAAAAGGTTATAGAGAAATCGTTAAAAGTTTATTGAAAAAAATCTGTATTTAAACGAGTGAATTGGAGGTATATACCCATACATATTGGGGCATATTCATAGTCGCAGATAGACCCAGGTTTAACTAAACTACAGTTTAAGACAATTTTGGCTCAATGAATACAGACCGATTTTAATTACAAATTGTTGGTTTTATATTTTTATAAGATAATTAACTTGGTTCACTACACAAATAGCTTCAAATATTTTCAAATGATAACCTTAAAAGAATAGAGTCAACGTCCGAAAATTCAACCAAAGCTATGTTTAACTTAGACCCAGGTCTAAAATTACTATGAATATGCCCCATTATATTCAATTCTTATAGATAAAAACAATTTTTATTTCCTACAACGCATAATAAGGGTCGAGTGAAGTTCTATTTTTGATCATTGTCGGTAATGACCTTTATTTAATATGCAGGACCCAATATTTAATCACCGTGAAGGTAACAACATAGACATTGCTGTTTTAAAACCCGTGAGTCATTTCTTTGAGAGCTGTCCATACCTCAAAACCAGAACATTCTATGAGGTCAGGTGGCGAAATTCCATTATTTTTTACCCTAACCTAAAAGTCTTTATATGGCTATTACTTTCCAAACAAAGGCTCGTAAGAGGTTGCGGTTGACGTTGTTGAATAGAGAACGAACAGCCCTTTGCATTTTCGTTCAAAACTCTACTTTTGTTTTCCTATCGATTTTCGAAAAAAAGCATGGACCACCCCCTTATCACTAAAATAGCATTTTGTCACGAAAGTCTCGGGAACCAATCGAAACATTTATAAAAAGGAGAAGGCCAACTGGGACGGTCTCAATGATTTTTTCAAGAGCTTTAACTGGTCACTATGCTTCCTCGATAGTGACGTAGATGCCAGTACAGATATGATCACAAATTTAATTCATTGTGGAATGAGAAATTTTATCCAGAAGAGGGTAAAATCTATCAAACCCAAAGAAAACTCATGGTTTGATTCGAGCTGTAAAGAGGTTATCAGGATCAGAGAAGTAAGCTTCCGTTGCTATAAAGCCAACCCTACTGAGGAAAACCGGAAAAAGTTTCAACAAGCTAGAAAGACCTGTAACGTTCATATTCGACGAACCAAATTATTACATGATCAAAAGTTACGGCAAAAAATACTACAATGTCCCAAAGGTAGTAAAAATTTTTGGTCATTTGTAAAAAACATACGAAACACCACCTCGTCCTCGGTTCCAACGCTCGTCTTCAATGATACTCCTTTTGTCAGCTCGCAAGATAAAGCCAATTTGCTTGCAGCACAGTTTGCTGTTAATTCGACGCTGCCAGAAAGTGTTATGACTCCTCCTGTACTTGAGAGCGTAAATGATTTTATGGGACAAATCTTCTTTAAAGTTTCTAAAATGTTCACGAAATTACATATTTACATGCCAAGTGAACAATTTTCGGACCTTTCAAAATCGCTACCAAATTTGCTTAAAAAAAGATAGTACCTATAAATATCATAACTATATCATAGCTAAGGGTTCTAAGTACGTGAACAAATTTTGTTTCTCCATGTGAAAGGTACAAGGCAATTCAAGGAAAGCTTCAAAAAATCTCCATCAGCTGGTTTCCCTGTGTGAAAGGAGACTACCGTTTTCGAGATAGGTATTATTTGGCAAAATCTATTTTGTTGACCCTAGACCCTTGTTACGGACCTATAGAGGTCATCCGATATGTGAGGACTTTTCTCAGATTATGAGTAACCTCAATTACAAACGTGTATCCCAAAAATCAGTCTCTTACCAATGTTTACCTATAAAAAATCTACTCCTACTGAACTACCCATTTAATAACGTATTGGTGTATGTATACAAATAAGGAAGGAATATACGTATACCTAAGTTCAAAAGAATCAAAATTCTTAATTAACCACAAAAAACTGTTCCAACAAAAAATTCTTTAATACCTAGATTCATAAGACTGACTAAAGTTTAAACTAACGAGTTCCATCTAACCATCATCTAATTGAAAATTGATTATCCCTGGCCAGCATACTTAAAATTACCAAATCCCAAATGACTGAATATTAATTTCGAAGAGGATATAAAACTCAAATTCATATCAAAATCAATTTAAGATAATGTAGGAAGCTCCTTAAGGCTGGGCATTTTGGATTTAAAAAAGGCTCTTTTTCAATATAAATAGTGACAACAAAAAATATCCCTTCTTCCAACGAAAATATAAAAATATTCTCGTTTACCAATAGTGCTTTTCATATTCAATTTGAATAAAAATCGGAAAAATATAATTTTCAAAGCACTTGTTATTTCCTAATTAATTACCGCCACTCCAACTCTGATGGCTTATCTCAATTTGAATTAATCTTATATGAAAAGACATTTGATTGTGCTTCTTTTGAAAAATCAAGTTTCCTTATTTTAGTTGTTGGATGGGTTTAATGAATGGTCAATTATTGTTGGTTGGTAACACAAACATAGTTCATAAAAGTGTTTCTGATGCTGAAAAAAATATATTCTCTCATCTTACGTTTGTTTGTTAAAAGAATTCTCATTGCTCCTACGATTGCATTGAAGTAAAAATCACAATGGAGTGCTCAGCAAAGAAGGGTCGAAATTTGTGTTAAATATTCTCATCGTTCTTGCTTTTTCTTAATGACCCTCGTACATAAATCGCATTGACCTGGTTTTTATTATCTTTTAACTCTCTTGTCCTTTGATATCTCAATGTGAAAGCTTGCAAGTGAAAATGATAAAAATTAACGGAAAACTTGTAATTATAATATTAGAAAAAAAGATTAACGAGCAGAGTTCTAAAGTGCAATTATATGAACTTGCAACCTTTTTATTATTTTATCTTCTTTTTTTAATAAATAATAAGGAAGTCTGAGGATTTTTCTTGAAGTTAGACTGATTCACATATAATGAACATAATGTATGTAGATATCTACATACACCCCAATTCACTCGTTTAAATACAGATTTTTTTTCAATAAACTTTTAACGATTTCTCTATAACCTTTTGTAATTATGACAAATCTAATTATAGAATTTATAAAGTGTAATATGGGGATTAAGATTCAGGAAGAATTTTGAATCCTCCTAAAAAATTGTTAGTCTTATGGCTCTTGGAACAATTTTAGTCAAAAAATCGACCTTATTTTTTGTCATTCGTTTAAATACACCTTGAAAAACAACCAAGTAGCTCAGAAAATAGTTAAAAATAGTATGCAAAAAATCAAATAATCAACAGTTAAAGACATTTTCTCATAAATTTAACAATTTTGCCAAAAGGAAGTGTTCTAACCGAAGAGAAGAATGCTCAATTTTGTGACTATCAGGACAATGGTCATAGCAGTCGAAGTGAAGGTCACAACATTGGACTTAGTATTCAGCTACCTTCGATATAGGGAAAACGATGAAAAAAAAATTAACTGCTAGGGAACATGGCCACATCACCTCAAGAAAGACAATGCATACTCCAAAAAGTATCAAATTCAACATTATCAGTTAGCTAAATCAATGGTAAAACCGTAGTAAAAGCCACCAAAAATGCTTTTTATCAGATTGTCCAGGAAGCCACACATTTCAACCATCTAAAAATTTAAAAAGATCCACCGAAATCAGGCCGGAACAAATCTGTTTCGTGAGCTTTTAGAGTTCAGTTAAACTGGGCATTAATAGCATACTGCGCCTCATACCATTAAATGGCCTCCCTTCTTGTGTCTACTACCCAAGCCTATTTTTTCCTTTCTCATGTCATGTTAATAGAAGGTATACCCACTGGGACCATCCAAATTGAACTTATTTTTTTTAGTAAGAACCACCTGATGCCATTATCTTTCACACCGTATTTTGTATTAATACCAAGTTTAAATCAACTTTAAAAGTTCACGTATGAGATCTGTACCAGTCTGATTTCGGTGAATCTTTTTTAGTTTTCAGATGATTAAAATGTGTTGCTTCCCGGACAATCCAATAAAAAGCATTTTTGGTGGCTTTAACTACGGTTTTACCATTGATTTTCCTAACTGATAATGTTGAATTTGAGGCTTTTCGGAGTATGCGTTGTCTTTCTTGATGTGTTGTAGCCATGTTCGCTAGCAGTTTGTTGTTTTTTCAATGTTTTCCCCATATCAAAGGCAGCTGCATAATTATTCCAATGCTGTGACCTTCACAGCAACTGCTATGACCATTGTCCTGATAGTCTCGAATTTGAGCATTCTTCTCTTCGGTTAGAACACTTCCTTTTGGCAAAATTGTTATATTCATGAGAAAATGTCTTTAACTGTTGATAATTTGATTTTTTGCATACTATTTTTAACGATTTTCTGAGCTACTTGGTAGTTTTTCAAGGTGTATTTAAACGAATGACACAAAAATTAGCTCGATTTTTTGACTAAGATTGTTCAAAGAGCCTAAGACTAACAATTTTGTAGGACTTACACTTAATAAATTCTATAATTAGATTTGTCATTATTATAAAAGGTTATAGAGAAATCGTTAAAAGTTTATTGAAAAAAATCTGTATTTAAACGAGTGAATTGGAGGTATATACCCATACATATTGGGGCATATTCATAGTCGCAGATAGACCCAGGTTTAACTAAACTACAGTTTAAGACAATTTTGGCTCAATGAATACAGACCGATTTTAATTACAAATTGTTGGTTTTATATTTTTATAAGATAATTAACTTGGTTCACTACACAAATAGCTTCAAATATTTTCAAATGATAACCTTAAAAGAATAGAGTCAACGTCCGAAAATTCAACCAAAGCTATGTTTAACTTAGACCCAGGTCTAAAATTACTATGAATATGCCCCATTATATTCAATTCTTATAGATAAAAACAATTTTTATTTCCTACAACGCATAATAAGGGTCGAGTGAAGTTCTATTTTTGATCATTGTCGGTAATGACCTTTATTTAATATGCAGGACCCAATATTTAATCACCGTGAAGGTAACAACATAGACATTGCTGTTTTAAAACCCGTGAGTCATTTCTTTGAGAGCTGTCCATACCTCAAAACCAGAACATTCTATGAGGTCAGGTGGCGAAATTCCATTATTTTTTACCCTAACCTAAAAGTCTTTATATGGCTATTACTTTCCAAACAAAGGCTCGTAAGAGGTTGCGGTTGACGTTGTTGAATAGAGAACGAACAGCCCTTTGCATTTTCGTTCAAAACTCTACTTTTGTTTTCCTATCGATTTTCGAAAAAAAGCATGGACCACCCCCTTATCACTAAAATAGCATTTTGTCACGAAAGTCTCGGGAACCAATCGAAACATTTATAAAAAGGTTTTGTCAAATGCAATCAGCACATCCAAAGCAAACCCTTCTCTAATACTACTTTTCGGTATATTTGCATTCAGTTATTTTTTTGAGTTTTGAAGGCTTGTATGACTTTGGATACCTACAGTTTCACAAATAAGGCTCGGAGGGCATTCCGGTTTTCAAAACGCTGAATCTGAGCTATCCATAGCTGAAAACATTCTATGAGGTCTGGTTGCGAAGATATCTTAATTCAAAGAAAATCCATTATTTTGGATTGTTTTGAGTTATGGATGACTTTGGATGCCTACAATTCCACAAATAGGGCTCGGAAGGCCCTGCGGGTTATAAAACGCTTGATCAATTTTTTTAAAGCTATCCATAGCTGAAAACTAGAACATTGTATGGGATCTAATTTCAAAGATATTTTGATTCAAGGTGAATCTTTTATTTTCAACCCAAAAACTAAAAGTCTTTATATGGCGATAACTTTCCAAATAAGGCTCGTAAGAGGTTGCGGTTGAAGTTGTTGAATAGAGCATTGTCGTTCAAAATTTTTTTTCAATAGATATTCGAAAAAAGCATGGGCTACCCCCTAATCACTCAAAAAAAATTTTTTTCTCGAAAGTCTCTGGACCTCATTGAAATGTACATAATAAAATAGAAAGTCAGAAATAAAAAAGTTTCAAATGCATATTTAATTCTTTATTTAAAACTCGCAAAAACTAATAAATATTTATAACAAAAAGAAAAACACACAAAAGAAATCTTTCTTCAGCTTAACTGTGCTCCAACTGAGCTTCTGACTCTCTCCAAGTTCTCTGAATCATCTCGATCATTTGCTTGCACATTACTGACTTTGAGAAATAATTCCCAGCACAGAAAATTATAAAAGCCCAAGCAAGCAATAAATAGTAATCTGGACTTTCTTCGGCCACAATTGGCAATGGTCCTCTAAAATCATCCGAAGTTATTGTTGCATACGTAGGCACCGCTAGACCAGTATGTCGGGTGACAAACTTTCTGAAATCCCAATCATCTCCATAGAACTTTACAATAGGTCGGCCCTGATGGAAAAGCAGAACTGTCGGTAAACCGACGATTCCGAATTCAGCATTAAAACTATGGAATTTATAAGCATCAATGGCTGCGATTTTCAGATTGGGAAACAGTTTTGGCAATGGATTGTAAATCGGGGCGACTCTGGCGCATCCCGGGCATGATTTCGAATAGAACATAATAAGAACGCAGCTTCCTTCGACGTTGCGCTTCGTCGAGTTACCTATTGGTTTGAGCAAAGCAACTATATCCATAACTGTGTCCGGCATAAGCAGGGTGGAATTAATACTTTCATTGGGTAAACATTTAACTACAATTGGAGCCTTGGCTTCTGCACGTCCAGCTTTAAGGTGAGCAATTTCATAATCATACAAACTGCACTCGGAGAATTCATATCGAAGGCTGATGTAATCTATAAAGTTATAGGATGTAACACCTTTCAGTGGGCCATTATCAGATGATGATGTTGTTGTATCATCGTCTTCTTTGCTCTTAGAATCCAAGAAGTCCCCATTGAGAAAATTGACTATGGTTTTGAGTGATTTGAGTTCCGTTGACTGAACCATAGAACCTGAAATGCAATATTGTTATTTTATTGAAATACGATATATCAAAACAAGGGATTAGATTATTTTACCCAGTAGCAGGATGATTCCTATTTTAAAGATTAGCATTGTTCTTGTTGAACAGTGAAATAAATGAATCAACAAAAATAAATAAAGTACGAAATGTCAACGATTTGCTGTCAGTCAAAGCCATTTTTTCATCTATCATCATGGACATGGACGTACTCAGTTTGCTCAATGGGTACGTTCAGCGGAATAGTCTTTGTGCCCGATTACACGATTCGTTTTTTCGGTTGTTTCGTCTTTCGTCTTTTTGACAGCTTTGATGAGGGGAGTAGAAATGTAGAGGGAAGGAAGTAACGAAAGCAGGAATGAAAATTTCAAGACTTTTTCTGGTTGAACTTTGACGTTTCTGATTTGGCAACCACAATTCTTCTCGATGTTAGCAAAAAACGATTTGAACAAAAATTATTGAATTGAAAAATAGTTTTTCGTAATTGGATACACCTAATATGCGTTTGTATTTGCGAAATAAGTGATTAAAAAATATTTTTATTTATTACTACTGATTATTTTCTTACAAAACATCCCCCAATTCCATGAACGTCAAAATATCGAATGGAAGTACGTACGTATTTTCGCGAATCATGTAATCATGAACGTTCTTGCCTGTCAAAAACACGAAAGACGAAACGAACGGGAAAACGAACCGTATAATCAGGCTCTTTTTGGCAGCTTCTACACGAGAGCGATTTATAAGCCCCCTGTTACACGAAGAAAAGAAGCTGGAGATTTTTGTTTGACCGCTTTAACACAAGGAAACTGAGTTGCCGGAAACTAGCTAGTTTGTAGCGAGAAGGGTGTGAGGGGAGATTTTTTGTCTTCCTTTTACGCCCTTCTCGTCTACAAACTCCCAGTTGCCGGCAACTCAGTTTCCTTGTGTGAAAGGGGTCTTTACGTTTTCTTTTGAATCTCTTTGTACTTATTTATTTTGGTAAAACTAGCAATAAACTGGTGACGAAAACTATTCGTAAAATTCAATTTATCACATAAATTATTTCATATATAATTTCAAAAGGCTCAGTTTCAGAAGAAACAAACTACTTCTTTTACGTACAAAGTTTTACCAGTTATATCCGTACTTCTAGATTTGAGAACTCAGTATGTAGTAGTACGGATATAACCGGTGAAATGGACAAGCATAAAGGTTAGACCGCACTAGGCGGAACTGCACTGCAGCGGAACTGCGATTCAAAATAATTTGTATGAAATTTAATGAAGTTCAGTTGCCGCTTAGTGCGATATAGCTCATACAGTTTCATACAAATAATGTTTTGCCGCGTCGTGAAGTGTAGTTCCGCTGCAGTTGTGTGCGGTCAAACCTTAAGAAGTACTTTTAAAGGACAAGTTTCAGTGCTTTCGCTATGATTTAAGAAACTACTGGCGAATAAACATTAGAAGTACTTCCAGTAGTGCTTCGCTGATATACATTTGAAGTACCTTTATCAGTTCTTTAATGGAGGGGAAATTCACTACTTTTCGCATGCTAGAAAGAGATAGCTGGTACATGTATTCTCATCTATAGGAGGTATATAAGTGAGTTTTTTCCCGAGCCCATATCTTTTTTCAGTGGAAAAGAAGTACTTCTATTACGTAGATATTTCACCGGTTATTTATGTAGTTCTACGTTTGCTGGGATAGTTTTGGCTTAAGTGGGAATTGTACTACCCGACTTAAGGCAGAACTAGAATTGTTGACTGTGCACTTAAGTTAAATGTCAAAAACCAACCAACTTGCCGATCAGTCGTCAGTTTTTCTTAATTGTGGAATGTTGGTACAAATCGGACTTCTTTCAAGTGGATCTATGAATCAAATCGCTTGGCATTCAATAAATGCCTCAGCTCAGACCTCTGGCTAGTGCAATCGAGGTTTTGACATTAGAACCAAATAAAAAAGAAATTGTCCAATGGAACTTGTAGCTCGTGAGCTTCTCAAGTAATAAAAGACGTTTACTCTCTTTGGTGTCTACAGACGAAGACAGTTTTATTCAAAAATGTTATTCCTATTTATACAGAGTGATGTGTTATCGAAATCAATCCATACTTCGATTCTTGAACCCATTGACAATCAATACTCAGCATTTTTTGTACGATGCACTGAGGCTGAACGTCCAACCACAAAATGTTTAGTTGACATATTTCTCAGTCTAAAAAAATGACCGCTGATCGCACACCATCAACCCATTAATATTATTATGCTCATGTTATATTCTTGCCGTTCGTGCCACCAAATATGGTATTTTTTTGGTAATTATAATGTTGACTACGAGTCGCATATGCTGGTGTATATCTTTAAATTACCCTGACGTAGAAGTCAAGACAACGCTTTGCATTATATTTTGGTTGAATGTATCTTGTGCTTAAGGCAATGCATGCTATGGGATGTAAGTGTCAAGTATCGAAGCATGGCTTGATGCGAAACAATTATTTAAGTGGTCGTTAGTGTGACCCCTTCACAAAAGAGGTACGCATCGAGCACTCTTCCCCTTCGAAAACAGAAGTGATCAAAAAGCAACAAACCGCAAATATAGAGGCATCATTATGATTTACTTCTTGTATTCGCTTGTTCGTCCGACCACTTCAGTGCCCCTCCGAACATTATAGTCGCAGTTTTATCCACTAAAATACTTTTCCATAAAATGTACACACAGAACGGTTTTTCCAATGAGTTTTGAGGAATAAGCGATTTCCTCTCTACACCTCATTTTATACTCCCGTCACAAATGATCAAAAGATAGGCAATGGAAAAAACCTTTCAATGTATATTGGAACTTATACTACGTTTTCATTGGAGCCGAAATGAGGTAATTTCGAAATTAGATCATTTGGAACGTCATGAGGTAGTTTCGAAATTAGCTCATTTGGAACGTCAAATTTGTATAGGAAATGACGTTCCAAATGAGATAATTTCGAAATTACCTCATTTCGGCTCCAATGAAAACGTAGTTTAAGATGACGGATTTGTTATTATCCTATTTCCAAAAGTGAATGCGGATGTAAATTGGGATACCTTTATAGTTCTTTAGACTTAAGGCTTAACAACATAGACCTACTTTTTGTTGATTCCTTATATTATATTCAAAGACTTCTTTTTATAAAAGGAGTCTTTCTCATATAACAACTTGATTAGGAATAATATTAAATTAGAAAATTCTATAAACAAACAAAGTTCAGAATATTTAACAAATATTAAAATGAACAAGTAATAATAAACAGAGTTAGATTGGTATACAAATGAATATGTTAACACTTTTGCCAAAAATGGGAATTAAATATCTTTGTTTTCAGCACCTGCTTGCAAAAAAACAATTAAAAATTTCTCACTTTTTTTTGCCAAAAGAAGGTCATAAATATTCCGGATTTTCGATTTCAAAGTATTTTTTTAAGCCGGAACTACAATCTACAATTTATTATCTCTTGTATCAGATTGCGGAGAAGTGTGTAGCTATCGCTCCCAACTTCATTACCAAAAAAATTAAACAATTAAAGTAGTCTTGTAAATGTTTTTTATTGTGTAAATTAGTTCTTCTTTGTGTACTTATTAAACCTATGCTAGCTGATAATATAAAATATATTATATCAAAATAAATAAATTCTAAACTAAAAATTAATAATAATGAATTAACTTCTAATATTTTTTTCTTAAGAAATAAAGATAAACAAATTGGCCTACAAGCTACACAAAATCATTATTCATAATGAGATCTAAAAAATAGTTACAATTTTTCAATCTTTTAAATATTTTATTTAATAATTATGATAAAGGAAGATCTTTCTAATAGAAGAGTAGCTGTAAGGACACTTAGACACAATATTATTGTTATATTTTTTTTTTTTTTTTTTTAATTTTGGCATACACAAACATTTTGATATCAATGCTATAATTTAAAGTAGAGCTACAGCTCCTAGATTTTCTTTTAGCACGGTCTCCATGACAACATGAAACACTGTCTGAACATTAGCAGTATCAGTAGCAGTGGTGAAATGGGGACATATAACTCGGCGTGCATTGTGATTGCGTTTGAGAAATTCACTTTGGATAAAGAGAGCTGCTTGATCAATGTTACGATCAGGACCTATAATAAAAAATACATTGCATGATGATAATTTATGAATGATTTAAATTTGAAAACAATATACCTCTGTATGATGGAACAAATAAACGGAGATGTCTATTGGTTGACATAATCTTATCGCGAAACAGATCCAGTTTATTGAGGAACAATATGAATGCAGCTTCTTTGAACCATCTGTTATTAATTATCTGTTCGAATAGATTTAGACTTTCTACAAGACGGTTGACAGTGTTGTCTTCAAGAAGAGTCATATCATAGCCACTAAGAGCAACAACAAAGAGCACAGCTCTTATGTCTTCAAAGCAGTATACCCATTTTCGGCGTTGTGACCGTTGACCACCAACATCGTACATGCTAAACAAAAATAATTTGATCGTATGATAATTATTGTTAAATAAAAAAACTTCTCCTTACTTACCTCACAATAGAATCGTTTACCAGAAAATTAGTCTCTATTATGCCATTTGTCCGGACTCTTGCCCGAAGAACATCTGTTGATGTGGGAGAGTACTTTTCACTTAGTATTCGTTCCATATTTTCGAAGAGACTTAAAAAAAAATTATTTATTTTGGTATTTAAAACAACAATTTTTAACTTGTAAACTAAACTCACTACAAAGCTGAATCATTTAATTCAAAGTCATACCCTCGGGAAACAACTAAACGCACACCACGATCTTTCCATAGCACCTTCAGGGCGATGCGTACTTTGTCTATTACACGAAATTCCATATCAAAACAACTTGGATTTGAAAGCACAATTTCAGCATAAATGCGATTTGATGGGTATTCTAGATTTATACGAAGAATTCCCATTCCAGCGAGAGCATATTTCATAGATGAGAGGAGATTATCAAGGATTGTCGGACGAAATGATAGAAGTTCACTTGAGGTGAAGCCATCTGAGTGGATTATTTTCATTTGTTTGACTAGTGTGCTTTTGCCTGAAAAATTTAAATTCAATTCTTTAAGTTAGAGCATAAGAATAATTATTGTTACGGTATAATTTTTCTTACAGAAAGACAAATGTTTAGTATTGTAAGAAATGTAATTTGTAAGTTGCTGTATGTTTAGATTTCTGTTTCCTTTTTCTAATGTTGTAACAGTGTTAGCAGTTAATAAACTTATAGAGGATTAAAGTGGATAAACCAAAGAAAATTGACCTTTAATGCTTTGAAAGGTATTCCACATTAGTGTGGTTTCACTAAAGAACTAATCTCTTAACTTTACGGGTGTCGGAAGTTAAGATCAAGTGTAAACTGATGGGTATGCATTGCTTGACGAGTGTTGCGTGAAAAACTTCACAAGAACAGTATTTGTAAAGAAAAAAAGCTAGTCTAGGAGTAATCGCCAATGATGTGTAACATCTGTCCTTGGAAGCGAGTAAAATAGTTTTATTACAGCCGGATGCTATTTTTTTTAATTTTGTTGGTAACTTATTTTAATGAAGTAATTTTAAAACAGGTAGACATATTTTCATTTTTCATTTGGTGCTTCTCTTTTGAAGATCGATAAAATAAAAATGAAATTTTGAATTCACATTATTGATTTAGAAAGAAGTACTTTTTTCGTCATTTTTGACGAAAAGTTAAATAATCATGATTCTTCTTCTTCATTTAACCGGCGATGGTCATGATCTCGAGGGGGACCACTACTCTCCCTCTCAATTGCTTCACCTGGTTCCACTTGTGGGCTTCGCCGGGTTGACATCAGAAAACGTCGACAGGCCTCCCGGTTTTAGATTGTTCCATCTCTGAGGCCAACTAAATGCAGGTGTCGTTGCATTTGTTTCATCCATGAGTTTTTGCGTCTACCTTTCTTCCGCGATAGTGTTGGAACGTCTTGCGCTATTGCCTTTTAAATCATGATAACAAACAACCTTGATAACCAACAAATTTGCATTAATAGCTTTTTTTCTGTTTTAATTTTGTTTGTATCATTTTTAACATTAAGTCCAGTGAGTTGCTCACAAAAATCATTAACTTAAATTGTTTTTACATTTATTTCAAAGTTTTAATGCAATTGGGGATACTTTTTTTCTATAAAAATATGATCTCTTTTAATTGAAATCATTTTTTTTAATGATATAACCAGTTTTAGCGTCGTAGAAATTATTTTGTAAATTTTTGAATTCAATCACATTTTTAGTATGATTTTTTCAACATTTTCCTAGAATTTTTACAAACTTATTAAGGTCCTCACTTCCTTTCAATTATTTGATGTGCTCCGACCTTTGTTCACATTTTTAATAACTTGTTTTTATGAAAATCGATGACTAAATGTTAGAAAATTTCTGACATAATATGGAAAAGAGGTTTTCGCCAACAATCATGTATGTATATGTATATTTCATTTCTTTAAATTGTTCAATTTTTTATCAAATTTTGATAGGGCTGGGATTTCCATGCAAATGCATGTTTTTTCTCACCACATTTACAAGCATAAGACCAAATTATCTTTACGAATCATGCGATTACCTTTAAAAAGGCATTCAATCGTTAGTGTATGTTTTGCATATTTTATGCAAAATGCATATTTTGAGTGCATATTTTCATATTGTTCATTCATATTTTTCAATAAAGTGTCGAGTTTATATCTGTGACGAAAAACCTTGGTTTAATAGCCTATAAATACTATGTGCGGAACGTGGATAGAATCAATTCCGTAAAATGCAAAACATTTTAAAGAGATCCAATTCGATGGTGGTGAAATTGTATTTATTTGCTCAAACTAATTTTCTATGTTGCACAATCACAGGGTAGGAGCATATTAAAAAATCAAATCGATTTAGTTGATGGAAATTTTGCAAAAATTAATTCTTTTAAAGGCCCTTTGGAGCAATTATTAAAAACAAATTTAAGACTATTTTTTGAGAAAAACCAAGGCGATTCTACAATGAAAATTTAAATAATGTACATATTAAGTCTGAAATACATTAACGAAAGCTATTCTAATAATCTTACAATAGATGAAATTTGTTGTCCAAAATCTCCTCTCTTTACGTCAGATTGAATTTAATTCTTTATTAATAAAAACTAAATAAAATTTTTTTCTGAGAAAAATTAAGTAAAATAATGTTTTTTTTAGTGCATATTTTCCGTTTTTTACTGCATATTTTCCATTTTTAAGGGCATATTTAAAGCGCATATTTCTAATTTTTAAGTGCATGAGAATCCCAGCCCTAGTAATCACATATTTTTTGCACCTACCTAATAATTTGTATATACGAATGTAGCCTCACTTTCTGTTTCTTTTTTTTTATCTTAACCTTGAAGGTGCGACCATCAGAACTTAAGTTATGATTTTTTTAAAATAATAAAATATCGGGTCAAAATTATTTTTTTAATCAAGATAACTGAGCTTTCCCACTGATGGTTGTTCTGACTTTATGATTAATTTATAAATAGTTTAGGACGTTAATATAGCACGCAGAATAACAAGTGATGTATAAAAATAATTGTATTTTTATTATATTTTAGTCGAAATAAAAAATAAAATGAATCGATAAACGTACCAGAGAGTATGGAGTAATGTCGTTTTGGATTGGATTTCGGAACAGTACTACTCCTTTTTGATTCCAATCGAATTACTTTCAGTTGTTCCGAGACTAATTTTTCAAATACTTATGAGTGTGTGCGTAAATTGACTGATATTTTGCACGTTCGGTCGAGTAAAATTAAATTGACAAATAATTCGATGAAAGAGTTTATATGTATATGTGTGCTCCGGGTCTACTCCTTTATTAATTCCGGAACAGAAAAATACTCCGAAAACAATACTTGGAACAGCCAATCCAATTATTTTGGAGTAAGTGGAGTTAAAAAGGAGTAACTCCGAACCTCCAACCCGAAACTACATAAGACTGTACCTAGCAAATATTTACACTAAATTGTAATAATTTTCAAATTGTATCGCTTTTTTATTTGTAATTTTGTTTTTAAAATACCCCCTTCGGAGAGCATATTACATGTTACACAAGATAGCTAAGATGTCACACATCAAAAAAGACGAAACAAAAGGAAAGCATGATACATTTGGTAAGGGGAATACAACGTATTTATTGCGATTTGATTAAACCATTTAATTTAGCCGATTAGTTTTAAATCGTTTCAATCGCATATTTATTTTACGATACAGCAGAATCAAACCAGTTTGTTTTGAAACAAAGCGTTTTTTTGTTTTGATTTGCCTTGATATTGAAATCTAAACTCTTTCAACGTACACACCTCATTTATCGTGTCTACATTGAAGAGAGCGTAAAGATTTTCCCCGAAAATAAAACAGATACTGCAAGGATTTAAACTCGAAACATAAAGATTAGTCATATGAGATTTTTAATGAGAATTAAAACATTATTAAACCTTAATATTTCACAAAATCTAGTCAAAATGGTAGAATTCGGTTTAAGATTAATTTTAAAATTATAAAATCTGATTTCTAATTGGCTTAAATATGAGAAATTAGAGAAAATAAATTAGACGTTGCGGCTATTCGCGACGAACAAATTGTTTTCTTAAAATTCTCTTGTTATAACAATAAATATGAAAATTTTAGTATCTTAAAATAATCCTCAATTATATTTCTACCATTTTCTCTAGATTCTCTGTAAGAAATTTAGGTTTATTAATGTTTTAAATCCCATTTGTTCATTCATTCGTCGGTCTTTGGTCGCTCTCATGTGTACAGTCTTTAACTTTTTCATGTCAAAAAGTTAACCAATATTTAACAAAACCCAACGAGTGTAAAGACGTCACAGCAACTCGAGATATTGGTTTGTGTGTTGTATTATTGACGATTCGGCGGTATCTATTTGTTCTTCATAATTACCTACCTAATACAAATTCAATAACAAATATCATTGGTGTCATTAAATCCTTATCAATTATTATGACTTTTTTTTTTTACAACCAATATCTATGACAATCCTCTTTAATTTAACATGGACTAATATTTTATCTTGTTTTTTTTTTTTTTTGATAAAGCGTTCTTGAAGCCACCACAATGGGAACATTGAGCATGTTATCCATATCAACATCGACTTGTATTGAGCTCATCTACATACATACATACATTAATTTATGTCAATTTACTATTTTGAAACACTAATGTAATTTTAATATTATTCTGATTTCTGATAGGTATGGCAATTAAGCATTCGATATGCTGGATGTCATGTCAATTGTATTTTGTTTTCCGTCAAGCTTTAGTACATACACTGCTTATGCGAATCGAAATATTCCGTTCAAAAAATATGCAACAAAACAAAGTTTCCGTTGTGCAGTATGACTATTTGAAAACTGGTCAAAACCCATAGTGTGGGAGGCGACCGTAGGTTTACGTATCTCATCGTGGCTGCCGAAAAGAATGATGCAAACTCATAGCTTTAGTCGTTAACATTAAGAAAACCGCTGGTTGGACAAAGTTTTGTTGGTTGTTGCGGCGAGTCCGACCACTTTTGTAAAAACAGCTATTTTTGTATCCTTTGCGTTTAAAACGTTGACAACTATGCAAAACTATTTCATAGAGTCTAGAAAATAGCCTTTACCAATTAAATGCATTTTAAATGCAAAGGTTAAAAAAGGGCTCTTTTCACAAAAAGTGGTCGGACTTGCCTGTCTATCCGATCGCTGATTTTGTAAAGAGGGCAGTCAGAACTTTCATTTGATACCCCATTTATAAAAATCCGAAAAAGTTCGTTTTCTACCCATTGCCACCTGAAAAACCTTGTCCGACCAGCGGTTTGGTTAATGTTAAGACTAAAGCTATGAGTTGGCATCATTCTTTTAGGCAGCCGCGATGAGATAGGAACCAACGGTCGCCTCCCGTAGTATAACGAATTTCTTTTTCCGATTGATAAATTTATTCAAATTCGATTCTGGTTTCAAATCTGAAACCCAATTTAAATGCGATTTTCCATTTGTTGTCAGAAGAATAGTCATCCTAGAACTAATGGAGGCCAGAAGACTTCAAGATTTCCATACCAATCTGTAGCTATTTGTCATTTGAAATAGTTGTCTTTTTATAATTATTAAAAACACTCACCACTTTCTCCAGCTCCCAGTAGCAAAATCTTAAGAACCTTTGGTCTTTGCTTTTCTGAAGCTTCTAATTGCCGGTCTATCTCCTTGCTTCGTTTTCTAGCCACAATATCTTCATCACGTTCCAGTGTAAAGCATGCACCCATGTTTACGTTTAGTGAAGACAATCGACTGGAATAAAAACAGCACACTTTAATAATGCCCCACACTGATCGTGATAAAAGGGTTCGTGTCATTCCTAAATTCTAACCAATGCGAATGCTCCCCAAAGCGCATGACTAACAATGGACGTTTTCTAGGAAAACCCAATAAAAAAATTATTTCGCATTTTGGCGATAAACTTACCATTTAGTGATGAAAACAAGAGAAAGTCCAAAAGAATTTCAATATTATTTATATTCCAAGAAGCTAACGCAAACCAGCAGCACAAGTTCACTAGAGTTGTAAAGTGAGAATGAAAAATTCAGCATATACCTGACCTGTGGCTGTGCTGACTTGTTGCTTTGTTCACGCGCCGAACTGTGAAGGTGTTAAATGGGATAAAGCCAACAAATTAATTAAAAACACTTGGCAAATAGGTGAAATGAACGCTAGTGTTGTTAAAGAATGTTATTCGATGAAGATAATTTAGTTTTAAATTAAATATTTGTAGGAAAAACTGATAAGAAGCCCAATAATTGTGCGCACACTACACAAACAAACGCGTGTCTCCCTCTCTCTTTGTTTGGGGAAATTTCATTGTGGCAATGTGAAGTTAGTTATGATTTGGAAATGGTTGATCGAACATCGAACAAATACAGTTCATGTTATCGTTTTGTAATTTGATTATCGATAAATGTGTGGGGCATTTAAATGTGCAAGAGAAAACTGTTGAATTTGAAATACATTTTGCTTTCGGTTCAACAGGTCTAGTATCTGTCCTAACTAACAATTCAGCTTCGTTTAGCTTAAAAATATTGATGTGCCGCAGGTTTCACTTTATATAAAGCCTCGGTAGGGCCTTCGGCGGAATTAAAATTCTTATACATGTATCCAGCTGGATAAGAGCTTCTTTAAAGCCGAATAGAAATAAGAAAAAGAAGACTTAAGCCTTAACTAGATAGGCATACTTTTGTACAAAAGTACAAAAGTGAGAAATAAATATTTATTTTGAAGACACCTGCTTGCAAAAAAGCAATGGAAAATTGTGCATGGTGGTTTAATTAATGTGTCAGAACAATTTTCGTTCGGTTTTTTGCAAGCATGTTTCCTTAGCGAGCATTTTAATTTCTCACTTTTGTACTTTTGTACAAAAGTAGGTCTATGTAGTTTAGGCTTTACCGAGTTTGCGAGCTGTCACTCTAATAAGCTTCTAAAATTTATATTACAGAAAATGATCGAAGATGTCACTTTAAAAGGGCTGCATAAAGTTTTTGTATAAGTTGCTGCCTTTAAAAGTTTTCTGTAACCATTTTCAATAAGCTTTATTGAATACTTTGATACGGCTTGTTAGGTTCTACTAAAGAATCATAAAAGAATGGTGACGTTCGGGTGGTAGGCAGATATATGGTATCTGAGATACTTTAGCATCTGAAAGGTTTTCGAACGACCAAAACCGTGTACGCAACCAAACCAAATGGCAAACGAAAACCAAGAAAATGAACAGATGAGATGATGAGATGTTAGTATAAAGTCTCTCCCAAACCAACGTGCAAGCAACGCGGAACATTCACCGACAGCAGTTTTTGTTGTTGTTTAGCATTTTTTAATTGTCATTTTGTTTTTATGATTGTGAATGATTCGCCCTGCATAGCGAATGTTTCGCGTTGGCTTGGGAGAGCATTTTGGCGTATTTACATGTATCTGCATTTGGTTTCTTCACAATAAAGGTTAGACCGCACTAGGCGGAACTGCACTGCAGCGGAACTGCGATTCACAATAATTTGTATGAAATTTTATGAAGCTCATACAATTTCATACAAACAATGTTTTGCCGCGTCGTGAAGTTTAGTTTCATTGCAGTTGTGTGCGGTCTAACCTTAAAAAGGATGCCAAATACAAAATGTATATTTGTTAGATAGAGAGAAAAGATCAAAATGCAGAAGAACTTCGTTTCTGCATTATAGGAAAGTGCCATAATGCAGATTAAAGACGAACATGTTCATCTTCTTGATGGTTCTCTTTCACTCGCTCGGATTTTTTGTATATATCTCTCTTGCTCATTTTTCTGCATTATGTAGATGAAGGTTCATGTAAATCCAGCATTAATCCAAACAGATCTTAACATTTTTGGTATAGCTTTAGATTTCTTTTTGACATCAGCTGTTTGGTTCGTCGTTCGTTTATTTGGGTGGTAGGCAGATATGTTATCTGAGATATGTTAGTATCTGGTATGTTTTAGAACGACCAAAACCGAATACGTAACCAAACTGATGAATATAAAAGCAAAACGTTTTAGACAAAAGTAATTTATTATTCAAGAACAATCTATTAAATCCGTTAAGAGTAAAGGCTCTCCCAAACCAATGCGAAACATTCGTTGCGACGAAAAAACATTCGTCAGTCAAAATTATTTCATATGTTTCTCCGCCGCGTTGGTGTGGGCACTCTCATATATCACCATGTAAATAAATTTTGACATGCGAATGTTTTTTCGCCGCAACGAATGTTCCGCATTGGTTTGGGAGAGCCTTAAAACTTGAATAGAGAAACCAAGAAAGAGACCAATGTATCTATGACAAAAAACGTCTAAAAGATATGGATGCGTTTCATCGGATGTGTTCAATCGGATGCGTTCTATTGGATATGTTCTAATGGATGCGTTCGACAATGCTTATTCAACACCTTCCCTCATTGTTAACACATCTAGTTGCTTAATTCCAATAGAAGATCGAAGTTTAGAAAATGTTGAAGCTGGTAATGCTTTTGTGAGAACGTCTGCTTACTGCTCCTTTGTAGATATCTATTTGATGTCTATGTGATTTTCGTTTTGTAGCTGGCGTATGAAATGATGCTTGATGGAAATGTGTTTAGTTCTCTTATGGAACTCGGGATTCTGAACTTATTTGATGCTGCTCATGTTGTCGCAAAACATTGTTGTTGCACCACTGCTTGCCTCGAGTATACCAAGCTCCCCAAGAAAAGTTCGTAACCACATCGCTTCTTTTGCTGCAGAACAAGCTGAAACATATTCCGCCTCCGTGGATGACAATGAGACGGTTTTCTGCTTTTCACTGCTCCAGGTTACACATGATCCATTTAACATGAATAGATGTGCAGTCCGGGATCGACGAGTATCTACATCACCGGCGAAGTCTGAATCGCAATATCCAATAAACTCAGCAAATTCATCAACTTTGGAGTATATTCGATTCCATAATCTGAAGTCCCTCTGAGATACTTAAAGATTCTTTTGACGCCTGTAATGTGTGCAGCAAATGGTTTGTTTAGATATTAGCTGAGAGTATTCACCGCATATACAATATCTGGTGGAGTTACAACAGCAAGGTACATTAAACTTCCTATGGCCTCTCGAAATGGAAATGTTGAAATCTTTTCTTCTTTTGTAGCTTCAAACTTGATGTTTGGATCAGCAGGAGTACTCGATGGTGATGAAGAATCCATAGGGGTATTCACGATCCGATGCAACTGGCCCAGTATCATTGTAAAAGTGCAAAAGTGTATAATCTTACAACACTACAACAACAAAATATACAAGGTGCAATCTTACAACAGTTTCGCACTTTAGCAATACCCGAAACCTATTGCAACAGAAAAATACAACATTGTAAAATTGGTAAATTGTGTGTTTGACAGCTCACTCATTCGTGATTACGTTAAACAGAAACAAAGGTATGTTCATTGGATACATCCAATTTGCTATCTTGATTGTATTGATGTGACGTCGTCACCATCTTTTACTATTATTTTCCATTTAAAATTCGGACGATAATTAAGATTTGGTAATATTTTCTTTTTCCGTTTTTTTGGCTTCTTTTTATGAACAAAATTTAAATTAAATCAAATTGAAATTTTCAGATATGTTCGAAACAAAAACAAATAACAAATGTCAAACTAATTTTGACATTTGCTTTAGTGTTGCAAGAAGATAAGAAAAGTGCGTTCACGATCCACTTAAAAAAAATAAAATTTCGCACTTTTACTAGGCTCGTTGCACCAGATCGTGAATACCCCTCATGTTAAAATTCTGAAGAACTCGTTCGCAGTATTGCTTCTGGCTGATGATGAGTTTCGATTCCGTAGAGATGATATGAAGTCCGAGAAGCTCCAAACTCTATAACTTTGTAATTTATTTTTAGATGTTCCATGAGACTATCAAGGATGTTTTTGCTTGATGAAAATACAAGCCCGTCATCAACATAAAGCGCAAGAATCAAAATGTCTGTAGTATTCATTAAATAAACACATGGGTCTGCTTGGCATTGTTGAAGATTAAACTTGTTGAGAGTTTGTTTAAATTTAGCATTCCAAACTCTCGGAGCCTGTTTAAAACCGTACAAATTTTTTTTAACTTCCAGATTTTATTGTGATGTTCTATATCTGGGGTTGGAGTCACATAATTTTGGTCTTGCAATTTGCCATACAAGAAAGCAGTTTGTATATCAAATTGGCGCATGTAAAGAGAATAAAACTCGTATGGAATCAAATCTTACCACTGGGGCGAATGTTTGCCCAAAATCGATTCCTTGTTTTCTGGGAGCATCCTTGTACAACTAGTCTTGCCTTGTAGCGAGTCGGCAAACCTTCTGCATCTATCTTCCTTTTGAGAATCCATTTGCTTTGAATCGGTCTCATCCACGTCTGACGCTCAAGTACTTCATATGTGTCAGATTCTCGAAGTGATTCTAAATCTTCAGACATAGCCCTTTGCCATTGAGATTTTTCGTTACCTGATATAGCATCTTCATAAGTTGGACTTCCTTCAGCTGCAGCTAGAGCACACATGTTGGTTGTGATTCTATTCCTCAGTGGATAACGTTCGTCTATAATGCAATCATTCTTCTCAGTTGTGGTGGCAAAATCGTCAGGTATAGCTTCTTGAGGATCATCCACGGCAAATGTCACATTATCATTACATTGCCTCGCTTGGTCTTCGCTTGGTGGATTCTGTTGAGGGTATTCCAGAGATTCATCTTCAAAAACACTTAATGGTAGCACGCAGAAATTATTATTTGATGATTCATTTAAATTTCTATTTGAAGATTGGAAATATAATTTGTCTTCGTTGAATCGGACGTCTCTCGTTATAACAATTGTACAATCTGTAGCATATTGGTTTCGTGATTGTAGCCAACGAAAGCAGCATGCTTACTCTTTGGATCCAAACCTTTACGATGTTCTTTCGGAATGTAATAGTATGCACTGCATCCAAAAGTGTAAAGAGAACTGTAGCTAGGTGGTACATTCTTCCACAACTCAAAAGGCGATTTCCAATTGTTTGCTCGAACAGGGCAAATATTTCGAAATTGCACCGCTGTGTTGACAGCCTCAACCCAAAGCAATTGTGGGGCACCGCAATCGTAAAGCATTGAGAGAGCAGTCTCTTTTATTGTACAGTTTTGCCTTTCAATAAAGCCATTTTGTTTCGGTGTATATGGTGTTGTAGTCTCATGATGAACAGAATGCTTTGCCAAAATATCTTTGAAAAGCCTGCACATAAATTCAGAACCATTGCCTGTTCTAACCGCTTTCACAGTAATGGAGCTGGCACGTGCTTTGGTTAGAAACTCGTCGAACTTGGCTGCAGTTTCAGACTTTTCTTGCAAGAAATATACTTGGCTGTAGTTTGAATAATCATCTTTGATGAGCAAAAAATATTTGGAACCTCCTAAAGAAGGGATCTGCATCGGTCCACAGAGATCGGCATGAACCAAATGGCCAGGTTCCATTTTTCTTGATTTTGTATCTTTCACGAAACTCTTTCGATGGGATTTTCCCAAAGCACATCCCTTGCAGAAGAATTTCTTAGATTCACCCATAGAAAGTTGTTTGTTAAGGTCTGATTGCAAGATTGTATCGATGCTCAGATGTCCAAGACGTTTGTGCCATCTTTCAATGCTGGGACTGACTAAAACATTTGCAATATCTGGTTGAACAACGCTCAGACTTAGCTTATACAACCGAGAAGTTTCACAACGTTGACCATGCAACAGAGTATGGCCGTTTCTTTAAACTTCTGCACGACCACTCTTGAAACAAGTCGTAGCACCATGCATGTCAGCTGAGCTAACGCTGAATAAATTGAATCCAATGCCGGGAACAAATAGCACATCTGTAAGTGTGTGGAACTGCACGTTACCTGAGACTTCAGATTTAATTTTCACATCACCGATTCCTTCAGCATACACCATGGCCATGTTCCCCAAGAAAACTGGATACTGGCGTTCATCAATAGTTCGGAAACTACTAAACGCCCTTCTTTGGAAATACATGTGGCTTGATGCTCCAGAGTAAGTGTACCAGCTTGTATTCTTTTTGTCTGTGAAGTGTGCCATTAAAGCCGACGATGTACCTTGATTGTTGTATTTCTGTTGTGCCAGACGAGAACGGCATTCTTTCCACCAATGTCCACGCTACTTGCAAAAACCACAGGTTGAATTCTTCTTCTTATCTGCTACAGACATCTTTTTCTTGTTGTGATGAATCAACGCTGGTGGTCTGTAGGTAAATCATCTGGTTTTTCAAAAAGAAGTATCTCCTCTTTCATCAGACGCTGGGTTAAATTGTGCAGTTTGTTCCGATTGAGCCACGGAATCCCATGCTGATCTGAAATGCTTGAATTGTGACGGAAGACTGCAGATGGTTTTTGTAATTATGGCTGATTCTGCCATCGGAGCACCCAGTTCCTCGAGCTGTTTGGCCATTTGTTCTATGGCTGATATGTGGCTGGCCATGTTGTCGTCTTCCGGCTTTCGATATTCATAGAAATTTTGCTGTAATGCACTCAGTGAAACTCCAGATCTCTGCTCATAGATTGATGAAAGTTTTGTCCACATCTTGGCTGCAGAGTCACTTGTCACCAAAAACTTCAGCTGGTTGAAGTCCATCGACGAAGTGATTATTAGTTGTGCCTTCTTGTCTTTCTGAATCCAAGCAGCAAGGGCCAACTCATCCGTTGGCTTTTTGGATTAATCAAGGACGCCTTCAAAATCATGGGCACGCAAATAAACCAAGACCTGAAACTTCCTAAGCGAGTAATCTCTTCCATTGAATTTATGCAAATTTATACTTTTGTCCATCTTGGTAAAGTAAAGCCTTTTCAAGAGAGCTAGCAAAAAGTTTTAGACAAAAGTAATTTATTATTCAAGAACAATCTATGAAATCCGTTAAGAGTAAAACTTGAATCGGAGAAACCAAGAAAGAGACCAATGTATATATGACAAAAAACATCTAAAAGATATGGATGCGTTAATGCGTTTCATCGGATGTGTTCAATCGGATGCATTGTATTGGATATGTTCTAATGGATGCTTTCGACAATGTTTATTCGACACAAACCAAACGAAACGATCCGCCTTCACAAAAGAAAATGAACAGATGAGATTTCGGCGTTAGATCTGTGTTATTTTGAAATTGTTCAATTATTTCCCATTGTTTTAGGTATTTATTTCTCAACTGTATTTTTTGCAAAAAGAAGGTGATTATAGTAAAGGCTCTCCCAAACCAATGCGGAACATTCATTGCGGTGAAGAATCATTCGCATGTCAACATTTATTTACCTGATGATATCCCAACTAACAATTTTACTCCTATACTCATCCATAGAAGCTATTTATAATCGTTCATTGCACTCATTTAATCTCTCTTTAGTACTCCATAGAGTTAAAAAGGAGAACTTTTTAACAACTACAGCACCTTAATAAAGGAAATTCAGTTGCTATGAAGAACCTTCTAAGAGAGTTCGAAAGAAGTGCTAAAGGAGTAAAGAGTGTGAAGAAAAATAAAAAAAAATCATGTACATAGGTAAGCTTGGGGATCGAACTCTGGATGCTGCGCACTACTTGTCGAGCTCGCTAACCGCTCGGCCATTCTCTTATATGAAATAATTAGCATTAAAAACTTTTGAGTTTCTCCTTCAAAGAATTTTATAACTCATAATTTATCAAAAAAAAAATTATTGAAAGCGTTTTCACCTGCCGCACGCGAATTAATATCAGAGACCAATGTTTTCAATGCACATTATTATTTATGCAAATAATAAAGATGCCCATTTTTTCGCAAATCTAAAAAAGCGTGCGCTCATTCGCATTATTACAAATTAATTATAACAATCATATAACACGTTTAACTTGAATTGCAAATGATTGCAAAATGGAGTCAAAGCGTTTGCATTATAAGACTTTTCATAATTGCTTATATATACATTATAGGAACTTTGGATCACTATTGGATATGATTAAAGAAACATCAGTTCATCGCATTGTGACGCTGAAGTTATTGCTAATTGAAAGTCTAATGGAACAGTTATATCACCTATGACTCCTATACCGATTTAGCTTACCGTCAGAAGGATTTCTGGGTCACTTAAGAAACGAATGACACTTTAATGTCTGAACTCGGAAGCAATTTTGTTAGTTGGGATATGAGAGTGCCCACACCAACGCAGCGGAGAAACATATGAATTAATTTTGACTGACAAAAATGTTTCTTCGCCGCAACGAATGTTTTGCATTGGTTTGGGAGAGCCTTAAAACGTTTTTGTGTGCATCATTTTTGTGTGTTATTTGGCCTCTCACCACTATTTCTATCTTTTAGAACAACATTCACTTTCACATATTCAACAAAAACCAGAATAAATCTTATGGCCAAGAGTGAAAAGCAATAATTTCTTTTCATCACCGGGGGAATACATTTTTACGTTTCAACTTTTTCAAAATGGTTTTGGGATGGATTTTGTATACCTTTTCTTTCATTTTGGAAATAAGTGGATAACTCCCGAACAAAATTTACCGAATATTTATGTATGCAAAAACAGCGAATTGTACTGAAATTGCTTGGCAATGGAATATATGCACATCACAAAAGCAATTGAAAATGCTATATTGACTCAGATATTGCCAATGGAGGAGGCAGAATTTAACAACATGTTCTTTAAAATCAGGACTTGGTATTATAGGAACAAAGTTGTCAACAAAAATTGAAAACCATAGAGCAATGTTTTTGAAGCTAGTCGTTTTTGTTTTCGAATGCTAAAACATTGTCAAAATGTTTTACAAGAAGTTGTTTTATATTCCCGCGAGGAGGTCATGAAGGGGATTGAAAAAAAAATCCCAAGGGTCAACGTTTGAGTGAATGAATGAAACTGAGTTGCCAGCAATATTTAGTTTGTTGGCGTAAGGGGAAGGACAAAAATCTCACCTCACACTCTTCTCTCCAACAAACTAGCTAGTTTTTGGCAACTCAGTTTCCTTGTGTGAAAGCGGTCTAACATCATGTCATCTCCATTATTACGGGCCGCCTCCACAGGTAATGAACGATGCCCGGATTCATGTCTAAAAAAAATCTCATGGAGTCCAAAAAATCCATGTCCATGCAGCAACATTTTGAAAAAGACATGTAGGGCTGTTCCAAGCTTGGCCATGAGATGACGTTTCATGTGCGTGAGTTTTTTTTTCTGGTTTTTCTTGAATGTGTAAGTGAATTTTGTTGTAAAAGTTAGAAGAAGATGTGAAAGGCTAATCAACGACATGACATGATTTGCCCAGTAGGTAAAAATGGACTGTTGGTTGATTGCATTGTGTTGTGATGTTGGACATCTGTATGGCCTGTGGAGTCGGCCTGTTAAATCCTCTCGTGTGACCACTTCCTGTAATTCTCAAACGAACAGAACCAATACTTTCGTTTAAGTTTTCCATTCACCTTTTTTGTTATCATTCTTCGTCAAAGAATTCCTAAAAAGAAAAAGACAGAAAATCATCGGGTTCGGTCGGGTTCTGCTTTGTTCTTTCGCCTCCATTCGTAGTCGTAGAAAAAGAAAAAAATTTCATCAGTCGCAGTCCACGAAGTCTATACTTTAATTAGAAAATACTTTAAAATATAAACAAATATATTTTTTGAAAATCTTAAAAAATATGTCGCTTTTTGGAGCATTACTTGGTGATTTTGAGGATGATGGTTACAATATGGGGTGAGTTTGAATAAAATTCACTTGAAAATTTTACAGTGTTGATTTTCAAATGTGGAAAATGTGAAAATCGATACATACCTACTTACATGCAAGAAGTCTAAGAAATCTATGGTTGGTAATGCATACACATAATCTAGGTTGACAGAAAAAGAAAACTACTATGCAGTTATATAAATCACATATATTCATATAAAATAATTTTTAATAAGATAATTTCACTTAAATGTGCACTTGTTTTGTATTTGGTTTTCTGCAGTAACCAGATCAATTCTATGAACATGAACATGCAAATGCGAAATATGAATCGCTTCATGAATAACATGATGATGCCCGATCCATTTAACATGCTCACTCCATTCGATGGGGGATTCAATGGCAACAACAGCTTAATGGAACGTGTTCCAATGCTTGGTGGTGGTGGGCTATTCGGATTCCCCGGCATGCCCAATATGAATCGTTTGATAAGCACTGGTAAGTTCTAGTTCAATTTTTGTTCTATTTTTAGCGATTTTCGATAAACGAATGGATGGAAATGTAAAAATAAAATTCTTACGGAAAAAATATTTTTTTTGTTTGTTTAAAATTAAAGCAGGTGGTAGAATTTAAATTGTCTCTTTTGACCCTGGCAGTGAACTTTTGTGTTTGATGAGAAATATCTAGATTTTTATTTTTATCTTTTTACAAAAATTTCGACAACTTCTTACTAGCTACATAAAGATACATAATAGCCGTGGTTTTTGAGAAAGTTTATAGCAACTCAGCATTCAGCAAACATTTTATACGCAAAACAGTTAATAACAAAACAATATAAAAAATTTTGTTTGTGTCTTTTTGGTAAAAAATTTGCTGATTTGCTGCTATTCACTCTCTGAGATAACACGGCTAATATGTAAATGGATGACGACGAGAAAGTTGCCGAGACCGAAGCAAGCACTTAATTTATTTTCGTTTCAGTACTCAGTATAGATGGTTTAATAATAGAAAACTATTTATTATGATATGTCTGTTTACATACATCATTAAAGTATACCTATACAAAAATAACAGTGAATAACTTTCCTTTTCATTAGGCACATACCTAATTCCCTACATAAATAAAAATCTTGTTTTGATTTTATTAATAGCTTGCTGTTTATTGATCTGATACCTACATACAATTCTTATTGAACATTTTTGTGTACAAAAAGTGATGCACACAAAAATTATTATTATATCTCTTTGAGAGCTAGAAGTTTTTACCATGCTTCGCAAAACTGACAGCAAATTGTGAAAATTTGTAGGAAATTTCACGTTGTAATTCTTAAAATTTCAAGTTTTTACTTCTCCGGCTTTTTTTGTCATAATAGTTTATTAATTAAAGATATTCATTAGATTTCCTTACGTTTCGACTGAGTTTTCAGTCTTCTTCAGGGGCACTTTAATGAAACAAAAATAAGAAAAACATTTGTATGTATACATTAGGTAATTATGATTTTAGAAATTTGTTTGATAAGTTTTGACTCTTTTAGCGAACAGATTAGTGAAAGTTCGCTATTTGTAATACTGTGATAATCAAATTCGCTAAAGTTTTGAAATTTGAAGCGAACTTTATTTTAGCGAATCGCTATTTTTGATACGAAATTAGCGAATTCGCAAAGTTTTAAGTTCGATTCGCTATTCATAATGAGGGCCTAAGACTTCATGTCATTCATTTTTCTTTGAACTCGAACGAATTTTTTACAGTGTACTTTGAGTTGCGAGTAACACATTGTAAGATTTTCCCTATTTTTTTTTTTTGATAGTTCATAACACGGAACTTTCATAGACGATACAATGGGTCTCAATGGTAAGTTCGGTTTGTGGATTTTTGGCAGGCCATAGATGGAGGGGGGCTGAGAAAGCAAGATACACAATGTATTTTATCCGTTTACTGTTCTCTAGTCTCTACATAACTACGATAAATTTACACATACATACTAAATAATTTTCTTTTTTCTTTATATATTTTTCTTTATTTCTCTTTAAATTTTAAACAGTTGTGTGTTGACTAAACTTCTAACTTAAAAGTGCTCATTGTACCTACTTAAACACTTTTTTTCTTTTTTAATTTTCTTTTTTTTTAATATTTATTTTAATATAAAAATTAAAAATAATTTCGTTGATAATTAACTGGAAGTCTAAAATCAAAATAACCTAATGTATACATACAAATGTTTTTCTTATTTTTGTTTCATTGTTTAATAAAGTGCCTCTGAAGAAGACTTTAACTCAGTCGAAACGTTGGGAAATCTAATGAATATCTTTCATCAATAAACTATTATGACCAAAAAAGCCGGAGAAGTAAAAACTTCAAATTTTAAATTTTAAAAATTGAAATGGTCAAAACACCTTAAATTAAAGTTGTAATTTGTATGCATTTTGCATTACAATTACCAAATACCTTGGTAGGTGTTTGGAAAAATCGCAGCTGAAGCGAAAACCTTAAGCGCTGATTGATTTTTTTTTGCTCGGTTCAACTCATCAACCCTTTCTCTATGAATCTCACATAAAAATTTTCAGACATATCAGTTGTTCAACTAGTGTTCACATTAGCTACAGTGGTCGTTCGACCGAGCAAAATATCAAAATATTTTAAAAACTTCGGACAGTCGTTCAACTTGTGTTCACATTACAAATTCTGTGACATTTCGACACGAGTTGATGAACTTGTTGATGAGTGTGAACCCCCCTAATTGCACACGGGGTGAGCCGGTGAGCAAAGCTGGCTAAACAATTCTGTATTCATTAACCGGCTCTAATTGTAGTAGTACTTTCAGTTTGAGAATCGAAAAAAAAAATAATTTCCTTTAAAATTTTCAGTTTTGCATGACAACAGATTTGTTTATTTTGCCTAGAAACGAACAACTGTGTATGTATTAGTAATTAAACTTTGCTATTCCGCTCGAAACAAGGATGAACATTTTAGCCCTTTCATTCCTCACTCTTCACCTCCCTCGCCTACAAACTTTCATTTCCCCAGTTTAATCCAGTTCGAAATTGAGCCTGTGTGTGATGTGATGACCCAGTAATGTCGAAGTACCTCAAAATTAATTGGAAATCTCTTATTGACTGATCACTCACCTAAGTTTGCTAGGTTCACTAGTCAAGTTTTAATTTAAAAATGTTGTAATTATGTAGGACATTAAAGAAAACTAGTCAGGTTAACCTACCAAATTTAGATCGGTGATCATTAAATAACAGATTTCTCTTATAATTTTGAGATACCTCAATATTACTACTTAAAATATTTGATATTTAATAGTTATAAACTTAGAACTGGACGTAGTTTAAGATCTCACTACTTTTTACGGCTGACTTGTAACGCAAAGATTTTTGTATAATGAAGAACTGGTTTTCTTTTTTAACATCTATGTTTTTGGTGGGATTTCACTTCTTTTTGCTAACATTTTTAATCAGGTGAAAATGGAGGGAAAAAACGCCCACTTAACCCATAAGAAAAAGTTGGTTTTTAATTTTTATATGCACTATAAGTCCAACCGCTCTGCTAATTTTCACCAGTCTAAAAGTGATGCATTTAAATGGTAGTAATTGAAAAGAAGTTGTAGATGCCATGTCCTCTACATTAAAAATCACATAATTTCAATTTTGTTCTTTGTATACACCTCAACATCAACTGCTCTACCAAATTTTATAATTCTACAAAAATCGGAAGTGCTCTATACAGGGTGTCCCTTAATTCGTCAATAGTATTTAAGGGCATGATTCTTGGGTTAATTCTAAAAAAAAAATTGTTGTACATTAAGAGCCTTTCTCCAATTTTGATATCATTTATTGGGGAATTTGGTGTACTCTGACCCATGTTTACGGCAAATGCGCTGTTAGTTATAATGATAGAAACTTCGTTTAGGCCTTTATTTTTAGAAGAAATACCAGCCTTTGTAACTGCGTTTCAATTTGTCAATTTTCTCCAAAAAATGAGTAGTCAACATGATGTTTTAATAATTTTTTTGAATGAATGTAACAATACTAAAAAATAAAAGTCAGGAACAAGTGTGCCGAAAAACCCATAGATTTTACAATAATTGTGTTTTAGCTTTAAGCCTAGTACTCAGCTTGAGTGTAAATGAAATTTCTATACAAAAGTGATATTTATTTCACAACTATGAAATTCATAACGAGAGCTGAGTACCCAAAATGTGAGAGCGAAATATGAACCGGTTCAAAATTAATTTCATTTCATAATTTTCATTTCCTAACGTACGACCACTAGGAAAAAATAATTGAAATGTGGAAAAGTGTGACATTTCACAATAAATTAAAATTAAAGTTGTAATAATTGAATAAAAAATCCTAAAGAATTATTTTGGATCTTATGATCGTTTATTTTAAATATTAAGTGTTATCGACACGCCAAAAATAAAACTATGGATTTAAAATAGTCTACTCAAGCATTTCAAGATTCTGTTAAGCTGTCAGACAAATCGAATAATTTATTTCATTCAAAGTACTAAAAATTTTCAAACTGGGGACTGAAATTTCACGTGGATAATTAATTATGGTTTCACAATGCTTATTCACGTGAATTTCAAACCGCTTTTATTTTTCATTTCACTCAGTTGTTAGTATTAGGCTTTAAGCTCGAAAAGCTATGAATAAAAAATGATATGTGTGGTTATCGAGAATTTTTATTTTATGTGTGAACTAAAACAGTTATAACAGGTGTGTGAATGAGTCCTCTTTGATTTTGTATGCATGCTGGAGCCCGTTTTCGTATTTCACTTATATTGATATTAATGATTTTAGCTTCTGCCTCACTTCTGAGGACGCTTTGAACATGCGCTCTTCTAATTCACTTTAAGTTGCTATTTTTTGTTGAATAAATGATTTATTTCATTCTTCCCCATTCAAAAACATCCAATATTGTAGGGTCAGGTGATCTTGCAGACCATTGAACTGTTCTACCTTTTTGCTATCCAACGATTACCGCTTACTCTTCATTTTGTCAATTTTTAACCTCTCGAGCAAAGTGGGCTGAAGCACCATCAAGTTAGAAATAAGATGAAGCTAGTTGAATCTATAGAATGTCTTTCAATAGTTCTGATAAATCATTTTGCAACAACTGCAGTTTGTAGAATTCAACTTAATTGGCTACTAAAATTTGCATGTATTCAACCCAATAATGTCAGAGTGCACCCGTTATAGCTGTTTTAGTAAAAAAACATACTTAAAAAATTTTCTTAAACCACACAAATAATTTGTATTCATAGCTTTTCGAGCTTAAAGCTAAAAAAAAAATATTTTTTTTAATTTTACCTGCCGCTGTTTTTCCAAATTATCATACAATCTATGGATTTTTCGGCAAACTTGTTTCTGACTTTTGTTTTAGTATTGTTACATACATTCAAAAAAATTATTAAAACATGATGTTGATTACGCATTTTTTGGAGAAAATTGACCCCAAAGTCAAAAAATTAGCATGGGCAGGAAAAATGGAACAGGCTAAAAACTGAATATCTTTAGACTCAGAAAAGATATAAAATTTATTACAATGCAGTTACAAAGGCTGGTATTTTTTTCTAAAAACAAAGGCCTAAACGAAGTTTTTATTATGATTACTAACAGCGCAATTACCGTAAACATGGGTCAGGGTACACCAAAATAAGACTTATTAAATCCCCGGTAAATGATATCAAAATTGGAGATAGGCCCTTACTGTAGAACAATTTTTGTCTTATAAATACACCCAAGAATCATGACCTAAAATACTATTAAGGAACACCCTGTATATTTAATTTAAACTCTGCCAAAATGGGTGGATGATGAAATATAAAATCTGAATATAAAATCTCAAATTTTTAATTTTTCCCTTTGCATGCTTGCTAAGTCCTATCGCTGTACCAAAATTCATCATTCTACGGTAGTCAGTGCTTCATATAATTGATATTAATTCTATAAAAATGGGCGGGTGCCACGCCCTCTGAATGTAGAAATTTTAAAATTTAGCATTTGCTTGCACTTCAAGCCCTACTGCTCTACCAAATTTTATAATTCTACGATAGTTAGAAGTGCTCCATATAATTCATATCAATTCTGCAAAATGCAGAATGCCACACCCCCAAGTGTAGAATCTTAAATTTCAAAATGTTGCCTTTTGTTTTCACTTTAAGTGCTACGGCTGTACCAAATTTGATCATTCTGCAATAGTCAGAAGTGCTGCAAATAATTATATCAATTCTATGAAAATGGACGGGTCACGCCTCCTTAATGGAAAATCTTAATTTTTCGATTTGTTCCTTTATATAACCCACAAGGCCTACCGTTGGGCGAAATAACTAGATTCTACAATGTCGAGAAGTCAGTTCCGGTTTTTGTGATTTTTGCAGTCATAAATCTCAGGAACGGCTTATGCTAAAAAGTTCAAAGAACAATGGGCACTTTTGTATGGAGTGCGTCCTATGGATGTTACACATTGTGACCTATATCATTTTAAAGGTCTCGATGAGTGCTATAATTTGTTGCATTGGTAAAAGTTTGTATCTCGTGCAGGGAAAGTGTTATGGTCGTTTATGTAATCGTAAATGCATCTTTTATTTATCGTATAACTTCGGAACGAGGTGACCAATTGAAGTCATATTCACACAATATGTTAAATGTTGTTAGATAAAAGTTTCTAATTATGAACGGATCCGGTAGGTTTTCAAGTTATTGACAAAAATTCTCTATTAAGCAAAATCGCTCATATTCAAATGGAACATTGGTTTATTGCAAAAAAATAAAATCAAAATATAACTTGACAACAGCGCCACCACCGGATCCGTTCATAATTAGGAACTATTATCTAACAACACTTAACATATTGTGTAAATATGACTTCAATTGGTCACGTCGTTCCGAAGTTACACGATAAATAAAAGATGCATTAACGATTACATTAACGTCCATAACACCTTCCCTGCACGCGATATAAACTTTTTCCATTACAATAAAAGATAGTACTCATCGAGACCTTTAAAATAATATAGGTCACAATGTTACATCGATAGGCCAAAATGCCTATTGTCCTTTGGCAAGGCGTCTGTGATTGATGACCTGATCTGCTTAGCTCATCAATAACTGCGACTTTTAAGTCATTGGTACTGACGTTAGAGGCGGAAGAAAATCGCCTGAGTTTGATCCTGTAAAAAGGCTGTAGTGCCAGAACTTGGCTTGGCTCAGAACTCATCGTAGTGGAAAATCCCGTACAAATTGCCACTACGAACGGATTCGGTTGTAGATTTTTATGGATTCGTAACAAGTTTCCGATTACGATGGAATTTGTGATAGCGCTTATTCTTATTTTAAGATTGAAATAAACTTGAGGGCAGGTCCTGGACTCACTCCTATTAAATTCTTAAGTTTCGTCATTTTCAACTACAGGAAATAATCAGGATATTTATTATATAAAAAATAGACAGTCAGTCGTATAAATAAGACGTATTTGGTCGTATGTTGGGCTTGTATTTTTCCCAATCGTAAAATATAATCTTTTTTGGTACAAAGTTTTTGAGAATTTACTAATAGAGACATTGCGATGCTGGTATTTAAACTAGACCACATAATTAACAATTGACATGGCGAATTATCAAAAATTGTTCGATAAGAACACACATTCCCCTTTTCGCCATGTCTTTTGATGATGATATTGTTAAATTTAAATACCAGCTTCAAAATGTCTCTATTTATAAATTCTCAAAAGCTTTGGAACAAAAAAGATGACATTTTACCATTTAAAACCAAATATGACTTAATAATACGAATTTCGTAATTGGGGTGAGTGTCTAAATTGACTTGAATAATTTGTACTTTAAAACTCTAAAACTGTTATCACAAAAAAAAGTAATCACAAAAAACGGGAAACCGTTCAAATTATAGAAAATATAGTTCATATTAAGAATTCTGAATTCATCGATTTTGCTGATAATGATAGTAGCCGTGTTTTTCTGTGCCCTTATCTACGCTTCCAATGAACATATTTTGAAAAATGTGTTTCTGGTTGAAACCATTTTGAAAAAAGGGAAACGTCAACATATATTGCCTTGACGATGAAAATCATTAATTGCCTTTCGTCTACCGGGCAATATTGCCATTGCAAAAGTGTCCCCATTGGCAAGGACCGACTCAATTTATTGCCTCAAATATTGCGAATGGCGCCGTTGGGTAACATGGAGAATCATTGCTGTTTTCAGATTAGAAACGTGAAAGATCAACCCGATCTTTTTACCCTTACCCAGCAGTTCCATTGGCAATATTTGAGGCAATAAATTGCCTCGCTGATTGCTATTGCCTTAAATGCTGCAAATGGCGTCCCTTTGGCAATGCGCTATTGCCCCGTTGATGAAAAGCAATAATTGCTTTCCATCGCCGAGGCATATTTTTACGTTTCACCCTTTTCAAAATGGTTTCTACCAGATTTTGTATACCTTTTCTTTCATTTTGACAATAAAGATCGGAATCCCCAAACAAAGCGTTAAACCTTAACTACTTAGACCTACTTTTTGCAAAATGTACAAAAGTGAGAAATTAAAATGTTGGCTAAAGAAATCTGCTTGCAAAAAAAAACATACAAAAATTGTTCTGACAGATAACTATTAAGCCACCATAAACAATTGTCAATTGTTTTTTAGCAAAGCAGGTGTCTTCAGTAAATATATTTATTTCTCACTTTTGTACTTTTTGGCAAAAGTAGGTCTATGTAGTCAAGCCTTAAGGTACACCGATACACCAGCGGCAATTTGAAAACGACTTAGGCCTAATTTATTCACTCCAAAGTTAAACATAACTTTGGGATTTTTACAGTCAACGAGAAACAGTTTTTTTCACTCGAAGTTGACGTTTTCAACTTTAGATTTTCAACTCTAGAGTTGATGAACGAAATAGTAGATATTAGTGAGTAAACTTGGGAGTTTTTATCATTTCTGTTTATTCATTCATGATATTTAGTTGTGTGAACTTTTCACTTTTGACTTCGAAAGGAAAAAATCATAAAATAAATAATAATCAAATAAAAATAGAGCTCTGTTTTAATTGAAATAATAAAATAACAAATGTTTCGTGTAAATTACCTACTTCTTCGAGAATTGGGCGTCATCTTTTTGGAGCAGCGAAGATGATGCAGAGGAAGAAAATGTATCCTTTGAAAGGCGGCAGTATAAATAGCTTCCCGTGTTGGTATCGATAAATAGGACGACCATGATTTCATTTATCGTTCTCGCCTCTCAAAAGCAACGACAATTATGTTTTTTTCTTATTTAACAAAGGATTCATTGCCTTTTGACGAAAGACATAACGGAAAATATCGGTTTAAAAAAACAAAAACAGGTTATCGTTCGATCACCGGAATCAAGTATCTTCGGGCGCGGTTAGTACTTAGATGGGGGACCGCATAAGCATTGAGTTTTTTGTCTTGGTATTCTTTTGACTCTGCGCTTCAGATGGAATGAAAAATCCATTCCAATTATTCGGAATAATTAAAAATCGACAATAATGGTTTATCCCGAGTATTTTATTAAACAAGGAAACACAAAATTCTTATTCCAAATATTTTGAATATCTAAAATGAATAAAATGAATAATGCAAACCAAAAGTTGAAAATGACGTCTTGTGTGTCATACTTAACAAATGAGAATCACGGTCGACTAGTCCAGGTATACTTGGTTCATGACTGCTACAATCAGCATGCAATTTCTGCGTTCAAGATCGTATCCAAAGCGATTTGGATAGATTTGTGTTGTAATTCCTTCTGTAAAAAGCTATTGCAAGGTATCCACCGTCTCGGATAGGTTCCTTAACGCAAGGAACGTCGATGGGAAATTTTTGTTTTAAAAAATTCCATTTAATGCAATTGGCACAGCAAATCCCTTCAATTTTATTCACCCCTATAAAAACTGATCAAATTTAACTGGGATCAAATTTAACCAAAATTTTAATGCAATTGACACACGGCCTTGGTAACTAAATTATCAATAATTTTTGTTACTTTTAAGGGCGTCCCCTGAAAAATAAGTTTCGCTGCATTCTAGCCCCACAGTGTAAACATTTTACATTTGTGAGTGTAATGTCACACAGCACCGTTTTTTAAAACATCAATATAAATACCCAATAATTATTTTTTATTTTGATAAGATTTATTCAAATACATATTTTAAATAGTACATATGTCTTTGCCACCCTTCGCCTTTTGGGTTGTAAATAGATACGTAATTATATTCTGTTTTATCATAAACATTAACAAGGTTTACATTATTCACTTTTAATTTTTTTTGTATAGATATTGGAAACAATGGTGCATCTTTCTGTTCGTCTAGCGTTATTTCGATGTCATCCGGTCCAGATGGGCGTCCACAAATCTATCAAGCTACAAGTAGCACCAAAGCTGGTCCCGGTGGAATCCTTGAGACACGCAAAACTGTTCAAGATTCTTCCAGTGGTGTCAAGAAAATGGCAATTGGTCATCATATTGGCGAACGAGCCCACATCATCGAAAAAGAACAAAACATACGTTCCGGTCAACACGAAGAACGTCAAGAGTTTATTAATCTAGACGAAGAAGAAGCCGATAGCTTTGATCGCGAGTTTACCAGCAAAGCTCGTATGCATACTACTCCAGCTATTGAAATGATACCTGGAGGTGGCCATCACTCTCCACATCACAGGCAATACCAAAGAGCATTACCTGCTCTTCCAGCACCTCCAACTACAAATACAAGGTAAATCATTAATTTTAATTTTGTATTTTAAGCTTTGTTTGTCGTGGCGTTCCATTTGGTTTCTGTTTTCAATCCTTAATAAACTAACACCTTCCTATCAACATACTCATACGAATTCGAGTTATTATGTGCCTGTCGAAAAATAGAAATTTAAAATCACCGCCAAATTTTTCACAAATAAAAAAACAACCTGAATTTTCCTTCGATGATTGTTACTCAAACAAAGAAATATCTTCACCTTTATTTTTGCAGATATAATTATTATTAATTTAAATAAAAATGGTAATAGTGAGAGAAAGAGACAGATAGGTATGCAAACTAATTAACATTCGAATTTTCTTATATATAAATCTATAGTTAAATTTTTGTATTTCATTTGTTTGTATTTCAATATTTTGTTTGTTTTTCTTTTTATATCATATTTGTCTTTTTTGTTCCATTTATTTATTTCATTCAATAAATATGAAGAATTTTGAGTATAAAACACAGCATCGAAAAGAATTTAAAATTGAACTTTATTGTTAAGCTTGCATCCATCATTTCTGTTCCCTTTTTGTTACATAAATATACGCCCAATTTACATATAACTCACCTTTAAAAATAACTACTTCAACCAAAATATGCTACAGAAAATAATATCACATTTGTTTTTCATCAACGCCTTATTTTTTAAAAAAAATAATCAACATAAACACTTAATTGAAAACAAAATGCAAAAAAAATCTCGTCGAAACGTTCTACTACAATTCATACTTCCAGTAGCACTTCGTCTTTGTCATCGTCGTCGAAGTCGTCAGCAAAAAAATCTACAGCCACTTCTTCAGCATCGACAGCAACAAATACACAAAAGGCTCAATCACCATCGCCAGTATCATCACCGGTTAGACGAGCTGCATTGAGAAATGCGTCTATAGCTACTCCGCGTAGGCCGCTGCGTACCCCAACTTCATCACCGTTGGCTCTAACTACGTCTGGTCATAATACTACATCGACAACAACAAGGTTTGTTACACAACTACAAATAAATTATAGAGTATATAAATTGTATAGTACTCTTGATAACAACAACTCTTTCTACAACCATGCAAATTATATTAAATTAAATTTTATATATAAATCGTCATATTTCTATGTTATATAAGGATTACACATGAATGCACGTTTTAATTACGACTTTTAGAAGTCATACAGGAATGTTTAAACTTCAGATAAACCTTTAGTAAATTCTATTATGCGCAAAACGAACCAATATCAGTTCAGTGAGCTATATTATACTTTCTTTTTTCATACGGTATATGTATGTATGTAAAACATATTTCAATTTTTTCTCAAGCTTATGTAAGTTTCTAAAATTTACTATAAATAAGCATTGAGTTTATACCTTCAATGCTTTGAGTAACTCATACAGCGGTTTATAGAGGCATACTTTTTCTGAAGTAACATACGGAAATGCACCTTGTGTAAGTAAAACGTATTGTTAGTTTAGAGTTAGAGCTAAGTCCATTGTTATATCATATAAAATGAAACAAAGTACAAAAAAAAAACTTTTGAATTTATTAAAATGGAGTATTATCTACATACATTAGGGTGTCCCTTATTAATCAAATAATTTTTTTTTCAAATTAGGTACCCCTTAAATCGAAAGTCAAGGTAAAAAAAAAATGGAGGTCCGTCAAGCTGCGTCGTCCACAACAGAAATTCAAAAATCTAATGATGCAGGAATTAAGCGCTTATTATGCGCTTATTTGGTACCCTGATCCGGGCGGAGCACTTAAATGCCTCCCCATTGAAACCCGTAGACCAACCAACTTGACGCCAAGCTTCGTCGTCCACACCTATAAATACAAACAATTTCAAAATTCTAATGATGCGGGAATTAAGCGTTTTTTTGGGGCTCATACATTACCACAATCTTAAATTTAGTATTCCACGATTTCACCTTGAAAATGGGCACCGAATGTGACATAAATTGGAGACTTGCTATATTGACAATAAAAAGAAAATAAAACAACTCTGGTTAGGCGTTTGGTCATTTGAAAATGTGTCAAGTTTTGTCTATCTACTCCCACTGGTTTGGTTTTAACAGGGCAAACAATTTTTTTTTTATGAAGTCAATCCTCTCATCTGGGTCCACTACAACGATAACGACTTCAAATACAAAATTTCAAAATTCTAATGATGCAGGGACTCATACATTACCTCAATTCGGGCGGAGCACCTAAATGCCTTCCCACTGAAACCCGTGGACGACCCAGCTTGACGTCAAGCTGCGTCGTCCACACTTTCAAATACAGAATTTCAAACTTCTAATGATACACGAATTAAGCGCTCCTTAGGTGCTCATACATTACCCGTGGACGACCCAACTTGACGTCAAGCTGGGTCGTCCACGGGTTTCAGTGGGAAGGAATTAAGGTGCTCCGCCCGGATTGGGGTAATATATGAGCACCTAAAAAGAGCTTAATTCGTGCATCATTAGAATTTTTAATTTTTTTGTATTTCAAGGTGTGGACGACTCAGCTTGACGGAACTAGAAAATGGACGATGTGATTAATCTAATCCTCTAAAGTTTTACTTTTCCCAAACAAATGAGAATGCCCAAAAATATATGAGCAAAAAACCAGTCGATTAAGAAATATCATATGTAGATTGAAAGGCCATCAATTGAAGAAAACAAATATTAATTTATTTTCTCAGAATGTTTTCTCCGGGACTGGCCATGTTTCTTCATATAAATAGAATAAAAAGTGACAAATCTACATGTCATGGTGGATCCATATAAATAAACAGATCCGCACAGGACAATCAAACCTGCAGCCATTAGCTGGCGCTATCTTTGTTTACAAAATGGCGGCTGTCACCATATCTAATAAGACAAATAATGAATGAAATACTTGAAATCGTAAGAATTCGAATCAGTGTCCGTTATAAAAAGTAAATAATGTAATAATGAGTAACTGACCCATGTGCCGCTATATATGTATAAATCCATCTCACTGTATTTCACACTATAACATATCGCTTTTAAATCATAAGAAACGCGGTATTCGCAATGTAGCTTCCTTGTGCAAACGTTGCCAGTTATGGGGACTATTGTTGAAAACGTTATTTCATATTTGAAGCCTACTAAGAATGTGCAACTAAATAGAAACAGAGTTTCGATTTACAAATTTTCTAAAGGACAATACTTCCGAAGAAAAATTTTCTAAAAAAAAAAAAAAAAAACGGATAACAGTACAACTGTATTTATTCTTATACTGGCATACTTATCAAAATTGGAACTTCTTTACCTTTACTACGTTACTGTAAATTTCCGAAATGAAATTGTTAAAACTAAGAATTCCCAACGACCCAGTGGTGAATGTCCGCAATGTTTTACTTTCATAGTACCTCGGTATCGCTGCTAGACCGATAGATTCAGTATAGGTACAAGGCTTTAGTGATGTAAATTTGGAGCTGTTTTGGTGGGATTATTACTCCTGTTGCATTTTGAAAGTGCATTTTGGTGGTGTTAGGGCCGAGACATCATTGCCAGACCGATGGCATCTAGTTTGCACTGATACAAATGACATGGCCACAAAATTTGGAGCGATATAAAACACTGAGTAAATGTTCACTAGCTCTCCGACTATAATATCATTTTTACTCCTTAAAACATCCCATTACAAAAATTTTGTTGAAAAAAAATTATTTATTTGGGTTTTGAAATTTTTTTACTTTACCTTTGTTTAACTTTTTTTTTATATTTAAAAAAAAAAAACATTAAACTTAATTCAAATTGCATATTTTTACGTTTATCCTTTTTTAACAATTTTTTTTTTCAAAAAACTACGCCTCCTACTCAAAGTTATTTTGTTGTCGATTTTTGTTAAACAATTATATATACATATGTGTACACTAGGGTGGTCGTTATAAAGTTCATTTTGAATGACGCACCCCCCTAATTTCTTCTAAATAATTTTTTCCTATAAAATTTTCGGTCATTTTATTAACGTTTACCCGGCCCTCAAGGTGTCTGAAATTTTATATGGGAAATCCCATGTAATTTTTGTACATCCAACTTTAAAAATTCATAACTTTAGTAATGATTGATAAAGACAATTGAATATATATAGTAACTTTTGTCATGTTTAAAAAAATGTATTAAACAAAAATGTACAACATTTATTGAAATTCAAAATTAAATTAAAAAAGATATTTTTGTTTAAATGGCTATAACTGTGCGTCATTCAAAATAAGACAATGACCTTTAAAACGACCACCCTAATGTACATATATTATGTACCAATATAAACCCGCATTCAAAAATGTATGTTAACATTTTTTTTTTCAATTTTTCTACCTGTAGGCGAAACAGGAAATTACATTGAGCGGCAAAATTAGTACATACAATAATTTCAAAGCGAAAAAAGGGTGTTGTTTTTCTATGTAGGATAAATGCACATGCAATCTCTTGAAACCATCGATCCAAAATTTAAATTTAAACCTATTTCTTTTTTTTTTAATTACCAATGTCACGAGAATATACCTCGATGAGCGCTTTGCGCAATATCAATCTCTCAGCCAAAATTTTGGATTTATTTGAGATATTCCAAAGAAGGTGTAGTGAAAAGACGGCAAACAACTTTTTAATTGAATTGTATCTAAGTTTTTTAACGGCATTTAGGATACTATTAACACGTTTCTTGTAAGTGTTTCATCAGGCATAGCTAGTTTCTCAAAGTTAAGCTTATAATTTAATTAACTTCGCTTAGCAATGATTGAAGAGCGATTAACCGATCTGGCAACTATTTCAATTGAAAAATACATTCTTAGTCGCATTGAAGAAGAAGAAATCGCTACATGATTTGGAAAAATGATTTTGTGTCAAAATTGTGTAAAAATATTATTTTATCGAAAACCTTTATTGTTTTTAAATAAAATCCTATGAAAATGTTAATATTGTCATTAACAAAACAACATTTCTTTCCTTTTTTTCCTAGGGCGCCAAAGTTTCGAGATTAGGCACATATCAGTATTGGTTACACATTTTTAATGTTTACCTTATTATTAATTTTATTTTTCATTCTCACGAGATACGGCACTTATTCTAAAAAAAAAATCGTGTACAGAGAAAAGAAAAAGAACCCGAATGATCAACAAAATAACCAACTTGTGTGCGGCTAGTAAAAATGCCAGTTGTCTCAAAATGCAATTTATAAAGACAAACCCCTATATTGGATGGGCATGATCATTTGACAAATATCAATAAAAGGAAATTGAAAACAAAATAAAAGATAAAGAAGCCTGAAGTCGAAAGTAAGAATATTAAAAAAACTTGCTCTTTTAGCAAACAGCTTTAACGTCGCTATAAATTGAAGATGTACACAATAATATTATGAATTTGTTATTAAAATAGCGAAAAAGCAAGCATTTAAAATAGCAAGAGCTAAAAGATAAAAGTTTGCCATCTGATGTGTTTGATAATTATAAATTTGTGAACAAAAAAATTGAAATCAGCGATTTTCTTAGAAATTTGTTTTGTATTAACAAAATTTCTTGAACATAAAAAAAAGAAAATGATATGCCAACTACTTCAATATTGAGGTACAGAGAAACAGAATTGCGGGATCCATTTTGTTCGTGTTCTTTTTCACCGTAGTTCTAGGTAAAATTTATATCTAGAGCTCGATTCTGTTTCACGAATCCAAAACCTACACTTTCGATTAAGGGGTGTCCAATTCGAAAAAATAATGAATGGGAAATAACGCACACCCTAACGTGCATATTTTAAGAAAATCATTATATTTTCGATTTTTTTAAAACATGTATTGCGATCACGTCTATTCTCTTTTTTTTTCTTCAGTGCCCAATTTTTCGTCATCTAAGTTTCTGAGTAAAACTCGAGTATAACTTTAATTCTGTTAATGACTAACAGTGCGTAACAAAATAAAAATATAACGATGTATTTAGCTGAATTTTACTCTAGTGATGATGGATTTAGCTGATTGTTACTCTAGTCTTTTATTAGTCTTTCATTATGTTATCTTCGTCTGGCAGATGGAGAGTGGTGCATTAGATTGTTTTTTTAATAAAGGTGCAAAATAAGGGTTGATTGAGTAATATAATATAAGTGGGTACTCGTATAATCAATATTTTTCATGTTTGTTTTTAAAGAAGAATAGATAGTTAGATTTATTAGGAGAATAGTTAATACAACTCAGCTACCCAGTTTCTTGCCAAACCCTATATTCTATGCCAAGGTGAAAAAGAAAATGAGACTCAATAATTTATTTATTTTTATTTATTTTATTTCATCATAACTTGTAATAACATCAAATAACGATATATGTTGATTGTTTTTTTTTTCTTATTATAATAAAAAGAATTATCATTTTACTATCATAAAAACTGATCTCCAAAAATAAGTAATGCCCTAAAAATATTTGAATTTAACTTAAGAAATACTGAAAAGCACCACTCTCTTATTGGTCTCACCCAAATATTCAATCAAAATTTTTTCTAGTATTATCTTAAAAACCCACTAAATATTTTAACAAATCCTTTTTTATAGAGACTGGCGATTGTATAATCCTCGCTTCTACCGTACATAGACAATTTATACTATCCATCAACAGTTGTTGTTGTTAACGACAAAATGCAAAACAAATTAAATCTGCAAAATTAAATTATTATACATAGTTGAAAACAACAAAAGTAAGCAAATTGTTTTGAGTGTAGCTTTCGGGTTAAAATGGATTAAATCGCTTCCATTTCTCAGTACTAAACTCTGAAAAGTTTTGTTGCATATTGAATTTTATTTTCAAAAACTGTGTGTCGGAAAGTGTACTTTCCAAGTTTTATCCCTACTAATGCTTCATTTAAAAAGTGTACTAACATACATACTATTTTCATGTAAACATTATCAGAGCTAAAAATGTCTTCTTTTTTTTGTATGGCCTGAAGTTCACCTTTGCTTTAAATATCGGATAACTACAGTAATGGTTTAATGAAAAAAACAAAATCGAGATTTAAGTTAAATTAACATAATCACAAAGAGGATACAAATGGTCCAACAATTATTACTGAATCCTTAGAAATAAACAGGTTAACTATAGAGATGAAATAAAATTAATTTACAAGATGCTTTATCCCGGACGGATAGAAAGCGGGTTTCACACGTCAGACATTTACATCTATAACGAAAAATTGTTAAAAAAAAAGTTCTTTAAATCTAAAAAAAAGAAAATGTATTTCTAAATTATTTTTGAATAAGAATTTTGATATGTATGTAAACGTAAAGGGTTTTCCATTAAGGGCGGGACGGTTTTAAAACTGAATAAAACAAGTTGTATAGAGTTATCAGTAAGGTTTTATCTTTATTTGAGAGCCCTATCAATGTCATTATGTATTAATAACATCGTTGAAATGGCCGCCGCGGCTATGCTGGGTGTGCGCGGAAAGGTCCAGTTTTCGATGACTTTGGCGCATAAATCAGGCTGAATTTGACCGATGGCATCGATTATGTTGTCTTTGACTTAAGAAAGCCCCACACGAAAAAGTCCAAAGGGGTCAAATCTCACTATCTTGGTGGCCATTTCACGTCGCCTCGGCGCGAGATTATCTTGCCATGAAACCGCTCGTGCAGAATATCGATTGTGTCTTGAGCTGTTTGGCACGTAGCGCCCTCCTGTTGAAACCATATGTCTTCGGTGTCCATATCATCCAATTCAAGCCACAAGAAGTTGGTGATCATCGACCTATAGCGATCGTCGTTGACGGTGATGGCCTCGCCAGCTTTAGTAACTGATTAGTAACTGATTAAAAGACGATATTTTGACAGAAAGTAAAAGAAACAATATGGCCGCCACGAGCTGTCAAAATCAACCCGTCCCTATTGGAAAACCCTTTATATGCTCTATAGGGTTGAGAAATTTTCCTACATACAAAAGTCGGTATATTTTTGATTATCCTCGTATAGCAAATCTCAGTTTCAGTTTCGTTAGATCCACCATAAAAGGAAACATTAAAATCAAGTGTCATAATATGTTCGTATTGCACTGAAATACATTTTTCAGTTTGAACTTTATGAAGACTCAGGAGTTCATGTCAACTTGTACGACAAGTCTACGCCGTGCTTAAGAACCACATAAAATATCAACAAATATTTCAAATTAGTTCTTAACAATAACTACAACAACAAAATAGTTACGCAGAGTTTTGTAAAACTCACCCACACAGAATACAAGTACCGCTACCCAGGACCAATCAATAATTGGCATTCACACCGCGCTCCGCATATTTGTTGCATCCACGCAATTATCTTAATCAAACTAACTTCTGGGGCACCCGGTATAATATTATTTATTGATCCGCAACATGATATGGAATCTTAAATCATTGAGCTGAGGAAAACATTTTCATACATATAATTGTGTTTTTTTTTTTGTAATTAAATTAAGTTTTGGGTTTTTTTTTTAAACTAAATTTGATCTTGCTGTAAAATATTTGCATTGATTTTTTTAATTTGAAAAATTGAATTGTCAAAACTAAATTAAATATTTGTTATTATTTTGCAGCGTTCATCCACACCCGTATAACAACGCAGCTGCACGTCGTAACTTTCGTTCCAAACATACAAAACATCAACAGCAACATCAACATCAAGAACAACTATCTGATGAACCACCACAGCAAAAACAACCACAACACAATGAACAGCAAGAGTCTCATGATGACGAATCAAACTAAGCCTAAGAGACTTTGAATATTACCTTTAATGAAAAAATAGATTTAATTTTTGTCTTATACATAAAAAGAATATTATGTATGTATATCTTCTATATTACCTTGAAATTAAAAACAAAAAAAAAAAACAACTTAACTAAAGTAAAAAACTCATTCATTCGGCGCTGCGAAATTTAAAAACAAAAAATCATTCACTCGGCGCTACGCAAGGGGTAATTTCATTTAAGAACATACAAAATAAAGGCAACACTGTTTATCAATGCCAACCATCATTAGAAAATTAAATATTGTTTATTTAATTTTGTATTTGTAAACATTTGCTTTCCTTTACTAATTTAATTAAAAAAATAATATCATAATTCTTTTTTAGTACATTTCTACTACGTTTAAAACAAAATCCTTAAGCTTATAACAATTTATTTATTTAACTTTTTTTTTGTTCAAATTTAAAAGAGCATAAAGAGTTCTAATGTTAAACTATTTTTATATATAGCTGTTACACTTAAATAGTATCACTATGAATCATAAATCTTAGATACAAACAACAAATATTCCTGGCATTTAGGTATAGGTCTAAACTAAAAAAGAAATATATATAGAAAAAGGAATAGTTACATAAATGTTTACAATAATTAAAAATTACAGTCAAAATTATGGAAGAGTTTTAAATTTAAAAACTTGATGGAACAGAATCGCTTTTGATTTATTCAAATTCAAACATCTGAAATTACCTTTCTACATTGTGTTATATGAATTATTAATTCTTTGTTTATAAAGCGATCAAAACAAAAAAAAAAAAGGAAAAATCGAACGAATGAGTGGACAAATTAAGATTGTATAAATAAAATGATATGAAACGTAAACAACTACATCAGTTTTTTCATTATTTTCATAAGGACTCGCCAACAATTTTTGTTTAACTTGTGCCATTGTATATAAGCTATATAGTAATCTCGTCAACATCGACGACTGTTGTTGACTCACGTAGTTTCGAAATCCACCAATTTCTAACACATTTTGTTCAGGAAAAACATTTGAAAATCGATGAAATTTTTCAATTTTGAGAACGGGAGAGCAGTGTTGATAGAATGTGAGATAAATGGCACACATGCGCCGCAACTGTCAAAATCAAGCCTAAAAATAAAAACTACTCTATGATATTACTAAAGTTTATATACAATGCTTGTGCTCTTACATAAACACCGTTCATAAACGTCAATGAAAAAGTTAAATTGAAAGAGTTATAATAAATCGCAGTTCACAAAAGCCGAAAACTTGCGAATCTGAAGTCATGTAAAATATAGAAAATGTGTTGCAAATCTACAGCAATGCCAGAAAGCTTCATACAAATGTCGCAAATGCATATGCAATCAAGGTGCATTGCGCGACTTCACGTTGGTGTACAGACAATATGCTAAAAGTCGGCAATCACCCATATTTTTTAGAAACTGCGGTTGGCTCTAGGAAGAAACCCGTCGGAAAGAAAAAATTCTCCAATTTCATACGAGTCGGAGGACTCCAGATCGGATTGTCTGAAGAATAGCTCGTAGCAAAAATATTCCCTCTGATTCGAGGGATATATAATAAATTGAACATTTCAAAAACAAAATTGGCTCCTATTGCTTTTGCGATCCCGCCATAATACGAACTTAATTCATCGTTAAAGCTGGAACCACACCTTTCTCGTGTGTGGAGTCGTGTGTCCGTGTCGTTACATACGCTACACAACAATACGAGACAAATTTGGTTCATTTATTAATTACTTTGACCCTGGGTGATAAACAAATTTCGAGTCGAATTTATACCAAATTTGACTTTTTTCTATGGGTTATACTCGACGACTATAACACCCCTGTTCTGAATTTCGTATTTGATTTCGGTTAGTTGTTTTTATTTTCCTTGTTCAAATTCGGTTAGTTGTTTATTTATTTCGTTTTGCGAAATCAGTTTTCATAGAAATCACTACAAATATTCTGATTCTCAATTCGACAAACAAAAGCTAACCGAATTCAAATCGTATGATTTTGCCTTAAAACTGATTACGCATGTATATTGGAATCGAATTAAACAAACAAAACCCAATTTGAACACGGTAAACAAAAACAACAAACTTAAAATAAATGTAAAATTCGACCGGAAATCAGAACAGTGGTGATAGACTGAATTCGACTCTAAATTCGTTTATTACTCAGAGTTAACATGAGACGGAACGACAACGAAACTTTCAACTGTCATAAATAATTAGCATGGCGATAAACAAGAGCACCCACACTGATGCAATGCAACTTGGGATGTTAAATAGGGACTATTTCACCGTTACTCCGAATCGCATCGCTTCAAAGGGTGCTCACGTTTCTTGTGATGTAAATAAATTTTGAAAGGCGAAAGTTTCGTTGTTGTGTCGAATCTTACGCGTTGGTATGGGAAAGTTTATAAAAGCTCTCCCAAACCAGCCATCGTTCATGGCCTGTGGAGCCGGGGTGTTAAGATTGCACAGTGCACCTTCCGGTGACTATCGAAAAGAGGCTTTCTAACAAACCAAACATTTTCAGATACCTTTTAGGTTATACGTTATTGCATCTGCTAAGATTTAAGAAGTGATTACAATTTAATTTTTACCGGATAGTTTTCATTCATAACACCGATTAATACGAGTATTCATGCAACGGCGTAAAACCCAGATAAGCCATATCTTTTCAGAAATGAACTATCAACATTTGTATGAAAAAAAAAATAAAATCCGCAGAAATAAACCTGATACACTGGGATAAGTCATTTGTGACGTTCAATTTGATAATTTCTCACGTTTACGCAAGTATTTTTAAGGGGTTGATTATGTAAAAATCTTGCGGAAAATTATCTCGTTGCATGAATACTCTTAAGGCTCTCCCAAACCAATGCGAAACATTCGTTGCGGCGAAGAAACATTCGTCAGTCAAAACTATTTCATATGTTTCTCCGCCGCGTTGGTGTGGGCACTCTCATATATACCCATGTAAATAAATTTTGACATGCGAATGTTTCTTCGCCGCAACAAATGTTCCGCATTGGTTTGGGAGAGCCTTTAATAATTGACAAAGTGTAAGGAGAGCTTAAGGATAAACACGCCGTGCTAAAAAATGTTTTAAGCACCTGCATATGCCATTTGTTTGACACATCCCGAGTTCGAGACTCGAAAGTGTTTATTTTTGACTTTTTTTCTCCAAGCTGTCAAAAAAATTCCTTAGCTACCATAACCGCACATGGGGAAAAAAATTGGTCGCGAATTTTATAAAATATACAGTTGCAATTTATTTTTAATCTAAAAATTTGCTAAATTTTGTACTGTTTTTACTTCACTTGTTATTTTATCAAATAGCTTTACGTGGTTTGCGCCACAAGCAAAACAAAAAAAGAAATATTTCTCAACCCTAAAAATTTATCTCGAGGAATAAAAACACTATAAGCTATGGATGTCTACGAAGTGAGCGATGATTTGGTTAGAAAACTTGCCGATTGGAAGCTAATCGGCATTGCATCAGGAAAATTTAATTCCCTGCCAGACAATAATGCAAAAGTGAAATTCGTAGAAAATACATTGCATGATTTTAAATATTTTGACAAAATCAAACTCAATTGCACGCTTCGCGCTCCAAAATGCAACAAGCGTTCCGAAGAATTTCGAATGCTCGGCAACAAGCAATTCTCCCTCAAACAACGCAATTATTTCCATGCATTAGAGCTCTACAATAAGAGCATTTGCTTCGCGGAGCTTAATTCAGAGAATACATCTATTGGCTATGCCAATCGTTCGGCGGTTCTATTCGAATGGAAGAAGTACCGCGAATGCTTAGAGAATATTGTGATGGCCCGGAAGGCCAACTACCCTAAACGTTTGCAGCACAAGCTGGACAAAAGAGAAAACGACTGTTGCCAATTGCTGTCCACCCAGGAACCCGAGATTGTACCGTATACATTTACAATGACCTACAATCGCCATCCGGTGATTCCATCCATCGCTGAGTGCCTCGAGTTGCGCTGCAGCAAGGAAATGGGTCGCTTCATATGCACTAACCGCGACCTTGCTGTGGGCGATGTAGTGGCCTTCGAAGAGCCATTCGCGTCCTCCTTACTCGCTCCTATGCGGTATATCCGATGTGCAAATTGCAAGCGAGAGAACTATTTGACTCTGATTCCCTGTCCGAACTGCACCAGTGCGATGTTCTGCAGTGAGACGTGTCTTCAAGAGGCACACGATACCTTCCACAAGTACGAATGCTCCATCATAGACTTCATCTTCACAATGTTCAACAAGATTCACCAGATCGCCCTGAGAACTTGTTTAACTGCCCTAAGTATCTTTCCAAATATCGACGAGTGCATGGCATTCTGCGCGGATCCAATTAACCAGAACCAATCAGCATTTACCATTGACCAATCGAACTTGACACCCCGCGAACACTATCGAGCGATACACGGTCTTGTCACGAATCAAGAGCATCGAAGTACAAGTGATCTCTTTCAGCGGGCTGTTGTTTGTGCCGTGTTGAAGAGATTTGTTATCGAACATACTCCGTTAAAGGAATTCCTAGGCGGCCTACAGGGGGAGAATTTCTTCACGGAATTACTCTTTAGACATTTGCAAACTTCACCTTCGAATATGCATGGTATTGATTTAGTGGAGCAGGTTAACGAGACTAAAGACGATCAGACGTTTGCCGGTGGGGCGTATGCGTTCTTTAGTTTGCTAAATCATTCGTGTGCGCCCAACACTATACGCATCTATAAAGGAACCCAAGCCATTTTGTTTGTTCTGAGACCGATTGCAGCTAATGGAATTCTCTATGATAATTATGGGTAAGAGGTACTTTTTAAATTGATTTTTGTATGGACTTCTTAAATTTGGTTTCAATTAAAAATGGAATATTTATACCAAGTTTCATCAACATACCATTATTTTAAAGGGTGTTCGACAATATTTAACTATCGTACTAAAAATATAGGAAGTCAAACTTACATAAAAATGACAGTAACTGTTTTCCCGGTTAATTTTTACCATTTTAGTTGAAATGTCATTAGATTCACCATTAAAACGTACGTTGAAATCATGTGCCATATCCATAGTTTGTGCCAAAGTAAATTTTTCTTTTTTAATAAACATAAATCTGCCCCTAAAAACACCATTCGCTGCAAGATATTCTTACAGACTTAATTGTTCATTCTTGTGTTAACACTGTAACATTTTAACCAAATTTCATGAGGGTAGGAATTATTATTTTGTTCTAAGGTTTTGTGTACTAATTTACCTGTACTTATATTGAATATTTGTATTACGTAAGTCGACAATTTCAAAACGATCACGTTTATCTAAATAGGTAGGTTAGAGGTGTCCGATAATTTTGTTTGCCATCTAAAAACTAAAAAGTTTTTTTTTGCGAGGAATTGACAAATATTCCAAGAGTATCACTTGTCATGAATAAGTGCTTCTCGTCTAGCCGTTCGGATTCGGCATAAAATTGTAGGGCCCTTCCATTCCTGTCGACACGCGCACACAGGAATGGTTGCGTGTTGTTAGTCACTAGGCCCTGGTTCTTCACGAGCCGTTGCGCCACCCAATTTATTTGTTTTTATCGTGGATCTTTTAGAATGTATAGAATAGGCCCACAAGTATTTTTAATTATTGGTAATTTTTAAAAACGATACTTCCAGACCCCGCGGCTGTTTTTTAGGTAAAAAGGACATATGTTTTTCAAAATCAAAAAAGTGATCAAGAAATTTACGTACGCTCAAAATTCCAAAAAAATCAATTGATTTTTAAGTTGTTTTTGATTATTAAGGCCTTCACGAGTTTGTGAACGAACAAGTAAGTTTCATTTTAGAGGTACTTCTGTATGCTAATCTTAAATCTATTATCCTATAATATTAACTATTGATTTTTGTGTTTAACTCTGTTTTCACCTCGCACTAATTTAAAAAATATTCAAGCGAATTAAAAATTTCATCCAAATTAATTAACTTTTTCACGGGCGTGAAAAATGTCTCTCGTTTTTAATGCAAAGTGAATTTCAACACGTTTTGTACAAATAAAACATTCGGTCCCCTTTTCACATCAGCGACGTTACAATCCAAACATTATTGACCCTCAAACCCCAAACGACCCATAATAATAAAGTCAGAATATATATATTAATACGTGGTGACTAAATTTTTAAGTACATTTTAAGCACACTTAAACAAATCGAATCATAGCAGTTTTTAATATAGGTACAAATCGCCTATGCATTACAAAGCAGTCACAATTGATTCTTTCAATTCCACACAAAATGTATATGCTGTGAGTAATATGTAAGAGTTCCACAAAAAAAATGGTTTATAAGACGGCTTTCACACAAGGAAATTGATTTGCCAGAAACTGGATAGTTTGAAGGCGAGAAGGGTGTGAGGGGAGATTTTGTGTCTTCCTTTTACGCCCTTCTCGCCTACGAACTCCCAGTTGCCAGCAACTCAGTTTCCTTGTGTAAAAGGGGTCTAAGCTTATTCGGTTGCATGCATTGTCAATATTATGCTGAACTTACACGAATTTATTTTGGGTGCCGTACACACGAATGAACATTGTCAATATTATATGCTGCATTTACACGAATGGCAGATTGCCATTTTTCTGCCAGTATATTGTCAATAGAACGAGCAAATTCATTCTTTGGCAGTATAATGGCAGAAATACTGAAAATTTTCCAATAGTGTAAATGGGGCATTAAAGCTAACCTACCTTCGCCTACTTTTTCCAAAAACTGATAGATAAACATGAGTGATGGAAACCTTGCAATAAAGAAAACAAAAATTGTTCTGACAGATAATTTTACTCGCCATATAAATTTTTTAACTGTTTTTTAGCAAGCAGATGCTTTTACCATAAATATTTATTTCTCACTTTTGTAGAAATTAGCCCTTATTTTAACTTTTCTTTTTCGGTTTTTCTTATCGTGCAATACATTAATTGAAAGGTGGCAATTTCTGTATATACGAGCCCAAACGCAAAATAGTTGGACTACCTATGATAAAAAACAAAAATCAGCTGGTTCTAAAATTCCATCGGCAATAAACTAAATATTTTGGTATTTTTCTTTAGATATATTTATTTTAGATAGAATTAAGTAACAAAAACAAAATGACTTCAATTAAATAACCATATAGAGCAGTCTTAAAAAATAAAATAACGATTGATACATTTTTTTTAAACGCAAAATAGTTGGCCTACGCGTCTTAATTTTTATTTTACCATGGTGTTGCGTCGCCTTTGGCCATGATAACTGCTTCTATGCGTCGTGGCATTGTGTCAACTAATTGTTGACATTCTTCGGTACCGAAAGATTCCCAAATATTTATGATTTTATGCCTTGAAAAGTCCGACATGGTTCTTTTCGGAGGTTTTGATTCATTTTATGCCAGACAGTTTCGATTGGCGGAAGGTCATGGCTGCTGGAAGGCCATTCCAGTAAAGGAATTGCTTCAGCAGATAACCACGCCATTGTAGACCTTGCGTATGGCAGGAAGCACCATCCTGTTGGAAAATGAAATCTCCATCACTAGTTTGAAGTCGTGGTATTGATGGGAGTAGCTCATTTTCCAGAATATCCCGGTACTTGGTAGCACTGGCAGTTCCATTTACAAAATGTAAATTGCCCAAACCTTGCCCAGACATGCATCCCCATATCATTAGAGATGCTGGAAACTTGACTGTTTTTTTAAGGCAATCTTTGTGAAAGGCCTCTTTGGAGTTTCTTATGACACGTTTTGGTTCGTCGCCCACGCAAACTTCAAACCTCGACTCATCACTCCAAATAACGGACCGCCATTGACTTAAAGTCCAGTTCCTACGTTGGCGTTGCTTGGCCTACTCTAGGCGCCTTTTCTTCTGTTTAGGTGTTAAAAGTGGTTTTTCTTTGGCCTATGTTTTAACGAATTAAAATAGCTCTAATTTAAATAAATCTAAAACAAACCTTATAAAATTTATATCCAATTTTTTTCATTGTCCGCTTACAAGTGTAGACTGAAACACTTTTTTGGATTCCTTTTCTCCATTGAACAGTTATTGCAGCGGCAGTTTGACGTCGATTTTCCTTTATTATTTTTTTTAAGACTCGGCAATCTTGAGGTTTCGCAATTGGTGGGCGCCCCGTTTGTTTACCAACCTCCACATTTCCACTATTTTTGAACTTTGTGATAATGTTTCGAATTGATGAGAGAGGTAAATTAAATTGGTTTGCTATTTTGTAGCTCGACAATCCCGTTTCGAAGGCTTTATCTATGGATTCCCTAAGGTCTCGTGATAATGCAACACCACGCACCATGATTGACACCAAAATGTTTGCTGGCTTACTTAAAACAAGAGATCAATAAACAACAAAACAAGTGCATGTCATTTTAATAACGGTTAACTGAACATCTATTTAAATCGTCATAGGCCAACTTATTTGCATCCTATAGAGAGTAGTCCAACTATTATGCTCTTATGTTTGTTTAAGAGAATGCAACCTGAAGCCATGTGTGTTTTCTCAAATTAAGTTCTGTTTGGTCTTATTTACTCATTAAATGTAACTTATTACATTGACAAAAAAAAAAAAATTAATCAACAACTGCTTGGGACAGAAAATGAAGGTATATAAATAGGATTAATGTGTTAATTGATGAGTAGGCCAACTATTTTGCGTTTGGGTCGTAATAATAGTTTAGCCGCAAATCTAGTTTTAAGTGAAAAAATGTGTCAACTTTTATGCCTTTAGGACGTTTAGTTTGGCCGCAACTAGCGTTCAAAGATAAAAGTCGGTTTTTCATATCATGCACTACATCGGTTGAAAGGTTTTACTTCCTAGATCACGAATATGCATTTTTAGGTCACTAGGACACTCAGTTTTGCCCAGTGGTATTTGTTCAGAAAATTGGGAAGCTTTATTGAACGGCTTTCATATAGGTAAATGGTCGAATTTCGACCACTGGGCGATACTAAATAGTATATTTAAATGCAAACTTGCAATTATTTACAGCAAGTAATAAAAAAGAAATTGACATGAAAGTTTGTTTAAGTACTACATTGAATGCAGATGAATTCTCCGTACATTGTTCCTTAAGATGATCTTTGCGATGGATCTTTCTTAAATAAAACAAGGAAAATGGAAAAATTTCTTTTACAAAAAGGTTTACTCCTTTCTGCAACGAAAAAAATTAAATGCAATTTTTTTGTCGTCAACAAAAAGTTCGTTTTCAAAAAGATTTGGCCCGAAGGGCCTACCCTTACCATACATCCCGATATTTTTTTTTTTTTAAATTGAATCTTGATGCTTCACTTCAATTTTAATTGCACTTCGCATTTACTAGGATTTAAATGTAATAAAATTTTAAGAATTTGTCTATGGTCTTAAGAAATTAGAATTCAAATAGTTGTGCGCAGTAATAACCCGCATTCAGATTTGTATGTTGATAGATTAGGATAGCTTTGTGTTGTTGTAATCATCTGTGAAGTTATCATGCATGCAAATATGTATTTTCACTTGAAATGCACATAAGAGTAAACCATAAAAAAGTTATTGTGTAATTTTGATCAATCAGTCACCTTAATGTCTTTCGTAGTATTATAATCAATCAGAGGTATGGTTAACTTTAGCAGATTACTTGAAGAAGTTTCCGCACAGAATTAATAGAGATAAATTCGCTTTTTTTTAAATGACGGATTTTAAAAATATCTATATATATAAAAGAGAAATGTCGTCCGTGTGTGCGCGCATAACTCGAGAACGGATCGTTTGATTTTCACTATTTTGGGCTAGGTGAATTCGTATTGGCCCAAAGTAGGACATAGGATACTGAAGGTAAGTCCCGGAAAATTTTCAGGAAAATCCGGGAAGATCCGATTTTTAGCGCATAACTCGAGAACGGATATTATGATTTTCACGATTCTGGCGTTGATGCATTTGTATTGGCCCAAGGGAAGACATAGAATACTGGTGGAAAATCTCGAAAAATTTCCAAAAAAAACCTTGAACGGCAAGATCCTGATTTTCACAATTTTGGGATTGACGGGTTCGTGTTGGCCTAAGAAAGGAATATAAGGTGCCCTGTTCAATTCGTCATTAAAATTTTAATTCTACTTGTTATTGCGTTCGGTTTGATAAAATAAAATGTAATAAAATTTTTTTTAAATTTTCTTTGTGTTCAAAGTATATATTTGGAACAGCGGCTAGGTTGTTGAAAGGCGGTCGAACGCTAATTCTGCATTGCAATCGCCTGCAAATGGATGAAGAATCTACATGCAACATTTTAAAGAACTCTGCGATGGCGAAACTATTGCAGCACTGTAAGATTGTCATCTGGAACGAGGGCACAATGGCTCACAAACGTGCATTGGACTCCATGAATTGTACGTTAAAAGATTTACGGAGTGATAAACTACTTTTCGGTGGTACAATGATTAAGCTGTCAGGCGATTTCCGTTAAACGTCTGTCATTCCAAGATCAACTTCAGCAGATGAATTGAACGCTTGACTGAAGGCACAGCTTTTTGGCATTACGTAAAAATTGCAATTGAAAACAAACATGCGAGTTGCTTGATTTTTTGACGATGGGTGATTCCATGGACTATGAATTTCCAACGAATTTTGTACACTTTACAACAACATAGTAAGAGCTAATCAAGAATGTTTTGCAAAAAATTGCATGTATTTTTCGTTGTCTTAAGTTTGGATGCTGTCATTGCAAAGTATTGGTCTCTATGCCGATTACAAAATAACAAAAAAAATATCTAAATTAACAATGTTGATGTGTTTTCAAACCAAAATGATGTGGCGTGCCGGCCAACCTTCCGCTTTTTTTTACTGAAGTTTAAATCACACAACTTTTTTTTTTTATTCTTGGGCACGTATATACACGCACAAAGTGGTAGGTTTGCCGACACGTGAGCACGCCACATACAATGGAACTTGTGAGAAATATGGGAATTCAATATTGATGCCATAAACATCTAGCAGAAATCAACGGATATTCGGAACCCTTCTTAATATTCAACTAACTGCTGGATGGAAAACAAAAACTCTTCAAATTGAATTCACTGGATACGGCATTCTCTTAGTCGAAAATGACTGTATACTGATAGAAAATATATTGTTACCATTGAAGGAAATCAGATGATGATCAGCATCTTAAAATCGTCCTAAATAAGCTTTGGGAATATATCCTGAATTGCCAAACCCAAAGATCTTCACGTAGTTTTGGAATCACTTCCAACATTCAACAGCACTCAACAACATTCAACAGCACTCATCTAGAACGATTAAACCATCTCCAGATTTAACTCTCTGCCTTACAACATCAAGATCTCCAATAACATTCATCGCCACTCCTCTAGCTATTTCAATCTTCTTCTTTCAATGACATTTGGAATTACAATTATTTGCAACCTTCGGAAGAGATTGACATCAACTTTTATTTCCTCACCAGTTCCACAAACTCGAACACATTACGATTTCAACTTAAAATGAGAACACAGTTGAATTGATCAATCATACGCAGGGAAGTATAGTGTTGACAACGACAATATTTAGAAATGGGTACAACGATCGAACGCAGTGGTATTCCTCCTTGCATTCACATTAATATTAATATTTACCCATATTAATAATTATTATTATTCATATTTATTATGCAATGAGTAAATTCTTTTTAAGCTTTTCATGTAATTTTCAATAAGTATATGACGTATAAAAGAGGCATAATGGTCCACAATAAAATTCATTGAAAAAACAATCGGTTTGACAATTGATTCGATAGCTACTTATAAATCAGGTTTCAAAAACCTGTATTTTGTATATTACATCAATTTCTTCGAATTAACACAGAAATTCAGGTTTAAGTGCCTCAATGTATATATGTACATACTTCAATATTTAAAATTTCGATACAATTATTGTGAATCGCAGTAAGAAGTCCAATATTTTTGAATTTCGATTGTTATTCATGACCGAATTACATGAAACAGCATTGTGCATGCTCGGAATTATTAATTTCATTACATATTAACGAAATTAAGGCGGAACGAAGTTCGCCGGGTCAGCTAGTTTCATATAGAAAAACACACAAATTATGAAAACTATTGAAACAAAACAAAAAAATTAAAATAATACACTACACTAGCAGGATAACAGGTAGGTATTTCGCAGGCAAAAAAATTATACTATTTTTGCTACTAGTCGACTCTTTCGACACTAATAAACGCTTTTAATTCAACTCGATTGTCTAAACGTGTCAGGTATGATATGACAAAATAAGCTTTTTTTATTTCACGTAATTGTCGTTTCTTTCCTGGGGCATTAATCCGGTTTTGTAATAATAGGGATTAAAAGTTGTTTCAGTGATAAATTCTGTATAAAGGTAAAATCTCCTGTCAAAAGTGTATCTTATAAAAAGTTAAATTAAGCTTGCTAAAGACTGTTTATAATAAATAGGTAGATAAAATCATAAGAAACTGGAACAAAATTTTAGTAATAATCTTTTTTAACAGAAACAAAGGACAATGGGCAAAGATGTATGGAGCGGTGGCCCAGCATCAATAAGAACTGCCTTCATATCGTATATACAGGGTATCCCATTAACAGTGGTCCAATCTGAAACTGGTGAAAGGACAGGTAATGACCTATCAGAATTTGGTAACTTGTTCATACCGAATCTTAACGGTTTTCGAGTAACGGCTATTTTTCGAAATTTAAAAAAAACTTTACTTTGAACCAGTTTTTTGCTCACGCTGTTCATAATTGATTTTTGTTTTTTACACTAAAACTTTTACTAATAGTTTGACTTATTTTACTGAGTAAAAAAATTTTCATTTACATCGTCATTTTCCTACAAACTATTAGATGAACTTGCACTTTGACCAAACTAAATTTTTGACCTCAATCTTCTTAAGAGCTCCATGAATAAAATTCGTATGACGCAATACAGGTTTTGTTTTCCAAAAATATCCCGTTTATTTTATTTTTTGCGGATAGCGCGATAACTAACCAACGTATTTTTATGATTATGACCCTTAATTTAAAGTTTAAAACTCAAGCTTTAAAACGAGCTTATTTACAATTAATTATAGATATTGTATCCATCGCGATTGTTGTTTTTAGAAGGCAAACTTGAGTGATTCCGTTTTTTCGCGAGTGTATTTGAAAAGATATTTTATTATTATTAAAATTTTATTAACAATAAATTAAATTACATTGTCAATAATTAAATATACAGCTGTAGCAGCTAGGACTTTCAGCTAGTTGAACAAAAAGATGCTCATATAAGTTTTTCTAAGTTAAGTGTTGACATCAGCCTATAAACATTGTTTACATTATCATATGTGGTTTGAGTTAAGAGATTATATAAATTATTTTGAGCGATAGATTTACTTATTAAATTTATTTGTTTGCAAGAAATATATGACGTTTGGTTTTCGTCGCAGAAGTGGCAAAGTGGGGGCGTTTCGTTGGTAATCAGGTGTTTGTTGGTTATGTTGGTGTGACCCATCCGCAGTCTAACGTATACTTTAATCTTTTTATGTGATATACCTTTAGGGTAATTTACTTTTTCAGCATAAGGGTTAAATTTAGTATAAATATGTTGATAACTTGACCAGTTGGTTTTCCTTTTGTATTTCCATGCATTCCAGTATTTTTCAAAATTTCTCGAAAAGCATTAGGTATTTTAAGAACTGTCTTTGAAAAAAACGGTAGCTTTTAAAATTCCGCACAAAAAATATCAACCACTTTTTTAGTCGGAGCAAGATATTTTGAAAAAAACAGGGACAAAATGTGGCTTTACTTTAATGTGATATATTCCACACCGTTGCAACTGCGCTCATTTGTATCAAAATCCATTAGTCTAACAAAAAAATTATTGTTATCCATTCTTTGTAGAATATTATAAGCTACAATTTTTCCAAAGATATTTCTTAAAAAAAAAAACGAGAAATGTACACCCTACAAAATCGAAAGTCCTTGCCCAAATTTAAGGTTTTTATTTAAAAAATGTGTAAGACATCAAAATGAAACTCTCCACCAAAAATTCAGCTTTGTCGGGTTATATTTGAAAAGATATTTTAATTTTATCGAAATACTTGAACAAAAATGTTTCATTTTTGTTCTATTTTGAACCTGTTTTATTGGGTTCAAACGGTTATAACTTTCTATCTGAGCAACGCTTTAGAAAGTTTTATACCTTTTTAAAAACTACAGAAAAACGGGATATTTTTGGAAGATAATACCTGTATTGCTTCGTACGAATTTTATTCATGGAGCTCTAAGAAGATTGGTTTGAGGGATATTGAAATGGAACATACGCACTAGACATTTTCTTTTTTGACTGGCAATTGTGTTTATAATTCTTTTGAACTTTTGTAAAATAAATTTCACAGTTTCACTTAAACTATGCAATAAGTGCATTTCCATCGAACAGAATAGTTTGTTTTTGAAATAATAGTAACTAAGTTTAATTTTTTGGAAAAACGAAATAAGTGTTCAAGAAGTGGTGTGCTATTTTAATTTTTTTTTGTCTCATACACATACCTACACATTCTTTTTTCGCCAACACAACTCCCAAATGTCACCGAGCCCGAAACGGAACGCTTCTTCCATCAAAGGACCTATGGAATATACCCCACATGATTATAATTCCGATCGTTCTCCGTTTCGCAAAATCGCACAAAAACAATTAGACGAAAACGAAACAATATGGGCAAAGATGGAGGAATGCTTTAAAAAACAAAGTGAGTCAATTATTATGCTTTTATCTGTAAAAATTGAACAACCCGAGCAAAATATTAAAGATCAACTAGCAAGCGACTTATACGAACTTAAAGAAAGCATTAACGCAATAAGCAATAGAGTGACCTGCTTAGAATCGTCTCAGACAAATAATTCATATGAATTCGTCTCTATCAAAACCAAAATAGCATCACTTAAATCATCACTCTCACAAATTCAATCCGATCTTCCACCTGAAATTATTATAATGCGTGAAGAACTGAACCGATATAGAAAAGAATTGAAAGCCGTTTACAATGCTCTAAACCACAAAGAAAATCAAATGATTGCATGTGATACGTTTTTATTTGGAGTTCCGTACCTTGCAAACGAAAATTTAAGCTCTATATTTAACCTATTATGTCGCACCATTAACATTGAACCACCGTCTCTTCGTAATATTTACCGAACTCGAGCAAAAAACAACACACTTAATTCCGCTATTTTGATCAAATTTAACACGCCGCTCGATAAAAATTTTGTTTTGAGATCTATTGCTATACATAAAAAAACTACCAACAAACAACTCTCACTGGACAACATTGGTCTGTCCAACAACAATCGAGCTGGAGTTCCCAATTTAATCCATCTGCGTGAGAGCTTAACCAAAAACAACAAAAGCTTATTTGAGCAGGCTCTTAGTTCGTAATCTTACCGACGATGCTGTTCCTGTGGATTCTTTGATGTTAGAAGAAATTGCCAGTCAAAGGGGTGCTGAAAATAGCATAGTTGAATAGAAGTTTCTTGTATCTTAAGTTTATTCTCTTTATTATTTTTTTTTCAAATATTATTTTCTTAAATAGTTTTCCGTAACTGAAATTTTAATTCATTTATTTTTACTGATTTTTGTTATCCCTAAGAATTCGAAATGTGTCGAGTTTAGGCCGATCGCTATCCTATCTTTTTTATCTAAGGTTTTCGAAAGACTTATTCAGAAACAAATTAACTTGTTCCTAACTGAAAATAAACTACTCTCTCGTATGCAATCTGGTTTCCGAAAAAAACATAGCTGTGTCACCGCCTTAATAAACGTGATTGAAGGCTTACGACAATCAATGGACAAGGATCATGTTTCATTTCTCGTTTTATTCGGTGGATCACACACTTTTATGCAAAAAGCTAATCAATGAGTTTAATTTTTCGAATACAGCAGTAAAGTTAGTGTTTTCGTATCTTACAGGCAGATATCAAGCTGTAGAAATCAATGGATCGTTGTCAAATTTTCTCCCAAATCTTAGAGGCGCTCCGCAAGGGTCCATATTCGGTCCTTTGTTGTTCTCTTTGTACATAAACTCTCTTCCTACACACATAAAATACTGCCTTTTAGGAATGTACGCTGATAATGTACAGCTGTATTTGAGCTGTCCACTCGGTCTTATAGAACACTACATAACATGTTTAAATGGAGACCTAGAAGGAATCCTGAATCGGTTTGGCACAAATGGACTTCAGCTAAACCCATCTAAAACCAAGTGCTTGGTAATATCAAGAACACCTCTAGAACTATACTACTTTCCTCCAATTGTAATGAGCAATGTCCCTATAGAGTTTGTAGAGAAGGCAAAAAACCTAGGTATAATCTTTAACCGCAGTCTTACATGGGAAAACCACATTAACTATATTGTTGGTAAGATCTACGGAGCTCTGCGTTCATTGCAAGCGGCTCAATATTTCACCCCAATAAAAACCCGTTCTTTGCTTGTGGAAACCTTGATTTTACCGATCCTCACTTATGGTTGTGAGATTTTCTGCTCTTGTAGCTACGAAAGCAAACGAAAACCAAATGTGGCATTTAATAGTGCAATACGTTATATTTTCGGATTACGGAGACGGGACCACGTTTCAAATTAGCTTTGATCTCCGACGTGCTGCTGTCACACACACCTGACTATCTCTTTGATAGAATTCGAAGGACTTCATCAATCAGAACGTGTCAACTCATTCATCCACGCTACTCTTCCCTTACTTCCGAACGTCAATTTTATGTTAACAGGATTCGCCTTTGGAATAGTTTACCACGTGTTATAAGAGAATTGGGTCAAGCATCCAGGATGAAAAGCGAAATAAAAAGGTATCTATCTACTTCTTAATCACAAGAATTTTTTGAATTTTAATCTTCGTTTACTGTAATTTCTTTTGTTCTAAGAAAAGAAGCGAACAACTATTTGTATTTAATTTACTCTAAAATTATTTTAAAATTGAAGTTTAATGAAAGCAATATTGTATTAAATTCTAACTATGCATATTTTTCTTTTTTCTTTTTTACTTTGAGCATTTCCTTGAGTTCCATATTTTTTGTTAATACTGCGCTTATCACTAGCTTATAAGATACTTTATCTTACTGTGTATATGTAAATCGAACTTGAAATAAATAATAAAAATTAAGATGGTCAAAGTGCAAGTTCATCTATTAGTTTGTAGGAAAATGACGATGTAAATGAAAATTTTTTTATTCAGTAAAATAAGTCAAACTATTAGCCAAAGTTTTAGTGTAAAAAACAAAAATTAAGATGTTCAAAGTGCAAGTTCATCTATTAGTTTGTAGGAAAATGACGATGTAAACAATTTCCCCTTAAAACAAAACCCAGAAAATTGAAAAAAAAAAAACAACTTGGGACTAATAAGGTCTGAGAATATTGGACAAAAAATGTAGTCAGGGTTAAACAACTAACTCCCTTATTCCAGAGAGCTTTTGGGGCATAGGTCTAAGGATTTTCAAAGTCCGAAGTTGGAAGATCTAATTTAAAAAAAACGTGGTCGAAGCTTAACATTTACATGTCAAAAGCAACAACTGTTTACCTACACTAAAAACTTAGCTAATTTAACGAAAGAAACGCAATTGAAGCTAATTGAGAACACCGGGATGTAAAGCTTAGTGTAAATGTTTAATACAACAGGAATTGTTTCTTACGGCCTTGGCTGGGTTTAGATCATTTTGGGGCTTAGTTTTTAAAATTTCAAAGGTACAATGCAATACATACAAAACATTTTTGGACTAAGCAATTCAATACAAATTCTCTAGTCGAGGAGCCAAATTCCAAAAGCGTGAGAAACTCTGTGAACTCAGAAAAATCTTGCAGGTGGACATGAATATTTACAATCTCTATAGACTCTTGAGTGGATTAAAAATTTATCGAAACATTTGAGCAGGAATAGAAAGTGTATGTAGGTGCAGTGTAAACGAAAATTCATTGACACTTACAGAATTGAGCCGTGCAGCTTATTTCTTAGAGCAGCTGTTTCTTATGGCCGACTAAAAGTCTTGAAATTTTGATATTTTATTTTTCGATCCACAAAATCTTATTTTCGTGCTTTCCAGTGACAATTTGAAGAAAACAGGTAGGTTCGTTGCTTTGACAAATTAAAGAAAATGAGATCTCAGAGGACTGATACTGTCAAAACACATATGAGCTTTTGCCAGAAAGACCACTTAAATATCATTTTTCTGAACTAGCATTACAAACAGTTTTTAAATTTTGTTAAAAAGGTGAAGTTCAAAGCATACCTTCAGCTTATTTAAACAAACATTTACATAATGTACAAAGGTGGGCACTTGATACCTTATCAATTATTAAGCAATATACCCATAAATAAACGAATTTGTTGGTGTGGTAACGTGGCTAGAACTTAAAGTTATAAAATTAGTTATACTACCATGTTTTGCTGAGCCTTAGTATTGGCTTCTAAAAAAATTTCCCATGCTAAACACATCAATCCCAAATTCTTCTTATTGTGCTTCGTTTTGAAAAAATTATAAAACGCGATAGGAGCGCATATAAAGGCACAAAAAACACTCATTCGTTTTCTGTTATATAACTTCAAATTTACAAACTGGATTTCCAAACTCCAAGCCCCACTCACAGCCAAATCCTAGATCCGCTACTGACCCTGTACATACATATATTATACATTCATTATCAGCAAACTGCATGTCCAAATTCGCTGTGTGACAGAAATTATTTAATTTTGAATAAAATGAGTTAAAAAATACAAATATCGGTTTTTAAATAAAATTTTTGATGTCAAAATCATTTCTGGTAAAAAAAAAAATATTCTTTTGTTTCTCATTTATCAGAATAAAAATGAGTATTGTTTCAAAGGTTTTAAATTGCAATTCGTGAAAGTTAGACAAAACAACTCACAGACAGTCAAGCGGCTGTTAAAGCCATTAATTCAGCTTCATCATCCTCCAAACTGGTCCATCAATGCCGGGATGAGCTTGCGAGTCTGAACACTCAACCCAGTGTCACTCTTATCTGGGTCCTGGCTCACAATGGCATTGAGGGCAATGAACGGGCTGACGAGCTGGCCAGGCAAGGTTCAGCCCTTCATTATGTTCATGAAGTTATGTAGTGCAATATTCTCTTAATTTATCTTACTAAATCAAACCGCAGGTTTTTTTTTTTTTTTTAGTTGAGCACGCACTAAAGGGATTTTGGCTGCCCTTAAAATGTTTAAACACAGTGCGAGCGTTGGGAAAATAGGGTAGGATTTAAGAGGAGATACCGATGCACATTGGTTTTGAACCTCTGAATATTAAAATGGTCGGGAAAGATAGAGCCGGGTAAAGCATTCCACATTCGAGTAGTGCGGCTAAAAAAAGAATCTCTATACTTGACAGTGTGTCCGAAGTTTGGCTCGAGGGTACACTGATGTGCATTCCTAGAAGTACGAGTATTACGGTTGAATTGTTTTAAGGGAGGAATGCAGCTGGCTATTTCACTAGAACAATGTTTATAAAAGTAACGGTAAAATAATGTTAGACATTATTTCTAGGAAGATTTGGCCCCCCTATGATAAGCCCCGAACAATTGATCAAATACGCAGACCCAGGCAAGACATAGCTAGGGTCGTTGCCACCTGTAGCGGACACTGGCCAATAGTATGCCGCGAAGCTGGGCATACCTCACAATACTCACTGTGGGTGCTGTGAGGACCAGCAGGAAAAGGAAACAGTAGTTCATTTCCTCTGCAAATGCCCTGCTCTGGTCAAAAAGCTAGGGCACAGTCATTTGGAAGAGCATTCTTTGACGACATAGCGTATCAAGGTTTTAAACAACTTAACTGCAAAGAACTATACAAAAAATATTAAAGAAAACAATTAAAATATAGAATTGTAACCTAAAACTCATTTTATCCAAATTAAATAACTTATGTCACACAGCGAATTTGGACATTCGGTTTACTAATAATGAATGTATAAATATGTACCTATATACGATATTGAGGGCGTACTTATTGGTGCTGGGCCAGATTTGCCCAATGTCCTTTACATTATAACCAAATTTCATGTGAATAGCAATTTTGTAATTTAACTTGGTATAGCTTGAGATTCCCACTACCACATTTTGATGACCAACTTATTTTTAAACACATTGATTTATTTTTTTTATTTCGACTAAAACATAATAAACTTTTATCTTTTCAGAAATCATTTCGCCCTTCAACGAAAAAAGGACCGAATCGAAAACCTCCAAATGCAATATCGTTTCACTTGTAGTTGCGAAGCTTGTGAAAGTGAATTCCCAATGTTCAGTCACATGCAACCTACACCCGGAGTGCCATATGTGAATAATGAGCCTGATATGGAACGTCTAATGAATTACGATTGGGAGTTTGCGTTGAGCAAATATCGAGATTATTGCGAGATTCTAAATAAATATGCCTATGCGTATCCTTGTGCCCAAATTGGCCATGCAGAAGAAAGTCTTAAAATGGCATTGCACATTTTGGTCGATGCGGTGCCACTTAAAGCAAAGAAACAAGCTAAAGATTTATCACAAGAAAAGTAAAAAAAAAAAACATACAAATACCAATACGCGCAATATACATTTTATATGTTTTATTTCAGTTTTTCTTTTTAATTAATAACAATTTGTAAATGTCAAAAATAATATTTTATTTTCTTTTTTAAATTGTAATATTTGATTATGTTTTAAAATTACTTTGTGTCATTCTTTTTTAAAAACAAAACAACTGAAAAATTTAAATTTATTAACAGAAATACTATTCATACCTTGCATGCCTTAATGTGACTTGGTCCAATATGGAAACAAAAATTACACACATTTATTTTAATCGTAAATAGTGCAAAACTCACCTAATATGGACAAGTTAATACGTTTTTAGAAACGTATTAACGAGAAAAAATGTATTAACGAATTTTAATATTTTTTTTATTTTTATTTGCCTAGAGTTTTTTTTAAAGTTACAAACATACATACAAACAAAACAAAAAACACAAATAAAAGAAAAATATAAAAGATATTTTCCGAATTCAGCAAACAATTTAATAAAATTTTGTTATAATATTTAGAACTTGTTGTTTGTTTTGAAAATGATTATTTTATGTGATCAATTGGGTAACTAGTGAGACCGAGTGGTCGAAATTAGGCCACCAATAACTGACACACTTACAAACGTTACCGTTCCGCCACGTCAGCGGGGGGCCTGTCCTGTCGGTACGGTGTCGATTCGGTAAAATCAGTCGGTACCGCTTGTATACCGATTACATGTATTTTGATGGATGCATCCTTAGGTCGGAACGGTGTGGTAGCGGTACGGTATTCATCTGGTATACCGAGCCGCAATACGAATAGGCAGTAAGCAATCGGTATTTACCACTTGTATTGTGAGAAATATCGTCGGCAGAAATTGACGTTCATGTTAAACTTGTGTTGGAAGTGGAAAAATACGAATTTTGGTACAATTATAAATAAGGTTAATATTCAAGAAAATACATAATATTCATTTTGTACATGGTTTGGATCCTTTCCTCCATCATCCTGTGATAGTTCTTTGGCCGCATCAAAAAGTCGACAACACCATTATTTTGTTTCAATATATGGGTGTCGCCAGTACTTTTGCAATTCTACTTCTGAGATTATAGATTAAATACCGAAAGTATACCGACAAGTGAAGAGAGAAAGGCAGTATCGGTATGCTTTCGGTACAGTAAGAAAAACTGCTTAGCGATACCATACCGACAAGTCAGGGAGCGGCCTTAGGTAAATAATTAATACCCCTCCGCTTTTAAAAGACTTCACGAAGTGTTCCACAAAATTCATGCCGTTTTAAAATAATGATAATTTCACGCCTTTTGCATTGAAACTTAAAGTTATCAGCAGTATTTAACATTTTAGAACTTTTATTCAAAAATATTTGGAAACCGCTGGCTGGTAGCCACCTTTAATGTTTCCCGTTATTAGACTTCTTGGTCTCGAATCATTAAATCTCGACCTAAGCTTCATAATTTGTCCCCATCCGGGTTGCGTATTGCCAAACTGTATATTAGCACAGATCTACATTGTCTGTGCTCAGGCATTTGCTGCTCACCGAATTCGAAAGTATTGTAGAGCAAACTGTATGCTACCACAGAGAGCTCTGTGGTCACATGTAGTTTGCTTGTAAAAAATTGAAAAAGCTGAAGCAAACTATCAGCCCTATTCTGCTAAACTTTCACGTGAATATTTGTATTCTGCTATCCGACGGAAAAAACGGATCATTCCAAAAAGCATATAAATTTCGATCCAAGATAAACTTTAAGAATTAGATTTTCCTAAGAATCTCAAAAACAAATATTGGTAAAGCTTTGAACTTAAAAGATAGAAGACTTTTGAAAATAAAGAGTTAAAAATTGAATGAAATATTTACGTGAACGAAAAATTCGATCGGATCGGATAGCAGAATAGGGTTGTATATGCTAGAGCACAGTACCTGCGATTACAGATCCATCGTACACGTACACCCAGATAACTAGGGTTGGTATACATTTTGCTCAGGAAACTTAGAGCAAAGTACCTGTGATTACAGAGCCATCGTTGACGTTAATATAGTTAGGTCAAAATTGTTTTTTCAAAACAGTGCTTTAAAAATTTTGCTTAACAAAATTGTGCTTTTCAAAATTCAGTTTTTCAAAAATCTGCGAATAATAAAAAAAAGTTTCAAAAATGTAAAAAAGCGCGCGCTTATTCGCAGAATTTCGAAAAACTGAACACAATTTTGTTAAGCAGAATTTTGAAAGCACAAATTTGATATTTTGACCTATGTAACTACACCAACGTCAACGATGGCTATGTAATCACAGGTACTTTGCTCTTAATTTCCTGAGCAAAATGTATACCAACCCAGAACTTAACACACACAATACTATACCAACGTGAACAATGGATCTGTAATCACAGGTACATTGCTCTTAGTTTCCTGAGAAACATTTTTAACAGCACAGAAAAATCAGCTATTGATCAGACACAGCATGTAGCCTGCTCTTAATTTGAATGAGCATTTTGTAGTCTATTGTAGAGCGCCGGAGCTCTGTACTGATATACAGTTTGGCAATACTCATTTTTTTTTAATTACCCTAGTATACACGTAGGAACGGTTAAGAAATCATAGCGGTTTTATTTCTTTAACCGAAAGCTAAAAATTTCGAAGTTTGATACATACAATTTTGAACTTATCAACTTTTTACATACATACACATAAATGTACCTACATATGTGCATCGGTAGCAGTTTAAGTGGGCTTTGTTCTTTATCTTCCATATACGAAATAAAACCTCCTCTTTCACCTTGCCACCCACAAGCCAAGGTATTGTTTTCATATTATAGGTACCCTAGCAACGTGATATGTTGTGCCAAAGAATCTAATTCAAAAATATTCCACGGCTGTTAAAAAAATTCTTTATTTCAGTAAGCATATAGCGGTTGTAAAGCACCGTGTTAACATTTTTGTTAATATATCGATTTAGTTTAACATTTCACAAGATTATAAAACTAAGAAACATGACTCCTGAGGCGAATGTATTCCTCGTAGTTAATCTTGGATGTGAAATGCTATACGTTGTTGACCAAAGGCTTAAAGCCCAAAAAATCTCTGAGGAAAAATCGACAGAAGGTATAAACAGCACAAGAATTTTGTTAAACTTCGATTTTTTGTATTATTTATGGTTCTTATAGTGGTGCGTGATATAACAAGTGTCCTTTTGGATACTAAATTAATAGAACGCTTAATCATTGGAAGTCAACAACAAAAGAGTTTAATCACATCTGAACATTGTAAATTTATGCTGGCTGACATTGCATGCTGTTCCTTGATGCGACTAGATGATGCATCTATGGGAAAACTTTGGAATTTAATGACAATGATCTTTAAGTGGCAAATGTTTATCACTAAACACCCACAACACTTATTGGATATAACATTTCGTCATTTAGATGGCATGGGAAAGATGCATCCCGAAGTGAAAAAGTCAATTCAGGTAGATTATACAAAGAATACACTGTTAGATTTTTGGAATTGCAGTGGTGAAGCAATTCAACTTGGAATTTACAAGACTATCAAAAGCTGGTTAGAATGTTTCAATGTTAAGATTTCACTCCTACTGCGACTGGGATTTCAAGCAATGGATTCGAGTTTTTACAAAGAACCCAAAGAAAGTTATTTTGAAGAGTTTGCCAATCAAGCTGGGGACAATATTTATGTGAAAAGTATGGAAATTGCTGCAGAACTAAGAGGAAAACAAGAAGAGGCTCAACGAAATCGCATAGATATTCTTCAAGTCCAATTGAATGTTTTTAATTCAGTTGCCGAACAAGCAAAGAAGAATACATTTTTTGATGATGTACAGTCGGAAAAGGAAGCAGGATCATCAAAGGAAGATAATTCTTCTTCAGCTTTCGTACAATTAAAACCACTTTACAATCCTGGGAGTAGTTCGTGGGAAGATTTTATTGCACGTAGAAGTACACTACAAAGGAGTTCATTACCGGCAGATGGCGGCGAGCAAAATGTTCACCCAACATTTATTGAGCCAATAAATGATGAACCAACAAATGTTGAGCCAACAATCGTTGAGCCAATAAATGTTCAGCCAACAAATGTTCAACCAGCAAATGTTTACACATTTTTGCCAAAGAGTAAATGAATATTTTTTGTCTGAGCAATTACTATGGAATTCAACAGCTGCACGAAGTTTTAAACATTTATGATTAAATTGGGTAGGTTCAGAGAATTTAGGGGACTTGTAAGTAAGACAAATTTCTAGAATGTGATTGGCCAGCTGTCAAAAGTTCCCTTCATTTGAAACAATTTTTCGACAGCTGACCAATCACTGTTCTGACCAATCAATGTTCTCTGAACCTACCCATTGTGTAATAAATGCAGAATAAAATATAGCTAGCTAATTATTTGTTTCTGTGTCACATTCGATATTTCTGAATAATAAACATGAAAAATCTATAGATAAACGCATATTTATTAAATTGAAATTTTAAAATAACAAGTCAAAACTGTCCAGAGCAATTTCATGTATTTTAACTTCAGCATGTTTGTCTCATGGACTCATACAATAGTTTTAAAGTTGATTCTGTTAAACAAAAATATACCGTTGCTGAGAACAATAAACTTATCTTTAAGAGCAATTTGCCACAAGATAAATAGGTGCAATTTGATATAGGACAATATGATAGGTGCTTTTTAGGGAAAAGGGATACCCTTGAAGGATTAATCACTTTCTGGTACATAGCCGTTAAAATTTTTTTTTTGGGTAGAATAAGAATTTAAATAAATCTTGTCACTTTGTGCCTGCGCAAAATAATTAAAGACTTGTTATTGAGAATTTTGAGATCCGCAGTTATGATAAAAACCCAAATAAATGGTATGGAATAACAAGTCTGTTGTTTTGAACAATATAGTTTTTAATAAAGAAAAGAATAATATTAAACAAAAAGATGTTTACAGAACGGCAACTTAATTTGAACTGAACAATATTTAATTAAAATGAGACAAGTATCAAAACAAGTAATACAAAGGTTATTAATTTAAAATCGAATTAAATTACTCTAACTGACACCGCCTCTTAATTTTATGAGAATATTTTACGTTATTATATTATAATGGCAATGAGAAAAATATATTATTATTAAAACAAACACAAACTAAATCAAATTTAAATATGCTCGTAGTTTTTCAAACTGTATTCGACCTAGTCCTTTTGTCATTATATCAGCAGCTTGTTTACCTGTTGGGATATATTTTAACTTAACAAGTCCCTTTTCGATTGTATCACGGACGATATGATACTTGACTGCTACATGTTTCAAGCGCTTATGATTTTTGGGTTTTTCTGCGGCATTAATACATGAATGGTTATCTTCGTTAATAATCGTTGGTTCATTTGGTTCGATGCTTAATTCACGAAGAAATTGTTTAATCCATTCAGCTTCATTCATTGCTTCAACAACTGCTGCATATTCGGCTTCAGTTGATGATTGACTAATGGTCCCTTGTTTGTGTGTCGACCAAGTCACTGTGTTGTCAAATAGCTTGAAAACAAATCCTGAAGTTGATTTACAATCATTTTTATCACCAGCCCAATCGGAATCGGCATATCCGATTAATGTATCAACGTTTTCATTTTTGCGATACTCCAATTTCAAACTTAACGTACCTTGAATGTAACGCAAAACTCGTTTTGCATGTGTGAAATGCTCATGTGTGTAGCAACTTTGAAATCTGCTAAAGTAATTTGTTGCTGCACATAAGTCCGGTCTGGTTGTCAATGTTGCATATGTTAAACAACCAATTAATTCTCGATATGGTAAATTTGAATCACAAATTGTGTCACCTGCAACCAATTGTAGACCCTTTTCAATGGGTGTTGACACTGCTTTGCATTCATTCATACCAAATTTCCGCACGACATTTTTCAAATATTGTGCTTGACTCAATTTGATAATACCATTTTTTCGATCATGTTCAATATGCATTCCAAGAAACGATTCAACTTTTCCAATATCGGTCATTTCGAATTCTTTTGCAAGTAAACTCTTCACAATACTGGTCATTTCGAGGCTTTCAGAAATAATTAACAAGTCATCCACGTACAAAAGGATGTAACAGCGAATACCTTTGTCAAATTTTGTGTACAAGCAATAGTCTGATGCGCAACGTTTGAAACCGATGCGTGTAATAAACTTGTTAAATTTCTCGTTCCACATTCGTGATGCTTGCTTGAGACCGTAAAGTGATTTGTTTAACTTGCACACTTTCGAGTCTTTAGCAAAACCATCTGGTTGTTTCATAAAGATTTCTTCCTCCAAATCACCGTTTAGGAATGCTCCTTTTACATCCATTTGCTGAATGTGCATATTGAACTGTACAGCTATTGCAAACAATATGCGCAACGTTGCTAATTTGGCTACTGGTGCGTATGTTTCATTATAGTCGAAACCTTCTTTCTGAGAACACCCCTTGGCTACCAATCTGGCCTTGTATTTGTCAATTTCACCATTGGCTTTACGCTTAAGTTTAAAGACCCATTTGTTCGGAATAGCTTTTCGATTTTTCGGTAGTTCACATAAGGTCCATGTTTTGTTCTTAAGTAATGATTCATACTCAGTCTCAATTGCCAATTTCCATTCGTTCCAGTCATTACGATTTCTGGCTTCCTCTATTGAGTTTGGATCATTGTCGAAGTACTCTTGTGCTGATAATGCAAAATTCTCATCTATGCTCACTGAATCCGCAAGTAAATTCAATCGATCTGGTTTTTTACGCTCTCGTTCACTTTTTCGAACCTGTGGTGTCTTGATGTTACCAATTTTATCAGTTTCAACACTGTGGATTGTATCTTTGAGGTAACTGGTGCAACTGTTTTCTGTATCTTGGCTTTCATTGTCAACATCATCTCTAAATTCATAATCGTTGTCAAATTCTATAACCGCCTCTGCATTCGAAAAACCGTTGATTTTTGACCGATTCAAAATTGACTTTTCATTAAATGTCACATTTCGGCCAATAATCAGCTTATCCTTGTCAACATCCCACAGTCGATAAGAATTGTTCGAAGCATAGCCCACCAAAAAACATTTACTTGCCTTTGGTTCCAATTTCTTTCGTTTTTCAGATGGAATATGATTGTAGCAAATTGAACCGAAAATGCGTATGTTGGAAACGTTCGGCCTTTGACCATACCAGAGTTCAGCTGGAGTCTTATTTATGAATTGCTTACCGATTGCACTTGTTGGACATCGATTCTTTATGTTATTCGCCGCAAGAACAGCTTCATTCCAAAATTTGCGATCTAAACCACTTGCCGTCAACATTGCGAGTGCCTTCTCTTGAAGATTTCGATTCAAACGTTCAGCAACACCATTCATTTCAGGATTGTAGGCAACAGTATATGAAATCTGAATTCCCCTAGACCTACAGTAATCCTTAAAATCTTTAACAATGTACTCACCACCGTTATCAGCACGAACTTTTGAAACTTTACTATTATGCATTGTCTCACCAAAGTTGATATATTCTTGAAATTTGCTGAAGACCTCACTTTTATTTTTCATAAAATAGATCATCGAAGCTCGTGTAAAATCATCAGTAAACGTTACAAAATACAGGGACCCATCATATGCTGTTTTCGAAAAGGGCCCACATACATCAGTATGTATTAATTGCAATACACGTGTGGATCGTATGTTACCCCTTTTGTCGAACGGTAATCGTGTTTGGTTGCTCAAAACGCACGATTCACAAAATTTGTCATCTGTATTTATATTGAATTTGTCGATGCCATCAACCATGGTATGCTTGATTAATTCCTTCATGTCAAACACATTCAAGTGGCTCAACCGATAATGCCATAAATCCTGAGAAACACTTTTTAAATTGTCCTCACCTGCGATACCAGCAAACACATTACGTTCCACGTGAAATGACACCTCATACAGTTGTCCACTTGCATGCGCTACAAATTGAGTAGAACCATTTTTCGATGCGTACGCATAATCACCATCAAATACAATTTTGTAACCTCTCTTCGTTAGTTTTCGTATCGAAAGAAGATTGCATTTCAAGTCTGGAACGTACAATACATTTGGTATTTTCTTGACTGAAGAATCACCTTTATAAAACGTCTTTATCGAAATATCGCCTTGTTGAGTCGCTGTGATTTTCTCATTCTTCTTCGCAACAGATATATTAATTTTCTCGATTTCAACCAGATTGTCAAAATATTCTTTGTCATTGCACAAATCGTCCGTTGCTCCAGAGTCTAACGTGAATGTTATTTCCAATGCGTCATTGCGTTTCGCCGACAGAACTTGATTTTGTTTAATTTTCTGTGCTTCATCTTCATTCTTCATAGAGCATACATTTTTCCTTGCATCTATTGTAAAAACATCTTGTACAGCAGATAAAATTGAATGCTCATTCGAATTATTGTGCGTGGCACAGTTAGCACTAGATTCATTCTTCGATGAATTTCCCTTCCAAGTTTTACCTTTGGATCTGCACCTGGATTTAATGTGACCCTTTTTTCCACATTTATAACAAATGATGCTTGAATTTTTCACTTGCATTGCACAAGCATCAATACTTTTGCTTTGCTTTGAAGTACTATTTTGTTTAGCAAACACATCTAGTAGACGACTTTTTGCATAGTCTAATGTTAGTTTAGATTCATCCATTCCGTTGAGCGATTCAATTAAAGCATCATATCGTTCATTCAACGTTAGAAACAGACTAACAATGAGATCCTGTTCCTCCGGTTTGGCTCCTGCCAAACGTAGATCACGAACAATATTGTCGAATCTTGCAAAATGTTTCTGCATATCATTACCGTCAAATTTCATAGACATTAGTTGCTTTCGCAATACCAGTTGACTTGTGATACTTTTTCGCTGAAACATACTCAATAATCCATCGTACATTTGTTTTGCATAAGGTTTATCCATAATGTAAGTGAGCTGCTCGTCATTGATCGTTTGAGCAATCAAACTTCTACATTTAGCATCTTTGGCCATCAATAGATCTTTTTCGATTTCAGTTTTGACTTTAGCCTTCATTGAGTTCAAATCTCCATCGACAAATTGTTTCAAAGATTTTTCTTCTAATAACAAATCCAGTCGGAATTTCCATTGGCTAAAATTTGTTCCGTCGAACTTAGGCATGGAAATCTTTTCACCGTCAGCCATTTTTCTTTTCCAAATCTAGATTGTTCTCGAGACTTATTATTCACTAATAACCCAATTTAGTGAATTTTTATATTTTTACTCTGGGCCCATAACCTGAGAATTTTGACATCCGCAGTTATGATAAAAACCCAAATAAATGGTATGGAATAACAAGTCTGTTGTTTTGAACAATATAGTTTTTAATAAAGAAAAGAATAATATTAAACAAAAAGATGTTTACAGAACGGCAACTTAATTTGAACTGAACAATATTTAATTAAAATGAGACAAGTATCAAAACAAGTAATACAAAGGTTATTAATTTAAAATCGAATTAAATTACTCTAACTGACAGTTATAACATTCATTGTAATTACAAGCTATTTAAGGTCCCGTCACACACTAAAAGGAAAATGCTTTCAGAAAGCGTTTCGAAAATTTTGTTTTTGAAATTTTCTTGACAGTGCTTTCAGAGAGCAGTCACACTATAAAAGGAAAGTGCTTTCTAAAAGCGAATTTTAACTATCAAGAAAGTAATTTTTCTGAAAGCACTATTCGGGTCGTCACAATAAGAAAGCGAAATCGTTTACTGAAAGCGTTTTTTGAAAATAATAAATATAAAATTTATATTATGTGTATATACAATACCATAGATTCGACAGCCTTTTTTGCCATTCCAACCATTTTTCAATACAATAAACGCAAATTATTCCTGCAAGTGATTTGGTACTGTGTGTTTGTTTGAGCGGTGCAGCGATCCTCGAAGGAAGTGAAAATGAAACCGCTAAGCGGTCCACCCATGATACTGTTGACATTGGCGTCTACCTAGCGAATATACCGCCACAATCGTACGGTTCCCCTAAAAACAATTGTGGACTGATGACCCATTTGATTTATTGACTTATTATTATTATTATTAAAAGCTTTATTAACCAATATAAAAGTTTAAAATACATACATACATATTTTATATTTCCATCTATATATATAATCTTTACATATCTTTCTTTATATATATTTTTTTTTTTTTTTTTTTGTATATTTCAATAAAGTGTTTCATTTGTTAAGGTAAAATTTGTATCTTAACTTTTAAGTTTTTTTTTTCTATTTCTTAACATGTGCATATCAATAATAAATATTTTCAGATTAAATCCATCTGGCGTAAGCCTCCCCCGTTGCTGCCCATATATCTCTGTTTTTTGCGTCATTGTCCCAGTTGCTGTTGAATTGTCTTAAATCGTCAATCCATCTCTTCCTTGGTCGTCCTTTCGGTCTTTTTTCATCTCGTGGGTTCCATTTTGTTACTATTTTTGTCCATCTGTTGTCAGAATTATTGACTTATGACCAACAAAATGCAGCTGATAGAAGAGCAATTCGTGTGAAGAACATACGTTCGCTTTTAAGAAAGCAAAAAACTTTCACGAAGAGTTTCTAAAAGCAGAAAACGTTTTCTGAAAGTGATTAACTTTTTTTAAAACGCTTGCAGGAACTAGTCACTCACAGTACGGGAGGCAATCTTAGATTAACATATCTCATCGCGGATGTGGAAAAAATGATGCCAACTCATAGATTTAGTCTTAGCATTAACAAAAGCCGCTAGTCGGACAATGTTTTTCAGCTGGCAATGGGTAGAACGCGTTTTCAAGAAAACAAATCCATTTTCAGAAAACGCTTTAAAGAAAGTACTTTTCGGTTGTCAAACTATGAAAGTTTTTGCTATCATAAAGCCTTTTACTTTCTGAGAGCACTTTCCTTTTAGGGTGTGACGGCATCTTTATTCCATCTGCTTCCCCTAAACACCTTTACTTTACATTTTTTTTGAAATTTGTATTAGTATCTATAAAAACAACCTAGAGATTTATAATTATGAATGAGTTTTTATTAATTTTGTTACGCATATATTATAAAAAGATATTTTTACAAATAATAAAATGTTTGATATTTTTCTTTTATGAAGCTATGCTCCTTTTCATCACAATAATACAACAGCAGTAGTTTATTATTATTTTTTCGTTTGTTTATTTCTACAAATTTTGAAAATCTAAAATAAACTTCTTTCCAGTGAATCCATTAAAATTCAATACAGCAGTAACAGCATCTTTGTAATTTTCTAATGGGACCATCTCATGAACTGGTGCAGTAAACTTTCCTTCTTCCATAAGCTTACACAGTTCAGAAAACATGTTTGCTCTGTCTTCGTGTTCGAGATTTTCTTTTGTCCATTTTGTCATCCAAAAACCAACATAGGAGATATCTTTGAATATCAATGATGCTGTTCCGGCTATAACAGGTTCTCTTGACATTCCTCCGTACGTGACATGAAAACCTTTGGAGTCGAGATATCTGGCTACCTCAGTGGATGATTTTCCTCCAACACAATTCAGAGCCAGTTTTGGTTTCTTTAGTTTTCCCTTAAATAAATCAGTTTTGCGAATTTCTTCTTCGGTCAAAACTTCGGTCGCTCCAAGACACTTAAGATATTCCTTGAGATCATTGATTTCTGGTCGATTGCGAACAACACCAACCGAAGAAATATTCCAAGCTTTACATAGCTGATGGACGGCTTGTCCCACAGCACTATTAGCACCATTTTGAATGACTGTATCACCTGGCTTGACTTGGACAAAGTCTTTAAGCATTCTATATGCAGTACATGGATTGACTGTTATTGTGGCTGCCTCAGCGATTCCGATTTTGTTAGATATTTTCATAAGATCGCTGGCAGGATAGACAGCGTGGGATGTCCATGTGCCAATGCCTGTAGTGGATGGTACTACACGATCGCCAGGATGTATATTTTTTACATTCTTTCCAACACTTATTACATTTGCTACGAATTCGTTACCACCCACTGCTGGAAGCGGAGGCTTAACAGGATACTTACCTAAGATTACGTAAATTCTTATAACAATTGAAATAGTAAGGTAAATAAATATATTTACCTTGAATAGTATTGATATCAGCTGGATTGATTGGAGCTGCTAGAGTCTTAACCAAAACTTCGTTGTCTTTTGGATCAGGAATTTCTATTTCACAAATTTTAAGAACATCGCCTGGTTCGCCATATTCGGTGTATTTCAAACATTTTCCTACACAAGACATTTGTCGTGTATGGTTTGATGTTTTAAGGGTCGAAATTAAATTAGATTTAATTATTTGAAGCATTTTTGGAAAAATGTATTTATTATGTTAGATACGTAGGGCAGAAGAACAGCTCTAATTTCGGCGTTTTGGACAGGTTGAAATAAAAAAAACAGCTGTTTTTTGACAGTTTGAATATATATAACGTTAACGTAACATAACGTTATCGTTATTATAGCCAACGATTCACAATAGAAATTGTGTGCTTTCAAAGCATTCAATGGGCGCATTCAATGCATAATTTAACAACTGCTGAAAATCAAAGGGGTATTCACGATCTGGTGCAACGAGCCTAGTAAAAGTGCGAAATTTTATTTTTTTTTAAGTGGATCGTGAACGCACTTTTCTTATCTCCTTGCAACACTAAAGCAAATGTCAAAATTAGTTTGACATTTGTTTTTGTTTCCAACATATATGAAAATTTCAATTTGATTTAATTTAAATTTTGTTCATAAAAAGATGCCAAAAAAACGGAAAAAGAAAATATTACCAAATCTTAATTATCGTCCGAATTTTAAATGGAAAACAATAGTAAAAGATGATGACGACGTCACATCAATACAATCAAGATAGCAAATTGGATGTATCCAATGAATATACCTTTGTTTCTGTTTAACGTAATCAACCCTTCAAGCAAAATCACGGACCCAAATTTCTCGGTTCACTTGGGACTCCAAAAAAAATGAGTGTCTCACACACAATAACAAATTTTCTGTGTACGCATGTAAAAAGAACGAGAATCGAGAGTATTTTTTTCAAGCATCGAGAAATAGAGAGAGTATAGGCGAAGTATACAATCATTTTGCCTTAATTTCCACCACTTTTTTTTTTTAGTTCAGTTTTGTAGGTAGCGTGGCGAAGACGGTTGCTTTTTTATCTCTTTTTTCTTGTTAACACTTTTAACCATTTCCAATCAGAAATGCAAGTTTCTATTTATTAAATGTAAATTTATATTTGTGGAATGATGTCATGTGCGAAATAGTATTTAGAAAATCTTTTATGAATGATAAATAAAAAAAAACTCTTGAAATGAAAAAATTCAGTTTGTTTTATTTTTGTAGTCAATGGAGAAACTGGACTAGATGGGAAGTTTTTTTTAATGCTTTTGGGTTGGGTATGCCTCAATTCATTCATTTTTTTTGGAACCGTTTTAGATTCCATTTGGTTTCGGTTCTCCGAGTATGGTGAATTCAAAAACTCTCTCTCTCACAATACATTCACATAATGGCTCCGTGGTGATTCTAATTTCCATACTAATTTGAGCCACAAAACGCAGTTTTTCGATCCGTATTTGGATCCGAATGCGAAGTCGTCCATACGTTGTTTGATACGTTTGCGGACCGAAAACGAGCTCGCTTGCTTGAAGGGAAGAATGAGTGAGCTGTCAAAAACACAATTTACAAATTTTACAATGTTGTATTTTAATGTTGCAATAGGTTTCGGGTATTGCTAAAGTGCGAAACTGTTGTAAGATTGCACCTTGTATATTTTGTTGTTGTAGTGTTGTAAGATTTTACACTTTTGCACTTTTACAATGATACTAGGCCAGTTGCATCGGATCGTGAATACCCCTAAAGTACTTAATTTTTTGTCGATGAACGTAAAATTGGCCGGATTCAACGCATCAAAATGTTCAGTACTTTATTTTCAGATGGAGCTTCTGATTGGCCAGCTGTCATAAAAAGTTAGCTGACATTCAGTTACGTTTAGTAAAGTTTAGTTACGTTTCATCTGAATTTTCAGCAAGAAATTCCCAACTGAAAATTCAGGTGACAGCTTTTCTATACAAAAAAAAGGCTCTCCATACAAAACTGACATTTCATATAATTTTACGTTCAACGACAAAAAATTAAGTACTTTATTTTCTGCAGTTGTCAAATTTTGCATTGAATGCGCCCATTATATGAAATGTCAGTTTTGTATGGAGAGCCTTTTTTTTGTATAGAAAAGCTGTCAGCTGAATTTTCAGTTGGGAATTTCTTGCTGAAAATTCAGATGAAACGTAACTAAACTTCACTAAACGTAACTGAATGTCAGCTAACTTTTTATGACAGCTGGCAAATCAGAAGCTCCATCTGAAAATAAAGTACTGAAAATTTTGATGCGTTGAATCCGGCCAATTTCATTAATCACGCCAGCAACTACTTGTAGTTGCTCCCGATCCAAGTACAATGGAAAAGCGAACACCAGGCAACTAAAGGTTAGACCGCACTCGACGGTACTGCACTGCAGTGGAACTGCACTAAGCTAAAAGACAACTTGGTACCAATACTGGTGCATGTGGCCTCAAGGTTAGAAAGGCTATCGCATCGATTCGTGAATCCGGCTGTTCTTCCCACACTACCGGGACGGAAAAATGGCCGCGTTCGGATACGTAACCAAAGGTATCTGGATTTGTTCGTGTTGTTGTAATGCCTATGGAAAAACCAGCTGATGTCAAAAATATAAAGCTATCCCAAAAAATTTCGGATTTGTTTGGATTATACTAACAGCTGACATCTCATCTGTTCATATTCTTGGTTTTGTTTGGTTTGGTTACGTATCCGGTTTTTAATCGCTCGAAAACATATCAGATTCTATCTCAGATACGTGCTTATCACCCGAACGTGGCCAATTATTGTGAACATACCTCATTTCCGAAAACCAAGGTGTTGACATTTGACTTGATTTTTTTTTTGATAACAGAAAACAGAGAAAACCTGTTGATAACAATTTGCGAACAAAATTCTATTATTAGAAGAAAACTTGTTTCGCTATTCTATTCCTTCTAATTGAGTGAAAGATTCAACAGTAGTTAATCTGTTCAGCTTTTATCGTTAAAGTGCATATTCCTTAAAAAAAAATTGTTAAACAGATTAACAATGGCCAACATTGCAAGATTTTTCGCCGGTCGTGCCCATAATATTCAAGCTGTGACATGGAATCAAGTTCCACGTTTATTTTCATCAGGTATACAATCATTCTATTGAAACCTATTAATTATTAAAAATTACAAATATTTTGAACTTTGTACCCATAAGAAAACACGAATAGCTAATTGAATTGATGTTTTTCTGTAAAAAATAAAAACATCCGTTTTGTTAAAGAAGCAGTAAAGTTCATGAAGTACAAAAACTGATGAATTCATGTAGGTGCTTCTGATAGTATTTAAAAGGTTACATAATATTTTGTACAATCCAAATATTCGTGCAATAAATTTTGACTCGATTTGTCAGTCTAGATCCATTGTTCCTAACCTATCGACTAAGGCTCAGATGGGTATGGTCACATACATATTCATTAGTTTGCTTGACTACTGGTAATGAATGCCTAGTATCTGGGCAAGTAGTTTATGTCGTGAATATTTTATTATGATCATGAATTTAATTATAATTTGTAGTAAATATAATAAACAAGTAAAGAAACTTAACTTGATTTTATGTGTTGTTGCCGATTTAAAGTTTTGCTTCACAGAACACTTTATATTTGTAGTTTTAAAAGTATGGGCAGGATATTTTATAATCTGACATATGTAGGTACTCATAACAGACATGAGAAGAAATGAAAACTATATTACTCCTTGACCATCTTCAAGGACTTATTAGCGCAAAAACGTAAAACCACACTTGAATTTCTAAACAAAAATATTACTACATATTACTTATTTATGTATGTATATATTTTGGGAAAATTTGATGTCATTGTTGAAAGAAATCAACAATAATTCCTAGAAAAATGTTCTAGAAATGGCCAGTAAACTTTACAGTGTTTTGGCCTTTTAAATTTGTGAATTCAACCTACGTACAGTTGCGGTTAAAATAATAGGTAGTGCAAATAAGAAAATTGTTGAGCTACTATTTTATCCTTTTTAAAATTGCCTAAACTAAAAAATTATTTCATTTTGAAGAAATTGCAATTTCTCAACAATTATGTTTGCAAACATTTTTTGTTCCTATAAATAGTCGTGCCGGGTTAAAGTAAAAAAATATTATTTTTCCATCTTTTGAATGAAAATACAAAATTTATTTGATTTAAAAAAAAAACTTTAATTTTTAATTTTTTACAAATAATTTAAATTTATTAATTATTTAATTATATCACAACATTTATTAATTTTAAATTTTAGGCGACGCATTTCGGTTTTATAAAACCATCTTCGGGCTTAATCTCTTTGATGTGTGGTGTTGGTCGTGCAAAGTTCACTTTCTTTTTGGTTGCAGTGTTTAATGGTGTTGCTATTGGTGGTGGGTGGAAGTATGCTTATCTCGTTTATTGTTGGTGTAGTTTATCGCCGTGTTATATAGTGTGTTCGTTTTTATAGTTAGTTTGTCATTTAGTATTTTGTCTTGTTCAGTCTTGTAAGCTTTGTAAATTTCGTATTCTTTCAGTGCGTCTAGTTTTGTCCCTTTTTAACATTATATCTAATTGTTGTAAAAGCCTGTCCACATTGAATTTTTAATGCTTGGTGTTAACATGTTCGCAGTTCAATCTACCCATCCCTATCTCCCACCCATGAAATCTATATATATTTCACTCACACAATAAAAAATCTATCATGTTGAATCCGAGAATATTGTTTGAAAGTGGCGCATGGGTGCAATTTGGGTGGAATCTACCCATCTATTTTTCACTCACATAAAATCTACCTCTCTCACAGGTTGCACCTAGCATTAAAAATCCAATGCGGACATGCACTAATGTCGAATTCCTTACAGGCCGACTCCACTAGAGATAATTTCTCTCAGAATACTCATCCTGACATGAAAAGTCTAATGGAGTCGCGTTGTTTCATCTTATGATATGATGTTAGCGATCTCTCTCTGCGAATTTGTTTTGACATCGATGTCTGATATCAAATTTGACGTTTGAGTTTTTTTTTTCCTTTTTTGTGTGTGGATGACATCCTAATGTCATTATTTTGTTTCTCTCATTGCGACAGTTATTCATTTGGCTTATAAAGTTACTTATTTAAAAAAAGTCGGCATTTGGAGTTTTTTTTTATTATTAAATTAAGCAAAAACAAACGAATTTCTCAAGAAAAGTCAAAAAACTGTGAAAGAAATTTTTTATTTGTTTGACATTTGACGTTTGTCAGAGAGATGTCAAGACATGAACTGCCCAGCGAAGAAAAAAAGAAAAACTCTGATTTTTATGTCAGAGATCTAGTTGGCGATACAGATATCAAGTGGAGTCGGCGTGTTACAACCATTTGAAGTCGATTTCATTAAATTTTTTTTCTTTTTGTAAGGAATTCATAAAAAAGTCGATTTTTTTTTGTGATTGTGTGAGTGCAATTTGACAGGAATTTTGTTGTCGCACAAAAACTAAGAAGTAGTGCGCGCAAAGCAAATATTAAAGTGTATTTTATTTTCGCGTTGTTTTGATAATTTAAAAACAAATATATTTCGTCCGATAATTGAAAAACATCAAAAACAATTGTGCGCGTAATCAAGTAAAAAAATTACAATCCAAAATTAATCCACACACAGCAGCGAGGACCTATTCTGAAAATTTCACTAAAGGACGAAGAAAAATAATTTTGCAACGTGATTTCCACGCGAATTGTATGTTATTTTAATGGGATTTTTTGTTTCTTGAAGATACGCACAATTATCTTTACTTTTTTTCATCAATCACTGAAATATTAAACAATTAAGAACACTTAAACATTTGTTTTCTTTTTTAACTTCGTCACAAAATTGTAATGAGAACATTTAATTCCATCTTGATGCATGAGAAATGTCAAATCTTGATAGTGTGTGTGCGATTTGATGTGAAATCTAGCTAAAAACGCAAGAAATGTTCTACCTGTCTGTCCTATATAGTAGCTGTCACAGTCATCGCATTTTATTTTGTAAACTCCTGATGATGATTTCTTTTCATTTATTGGTTTATGTTGTAAAATTATTTGGATGTTATTTGTTGTTTTAAATTATATATTCAGCCCTATCGAGGTATCCGTTGGGAAAAAGTTCCGAAACGATAGTCCGTTCCGATCGGAACCTATATTTCGTTCGAGGTATCCACTTCGGAACAAAAACGATAAAGCATACAATCGCATTCATTTGACACATTCGTCCGGATTAGGTCAATAATGTCGATTTCTTTTCAACTATTGGAGATCAAATCTTTTTTTTTTGTTGTAAGGAACTCGCAAACAATAAAATTGTTTTCTGTGATTGTATGTGTGTGCAATTTGACAGGCCCGAACGCACAATTCTTAAAATTTTTTTTGGAAAATGGAAAATTGTAATTCTATCTAAATACAGTAAATTTTATTTAATTTATTTTATTTTATTTACTGAAGAACGTGAACTTTATACTTTTACACCACGGAAATAATTTAATTGAACAAATTGACTGAAAAGCCAAACGTAAACAATAGCCAGAGAAATGTCAAATCTTCCTAGTGTTATCATCGGTGTACGTTGTTCGTTCGCGGAACAACGAAAATGTAAATGAGAAAACCGAACAACGAACTAAGAACGAATGAAGAACGTACAAATTCAAATCAGGTCAGAAATTTCGGTGTTCGTTGTTCGTTGTTACCCGAACAACTTGTGTTTAAATGCGAAAACTGTTTAAATTAACATTGTTTTGGAGTGTCGTGCAACTTGTAGGGACATTTTCCAAGTTTTTTTTAATTACTGAATGGCAAAAGTTATATAAATAAACAATTTTGTAAATAGAGTTTAACTTTCTAATGTAAATGCTTTCTTCGTTGTTCGTTGTTGAGAGAAGAACGAACACCGAACAACGGACACCAAATTAAGAACGAAAGTCTAAAGCCAGCTTAACGCACAACTGTCAAAAATTCTGGACTGAACGCAATTCGTTACATTTTATCGGAAGATTGTCCGATCTGTCAATCGGAACGGATACCTCGGTAGACAATTCTCCGATTTTGAATAGATCGGAAAAAAAATTCCCCGAACGGATACCTCGATAGGGCTGATTATGTTTATTTTCCGAAATTCATAAACATCATTATATTTTTAAAACAACAAATAACACCCAAAGAATTTTACAACATAAACCAATAAATGAAAAGAATAAACCAAAGAGATAAAGCCCGAAGATGGTTTTGTAAAACCGAAACGCGTCGCTTAAAATTAATAAATGTTGTGATATAATTTAATAATTAATAAATTTAAATTATTTTTAAAAAATTAAAAATTAAAGTTTTTTTTTTAAATCAAATCAAATAATTTTTTTATTTTCATTCAAAACAAATACACAACATGAAAACTACACCACAAAGAAATTTTCCATCTTTTCTCTAGATTTTTTTTATCTATAAGATTTCAAAGACTTACATAAAAATGTCAAAAGATATTCGTCAGCAATGGGAAGAGGCAAGCACTGCACTCCTGAACAGCGTGAACTAATTAAAAAACTGATTTTGGGGGTTCGTAACTAATTTTCGCAAACAACATCGGCGCACAACCCATCTTCGCAAGCAACATACAAACAACATCCCCGCAACAACACATCCTCGCAACGACACATCTTCGCAAAGCAACATCCCCGCAAGGACACATCTTAGAAATGACACATCTTCGCAAAGCAACATCCCTACGTGCTATTTCTAAAAAAAAGACAGTATATTATTATGTATTGCAAACAAAATTGTGATAAATGTGTTCATTTGCCTGAAGACACCACAGCTGATTTGACAATCCCAAATTTAAAATGTTTACCATTGCTTGCACTTCAAGCCGTGTCCGTCGACCAAATTTCATCATTCTACGTCAATCTAAAGTTGCTTTATATAATTGATACTAATTGTAAAAAAATAGGCTGATGTCACTCCCCCTAAATGGAAAACAAGATTACACGGTGTCGGGAAGTGCTCCGTAATTTTGATGATCTGTCAGTCAGTCAGCTAACGTTTTTGCTGCGATTTTTGCAGTCCGATATCTCAACAACTACTGATGCCAAGGAGTTGAAATCTGGTGCGAATTTGAAGCTTCCTACTTAACGAGGCTTAAAAATCGCTTAAGTTTCATCCTGTAAAAAGGGTGTTCTGCCAGAACTTGGTTCCGCCCTTTGAAAAAAAATAGGTCGGACAAACAAAAATGATTGAATTTGCAGCTATTTTTGGTGTAGATATGTTTTGAAGAAGAACATTTTTGAACGGTACACATCACATTTTCATGTTTATTAATTCAGGGTGTTTTACCGAAAATTGATTGATTGATTGAGTATTTGTATTTTTATTTTTCATCAAAAAAATTAATTTTCTCAGATACCGTTAAACATGAGTAGTAGAGTTTTGCAAAAATGGTAATAACTTTTTTCGTTATGAATTTTTGGACTTTTTTAATAAACCAAAATAATAAATAATAGCAGTGATTTTAATGTAAATATATGCATATTTAAATTAATCTCCAAACATTTCATAGAAGCTGGAATATTGTAGGTTTATTTTATCAGTCCACATCATCGCGAAATTATCGTCTACAAATATTTATAACAATTCATGGGAATAAACTAATTAAAAGCGATAAAAAGGGGAAATTGATTAATTTTTAATCGGTTATTTTATTCTCAAAATTAAAACGCAACGTTCATTTTGAGGATAATGTCACAGCTGAGTTTACCGCATTTGCCTTATATCAAAGGGTGTGCTTATATTGAAGCTGCGTTAAACCAAGGAAAAAGGATGCTACGCCTACGGTACTAGCAAAGAAAATCATCGCTTGTATTTTAAAAGTTTTTTTCCGAGGATAGAAATTGAACATTTCATGATCATTCACAAAATAAAAAAAATTATCATTTATATTAAAAGTCATAGCTGACCGAAGTTGCAATATAAACACCAAATATATAACTTCGATAAGAACTCAGGTTTTATGGTTGCTTGTAGCACTACTTTTATCATTTTTCTCAGCTCCAACACCAACCGACCCTAAATTATCAAATAACTTAACTCATTTTATTTCATTCATTTATTTATACAGTTGCCCAACCATTGGAATACATCAAAACTGAAGTAACTGGTGAGAAGAAAAATGTTGCACTTATCACCTTAAATCGACCAAAGGCTCTTAATGCACTATGCAATGGCTTGATGAAGGAATTGAGCACGGCTCTTGGCGACTATGAAAAAGACTCCTCTATTGCTGCTATTATCATCACAGGCAACGAAAGAGCGTTCGCAGCTGGTGCTGATATTAAAGAAATGCAACCAAACACCTACTCCGATTGCATCATGGGAAACTTTCTTAATGATTGGACTAGTGTAGCAAAGTGCCAAAAGCCAATAATTGCTGCTGTAAATGGTTATGCATTGGGTGGAGGATGCGAATTGGCTATGATGTGTGATATCATCTATGCTGGGGATAAGGCTCGTTTTGGTCAGCCTGAAATTGCTTTGGGAACAATTCCCGGAGCTGGAGGTACTCAACGTTTGACACGTGCTGTTGGCAAGTCCAAGGCTATGGAAATCTGTCTCACAGGCAACATGATTAATGCAGAGGAAGCTGAAAAAATGGGGTTAGTTAGTAAAGTAATTCCAGCTGATCAATTAGTAAAGGAAGCCGTGAAACTGGGCGAGAAAATTGGAACACATTCGGGATTAATTGTGCAATTGGCTAAGGAAGCTGTAAACACTGCATATGAAACAACTTTGCAGGAAGGATTGAAATTTGAACGCAGGACTTTCCATGCAACTTTCTCGACGGTATGATTTTGTTGTTGTTGTATAAGTACTTTGAATTACCTATTTTGTTTTATTTTCCCAGGAGGATCGTAAGGAGGGAATGACTGCTTTTGTTGAGAAACGCCCACCAAATTTCAACAATAAGTAAACCATTTATTTTGTTTAACATTTAAAAGAGAAAAGATTTATTAAACCCAGATTTTTGCATTTAAGCAATATAATATTTTTTTACAAGGCAATTGCAGGAATATAATATGAAGTGAACAAAATTTGTTGTTGTTTTTGATTGAAGTAGTTATTAACCTGAGGATTATTTTTGAAAAACGATAATTATTATTTTAAAAAAGTGGATGTGTGTTTCATATTCAATGCACTGAGGATGCCATAAACACATACGACGCGACGCGATGGTGGAGACGAGCAAATAATGGCTTTAGTAATTCCTCCACTCACAAGGTTGAATTCAACCATTGCAAGGAATTTGATGAAATTTTCAATAGAATGATCGTATAACACGTATGTATTAGATTGGGTACGATGGCATCTAACTGTTGTCCCCACCATTAACAAAAATCAAATTTTATAAAAACACTACGCCAACATAGGATGCATGCTTGAGTCATTAAGCTGCCTCAGGAGAATTCAAAGACTATATAATGCTAACTTAAGTTTTGTATTTATAATACAAAAAAAACAAGCATAAACAAATGAAAATGCAACTTATGCCGGTCGTCCACTAGGCGATCAACGCACAAATTTCAAGTTCAACAGATTCAACTCTTATGTACGATGTCCTCAATTCTATTCAACCAACGAGTTTGATCCGGTTGGAGATCGTTGCTCAACGAATTGTTTAACAAGTATACGGGTAGTGTACGAGAGATGTGTTCTGTGTTGCTTGTTGAAGATGTTCGATCAACGCGTTGAGCAACATTTTTGAGATAATGTGTTGCACATTATTTCTTTAACTCGTTTATTAACTTTTTTAATTTTGTCTGGTGTTGGTTACGGTAGACGTGAAGAAATTTGTTGTGTGTTGTGTTGCATGCGACGGAATTTGTGTCTTTGCGTGAGTTGAACTATTCAGTACTATTGTGAGTTTCGCGTGAAAGAAAATTCGCACGGAAAAATTACATTTCACTCCTCCCTTATTGTGAGTTTCGGGCGAAAAAATGTTCACTGTTCGCACAAATTCCGTTATTGGCACTATTGACAGCATTTTTTTTGTGTGAAATATGTCATGTCATTTATAGCAAGAATTTCATTTAATTTCTGTTGGCGAACGAGCCCACACTTGTTGTAAAATGGAGGGTGAAACTCGCAATAGCTTTTAAAAATCCGGGCGAACAAAACATTTTCGGGCGAAATTTTTTCCAGGTGAAACTCACAATAGGGCTGATTGTGTTGACATCAACTTGCAACTTGGTGCATTTTGTCTTGTCGTCCTTTGTAGTTCATTTTATATTATTATTAATGTAATAATAATAACATAATTATTATTATTAATTGATATAATAAATACTGCAGCCATTTTTTTTTACCTTTCACAGGAAATCATGCTTTATACAAAACAAATTTAAAAATGTTAATATTTTACAGCAAAGAAATGAGTGGATAAAAAAAGTGTGTATATAAGTCGATTCAAAATAATTTCCACAATATCTGAGTAGCTACAGGCTATATAGTGCGTGCGTTGAATAAGTTCCTCAACGAATGATTACTGGTTAAGAGTACGAAGGATTCAACTCGTCCATCAACTTCTTGAGCAACCATATAGAAAACGCAGAAAAGTTGACCAACTTGATAAACTTTTTTTTCTGTCAAAATCGAACAAGTTTATCAACAAGTGTACGAGGTTATTCAACATTTGATTAAGTTTGTCAACTAAATTTACGGAGCTATTCAACAATTGAATACGTTGATCAACTAAGTGTTCGAAGTTATCCAACAATTGAACGAGTTGATCAACTAGGTGTACGAGGTTAATTAACATTTGACTAAGTTTGTCAACTATGTGTACGGGGCTCCCAACACGTTTTGTTCAATTTTGCCTCTTGCTTTGTTACTCAACGTGAAGAACGTAAGTTACTACTGCACTATTGTAAGAACTTCTTAATTTGTTAATCCAACGATGGAGTTGAATGAACAGTTGAACGAAGTTGGTTGAGCTACTCTCTCTCTCGCACTAAGTGGATGACCGGCATTACTCCGCGAAATAGTAAACATCTAATTCAATGAATTAGAATATCAGGAGGTCACAGATCAAAACTTTAGAAGTTCTATCAACCTAAATCTATTCATCACAATAAACCCATTAATTAAAAACATTAGAATCTCAAAAACATGAACGTTTTCATAACATAAACAGTTTGGAAAGATGAACGTTTTTTTCACCATTGTAGTGTTCCAAAAGATGAAGCTCGATTCACAATTCGACGTGAAAACGCGACGATAGCGTGACGTGATTCGCTGTCATTTTTTCTAGTTATGAAATCGTTGCCCAATTCACAATGCGACTAGTTTCTTGACGACGAATTTTTTGACAGCGTTAAATTATTTATTATTTTTGTTCTTACTGTGCAGTGTGTGTTCAAAATAATGAAAAAAATCAAACCGAAATTACTTTTATTATTTATGTTATAATTGTGTTTGTCCATAGCTGATTTCATGTTCTATTCCTCGGGCTGGAAAAATGATTTTCGGCTAAATATGCAAAGAAATTATAACAATACAACATTATATAATATTGACAACACAAATAGATCTATAAACATAATTTCATTTTCAACAAAATTTATATTTTTTTTGTTAATTTCCACTTATCTGTTCTTTTCTTTATTCTTTTCTACAATTTCACAAAATTCACGATCAGTCAAATATAAAAAAAAACATAAAAAACGTTGACGAGAGCGTTTTTTTTTCAATTTTCCAAACTCTGGCTTGAAGTGACGACGAGAAACGTTTCATTGTGTATGCCCTGGCGTTTCCTCGTATACTAACATGGTTAGAAATCGGTTTGACAACTACGACGAGTTCTCTTCACGCTCACGTTGCGTTCTCACGTCGCATTGTGAATAGAGCTTGAGCGTGTTGAAATCTGGGTACTCTTAAAGATGAACGCTTTGTTTTTCCCCTTTATTTCGTCTTGTAATGTTTTTGTTTTAACGTATAGTGACCATACGTCCCGTTTCAGCGGGACAGTCCCGTTTTTGAGGTATCTGTCCCGCTTAATATCCCGCTTTTCCTACGACGCGACGCCAACGGCCTCAACAATTCTCAAAATTTTACATCCCTGTGCGTGTGCATACAAATTGCTATGAAGTTTATTGGAGATTGGATGGGTAGTTGTAATAAGGTAAATAAAAAACAACTCAAATATGTTAGCACAAAAATTAATAATATTAACGCTTCATTATACATAAATAGAAATAGAATTGCATCGACTTTAGCAGCAGCCAAAAAAAAATGCAAGAGGAAGTGTATCTGTATATTCTCGGAAGATTAAATAAAAAAAAATATCCATTCCTGATAACTGTTATAATTTTTATGAAAAAATTAAAAATAGTAATGAAATTCTTAAAGAAGTTCATTCTGCATCCAAATACAGTCAACTCCGCTTAACTGAAAACATCGGTTATCTGAAACAAGAAATTTATTCCGGAGAATTTTTCACTTAAGCTGCTTCGCATAACTGAACTCCGCTTAATTGCAAACTCCGGATAATTGAAACAAAATTGTTTGCCTCAGATGAACATTTTTCACTAATTCAACTCCGCATAAATGAAACGACCGTTTTTTTTTTTTAAATATGTTCGTTTTGTGGTTACAAATGTAAACACCTGTTGTTGTTTGAATTGCTTTATATGGAAAAATAACTATTTTGACACAATACAAAAAATCATACCTACATTTTTTTTTCTTTTGATTTTCAGGCTAAATGAAACTTTATTTGTTTTGACAAAACTCCGCTTATTTGAAACAAGTTTCAGTTATCCGAAGTTCGGTTAACAGAAAACTCCTCTTAACTGAAACAAATGGTCTGCAATTATGGTGTTACAGTTAAGCGGAGTCGACTAGAAGAATTAATTTTAAATTTGTAATTAAATCATTATGTAGGTACCTGGTACCTACTTATTTCAAACACTTATTTTAAATTTAATTTTCTAGAATATTATTACTTTGACTTTGTCTAAATAATACGTTAACAATATTGAGGCTGATTTTTTTCAACTGATTTTTACTGATCCCTTTTTTTATCAAAACTAAAAATTGTTTTGAAGTCTATTCTTTTTTTTTTAATATGTTATTTGTCGTTTATGTTGCGTACTACATTCAAATTTTTACTTTTAAAAAATCATAATTTCTACTGTGAAGTTTTGAAAATGTGTCCCGCTTTTGCATCAAATAAATCTGGTCACTATATTTTAACGGTACTTTTAGGAGCGCTTCATATTTCATGTAATATCTTCTGTTAAATGCGAATTTTGAAGAAGAAAGATGCCTCCTATGAAAGGAAGAGTTATGTTTTTAACCTCTACCACCTCTTATCACAAAAAAAAACATTTTTTTCAAGAAAGCCTCTGAAACCCATTGAAATGTGCATCAATAAAAATGCTATTAGCACATCCAAAGCAAACCCTTCTACAAAATCTAGTGTTTGGTATAGGTATTTGCATTCAGTGATATTTTTTATTTTTGAAACCTTGGATATCCTTAGATGCCTACAGTTACGCAAATAAGCATCAGAAGACATTGCGGTTCTTAAAACCCAAATTACATAGTCTTATCTCATGGTCGAGATAAAAAAAAACATAATGTTTTTTTCTTTTCTTTTTATTATTCTTTATTAATTATTTTAAATTTACAATTGTTTTATTTTAAACTCCAAAAGGAGGCCGCTGTCTTCAGCTAGGCTGCACCTCACAATCGGATTGTCGGATTAGAACTGATTTATAAAATAATTAAATCTAAGAGGTGAACTATTCCATAAACGCAAAATGCCTCCCGTGGGAAAGGAATGCGCGCGATCGCAGCATATGTATTCATATTTCATATTAATAAAATGAAATATGAGTGTTTTCTTTGTTTGTTGGAGGAACGGGAAAAGGGGGTGTATCCGTTTGTGGATTGGGAATGCTGTGTAAGCAAAAATGGTGGGAAACCGTTATGGCTTAAATTGAGATGCCGTTAGGCAAAGGGGCGTGTGAGGGATAGCGGGTTTACCGTTGTAGGTGGAGGCTCGGACGTAACTCCCATAATCAATTTCTTGCGAGCTATCCATAGCTGAAAACTAGAAGGTCTAGTTAAGAAGACATTTTACTTCAAAGTGACACCATTATGTTCGAAACAGAACTCAAAATCTTGGTTGCGGACAGATGTAAATTCGTAAAGATGCCTGTTTTATATCTGTTCATCTTTTCGAAATTCTATTGTACATACAAAAATCTCCTTTTGAAACGATGTTTTAGATTTAAATGTTCTATTTATCTAGTACATTCAAACCAAGATACATATATTACAGGTAATATCACTAGTGTGTTCATTTATGTTCAGTTCTGCGCGTGTTGTCAAAATCAATAGTAAAAAAATGGAAATTCAAACAATTACCAAAACTTTGTATTTGTTTACTATGTACTTACACAAAGGGCAGCCATCTTGAAATTTGGAAAGCTGCGCATGATAATACCTGTGCAGTACACATATCTAAGGTATTATCCGGCTGCCCTTTGTGTAAGTACATAGTAAACAAAAACAAATTTTTGGTGATTGAATTTTAATTTGTTTACTATTGATTTTGACAACACGCGCAGAACTGAACAAAAATGAACACGCTAGTGATATAACCTTAATATAAGTATCTTGTGTGTACTGTGCATTCAAACTATCTAAACCAATTCCATGTGAAGTCTAAAGCATACACACGCAAATGTTGAGTTTTTCCCTCCAAGCGCGCCCCCCCCCCTTGTGTATTTTTGAAATCGATTTATTTAAATTCCTAGTAATGGGAGAGGAGAAATGTGTGAGCAACAAATAATGGTGCCGCCAACTAACTGGACGAAAAGAAATTTAATAATTTATATATGTAATTAGATAGATAAAAAACACGACTTGGTAATGAACGTTTTTATTTTATTTTTAAAAGCCTACAACTATTTTCAATTTATAAGTGTTTAAAGACAGAATTCTTAAGGAATTTCAGGGGAAGTCCCCTGTTCCGTTTTGAGTGTGATTTTAACATAATCTTATCCTGTGTAAATTCCGGTAGCTTCTGTTGATTGATCTCAGTTTCGACAAATATATCAAAACTGCACAAAGTCCGCACCATCTGCGACAACAACAACGATGATTTACTCTTCAACTGCGATTGAATTAATGAATTTGTCCAGTATTCCATGTCCTTGATGGCAGCACTTCTGCTAGCTGTTGTCTTATTATCGGTTGACACAGAGAATGACCAAACAGGCGACTTAGTTGGGAAGTTTGGTGAAATACTTATGAAACACTCAAGTTTATTGCTTCCCCTAGTGATAACGGCATGATAAAGTAAGTTTCCAGACTTAAGAAATTTATTTTGACTCAAAATGTGCTGAGAGTTTTTTTGCATAAAATCTTCCCAGGTGATTGGCGCCCATAGGGCGATGCTGCTGCACAAAGAAACATTGATGAAGTTGAACTTCTTCAAGAAGATATTACTACTTTTATTCTCCAACTGAAAGAGTTGTTTGTACAAGTTCAAACGAGAACTCCATTGTGATTTAATTCGTTTGATGATTTCTCCGACGGTGATGTCCTTATCAGCATCCGATTGTGTGTTCTCAGTGGTGGGATCAAGCTCGAAAAACTCCAAGCCACAGAGCTTTTGAACCCATTTATAGGGCCTACCGTGCTTGTTTTCTTCGAGGCATTTAAGGCAATCTTTTTCATTGGCCTTCATTTCATGGAGCTGATATTTTGACTTCAGTGAAGGATTAGAATCACCAGAATCAGCTTCAAACAAGTAGTTTAGAATATTTTCCGAGGAAATAACATCGGTCATTGGCAAACTGTCCATATTTAAACTGGAAGCTGCAGTAACAAAACCCAGAGTTGGGAAGTATCTAATTTCTATTGAAATATTTCCTTTAGGTTCCTCGCCCCGACTAATGGTGAATTTTATAAAAAGTGGAAATGGCTCAAAGTTAATTTTGGTCTTCTTTTCGGCGTTCTCAGATTTGGTTGAATGTTTCTTCCGCTTGGAGTCGACTTCTTCACTGTCAGAGTTTTGTTCGTAGTATTGTGCCTCATCGTCGCCCTTTGTTAATTCATACTGCCGAACATCATCTTCGGTACCTTCCACTGTGACATTCAAAGACGGGCAAAAGGACTGGGCAAAGGACGATAGTTTCATGTATAACATATATAATGACTGCGGCAAAAGCTTAGCAATCCCATTCACCTCCCACTCTTTTTCTATGTCAAGACCCAATATCGATTGCAATCGTTTGGTTGCTTTGAGGAGCGTTGCTAGAGATGGCCCAAATGATTCCAGTCTCTCGTTAGTGCTTGAGATCTTCTTGATCTCAATGTCCTTGCGACAAACTAAATCTTCGCAGAGTAGTGATAATTCCTTACGTTGTTGTAGTTCCCATTCAAGCATTGCCAATCTCTTAATATGCTCCGAGACCTTAGTTGCTTCCGGTCGCGAAATAGACAATGGGGCCTTTTCATAAAATTCATTTTCGGAAACAAGATTAATGTACTCGTCGCAACTCGTGAATTGGTAGCAACGTTGGATTTCTTTCTTTAGATAGCTAATCTCATAGAGAAGATTCTGGAGGTGAAGTCTATTGTTGTCCACGCGTAGTTTTTCTTTCTGCAAGACTTCCCGTCCAGTGCGAATGCGATACTTTTCCAAGCGATTCACCTTTTTCAAAAGCACAATCATCAGTGAAGCTTCATGGCGTTTGGCTTTTAGCTCTGAAGAAGACTTAGATGATTTGTCTTTTTTCATTTTTAACACTTGTTCGAAAATCGCACCCAACTCGGCGTATTTCTTCTTGCAGAGATTTGTGTCTAGTGAGGTTTCGCGTTTTTCCACTTCATTTTCTTCATATTTTATGCTGTAAGTATCGTTCATGTGGGGCTTCGAATCCATTATTATGTGAACCTTAAATAGTTTACTGTTTAGTTTAGTTTAGTTTATATTTTGTTATTAAAAATTATGCTTACTATTTACTGCTGAGCTACAATGAATCGTTTGCAAACAAAAAAATAGCCAGATATACTTTTTTGATTTACGTGAAATAAGTGGAAATTGATGTTTCTTTTTTAGTTAAATAATAAGAACACGGCACTTGAAACACTGAAAATCTATATGAATATGATTATTGATTAATAAATTTAGTTTTTATGTTAAATACAAAGTGTTGGCTCAAAGAAAACTCAAAAGCGCTAGTAAATTGAACAAAAAGTTACCGAAAAAACCTAATCACAATAGGTTTTTAATTGACATTTTTGGCAGTAGCACTGTTATATATAAGTATAACAAACAAAATTGACTTGACATAAAAAACCCGTTTACAAGCAGTATCGACAGATCGAGTTAGATTTAGGTTCGGATATTAGATCCAAGTTTTTCGCTACCTGAGTTGAAAGTCAAATTTGGAGTTGAGATCAAATGGAGCTCCAGTACAGAAAAAGTGGAGCCCACATGCAACTTTCAGTCACGAAACTGTTTGGTTGCTAAAATGAATCATATGCATTTATATGAAAGTGCACATGCATGAGTGTGCACTTTCATATAAATGCATATGATTCATTTTAGCAACCAAACAGTTTCGTGACTGAAAGTTGCTGTGGGCGCCAGCCCTTATTTTTTTTAATTGTCATTTTTGTTATCATTGTTAATGATTCGGCCTGTATAGTGAAAGCTGTGCGGCACATTCGCTATGAATTGAACTGATTTTATTGACGTTTACGCAGTAGACAATTCAAAGTTATATATACTTTAACAGCCGTATTCATTAGAATCCGCTGAACAGATGAATAGTTATGTACTGCAACTATACAACGTTGCATAAACTGTTATGCATAAAATATTTTTCATCCCATTATAGTTATAATGAGCTTGTGTCAAAATTAGTACCATAAAGGAGAAATCTATTACGTTTTACTTTCAAAACTGACAAAGGAGACCCAGCTGTGTGTGTGCTGTGTGAAAAATCAATATAAGTAATTCTGTGGGCGATTGGATTCTTTTTGTTTTTTTTATTAATTTCTTTTAATATTATTATAATTAGCCAGTTACTTTGTTGGTGTTTTGTGTTTGCAAATAAAATTAAAAATATTTGAAACAAAAAAACGTCGTTTTTGATTTATTCCATGAATTTTTCCCTTCACTCACATCGTGATGTTTTTTTTTTTTTTTTTGAGGAGAAAAATAAAAGGGTGGTGCTTATTTTGTAATGCTTAAAATTTATTTGTATTTTCCCGTGAAAGTGATGAAGGTGAATCTTTGTGTAATTTTTTAATTATAATTTGCAAAAGTTGTAAGATTTGATTGAAAATCTTTAAATCTTTTACATTTATTAAGTAGATTCTATAAAATAAAGTGTACAAAAAAATATTCTTAATTTTATTTAAACAATATCACAACAAAAATGTACAATAAATTAACAAAACCAACATTATTTATTGTTGTATTTAATTTTATAAAATATTTTGATAGTCAGATTTCAACACCTCAAAGATTACAAAAATAAGCGCCCCCCTAATATCTATCTATATTATTGTTGTGTGTGAGTCAAAGTGACATTCCGATACTAAACAACCGTAATGTTGGCTCTATACAACCTCCAAACGCGATAAGCTTATGTTGCCTCTATTCAACGTTGCATAAGTTTATGAATAAGGTTTTTGCGTTCAGAGGCATTATAAAGAGCACTATGCACTCGCTATAATTCGTTTATGCATAAGGCTGTTGAGTACAAAGAACCAGCGTTGCCGTTTGGCCACTAAAGGGGCCAAATGGCCCCTTTTTTGTGTTCAATCCCCGTGGCCCCGACTATTTCAGAAATTGCCCAATCGTCCCAAATCGTAAAATCACTCTTAATTTAATAATTTTCGTTTAGATATTGAGCCCTATTGTGAGTTCCGCGTGAAAGAAAATCCGCCCAGAAAAATTACATTTCACTCTTCTCTTATTGTGAGTTTCGGGCGAAAAATGTTCCCTGTTCGTAAAAGTTTCCCTTAATAGCACTATTGACAGCATTTTTTTCGTGTGAAATATGTCATATCATTTACAGCAAGATTGCCACACTTGTTGTAAAATAGAGAGTGAAACTCGGAATAGCTTTTAAAAATCCGGGCGAAGAAAACATTTTCCGGCGATTGTTTTCCAGGTGAAATTCACAATAGGGCTGATTCTAAAAAAAAATTATCACAAAGTTTCTTTTCACAAAACGTTGTCATTAAGCTTAGAAATTTGAATAAGTAACGCATAATGATAGCAGGAAAGGACAACACTACAATTTATTTTCGAGTTATTTGGAAAACTTAAACAGTTATCTTGTATTGTTTTGTTGCAAGAAGTTCCTTTTGCTTTGAGTCAAAAATATCGAATTAAAAATTTCAAAAAAAAAAAACAGGAAGAAGTCATTTATTTTTTAATATTTTGTGAAATAAGCATACAAATAAAAAATTTCGGTTTTACTCCTGTACACTGTTATGATTTGTGTGAACGTACTGTCGAATTTTTACATATTGGCCCCTTTTTTTGTCTCGGGCCCCTTTTTAAATTTTTTCAGCGTCAACACTGCAAAGAACAACAGCGGCTATAAAGTACTGCCTGCTTTATCTATTATTTTTTCGTTCGCCTAGAAGTTAAAAGCTTGGATTTATCATTAAGACAACATCATAAAAACAGGCAATCAATCAAAAATCTACCATTTCAACGCATGGCATTATTTTCACGTTCACTGTGCTAATTTTTAAAACTTTTGTTTTTGTTAAATTGCCAGATTTTTACCAATAACTTGCTATTGACTCGAGATTAGAGATACAATAACAAGCTATATCAATTTGAAATTCCGATTTAACGCGCATATTTTTAAAATGGGTGGCCACTTAGGTATTCATGCATTTTTTATTACCGGAGATGATTTACCTTTTTAAAAAATTATTTTCTTTCACATTTTGCATTGAAAATCAAAGTTAAATAATTTTTTTCTCTAAGAATTAGAACAGTTATTATAATTTTCTGCTGTTGTTGCGAAGAAAAAAACGGCGGAATTCATTCACTTGTAGTCGTGGTATTCAAAAATGTAAAGTAAAGCAAAAAATAATGCACTGAACAAAAAAATGCATGTATCTTTTATTGTGGACGGCCATAAAGTCTACTATGAGGCATTTCAGGGTTATCCATTCCTTACGGGGCTCCCTGTATATATCACTTCTTTAAAATTACTTTCGAATAAAATTGACACATTTTATGGCGTTGAAAAGAAAATGATCCAAGATATTACTATGTAAAACAGAATAAAAATTAGTATAGCACTAAATAAATACAATAACGATCTCGTCTCCGATGCAGCTTTATGGTCAACAGAAGTTGAAAATAATTTTATTTCACTAGGACGCTATTGCCGAATTCATGCGGTACGGCTGTGTTGTGAATATTTAAAATTTTTGCCAGGCATGGCCCGACCTTGCTTCTTATGGGCAATAACTCCGTTTAAATTTGCTTCAAAAGCGGTGCAGGTGGTGTGTCTTGTCAGGTGACGGACCCTGTTACTAGCCCGGTTAAGGGATTGAAGCAGTTGCTAGGCAGGAATATTCCACCTGAAGGTCCGTTTTAACGGGAAACGGGAAGGTTATATTCCGATAGCTGGTACAGTTGCTAGGCCGAAACGTAGTACAGCCTGGTGGTCCGTTACAAGTTACAACGGGATTGTATTTTATCTAATTACAGGAATTAGATTTTCGGTTGCTGGAGATAACATCTCCTTTGTACCCAGGTGAAATCCTACTCCCCAATAGGCTCCATCTTAGGATTAACAAAAAAGTTACCTACTGTTTTAATTTAATAAAACAGGTGAAAGGTTGTGCAGCAGCACGTTGCCTCGTTGCTTTCCTTAACCAAACTCCGAACATTCGCTATGCAGAAGTACCAGTCGAACATGTTCATCTTCATGATAGTGCCCTTTCCAACAGAGAAACTGAGTTAACAGCAACTTTTAAATTTGTTGTCGAGAAAATCAAAAAGTAAGGCCACTTTCACACAAGGAAAATGAGTTGCCGGCGACTGGGAGTTTGTAGGCGAGGAGGGCAAGAAGTAAGGGGAATACAAAAAAATCTCCTCGGTCAAAGTTTGAGGAGATTTTTAACAAATTCCTTCTTCCGTAATGTGCGTTCAGCCAATAGACTTTTGTATGGAAACAAACAAAAATCTCCGGCAATTTTGTTTATTCGTGTGAAAGCTACAGGGCAATTAAAGGAAAACGTCAAAAAATCTCCAGCAACTGGTTTCCCAGAGTGAAAGGGGACTAAGGGACAATCAAAAAAATCCCCATTCAACGATTTGAATAGATTTGTATTGCATTCCTTCTCACACTGTCCGTAATGTGCCTTGCTTCAACCAATAGACTTTTTAGAGAAACACACAAAAATCTCTCTCTCTGGCAATTTAGTTCTTCATGTGAAAGGTACAAGAGATAAAGGCAATTAAAGGAAAACGTCAAAAAATCTCCAGAAAGGGGACATAGTTGTATTTCAAACATTCGCTTTTTATTGGCATTTCTATCCGGTCTACTTTTCTTAAAATTTTCAGATGTAGATAGGTACATTAAAAGCCAGTTTGTTCACATCTAATCATCTTTAATCCAAGATTTTTGGAACTGGTAAATCGTTAAATGGCCCGTAGCGTAATGGTTAGTGCGTAGGACTGTCACGCTGAGGGGTTGGGTTCACTTCCCAGCCATGTCCACCTAAAAACAAAAAAGTTTTTTTCAGGGCTACTGCCTCTTGCGAGGAATTGACAAATCCTTTAAGAGTATCACTCGTCATGAATAAGTGCTTCTCATCTAGCCGTTCGGATTCGGCATAAAATTGTAGGTCCCTTCAATTCCTGTCGACACACGCACACAGGAATAGTTGTGAGTTGTAAGTCACTAGACCCTGATTCTTCACGAGCCGTTGCGCCATTAAATTTATAATTTTTTTATATATATGTTGCGTCAGAGTGACTTTTTGACCACGTAAATAAAGTAATCTAATGAATGTTCAAAAAGAAATACAAAATCATTTTCTATATCAGTTTTTTTTATTTGAACTTAACTTTGACAAAAAAAAAACTTTAAATAAATTAATACGTTTGCCCATCGTTTGCACATCGTTAGTTCATGCAATTAAAAACTTATTTATTTATTGAATTTAATAACAAATTATTACTACACTTCAAGTATACACAAAAATATATTAACAATAAAATAAATTGTATTATATGTAGGTATGCAGTTTCATTCTCAATTATTAAAATTATAACTCTTAGCTTAGTTTTTTTTTGTATTTATTTATGATTTTCTTTTTATTTAAGTATTTTTATATAATATGTAATGTACTTATACTTTAATAAAGTTATTTTAATGAATATATATATGATTTAATCCTTATTGTTTCTATTTTTATTTTACGTCAATAATAATCAATTTGGTGAAAGATAGTTTTTAGGTTGAAAAGTTTCTACTTTTAATTTTTTTTTAATATTTTGCAGAATGTAATGTTTTTGTTATATGTATTCGTTTTTGTTCTTTTTGTTTTTTTACTGTGGTATCAAATGAAATCAGGTTTCTTTGTTTTAAGTTTACACTACAATGGGAAAATGTTTGTTTTATTCACAAGAACAAGGTGGTTATTTTGTACTTCATGAATTTATATATTTTTTTGTGATGAATTTTATCTGATTTGAATTCTATCGATTCCTATTCTATTTGTGGAGGTATTCTTAAAACATAATTTTTTTATAATCAATTCAATCCTGTTGGCTTGCGTATTATTTACTTTTTTTTCACTACAACATTAAGTTTGCTATAAAGATTGAATTTTACGATGCTTAACAACATTTATTTTCTAATAAATTGAATTCAGGTTTAAATAAGGACAAATGGAATAAGGAGCTACAATACTTCTATTCATGGGTCTAAAAGGTTCTACAAAACTTACAAATGTTGACCCTTCAATGTTTGGTTTTAAAATAGCATTACGCTAAACAGATATGCCTTCTTCATTTTCTACAAAAGAAAAAAAAAAAAAAAATAATAATGATAGGTTGGTACTGACTACTGACCAATTGCCTAAAACGACACTGACCTGACAATTATTTGAAAAATGAGATCATACAAAAAAAATGTATACAAACATTTTTATAACATTTTTATATTTTTATAAATATAAGTATATTTTCTTCTTTATGCGATAATAATATACAAACTCGATGCGCAATTAAATTAATAATATATTATATTTATTTTTGTATGAAATTTTTAACATTACATTACTCTTATATACAATATAACATTTTTTTTTTACTTTGTGATTGTTATTAAAGTTTCACAATTCTTATATTTTTTCTCTTCTTTTATAAATATTTTATATGAAGCTACAAAAAGCATCAAACATTAAAGTTGTTTGTTTCACAGGAATATACATTAAGGTTGGTGTTTCTCTTTGGTATTTTATTATATTTTGTTGCAAATTTTAATTTGTATTTTTATAGTACTTTTTTTTGTTTAATTCCAGTTGATTAATTAAAATACAAGATTTTATTTTTTGGTATCCATATCGATCTAACTTGCTGTTTATATAGTTGTGTATTGTTGGGTATCTTAGTAGGTTGGTTGTTGGTATTCACCTTGAACTGTAATTGCAATAATAATATAATGTTTAAAATATCAGTTTATTCTGTTTTTTTTTTTTTTTTTTTTTAAATTAGTAAGTGGCTATTTAGTTTCGTTGCTTAGAATTTTATTTATTAAAAAGCAACTTATACCGGCTTTTAATTTATTCAGTTTGGAATTTAAAAATGAAATCAAATTTTGCTACGTAGATCAAAACTTATTGGTTAAGATATAATACATTTTCTGGAACTGAGCCACCCTTTTTTCCTGAATTTTATTTGATGCCCTTGTTTTATTAATTTTTTACTATTTAATCTAATTAAATATATTTTTAATATAATTTTAATTAACTGATGATTGAAAAATTGTCTCTTAAAAAATAAAATGTCGCAAAAATCCCAAAAAAAATTTGTGCAGTTTATTTTTCTCCTTAAAAAATTAAGAAATAGTTGGTATAGATCTCTCTAATTTAGCTGATTCATAAAGTGAGCAAGCGAATTCAAAATTTTGCTTTGGTTTGTTGTTATTTTTAGAGTGATACCTGTGGAATCGCAGTTTCCTGAACTCCTGTTTATATTTATACCTAATCAACTTTATTTGTACAGGTACCCCTCTTCCTCTAGTCAATAGACTAAACAAATTCTTACCAAGTAATTCTGGTACAACAATTGGATATTGGGACTTTTTTTTAATTATTCAATTGTGTTCGCGTGTTCTTTAATTTTTGTCTGCGTACCTAAAGTAGTTTTAAGTTACAATTGTAGTTTAATTCCTTTATTTAATGTATACAAATAGATCGCACGAACCTGTTCCCTTTGTAAACAACGAGAATGTTAACAAGACTTTGACAGTGTTTTAATAAAGTTTTTACATCGTGAGCTCCTAAATGTTAAAAACTGCTTAAAAAACTAGTTTCGAAAGGATGATCAGGAAATTGGTCGTTGATCCAACAGAATTAAAATATATCTCAAATGAAAGGTCTTTTCCAGTACTTTATTTAATAATGTGGCGAAGAGACCCAATACCACCGGAGAACAGAGATATGGCCACTTAAATATGAGAGTATTGCAAACACCATATTTAAATTTCTTTTCCAAATAACTGTTCATAACTTTGGCACCAAAATCATTTTCCTACGTCCTTCATATATAAAGTTATGAACAGTTATTTCGAAAAAAAAAAATGAAATATAATGTTTGCAATCGTCAACTTCAAGCTCAAATATCTTGGATTTCCCATGTATGTACGATTATGAAAATATTGCACTTGACTTAAGTAAGAAACTCACCAACCGCAGCCCTAGAAACTTTCCGTTCGCTTGCCCCACTTGATCTTTTTACAAAAGAGCTGGCGGCCAATAGTGCTCTTCGATTAAAAGAGTCCAAATATTTGAAAAGGGGCCAGTATGGGGACAAGACTATAATTAATTTCACCGGTATACATAAATATTCATACTGATTACATCTTACCGCACATTGATTTCAACCCAGTTGCACTTGCAGAATTTCCATCAAGAGAGCTCTGGAAGAAAAACCCGGTCACAAACGTACCTTGATAATGTCTCGGTATTCACTGACGGGTCCAAATCAAACGAGGGGGTAGGGTCTGGCATCTTTTCAGAAAATCCACCCATAAACAAGTCGATTAAACTACCGAACTTCTGTAGTGTCTTTCAAGCAGAGGTCCTTGCAGTATGAGCCAATAGTTCTCTTCGATTAAAAGAGTCCAAATATTTGAAAAGTGGCCAGTATGGGGACAAGACTATAATTAATTTCACCGGTATACATAAATATTCATACTGATTACATCTTAACGCACATTGATTTCAACCCAGTTGCACTTGCAGAATTTCCATCAAGAGAGCTCTGGAAGAAAAACCCGGTCACAAACGTACCTTGATAATGTCTCGGTATTCACTGACGGGTCCAAATCAAACGAGGGGGTAGGGTCTGGCATCTTTTCAGAAAATCCACCCATAAACAAGTCGATTAAACTACCGAACTTCTGTAGTGTCTTTCAAGCAGAGGTCCTTGCAGTATGTGAAGCTGCAAAGCATCTCACCACGCTTGAATTGACAGGTAAAAACATTGATTTCTTCATAGATAATCAGGCTGTAATCAAAGCCATATCATAAATTGTCACAAAATCCAAACTGATTGATTGCTGTCGCAGCGAACTAAAATCGTTGGGCGCAACAAACACAGTTACCCTTCGTTGGATCCCAGCACATCGTGACATTTTTGGTAATGAAGGGGCAGACGAACTGGCCAAAAACGGTACTTATGCCTCTAGAACAAGAAAAATGTAGAATTCAGCACAGTTTCAAGCCACAAACGACCGGTGGTCAACACTTGATACCTGTCGGGTTTCAAGGACTTTATGGCTGTTACTCTCTAAGAACAAAGCAGACTATTTACTCAAGCTAAGCAGGCCCCAATTATCCCTTTTAGTTGGTATACTCACGGATCACAACTCCATGGGGACCTATACTTGAGCAGAATGGGCATCAGCTCATCTGACCTATGTAGAGGGTGTCAAGACGAGGAGGTGTGGAGGGCTCATACCACTTCCTTTGCGAATGCCCCACCCTAGATAGAATCAGAAGAGCAACTCTCGGAGAATACTTCTTCGACGAATTAGATAGCGTCTTTATGTTGCCACCTGCAAACATCATGAAATTCATCCAGATTTCAGGATGATTCAGGGAGGCTCCTTCTACCATAACCCTTACCTGATACCCACCATATCCTTTCCTCACCCATCCTTTATCCTACCCAAGTCAGCTCCCGGGGAGCAAAATGGTTCCACTGAGATCCGAGTGAGATGATTCGGCTTGCCGCTTCATCACCCCATCTAACCTAACCTAACCTAAAAAAAACTCACAACGTCACCTGCCCATTACCTTTTGCATGATTTAATACAAATCAAATGCTGGACTGGCTCGAACGTACTTTATCGTATGTTCATTGTTTAGGTGGGTTGTTGTTATTTTTCGTCTTCTCCATCATCTTAATAGTGAGTTCAGGTATAATTTCTTTTACGCATTTGCAAGAGAAAATACAAGTACAGATTTCCCGTCTTAAAAAAATATATACTTTGTATCGCAGGTGTTTTTGTTCCTTTTAAATAATTGCTTTTCTAATTCATTGTCTGAAAACAGCAAGCAAATTTTAAATATTGCTTGATGTTAACCAACTCTTATAAAAATCACAGCACCTTGTAGTTGACTAAATTCAATTATTCCAATTAAGGTGCCAGTTAAAGCTATCATTGAAAACCATCATTGAAAAAGTTAGCTGTTGAATTTGGGACCCTTCGAAAGTTTAATCAGTGAATATTTTAATGCAGAAATATAGCTTACGACTTCAAAATTATTTCTCCTCCAAAAAAAATTAATTTTGACCCATATCTTTCCCATAACGTAACTTTTAATTTTTTCAATGATCATTGGTAAGGTAGTTCATCATTGAAAAATTAAAAGTTACGTTATGGGGAAGATATGGGTCAAAATGAATTTTTTTTGAAGGAGAAATAATTTTGAAGTCGTAAGCTATATTTCTGCATTAAAATATTCACTGATTAAACTTTCGAAAGGTCTCAAAATCAACAGTTAACTTTTTCAATGACGGTTTTCAATGATAGCTATAACTGGCCCCTAAAACAGAAATAATTTTAATTTCTAAATTTTTTCACCTTCGTAATTCTTCTTAGCCATCTATATGTATTGTATATAAATATAAGATACTTATAATGGGGGAAAATAAATTACGGATTTGTTCAGCACTCAAAATTACATTCAGAATGAGTCTTACTTGCTCGTTCCCAAACCTGTGTATGTCTTTATAATCGAGAATAGCTTAAAAATTAACCGATTTTTCTGAGATTTGTTCAGCCATAACAAAAGGCATATTTTTAAATTTTACCGAGCAATAACTTGTGGTATTTTATTATGGACATCCCTAGAGAGCATCAATCATTTTAAATCAATTTAAATTTTTTTACCTAAAAAAGCGCCGCGGAGTCTGGAAGTGAAATTTTTAAAAATGGCTTTAACTAAAAATACTTGTCTGGGTATCCTTTACAAGATCCGCAGTGCCCATTTTTAATATCTGACAAAATATCGGACACCCTAAATGTATATACTTTAGGGTGGTCCTTATAAAGGTTGTTGTCTTATTTTGAATGCACATCCCCCCCTCTTTTTTCTTCTAAATAAAGAAAAAAAAAATACTGTGAAATTTAAGCTCATTATATTAGCGTTAACTCAGCCCCCAAAACGTCTGAAGTCTTATATGGGATATCCCATGTATTTTTGTAAATCCAAATTTGAAAAATTTTAACTTTGGTAATGATTGATAAAAAAAATTGAATTTTGGAACACACGTAGTCACTTTCGTCATATTTATAAAAATGTATCAAAATAAATTTACAAAAGTTATTTCACTACTTATAGCCATTTAAACCAAAATATTTTTTTTATTTAACTTCAATAAATGTTGAAAAGGAGAATGCCCAAAAATGTATGGACAAAAAACCCAGAGTCGACTAAGAAAAATTATATATGGATTGAAAGCCCATTAATTGTAGATAACAAATATGGAATTATTTTCTTTAAATGTTATCCCCGGGACTGGCCATGACAATTTTTAATTTCTTAAAACTAAGTGTTTCTTCATGTAAGAAAAGTAAAGATTGACAAAACTACATGTTGTGGTGGATGCATATCAATAAATAGATCCGCACAGGTCACTTAAACCTGCAGCCATTAGATGGCGCTATCTTTGTTCAGAAAATGGCGGTTATCACCGATATTGTAACATATGAGTTTTATTAGAAATAAAATAAATGAAATACTTGAAATACTTGAAATATTAAGAATTTGGATCAGTGTTCGTTATAAAAAGTAAATAGTTGCTACCTACATGAAGCATGATCCATGTGCCGTTATGTATAAATTCATCTTTCTGTATTTTACACTATATATCGCTTTTTAATAACAAGAAACTCGTTATTCGCATAGTAAAATCGTTGGTATTTATGGGGACTATTTTTGAGGACCTTATTTCTTATTTGATGCCTATAGGAAGGAATATGCAACTAAATAGTAATTAGTTTCGACATACATAGTTTCTAAAGGACAATGTTTCCGAAGACAAAGTTTCTAAAAAAGGCTACAACGGATAACCGTTGGAAAAATAGTACCTACGTACGAATTGAGTACAATTTAAATTATTCGCATATTGTCATACTTATCGAAGTTGGGCATTCTTTTTCTTTATTATGTTACTGTTAAACTCCGAAATGAAAACGGTAAAACTAAGAACTTTTTGGCGACAGTTGTAAATATCCAAAATGTTTTGTTTTTATAATTTATTCCGTTTTTCACAGATTTCTTGGACAAGAGTACTTTTAATACATCGCTACCCCAAATCCTAAAAGAAAATAATAGCGTTCGCCATGCTTGTAACAATTTTTTTTAAAACTTTGTGTTTGTGTTAATTTTGTTTGTGAAGCTTCGTCCTTCAAAACATTGTTTATCGAATCTTTTATGGATTTCCATGTCTCAAGTAGATGTGTAAAAATGATTTTTAATCGCTACTTTTTTTTTCTGTATCACCCTAACCAACTTTTTATGAATGCAAAAACACTTTGCTAATAAAAATAAATAAATTGTCATAGCCAGCCCCGAGAATAACTTTTAAAGAAAACAATTTCATATTTGGTATGTGTAATCAAAAAGCCCTTTCAATTCGTATATGTTTTATTTTAATCGACGCTGGGTTTTTTTGGGCATTCTCTTTTGCTTTAACAAATTTTTTTGAACATAACAAAAGTTCCAAAATGTAAAACAAGAAGTTTTGATGCGGCAGCAACAACCTACTGTTGCGCATTTGCTACGCAAACCTGCTGCATCGTAAAAATGTTACTTTGTATAAATTTGGCAAATCGGAACGCACATTTTTCGAAGAGCAGACAAAATTTATATGTCAAATATTAACGTATTTGGAACACAAATAAACTTTACATATGTAGGTACGCAACAGATTTTAACAGAAATTTATCGACGAAAGACAAATTCTAAAAACTTGAATAAGCAGACATGTAGCATTATCCCGTTCACTTTTCATTTTCCACTTTTTTCTCTAAAAAATACCACAATTTAAACAATGAAAGGATTCCTAACAGTATAAAAAACTTTTGCTTACTGCTTAGGAAATTTTTTCTAGGAAATTTTTTCTAATTTTTTCTAAACAAATGTCAAATAAACTACTCTTTCTAGCCATTCCCGTTTCGGGTATTCTCTGATCAGTATCACTAAATCGTCTGCCCAAAAGCATCCAAAATATTATTGAAGCGCAGTTTGCTCAGTAAATGCGCATCGACTACGTATCGGATCCGTTTAGAAAATTGTTGCTTTGTAAACATTTTCACGTTTGAGTTTTGGAACTTATGTATGACTTTGCATCAAATGCGTATCTGATGCATTTCGGAACTCAGCCTTACTACATTGTGCAAAAATTCAATTTTCTTTATCAATCATTACTAAAGTTATGAATTTTTAAAGTTGGATGTACAAACATTCATGGGATTTTCAATATAAAAATTCAGACATCTTGAGGGCCGGGTTAACGTTAATAAAATGAGCTAACATTTTACAGGATTTTTATAAAAAAAAATAAGACAATGACCTTTATAAGGACCACCCTAATATACCCCACTTTGGACCATACTAATATACATAAATATTAAATTTTTTTTTCCAATTTATAGCCACCAGTTATTAAAAATCCAATGACTTGGATATTCACTAAAAACAATTTGGTTACAAAAATTGTTTTCGATTTCTTTTATTTTTTTATAATAATTGTTTTCAATAGATATCTCTTCAAAACATGTTCTACTTTAAAGCTGTCTAAATATAGTTCAGTTAAACAGGTTTTTTAATGCAAAACGTTAAAACACAGTCAAAATGCATAAACTTTTGTTTATATCGATCAACTGAAAAAAAAAAATACAATAAAATTTTTAAGACAAAAATAACCAAACCATGACCTTGATTTTGTGACTCATTTGCAAAAGGAATAGGGTAAATTGTTTTTTATGTTCTGTGTGAATAAGAAATTGGGTGGCACAACGGCTTGTGAAGAACCAGGGCCTAGAGACTAACAACTCGCAACAATTCTTGTGTGCGCGTGTCGACAGGAATGGAAGGAACCTACCATTTCATGCCGAATCCGAACGGCTAGACGATAAGCACTTATTCGTGACAAGTGATACTCTTGGAGGATTTGTCAACTCCTCGCAAGAGGCAGTAGCCCTGAAGACGAGGCTGGGAAGCGAACCCTGTTCTGTGTGATGGAACTTAAATTTGTACCAATAAATCTTAATTAATAAGTAAATTTAATATTTGGCTAGTTCAGGACAATTAGAACTGAGAGAGATCTCACTGTCAAAATACATGAGTGAGAGAATTCAAATCAAAATCGCTTATGAGATCCTTCGAGATCTGATTTTTGGAACTAAACAATATTATGAGTGTTAAAGAAAAATCTGCCAATACTAAAAAACTGATTTCAGGAGAAATTTAGACATTCAAAATAAATATTTTAATAGTAGGGAAACCCTTAACTTATTCGTCAGCCCTGTACTGAAGTGCCGTATACAAAATACTTATTTTTTTGGGAAATCAAATTTTAAAGGTTTTGGCAGTCTATTGACTATTGCATGCAAATGAACTACTCGAATCTTTTAATTTTTTGAGAAAATATTTTTTTTGGAATTTCCTTCAATAACTTTAAATAAATACCCAATTCGTTTAAGAAATATCAAATAAAAAACGTATATCAAAAAATCAAACAAAACACTGTAAAAAAGTGTTTAAAAAAAATAATCAAAAAATAGTAAACCAGGTTTTCATTAGGGCTGAAACGAGATAATTTCGGAAATTACCAAAAAAGTGCTTTCATAAAGGATATTCATCGTAAACCTGGTAAAATGGTAATTGTGGAGAATGAAATATCAAAATTTGTAAGGAATTTTGTTTACAAAATTATTTTAACATTCCCACATTTTTTTTTTGTGTAAATGAAGATGGTAAAGACAAAAAAACTTTTAGTAGGAGCATTTTGACGTATAGGGTTCACAAATAGGGACGGGTTCATTTTGACAGCTCGTGGTGGCCATATTGTTTCTTTTATGGGGTTTTCCATTGGTACAAAATTTCAATACTTTTTTGATACATATCTGTCAAAACACCGATTCTGACAAATAAAACCTTCTATTGGCCAAAAAATATTGATATTTTTTTGATTCTGAATCAATTTTGCAGATCCGTATTTTTCGGCGAATCTACCCCTCCTTTTACTAACACCAGTACAATTCCCAGCTTATTTTGACAAGTGCATGTTTTCATTAATTCATTTCAGTAGAGAAAGAAATTTTTTGTGAAAATATAGGACTAAAAAGTAATAATTGAATTAGAAAGAAAACAGTTTAAAATGAGTCGATTGAATAGAACTTATACCTCATCATTAATTACAACCTTATAATCGTCTATTTATAATTTAAAAATTGAAATCCCATCAAAAGAATAAACAAACTTGAATGTATAAAAACTGTTGACTGATTTGTTTGTTACTGATATTTTTGACACAAAAATACACCAATACCATATCAAAAGAAAAATCAATTCAAATATCATTTCATTCGTCACGAAAAAAATCAAATTCCGCATCAAACTCTTAATAAACCCCATTACTTTCTGTCAAAATATAGTCTTAATCAGTTACTTAAATCATCATGGTAAGTTAAAGGGTCAAGCAACACGTGCAAATGATTTTGGAGCAGTTGGAAGTTGATCCCAATTTTGGTCGATCAGGCCAATTTTTGCATGAATGGGTACGTGAATAAGCAAAATTGCCAGATTTGGGACGACTACAATCCACGCCAGATTCACAAGGTGCCAATGCATCCAAATAAAGTTACTGTTTGGTGTGGATTTGGGCCGGAGGCATCATCGGTCCGTACTTCTTCTAAAATGATGCTGGCCAGGCCATCACCGTCAACGGCGGCGATCGCTTTAGGTCATGGCATGGTTATCTCGCGCCGAGGCGACGTGAATTGGCCACCATGCCATCGTGTGATTTGACCCCTTTGGACTTTTTCTTGTAGGGCTTTCTTAAGTCGCAGTTTTATGCGAATAAGCCGCAAACCACCGCGGCCCTTAAAGACAAAATAATCGATGCCATCCGTCAAATTCGGCCTGATTTATGCGCCAGTCATCGAAAACTGGACCTTTCGAATCCGCGCCACCCAGCGAAGCCGCGGCGGCCATTTGAACGATGTTATATTTCACTCATAATGTCATTGATAGGGCTCTCAAATACAGATAAAACCTTATTGATATCTCATATACAACTTGTTTTATCCAATTTTAAAATAGACCCACCATAAATGGAAACTTTTCCCATATAATTCCTTAATTAATAATTTTTTGATGCAAATTATTGATTACAGACGAACAAATTTCCTTTTCTTACAAAATGTTCAAATATTTGAATAGCAAATAAGAAATTTTATAATACAGCTACATTTCGTTGAGAACCAAACCAGTGTTAAGTCTCAAACTTGTGTGCGTGTTGTTAGTCGACAGGAGTTGAATCGTTTATTTTCAAAACATGTTAAGTCCATTCTGAACATTTTTCGCTACTGTCACAAAAACCTGTGATTTTGAAATGCATTGGCCGCTTAACCAAATAATCAAGATTGCGTCAGGATAGCAGCACATAATTTAAGTACTTAATTTGAGCTTGGAAGCCTCAAATCAGTATATGTAATTCGAGAACACATTTAATTTTCCTAAATCTACTTAACATGTTTTGAAAATAATCTATTCAGTTGCTAGTCTACAATTTGTTGCCGAAAACGAAAATGGTTCTTTTACTTCTTAACTTGATTTAATGGAGCACATCGATTTCATCTATATAAGGATTTTTGATGGGCTAATGAATTTAAAGATCCCTCTTGCTCCTTACAAATCACGAAGTCTATACCAATGGGAATTTTGCTAAACCCTCTTAAGTATATACACCCTCTCATGGAGTAAATACGTTTTTTCAAACTCACGCTCTAACGGCAGAACTTGATGAATATATCCCACCACGGTAAGTATAATAATAATGGATTGCCGTAGAATAACCTAAATTCAAAATTAGATACATGTAAGTGTACTTTAATTATCACCTTGTTGTTGTTGTTGCTGTTGGCCAGTAAACGGTGACTGGTTATATTGATCTGCTTCATTTTCCATTGGATAGTTCGTATATTCCTGAGCCGCTGGATCTGATTCAAATGTTGAAGCAAAAGCAGCTTCTGCTCCAATTAAGAAACGTTTGTAAGCTAAAAACGCACATCCAGCCTGCAAATATAATCATTCAGTTTTGTTAATGACTATAAAAATGAAATATAAATTTTAAATGTTATATACCCATGTGAAAATCGAAAAGAAGCAAAAAGCTATGATAGCTTGAACAGAACCCACACCTTCTCCAGACGGTGGTGGTGTGGCAGAACTCCACTGAGACCACAAGTAGACAAACGCAATAAAGTAAAGAAACGCCCAAAATCCTTAAAAAAAAACAAGAAATTTAATCAATTAATGCCAACAAAATTTATAATTTTCAATTTATTTTTTTACCTGAGAATCCTAAATCACCTAAAACGTAGTGTTTTCTACTTTTAACGGATGACATTTGTTCGAAAAAATATTCTCCACCAATGAATCCCATTGATGCTAGGAATCCAAAGATTCCAACTATCGAACCGTATTTACATGCAGCAGCATCGTTGTCAAACAGACAGATTTCCTTGCCATTTTCTTCATACCACGCTCCCGAGGACACGCAACCAAAAACAATTATTGAAAAGAACTGAAAAGATATCAATTAATGTTTTATTTTATGGATGTAGATAGAGAATACGTCATAATATCACTTTGGGTTGCAATGAGAGGAAAACACAAATCATTCAAAAATGAGATCATGTTGATATGTATGCTTTTCTAGATTAGTATTCGATTCAAAGAACCTCGGATCGTACTCAGATAGTAAGGGTCCCCTGTTAACTTTTCGTGAATATTTGTAAAACTAAGCATATTAGCGGAAAAGTCTATACTACAAAATTAGAGCAAATTAAACTGTCTATACAAAAGGTTATATTCATATTTTAGCTAGGGCCAATAACAAGGGAGATGTAGAAAAGTCAATAAATTTGAAAAAAAAAAATGTTGAGTTGAGTGGACTATATTCGTGGTTAAAACATCTTTATTAAAATTAACAAATTATTGAGAAACAAATAAAAAGTAAACTGATTTGAATAGAAACATGTCTTAGATATTGCATGTTTGTTGGCCAATTTACCTGGAAATAAAGAAAAAGGTATATACACACTCATTTACTGTTATTTCATAATGTAGTCATAATTTTCTTTTTTCCCCATAAATCCGAAACTAAATAAAGGAAAATTTAATTGGCAACAGTTCGTTCATACCGGCGCCAAAAAATGATAACGTTTTTTTTAAAGAAATGCATGACAAAACTTTTGTGCAATAGAGGGGGATTTTTTCTCAGCCTCTTTAGGGGCTTAACCTTTTTTGAAAGCCAGGATTCTGTTCTTTTACTAACAACACTTAAATTACCACTTTGAAAACGCAGCATCAAAAATAATCCCTCCAAAAGAGCTTTATACGGCTCCAAATTTACATCACTAAAGCCTTGTCCCTATACAAACTAGAATCCATCGGTCTGGCACCGATACCGCAGACTAAGCACCACAAATACACATTTTGAAATGATATTCTAGTGGTGCTAGGTCCACGGTATTGCTGCCAGACTGATGGATTTAAAGTAAATATAGGTACAAGGCTTTAGTGATGCATATTCGGAGCCGTATAAAGGTCTTATTACAAAATACAATTTTTAACCCAATACCAGTATCATACTAAAAATGATTTAACATCGTACTTAATGGACTAAAACTTTCGCCAATAAAAACAAGTTTCAATAGGAATTTCGATTTTTTTTTAATTTAACAAAATAAAATGTTGTAAAAAAGTCAAAAGTAAAAGAAAATAATTCTTACTTTGAAGAATTTTTTTTAATTTTTGCCTTTTTTTTCAACATTATATTTTGTTAAATTAAAAAAAATCAAAATTCCTATTTATTCGTTATCAAAATTTTTCCTACACATTTTAAATGCTTTATCTTTTGACTTACTTAGAAGTACCAAATTGCAAAATTATGACAAAATCAACTAATCCAAATATCCAGATAATGAGGAATATGCTCCAAAAATCCCAAAACTTTATTTACGTTATTCGATTTTCTTGGACAAAGTTTGGTATAGGTAGTATTATCAAAAATGTTCTTGAGATTATATGTATGTACGATGATTAATCAAAATCCTTAGAACTGTCTTTTAGAACACTTGTTAGAACCAAACTCGTTGTATAGCAGCTACCCGTTCTTAAAGAGCTAAACAAAATAATGCACGACTGGATCGCACGAACTTGCTCTCGTAGCTTACAACTAGAATGTAGCTGGACATCGACGGTGATAGTAATGGTTTACTAATATTCTTATAACAAAAAAAAATAAAAACATGTTAAAATGGAAATTTAATAAAAAGGTAGTTGTAGAGGATATTCCAATTTTCACCATTTAATTCGTTAATAATTTCATTTGTTGCAAGTGTAGTTTTTCCACAAAATTACCTTCGGATCGAATTTAGAATAGGACAGATACCAATAAAGTGGCCTTTATCTCCTCTGCATCGCTGGTTGCATAACATGCATTCAGGGCTTCTATCGTTTCTATATGGCAGGTAGTTCAGGTTAATAAGCCCGCCCCTGGCATTAAAAACCTTCGTCTGACTATGTTGTTTGGTCATAGTCAAACTCTCGATATCTGTTTTCCCCTCCATCCCAATCTTCCCATTTTTCGACCCATACTTTTAGTCCGTTGTCCTCATGGAGCTTTTGAGAGTGGCTCAGAGAGGATGACAATTTAGGTACCCAATTCTTTCTGATGGATTATTTCGTGTTGAGCCAGCGGATGGGCTGGAGACTCGCACGCCATCTTTACTGAGAGCAACGAACCCCAATCTACCTCAAATGGATCTTAGAAACAACACAACAACATAAATATTTAATTTAACTTTTCACAATTTTAAACAAGGCTATAAGCCCATCCTAATTCACATAAATAAAAATTAACGTAAATAACTTTGACCGAAATATAAGAATGGAATGTTAAACGCTTATCCCCAATTCCCCCAAATCTGCACAAAGGTCCACCGAATAGTAGATTGCGCGTTAGGTAGTTTAATTTCAGTATTTGCCTTCCTACTTCGTTACCTCAAAAATAATTATAAAGGTCCACAGAATAGTAGATTGCGCGTTAGGTAGTTTAATTTCAGTATTTGCCTTCCTACTTCGTTACCTCAAAAATAATTATAAAGTATTTCAGAAATTGTATAGTTCTTTTTCGAAACATTTTCAAAAAGTTAGAATTGAATGCTCAGAATTATATTTTCAACTTTTTATCGTTTCTTTATTTTTCTCAAAAGTTATTGTGAATATGTCTAGATGCCTTGGATTCGTCAAGTTTTGGGACAAAGCCAACAACTTGGGGAATTCAGTGAATGTGTGGGTAAAAGAGAGATTCGATGGAACTCAACTTCGGAGTGATACCGCAACCGAGTTCCACGATAGCTATATTGCATGAAAGTTGTGAATGTGTTAGTGAAAGAGGGCGGCCAATAGAGGACAAAGGTTAAGCAAGATCAACCACTTCTTGGTTGACTGTCATAGCCGTGAGGTTTAACTTGAATTTTGAGAAAAAGAAAAGAAATAATAAGGAGTCGAAGATGATTGTTTAGTTGAAAATAATTAGAATATAGTTATCGATAGTGTCGTTGTTTTTTTGAAAGTGTTTCAAAAAGGGAGTTAAGTGGAAAAAAGAACTCGCTTTGATGAAAGGAGTTGGAAATCGTCAGAACGGGGCGAAGGATAGGTTAAAGAGGAAAGGAGCAGGTAGAGAAAAAGAAAGGAATTAAGATAAGTAGAGTGTTTATTTTATTCGTTTGATAAATTGTTTGAATTTTAATTCGGTTGGCTTTTGTTTTAATCGTTGTCTTAAATCCCTAAATTGTGGGACTCGTGACCCATTTCTTAGAGTAGCTTATTTCTTTGTTAATTTTATTTCGGGACCGAGTATTAGCGGTCCATTCCCGGCGGTCTTCATTTTGTAATTTTCTTTGATTTATTTTATCTTACATTTTCTTTGAATTTGTCCTCCGACAATTTAATAACATATAATTTTGTACTTAATTGAATTAATTGAAGACGATAGTTTCAGCATCCGGTCAAGGCAAACGACCCTATAAAAAGTTTCCTGGCGCCCACCCTACAGCGTAAGTACGTCCCTGTACTAACGATATAAATTTAATTTAATAATCCTTCATTACCCACCCAATTCTTTTTTTTTCATATTTAATTCGAGTTGTTTACTTTTTTGTGTATCTCTAATTTGGCGAACCCACCCCAGCTGTCTAGCCGGTTGGCTGCATCGTTGTTGCAGTGTTGTTGCAATTTTTCGTTCTCTCGTTCTCTCTATTTCTTTTAATCGTGTTTCGTCAATCTGTTTGACATTCCGATTTTAACTTTCGCTTGTGCCGGGCACAATTTTATTAATTTAATTCGTTTGTGTTTTGATTATTATCTTAATTGGATTCGTACAATCCTAAGTCGCGGTTTTTAAGTACTAAAATTCGTCTTCCTAAGCATCATAAATAATCTACCTAAATTCGGTCGGAAAATATTGCAACAAGCCGATGGGTTGGTTGACTCAGAATTTTAAAATATATGAAAAATGCAGCTGAAGTGTGTGTGGCGGTAGACCAGTTTCTATGTGTAACATGTACGTTGGCGTATTTTCCGGCAGTGTGAAGATTCTCATGATGGAATAACTAAGAAGCTTTTCTACAGCTTTTCACTCGAAAACACCCCAAATGTTTGCTGCGTAGAACATGATTGATCTAACGACTGCTTCGAAGATTTTATAAATTGCACTAGGTATAATATTTTGATTACTCAGGACGTTTTTCCAAGTGCAGTTTATTGCTCACTTTAACTCCTGTAGTTTTACTTGAAGGTGATTCTTAAAAGACAATGTTGAAGCGACCAGGACTCCAGGGTACCTGTATTCTTTCACTGTTTCATGTTTTCCATTTTGCCGTGTCCAGCATTCAGCCTTCGCGTAGTGACCTGTTCCATTTCAGAATATCATTGTTTTTGATTTGCTTGTATTGTATTACAATTTATTTATCATTAATTGTACCATGTTTGGGGTTTCAGCCAGTATGACAATGTCATAAGCATTAAGTAAGAGTTTTATTAAAAGTCCGTCAAACGTTATTCCTCCGAGCAGAGCGGTGGTCAAGTTATTCAAATTAATTGAAAAGAGGAGTGGGCTCACGAGACATCCTTGTTTAACGCCAGTTGTCGATTCAAACCAATTGGATAGAATATTTCCATCCCGCGGATTTGTTTTCTTCATAGATCTTTTGTAAAATGTTTAACATTTTAGTTGAAACTCCGAGGTTGCTAAATTTGTAGAAAAGGGCTCTTCTATCAATACATTCGAAAGCAGCCTTAAAGTCTACGAAGAACGGATATAGTATTTTCCCCTTGTACAAACACAACCGAGCGATACGTGTCAGAGAAAATATGTTATCAGCTGAACTGTATTGTATCCGAAAGCTGGCTTGGAACTCGTTTAGAAGTTTGTTTCCGTTTATCCAATCTCTAAGGCAATACAGTAAAATTCCCGTAAAGATTTTAGTAATCGCATTTAAAAACGATATGCCCCTGTAGTTACTCTGTTCATTCGGATTTCCTTTTTTGAAAATAGGCAGAATAACACTTCTCTTGAAGCTTATCTACTGGTATTATTCCTGTATCCCATATAAAATTATATGCTAGTGTAAGGTTTTGGAGGTAATCATCTGTAGCGTTTTTGAAAAATTCATATCGTCGCAATGTTTAAACGATTAAACGATTTTTTTTGACACGATATCAAGACTTGCCCTATAGAGCAAGTAAAAATTAGTGTCATTTTTTGTATAGCCCCTATTTAACATTTTTACTATAGCTATGGTGGTTGTTACAAACATGATAACTCCATAAAAAATTGCCTTTTGACGCCCACTTTACATCGAGCATTGGTACAAATACATTTGGTACAAACATGTATTGAATTGAAACTAAATGGTTTCCTTATTTTTGAAAGAGATTCCTCAACATTTTAAAACAAATTTAAACGTATTTTCTTTACCTTAAAAATATGTTTATGGATTTATCATGTTTATACCAAACACAACAGATATATAAACTAGTTTAGGATTTATAAATGGCAAGTTTTATATCATTATCATCCCCATGAGATTATTATAGGCAACACAAGATATACCATGGGAATGTTCTCAATATTTTCACTAGGTATATATGAACACCGTCAGATTACGCAATCTAATCTTCTTACATCTATTCCACCAATATAATATGCATAATGATAATCTCTCTTAATCGTAACTATTCCAACCGATTTAATTAAATTTTACTCTCCTTAACGTTCATATAAATAACACGACAAAGGTAATACCTACACATATACTACACATATACAACAAAAAAAAAAAATAAAAAAAACACTAACCAACTGAAAAAAAGATTAAACTAATTTCTCACATAATTTTAAATATCGATTATTTTAAATTTCATTATCATGCAATAGAAGCATCTTCGTTGGAAAATATATTAATCAAAAATCTGACAGTTTAAAATTGTGTTTAGTATTTATGTATATGAACCTATATAGAAGAGTAAATCGTTATTTATAAAAAAAAAGTAGCTCAATTGTTTCTTATAATTTTGCTCCTTTTGTTTGCATAACAGATAAGGTAGGTTAGTAATTTTTTTTTAACTTTCAATTGCTGTTATTTTCTTGTTAATTTACATACAAATGCAACAATAGGCTTTTTTCTTGAGACAACAATATGCATACAACATAAACCTGATGCAGTTTTACTGTCATACTTTAAAAAAAGTATATAGTATGAAGTTCCTATTGGCACCTATAACGATTTATTTTCAAGTATGATGTCATATATTTTCTTAATTTAATTGTAATAGTGGTAATGAGAATGACAAAGTCTAAACTTTTGTATACGCCATGACCTCCAGATAAACATTTCTATCATACTTCACTATACAAGTACACCAAACCTTTATATGCTATTTTTCTTCACAGATACTTTTCTCCGTGTTGTTTTTATTTTTGTGTTGTTTTTTTTTCGAGGTTAAATCTTGTGATAGATGAATGAGTAAATACAAAGCTGAAGCTTTACAAAATTCGAAAATTGTTGACCTATTTTTGTTTGGGGAGTGAGAATTTTACTGTTGGTTTCATTCTTTCTAAGAGACACGACAAGAGAGTAAATAGCTTTTCTAAGGAATGTATCACAGACACTCTGCTTTCGATTTTCACTCCATGTCATCTTATATATTTTTTTAAGCAACGACGAACATAAAAAACAACCAGGAGAGAAATGAGAACCGAGTTTTCTTGCTCACGTATACGTATGTACGATTATAAATTAATTTGCATATAGAACACACCAACAACTATACAAATCCGTCAACAGCAAAAGTGACAGCAAATTATTTTCCGAAAGGCGTTTTTTATCATTAAAACTTCAACAAAATAAATGACAGGTAGTGATCTACATCAATGGGTGCGTTCAATTCAAAAATATGATACCTTCTGAAAATTAAGTACTTAATTTATGTCGTTGAACGCAAAACTATCTGAAATATCAATTTTGTAGGGAGAGATTAGGTGTGTTCACGAAACAGAGATATCGGAGATTTTGCTCCGTCAAAAGCTAAGCAAGCGAATCCAAACAAATTTTTCCTCAGTATTTTGACACCCAAACTGAGATTTTTGCTGAGGAATCCTGTTCAGGCAACTGAGATTGCTGAGGCTCTCCGATATCTCCCTTTTCTGAACACGCCTATTAGATTTTATATTGAAAAGCTGTCAGCTGAATTTTCAGTCGGGAATTTCTAGCTGAAAATTCAGATGTAACGTAACTAAACTTCACTAAACGTAACTGAATGTCATCTTAGTTTTTATGACAGCTAGCCAATCAGAAGTTCGATCTGAAAATTAAGTACCTACTTAAGAATTTGATGCGTTGAACGCACGGAATATCATTCAATAAGTATGTATTGCGGCCTGTATGGAGATTTTTACAGAATTGTCAAACTCAAAACTGACAGCCAAAATTTTGGGTTAATGACATTTGTGCGTTCTTTTTTTTTCTAACTAGTTCACCTTCATCGTTCTTTTAATAAGAAAAAGTTACTTTGAGTTTTCATTTTGGGGTTAGATTGTGTTTGCTTTTCGTCTTCCGATTTGGAATTGTTTTCAATTTTATAATAATTAATTATAAATTTAATTGTTTTATTATTTAATTTGATATTTGGAATTGTTTTCTGAATAGTTCACTTTTCATCGAAATTTTATTCATCCGCTGGGGTCAATTTTTTAATAAAGAAATGTGTGGCTCATAAAAATTTAACAAAAAAAAGCTAAAACAAATTAGAAATGTTTTGTATTGCGATTCAATTTCATGCAAAAATGAAGTTGATAGTTATTTAATTTGTAGGAACCATGCATTTTTGGTAGTGAATTATTTATCAATAAATGTAACCCCTTAAACTAAATTCAACCCCTTCCCATTTTATTAACTTTGATCGTTCTTAAAAAAAGTCACTTTTTTAATTTTGACATTGCCACTTTTGTTTTTGACCATAGTTACAAAAAAGAACGCGCCACTAATCCAATTAACGCCAAGCACTCAAACGTCATTAACCCAAAATTTTTATTTGACGTTTAGAAGCTATGAGACAGAGATATATTGCTTTTTTTCTAAAAAGCCCTATTGTAATTGAATGTCTTTCACCCAGGAATGATGGTGAATTGGTGAGCTCACCTTAAAATTCATTCAACATACATATAAAAATAAACAGTGCCATCCACTTTTGTATCGCCACAGCAGATCGTTCTAGTCTAAAGCCTAGTATGCTGCTGATGCGAAACGAAATTTTCATATGATCTCTAAAAAGCCAACGAAATGCTTACGAAAACACAGCGGAAAAATATTCATGAAGAGTTTCACAAATTGCAAATTCAATTCAAATTCAAATTTTAACGAAAAAATCAAACAAAAATAGTGCTGTAATGAAAGAAACAACAAATAAAAACACGAACAAACCCATATGTCATTTTTCCGCACACAATTAATTGTACGGGCAATTAATTCTGTTCGAAAAGAGAGTGGAGACTTGTCAAAACAATCTGGTATAATCATCAATTTCGCTGGTCGAACAGCGTACCACAGAGTGAAAAGCACAACGAAATTTTTCGTTTATGATTTCGTCATGGCATTTTTGTATGGGATTTTTCGTTTCACATCAGCAGCGTACTAGGCTTAACTACCAAACAGGCACAATATGACCCCATTACACGATTCACTTTTTCGGTTGTTTCGTCTTTTTGACAGAGGGGTGTAGAAATGTAGAGAAAGGAAGTTACGAAAGCAAGAATGAAACCGTATAATCAGCCTCAGGAAAAATTAGAAAATAAAAACCACGGAAATATCCTTTTATTTTGTGGATTTTTTTATGGCATTTTCTTAAAAAAAAACACGGAGGTGTCAGTCGGATGTGAGCACCGTTTGACGGGCCGCCTCCACAGGCCATGAACATGTCCAAGAAAAATCGAATGAAGTCCAAAAAATCCATGTCCATGCAGCAACATGTCCAAAAAAAATAATGATTTGAACAAGACATGGAGGGCTGTTCAAAGCTTGGCCATGAGATGTCGTTTGATGTTCGTGTGAGTTTTTTTTTCTGTTTTTTCTTGAATGTCTAAGTTAATTTTGTTGTAAAAGATAGAAGTAGTTGTGAAAGGCTAGTGAACGACATGACATGATTTGCCCAGTGAGTAAAAATGCACTGTTTGTTGATTGGATTGTGGTTGTGATGTTGGACATCTGTATGGCCTGTGACAGAAAAATGTGTGACGTCGTCGTACGGATTTGTGCGATGTTTCGTGTTACCAAACAGGTATACATAATACTCGTATATCGAAAACACCAGTATTTATGTCGATTTCTATTCAACAATTTTGGATTTGGTGCTCAGAATTCAGATCAACCGTGGTAAAAAGAACTCAAATCGTGATTAGATTTATGTTTGCAATTGTGTGAGTGTCATTAGCTAATGATTTGGATAAAAATGTCACTTTAATTCGGGGTATGTGAAATTCTGTGTAGATCTTTGCCTGAAATCAAGATGTGTAAAATTGATCTAAAATCAAATCAGACCACCAAAAAATTTTTTTTTTTGTTGAAACGAAAGTGAAATCTTAAAGAATATTACAAAAATTATTTTTTTTTTGTTGAATCGAAATCGACATTCGTTGAAAAAAAGATATGTTCAACCGCTAGGTTAGCGGCGATAAACATCGCCACTTAGGTATGAGTCATGAGTTAATTGGATCCAAAATTTTATTTTGGATGAATTCCTTTGAAATGTCATTTTGACATATTGATTTGACACAAAGAGAAGGAGATTAAGGAAATTTGAAAAAAGAATTCTAATAGAAATAGAAAAGTTTTAAGGACTGTTTTTTTCCGGCATAAAATAGATAGGATCGGAACGTGAATTTAGAAGTAAACTATAATGAAAGTATTTCATTTGTTTATCAGTTTATATTTTGTTAAACAGCTGAGACCTTAAATTACATGTTATGTATATGTATTGGTGCCAAAAAAACTAAAATGATTTTCATTTGTTTTTTTGTGAGCATTTTTATTTTAAGCGTATACAAAAACAATAGAGCTGCCATTTTCTCTTGAAATTGGTATCTTGTTTCTATTTTGGCCTTAAAAACCTTAGTTGATAAACTTGAGTGTTTTTCGAGCATCTTCAGCCAGTTCAGGGGACAGATATGGAAAATAAAGCTTTCTGTGTTATGACGACGAGTAGATACTTGCGTGGTAGATGTTGATTGTATAAATATAGTAAGTAGGTATACCCAAAACACCCTTTAAATATAGGCATCAGGGTTGTGTGCGGGTGGATGTGAACTGGCCAATTGTATTGTGTATATACACAACAATAAAATATATTTTAGATATATAAATCAGTTTCGAAAAATCAATAGATTATTTTCGAAATAAAATTGTGAAAATAAGAACTCAAATCAAAATCTTGTTTTTAAGCATTGGAAAAAAAAACCTACCCAGCACAAGGCTCGCAGAATAACCTGTGGCCTCTGAGCAAAGGCGATTGGATCAAATGTCCCTCCAGCCTTGCCACCACCATAGGCCCCACCATTGTTCATCATGGTAATTTTATTCGATTTTTGCTTTAGCTGCTTCCCTTTAAACTTGTATGTATTTCACAAATGGAGATTTTTTTTCAAGCAGATTCAAGGTCTTGCTAGATTTTATTTATTAGCGACTTCCTATATTACACGTTACGACTTAAAAGATGTTAATTAAAGAGAGATACTTTTGTATTCTTAATTCGTAGTTTTCGATTTTCAAGTTCAAAGTCACGTTTAATTTAACAGCGATAAACCGTTGTAATCGTGTGTTTACGATATCGAGTCAAAAATTGAACTGACAGTAGAAGTCGACTAAAATGGATGGAAGTTATGTGTGGGTTGACACTAGGAATGTTATATATACAGAAAGAGGGTTGATGCGAATTGATGAAGTTTGGCGCATTCGTTTTAGAAAAGATTTCGTATATGTAAAAAGCTTTTTGGTTCATACATATCTAACAAACTTTACAATATTTACAATTTTATTTCGATGCAGCCAGCGGAGAGTGAAATGAAAACCTTTATCTGTAATAAGGATAGGGTGGTTATGGTTGATGATATAGTTTAGTGCGAATTTTTGACCCTGAACTTTTAGCATAGATAACAGAGGGTCATTTAAGAGAGTGTATTATTTTTTGAGAGAGTGTTTTTGACGTAATCAGTTCAACGCCATTGAGAATAAAAGAAAAAACTTCAAGAATGTCTATTCTATGTCTATTAAAAAATTCAAATAACTAAATACCATAAATACCTTCCTAGCACATTTTTCTAAAACTCATCGAGATAAAATAAATACGTCTCAGCGGCACGGAGCATCCCCTCAGAAATACCTACAAAAACTCGTTACATCACGGCCTTAGTCAGCAACCGAAACAAAATCTTAGATCACCAACAAAAAAAAAAATTCGGAGACAATTCAAAGTTTTGGGCTGAATCGCCAAGTTGTGCTTGCAAAGATGGCAAATATAAAAGACTTACGAATACAGCTCAATAGAGAGATACACCTCATTACAATACAAATTTGAATTTGTATAGTCCATTTAAAAATAGGTATAAGGATGCGTTTGGTCTTAGCTTCAGCCGGACGTGCGTCAGATATGTATGCTTATATTCGAAAAATTATTTTTCTGAATTATTTGGTTGAAATTATATTCTTCAAATCGTTTTAGTTTTCGATTTTCAATTTTAAAATAAATTTTAACTACAAATAAAACAATAATTTAAGTTTGCAGTTTGTTTACTATTTATACGAATATTTGTTTGTATCCTTATAACAGTCATATCACAAATGATCCATATAGAAATGAAAAAAACATGAATTACAACACCACGAGATCATTATCAGGATCACGATCTTTAAACCAACCCTGTTCTTACACTGTCGCAGGGGCGAACTGGCCCACCGGGCATCCGGGATTTTACCCGGTGGGCACCTGGCTGAGCAAAAAGTTCATAAAAACCTCTGCAGAATCTACTTTTTATTCACAAAAGAAAAGTTTATCTTGATGATTTCATGGGGATCCCAGAGTAAATACAGAGCTGCAGTGGCCCTTAGAGCTCTGTTGGAGGCCTTTCAGCTTTGTTAAAGACCCCTAGATAACTTTTTGAGGCCCCTACAGTTCTTTGAGTTCTTTGGAGGCCCCTTAAGCACTTTGAAGACCCCTTCAGCTCGGTTCAAGAATCTTGCCGATTGAGTGAAGGCCCCTACAGCTCTATTGAAGGCCACTTCAGTTCTGGAGGCCCCTATAGCTTGGATGCAGAACCTTAATGCTAGGATGGCGCCCCTCTACAGCTCTATTGGAAGCCCCTTCAGTTCTTTTGGAGGCCCCTGTTTAGTTGCAGGACCTTATAGAAAAGAAGGAGATCCCTATAGTTATCTTAGAGGCGTTCCCAACTAACAATTTATCCTGTTTAAGTGGCTATGCAAGCAACTAATAGAGACCTTATGCGAATCAGTTTGCCGCACATTATACAAGTTATTTCATTTCCTTAAGACCTTTGACCAGAAGTTCTATATAATTAAATAGATTTCAATGGAAAGTCTTATTGATAAAAAAAACAAAGAAATGTATAGAAATTTATTTTATTTTAAAAATTTCAACTTTTGGTCACATTAAACTTCAGAATCCGGAGATTGAACTAGCTCCTCTCAATTAGTAGGCCACCACGCAACACACCAGGCCAATTGGCAATATACTATAGGCGTGTAAAATTTTTAACCACTTGATAGCTTTAGCCCAACAAATCAAACTAAATTTTCATTAAACGTTGGTACTCATAAAAGGGGTTTAGAAGATTGAATTTCATGTGGCAATCACTAAATTCTTTAAGTGTTCGAAAAAAATATACCATAAGTATGTATTATGTATATTTTAAACTAACATTTTTCAAATACACCAGTAAATCTATAATGTTTTCAAAATTATAAAAGGTATGCAATATCTTTTCTATCGTACCATGTTTGAAAGAAGTCCTAAGTTTTTTTTTTCAAGCAAGTAGATATGTGCGATGCAGTAGTGTAATTAAGTTGCTTAATTCTATCAGTCTCACCTAAGGTGACAACTAGGTATGTATAATATTTCATTTTCCGATATACATAAGTTTGTTTTCTAATTAACAAAATGCAAAAAATTTACCTAATTAAGGAAAGCAATAAATGTAAAAAAACACAAAATTCCTCTTTTTTCTTAGCTTTTATTTTTTTTGATTTGTATAAGTTTGCTATTAACAAAATGCAAAAGCTATAATTTCATTACGGAAGCCAACGTAGATGTCACAACCAAAGCAAAATTCCCGCGCTTTATTTAACTCATTTTTGATTTCCTTAAGTTTGCTATTAACAAATTGCAAAAGCTTTAATGTTCCCTACGTAAGTCAATAACTTTTACAAGAAAAGCAAATCCCACTCATACAAAATGATTGATTATCATCATCAGTCTTGTTATACAACTATTTCAAAAATGCATCTCGTTTTTTTTTAAATTTTAATTTTGGTGAAGTGGTCAATGGAAACGAAGGATAACAGTTTACTCTAAAAATCAATTTGAGGCAATTAAGTAAAATATGCGACCAACTTTTTTTTATTTTTTTGGAGTTTGATAAGGACCTAATAGTTGTGGACCGCTAGGAGCATGGAGTTTTAAATACAAATTCTTGCAAGACTTCACTTTTGAGAAACTTAAACGAAGATATTTTTGATGCACAAAATGGCAGAAGCAAAATTCTTATAGTTTTTATTTGTTTGATGCTTAAAAAATTTAGGTAGGCGTATGTACAAACATTTATAATATGCGTTATAAATTTATGAAAATTGCGTTGTTCAAAGCAATATAACAACTCTGACTAAAATAAAATTATTTAAACATCTATTAGACATTTTCATGATACGCGATTACTTTCTTAAAGAAGCTGTAAAGGAGTTGTTTGTATTGACTTTCAGCCAATTTCGGCAGGCCTTAAAAACGTCTCCACAGACCTGATTACATGAAGTCTAATAAAGGCACAAATTTAAATGCACTAAACAAGCTATTTTGAAATAAATAAATGGTTAAATGCTTGGCTTGCATTATAAAGCCTTAAAATTATTCTACGTTAGCAATAGGCTATCAAATTCTGAAAATTGGACCTTATACATGTTAAATTGTTAGTTGGGTTTAAACCTTTGACATGCTTGAAGAGGCCCCTAGATCTCTGTTAGAGGCCCAAATATAGTACGTTGGATGCCCCTTCAGTTCTATTGGTTGCCTCTTCAGTTTTTTTGGAGGTCCCTATAGCTGGGTTGCAGGACCTTATAGCTAGGATAGAGGCCCTTTTAAGTTGGTTTGGAGGCTTCTTGAGCTTTGTTGGATTCCTTAGAGATTGGAAGAGGACCCTAGATCTCTGTTAGAGGCCCCCACAGTTTTTTGGAGACCCCTACATTTTTTTGGAGGCCCCTACAACTCGGTTCAAGAACCTTACCTCTACTTACAGTTATATGTAAGAGGCCCCTACACAAACAACCAAAATTACGAATGTAACTTTATACTCAAGAAATATAATGTAAGCCGTAATATAGGTACCTATCATTAAACAACGCTCTGCTTTTTGGAACTCTTGGTGTTAAGGGGATCAAATTATTATTTTTGTTTACGGGGGCAAAATGGTAAAAGTGTGCTAGAGAGGGAAAAATACATGTATGTATGTATAGCAATTAGGTATTTTATGCCTCAAACTTTTCAGTGTGTTTTCGACGGAAAATGGCGGCTTCAATGTAGGTTTAACATCCAAGTTTTTAAGTTTACCAAATTTTCCACTATCTCAAAAACATAATATTTAAACCGGCAGGCAAAGAACTAATTTTTTTTAGGGGTTACCAACACTAGCACAAAAATAAAGCATTTGTTACTGTCTATGGGTCAGTTTCTCAGTGCGGCGGCGTTAAAGCTCAGCTTTATACCCGCGTTCACGCGAGTTAAGTCTAGATTAACTTAACAAATGCTATGATATTTTATTTGCTTTCTTAGACTCTGCATTCACCCTCAAACCTGAAAACTGTTTCTTGACGTAAATGTAGACAAATCTATTTAAAGAGGTAACTTACTCTGCTTTAACTCACGATTAAAAACTGGAAAAAGTGAAATTTCAGTAAGAAAACGACAAAAAGAACATTTAACACTCTCTAGTTATGGAATTAATTTCAAACATGTTTTTCTTCGTAAACAGAGATCTTTTGAAAACTTTTTTATATTTTAGTTTGTAATATACCTATAGTTTACCTGTAATGTTTAAGCTAATCTATATATAAATAGACTTAAGAAAATGTTGTGGTACAATTTGCTCAATGGAAAGCCATGGGTACGTAGATGTGCAGAATATACCTGAGACACGCATTTACACACTATGGGTAATTTTTGATTTTGCACTGCCGATCACTGCATATTTAAAAAAAAAATTTGACAACCAAAAACAAATGTTGTGTGACTCTAGAGAAAAGTTTCTTTCAAGTGTCAATATGAGTGTTTGAGTGAGTGAGTTTTTGGTCGAATTTCGGCCAGTGGGCGATATACTAGTAAAGAAAAAAAAAAATAGTAGCAAATTCTTTTAACTCGAATTATTATTTGGGCGTTATGATGGTGGTTCTCTTAACTCATGTTTTACTCAACTAACATTTAATTAAGATCAGTTCTTGCAATTCGATTTCTTGGGAATGAAATGTGTCAAATCGTAAGGATTTTTGCCTGATTGCAAAGGAACAAAATATGCTAAACACATACATTTCAACAAAGTATTTTTCAGGGAGCAAACAATATGCTGGAAAGAATTAAACTGATTTTTCAAAAGATTAAAACTTAAGAATCATTGAATCGTTTATTGAAAAAAATTACACCACGTAACGTCAAAAATAGAATTTTGTTTTTTTTATTTTCAAATGACAATATCTGAAAAACCTGGGCCTCGCCACGTAAAACAAAAACGATCGATCGATATCGTTTTGGAGATAGCTGTCTTTATTTTTCTCTACTGAAGTACTAGAGATAGCAATATTGAAAACGATATCGTCATATCGTTTTTGTTTTACGTGATGAGGCCCCTGACTCCATGGGTGTCGTTGTTAAATTGAACCCCCAAAAAAAGCTAAGAAACTTTTTTTATTTTCAAGCGGGAATGTAACGAACACAGTACACATATCTAAGGTATAATCAGGCGCAGCTGACCAAATTTCAAGATGGCTGTCCTTTGTGTAAGTACACAGTAAACAAAAACAAATTTTTTGTGATTGTTTGAAATTCAATTTTTTTACTTTTGATTTTGACAACACGCGCAGATACATGCTAGTGATACTACCTGTAATATATGTATCTTGTATAACGAATACTTGACCAAATAGAAAAAGTCTATGTCAAATTTTCACTACAGTTTCCTTTACTTAAATAAATTAATGTTGTAATTATTCAAAAACTAAAATTTAGTTTAACAAAGAAAACTGATTGTACATGTACCAACATAGATAGATACATATCTGATTTTTCAGATTCACAGTATCTTCTTGCTGTGATTTTTATAAGAGTCGCTAAACATCGACCAAAATGTCTGTCTGATTTTCTTTACAGAAAATTTTGTGATTCAGAAAACTGTATCTTATGCTAGGTTTCCACTTGTCATTGAAAAGACGCAAATTGACAAACTTTTCAAGACAGGGTGAGTTATAGTTGATCGCTACTACTACTTTCTTTGCTTTTTGTGTTTGTAAAAGCCACCCTGTGCTGGAAAGTTTGTCAATTTGCGTCTTTTCAATAACAAGTGGAAACCTAGCAATATGCTGCATTTACACGAATGGCAAAATGCCATTATATCTGTCAAATTATAGCCATTTTCCTTTTCATCGTGTAAACGCTCTAAATACTGGCAATATTTTTGCCAAAATAAAATGGCAGAGATAATTTGGCATAAAATGCTGCCATTAATATGACTATGTGGAAACACTTTACTGACGCCATTTTCTAAATTATGCCATTCTAGAAAAAGAATGAACTTGCTCATTTTTTTTATGGCATGTTGCCAGTATTTTGAGATCTGCCATTATTTGAACTCGTGTAAATGCATGTCATAAAAAAATTATTTCTGCCATTATTTTACCATTTTTTTGGCAAAAATATTGGCATCTTTGCCATTTGTGTAAATCCAGCATAATGCTATCTATACACGAGCGAGATAATCTCGAATGTCAATATTTTTGACCTGTGTGATATAAAACTCAATTTTATTGTACATATAAATATTTGTATTTATTACATTTGTTGTTACCCAACAAGATTGTGATTGGGTAAGCCAGGGCCTTGGAAGGAAAAAAACTCAGATGTTGTCATCGAGCCTCAACTGCCTTTGCCAAAGGTTCGAAGAAAAAACTTACACCTGGAGAAAAAGCTGTAGAGGAACTGATTTTGAATGCCAACAAAAAATTCGAAGCTGAAGTATACAATGTCGTATTGGATACGTGTGTCAATGCTTTAAGATCTCGATTCTCGGTTCACAGTACTTTAGGAGCGGATTTCTCGTGTTTTGATCCCAAAAATTTTCTTTATTGGAAAAATGGATTGCAAAAAACGCACTAGAAAGTTTCTCACAATTGCTGCGTAAATTTTGTGATGTCAGTTTTGATGAGTTGCGCGAAGAACTGACCCATTTTGCTTCTTCTTGGCCCAAAATAAAAATGACTCTCAACGAAGAATACCTGCAGATATCACAAAGTTGTAGCAGTGATTCAAATGAAGACGAGATCGAAGATGAATAAGACAATGGAAAAAAACGTCTAAAATTTTAAGAAATGTGCAAATTGTTGCTTCAATGCTTTACGGCGTTATTTTTTCGATTCCCAGTCTTACAAAAAGCTTTTCTTAGCTTATAAGCTTTTGTTGACATTGTCATGCACACAAGTAGCTTGCGAGCGATCATTTTAAAAACTAGAATACTAGTACTTCTTGCGAAATACATTGACGCAAGAAAACATCGAAACATCAATGCTTATGTCTGTGGAGTTAACTCTTTTAATGTTAAAAAAAAAAACAATGAGGAAATTATTGATCAACTGGAGAGTAAGAGCGAAATAAGATTGTGTTAAATACCTATACCAAATGTATCTAGATATTTATTTTTAAAGTTTGTTGTTAATTTATTTGTTATGTTTTATAAATATATTTATCTACCTATTTATAAATTCAAGTTTGATCGTTAAAAAGTTAATAAACGTGCTTAGCTGTTTTTTTCATAAAAACTATACAAAACTGACTATCGATGAATATACATATATTATTTTACCACCTTCTATTTATAACCATTGATCAATATGTGGCCCTTTTTCTAAAAGTCCCAGTAGGCTCTTCGAGGCCCAGTCCGCCCCTGCACTCGCGGGTAGGAGGCTCCCTCATAAACCGGGTATTACACAGAAAAAACACAACTAATAAATGAAAAATACAATATTTCACAATATAGTCTAAGAAAGATAGGATCGGACCCGAGACAAATTAATTCATGAAATTTTATTTTTGGTATCGACGCAGAGTTTTATCCTCAACAACATATTCACAGTCCCCCAAAATCCCCGCATTGGCTTTTTGTATAGGCGCATTTTAAGAGGTGGAGAGGGGAGGGAGGCGGGAGTTTGTCAAGCTGAAAAATTTGTTGTAATACAATCTAATCATATGAACATATCTTAGGGTGCTTTTCAACGCTGATTCTAAAGAGACTAAAACTGAAAAGATACATGTATCCTGTGGAAAGTAAATGTAATTTTTATTGAATGATCACTTTTTTTAAAGTACAACAAGTAATATATTACCCAAAACCATTTTAAAATAATGGGAAATTAATGAAATTTAGTACAAATGTTTCATTTGGCATGCTTGTGTTTTTTTGATGGCGAGATGCAAGTGAGTGACTATTACCATAACATCCATGAACAAATTCTGACTCTTATGAACTTTGCTAAAAATATTAAATTTATATTGGCACCCAATGATCAAAAGAGTCCGTACAAATACCAAAGGTCCAAGTGTGTTTTTAGGGGATGTAATGTTAACGGAAAAAACAGTAATTTCTGTTTAAAAATTAATCTAACTTTTCTTAGGGTGCATGTATCATATTGTTTTTTCTTTTATTAGATTCGGCGTTAAAAAATACCTTTAAATCATATATCATATGTCATTATGTACTATCTCCATTACACGAAATCACAATTTTTCGTAAGACCTAACCCTTTGCTCTGCATAGGGCAGGTCAAACATAAACTCTCTAAAACAAACTATTTGGATCAAGTTATTTTAATGGACTCTTTTGATGCTTGGAAACCAAGAAATATTTAATATTTTTAGCAAATTTCATCAGTGTCAAAACTTATTCATAGATGTTATGGTAATAATGACGCACTAACATCTAGCCCTCAAAAAAACACCCTTTCACCACAGATAATTTTGGGGACTCTTTTGATTCTTAGTAAACATGCAAAATGAAACATTTATACCAAATTTCATTAAAATCCCATTATCTAAAAAAATGGTTTTGGGTAATATATTACTTGTTGTACTTTAAAAAAAGTGATCATTCCATAAAAATGACATAACTTTCCATACAAGTATCTTTTTAGTTTTGGTCTCTTTTGAATCAGCGTTGAAAAGCACCCTAAAATCATGTGTCATATGACTAGATTGTATTACAAAAAAATTTTCAGCTTGAAATTGTAAGCATATCTACTACTCATGGTTAGTCACATTATGAGGAGAGTTTGTATTATCTGTAATCATGAGTTTTTTTGGTTGCCAATGTTTAAAAACTATTTACATATATAAAAACTGAAGTAGCCCGCGGTATATTTGGCGAAAATATATATGGTTCTTACATGTATTTAGTGGATGCGACACGACGCACGTCAGCAACTTTCGGTATAGGAAAAATTAAATTTATTGTGGCTCTGGAAAAAAAATGTTGAGCTCAGTGATGTAATTGCAAAATTCAGAAATGATCACGTAGATCCCAAGGACATTGTTACCGCTGGAACAAATTAGCAACGACTAGGAAAGCACTAGACAAAATTCAAAGGCTTGAATGCATATGCATTACTGTAGCAATGAGAACTTGTTCCACTGCAGCAATGGAGGTTATCCTTCACCTAACCCCACTTTATGTGGTTGTGGAAAGCGCAGCAAAGAGAGCCATCCTTAGATTCGCCAGGGTAAGGGTAAATGTATAGGAATTAGAGAAAGAGAATCCATTTCCAGGTCCTCAATATTGAGATTACTTGACATTCCAAGAGATGGCATGACTAAAAAGTACAACTTCGAGAAAAAATTCAGAACGGAATTAAGTAGCAAGAAAGAGTGGGTAGGCGCAACAATAAACTATTCCCTCACTGCAAATGCCATCAAATGGTACACTGATGGATTGAGAACTTCTCAAGGGGTGCAGGAATTTTTGGGCCAAGAACCAAACTTTGTCTTTCGATGGGACAGTCTACTAACGTTTTCCAAGCTGAGGTAAATGCCATAGGAAAATGTGCCGAACGAAATCTCGAAAGAAACAACCGTAACCAAAACATTGCCATTATGTCGGACAGCCAAGCCTAGCTCAAACCACTGAACTCCTATGTCATTAGTTCAAAACTGGTATGGTAGTGCGTGGATAGGTTAAATGACATTGGCAAAAATAATAATGTCACACTTCATTGGGTACCTGGGCACGTAGGTGTCCAGGGAAATGAAGAGGCAGACTCTTTGGCAAAAATAGGAGCAACAACGCTCTTAACGGGCCCTGAGCCCTATTATGGTATAGGAGAAAATGTGATTAAAAATAAAATCAAAACAAAAGAGGAGTCCAAAAGATCCAAATTATGGACAGAACTCCCCCATCTGAGGCAAGCGAAGCTACTCCTTGGGAGCTACAACCAAGAACGCTTTGTATCCTGTATAGGCTTAGCAGTAATAACCTCAGAATGATAACTGGCTTCCTCACTGGTCACTGCAAACAGAAAAGACACCTTAGTATTCTTGGCCTGGTCAGCAGTTCCACATGCAGATTCTGCAACACTCATGAGGAAACACCTGACCATATATTAGGTAAATGCGATGCACTCGTGCAACAAAGACATAGGTATCTGGGTCGGCACCAGATAGAAAAGAGCGAACTACCATCTCTGAAAGTCCTCTAAATACTTAAGTTTCTCAAAGGAACAAACTTGGAGGAAGAGCTATAGAATGAGCGTTCTCATCTAGCTCTAGACGGGGGCACAATAGATCTTAAGGTGGCAGTGTGTACTTAAACCCCTTATATTATTCATTCATTCACCGCTGGAAATAGATTTTTGGTAGCACATTATGGAGGGAACCCATCTAAGAATTCCTTAAATGATATGCGGTACAAGTGCTTTGTAAGGTCATCTAAGAAGAGAACTTGCAACCTTGCAAATCTTCACCTAACAGAAGGAGCAGCAAAATATCACTCATATAGGACATATTTTCAAGTTCAATAGTGGTTGAACAAAATAGATGAAAAAAGTAGTAGTGATTGGGGGTAGACAAAAACAACGTTGGGTTGGATGCCTCAAACATGAGATGAAGATCCGGCACCAAGTTCGATCCTCAAGCTTATTTCTTGCAAAGGTACCAAAAATTGCGAAAAAGCTTGTGGATGTGTGAAAGCAGGTCTTCACAGCACAGCAATTTGCCAACACTGTTGTGGGGAGACTATCAGCAATGCCCCCAAGAAACAACCAATCATGGACGATGATTCAGAGGACGAAGATGGAAGAACTGTTAGCACGATTTCCTTCCAAGAAGATAGTCTGCCAGGTCCTTCATGTAAGAAACCAAGGTTGCATGCAGCAGTTCTTGATATTATTTAAATCCACGTAAGTGTATATTTATGCCTCCCAATAATTATTTTTATTTATAATAATCTTATGAACCATAAATAAAGTTATTGTTCAATTACATACAAGGTTACTAGAGTTATAATAATTCGAATTACCGGAATACGATCCAACATATACGATATAGATACAATATTTCATTTTCACTTCAAATGCACACGTGATACACACCATTTAAACACTGCACCGTGCGATACCCACAGACACTTTTGTAACTGAATAAATGATTTCGTTTCGACGTTTGAAGATGCGATTATGAAGCTTTCAAGAGCAATAGTAAATAAACAATTGCTCGGATAAAAACATGTTTGGGTAAAAAGTATAAGTAATAGTGCTTTCAACAACTTCTAGAAGAAAATTTTTGCGAAACACTAAACGGAAAAAAAGGATTTGACTTTAAAAAAAACGTGAAGTCCATTTTTTTTTTAATTTATCTATGTTAATTTTAATAAAATTAACATAGACAAATTTGTAGAACGTATGCTTCACAACAAAAATGTATTTTCAGTTTTTCGATAAACTCAAAAATACGGGTTTAATTCATGAAAAACAAATTCACTTTTTAAATCAATGAAGTGGCAACCCTGCAAGGGGTTGGTGGTCGAAAACTTTGAGTTAAGCTTTCCGTATGATACTCTAGCGAACTCAAAACAAAAATTGCTTCCCCATATGTTTTTTAAAAAAAATACCTAAATAGACTGGACTACAATGGTTTTATATTACGAAAAAAAATATTTTCCAATTCAGTCAGTTTTATTCAAATCGTTTTTTGCTAACATCGAGGAGCATTGTGGTTGCCAATACAAAAAAAAAAAAAAAAAAATTGGAAGGCACAACGGCTCGTGAAGAACCAGGACGCAGTGACTAACAACACGCAACCATTCCTGTGTGCACCTGTCGACAGGAATGGAAGGGACCTACAATTTTATGCCGAATCCGAACAGCTAGACGAAAAGCACTTATTCGTGACAAGTCATACTCTTGGAGGATTTGTCAATTCCTCGCAAGAGGCAGTAGCCCTGAAAAAAACTTCTTAGTTTCTTAGGTGGACGAGGCTGGTAAGCGAACCCACACCTCCAGCGTGACAGTCAAACGCACTTACCATTACGCTACGGGCTACTACATTGTGGTTGCCAATCAGAAACGTCAAAGTTCCACCAGAAAATGTCTTGAAATTTTTATTCCTGCTTTTGTTACTTCCTTCCCTCTACATTTCTACACCCTTTGCCCGATTTGTCAAAAAGACGAAAGACAAAACAAGAAAAAAAAAAGAATCGTGTAATCATTATGATAAACGTTTTCATTTCTATTCAGTTCTTCACATTATGCCAAAATCGAAGAAAAATGGCGGATTCAGTGCGTTTTTACTTGTCAAATGTCAATATTTGTTTCCTGTGTTTAGGTGTTGTTGGTGAATATTTTTGTTTCGTTGCTTATGTGTTCGTGTGCTATTATATATTTTGGAATTTATCGACCATTAAGCTGTACAGCTGCATTATGGGCACATAGTGCATATGATATATTTTGGCAACTACTGTAATATCTGCGACTGCAGTTCTTGTTGCGCCACTCTATTGTGTTCAGCCAGTTAGGCTGCATTTTACGACTTTTGTCAATGCAAAGGCCTTTCAGTTCTTTATTCAATACCGTGAATCACAACCTCTTACAGGGCTTTTCTCGAAACATATCGCCATCCAAAGACTTATTTTTGGGTCGAAATTAATGGAATTACATATTGAAATAAAATATCTTCGGAACCAGGCCTCACAGAATGTTCTAGTTTTCAGCAATAGATAGATCTCACAAAATTGATTACGAGTTTTAAAAACAGCAATGTCTTTCGAGACTTATGTACGTATTTGCGGAACTGCAGGCTTTCAAAGGTAACCAAGGTTTCAAAACTCAAAAAAATAAATTTGCATGCAAATATCTCCAAAACTAGACCTGATAAAAGGGTTTGCTTTGGATGTGCTGATTGCATTTAACAAAACCTTTCTATATATCTACATTTCAATGGGTTCCAGAGGCTTTCGTGAAAAATTGTCTTTTGATCCACGCTTTATTTCGAAAATCAGTTTAAAAAAAAAATTTAAATCAGTAAAATTTTGAGCAACAATGCAAAGGGATATCAGTTCTCTATTCAACAACATGAACCACAACACCTTGCCAGGCTTTTTTTCTCTAAGCAACAAACAACGAAAAAGCATTGACATTATTCCATTTTTTTTTATTTGTTCTTGACAACAAAATGGATATCAAAACATTTTTGCAGTCGCGGCGGAAACAAAAAGAAATCTAGTCTGGCAATATACAATATTAAGAAAAAATATTAATTTATAAGAAAATTGCGGAAAGTCTTCCTACTCAAAGCACGACACTACAAAAAAATGTAAACCTTAAAACATTCTCGTTGCTTGGGTAACAACGAACAACGTACCGAATTATGCTCGTTCTTCATTGGTTCTTAGTTCGTTGTTCGGTGTACGACCTACACCGAACAACTTTCACGAACCATAACGCGGAAAATCTAAATACAGCATTAAATTTGTGTAAATTTATCAAATTTTGTTAAAAATTCTATAGTATAAGAAAAAGACGCCCAAATGTTCAGCTTTTTTTTATCAAAGTTTGGTCCTCTAAGGAGAATCTCGTCATTATTTTAGTTTTTGTACATACCTAATTATTGTTCTTTAAAAATATTGAATTTTTTGATAACTTCTACTAACTTATCGCATCCAGTTTTTCTTACACAAAACTTTTTTAATGCATTACCTTTTTTTGTAGAATTTATTCTTTCAATGTTCAAGCGCGGAAAAGATACGCTTTTTCAGTTTTTGCCTGTAATGATTTCCTAATGGTTATTAATATGAACAAAAATAACTGGCAAAACATACATTTTTGGTCAAGCTAACAATTTCAGTCATACAATTTGTGTGGTATATAGTTTTGCAAACAAATGAAAAAACCTCTGACGAATTGCCTTAAACGCACGCATCGATACAATAATGATACACATTGCCTAATCACTTTCTTCAATCATTTATATATCCGTCAAACCTGCATCATTTGTTTGTGTAAAGTGTTCAATGATGCAGACTCCCATTAAATGATACACACAGACTTCAAACAAACCAGAATCGCGATAATTACTAATGCTTCTTGCGTTGCGCATCACCAATCATAATAGATGCATACATTATTTGAAGTTTATGAATTAACTGTATATTTCTGATTTAATATATATATGCACATTGTATACATATACTACATACATATATGTGTAAGTCCTTTCATCAAAGGGTACGGTAGTGCCCAGCCAAGTTCTGGCACTACACGCTTTTTTCTGGATCAAACTCAGGCGATTTTCGACCCCCATCTAATTTCAGTACCAATATTAAGTCAGAAACTTCAAACTCGCAGCATTTGCTAAGCTGACCAGTTTTAGGCAACTTAAGGAATTTTGTAAATAAAAATATAAGTACATCAGATCGATGCCAAACAGAGCTTAAAATAAAGCACGGGTAGAACGTTCAGCTCTATCCATGTGTGAGAAATGTGATATGCGTAACCAAAAAATGGGACAATTTTTTTTAAAACAACTTTTTTTAAATTTATGTTTTTGGTGTTATTGCCTTTACGTTTCTTGTAAGAAAACATGCTATCTGGGTTGGTCGCTTTCAAAATGAAAGGCATTTATTAACTTTAGCATACACAATTTACATATAATAACACATGCGCTATAATTGTCATACAACAGCTCAAAATATTTGCCGCAGATTTACCAAACTACTTAAACAAAATAAAACTATATTATCCCACTTTACTAGATTTAGTCATAAATTTATTTAAAGCAAATATTACTATCAAAACAATGCCAATGCTACATTTTCATAATCAACATTATACCCTCCATTTCCACCTTCACATTCATTAAATTTTTTTTTAACCCACTCATATACCTCATATACGCTCATATACCTCATATACCTCATATACTCATATACCTAGCAAAAATAAGGCCATAATAACAAGTTATCCAAACAGAACTCATAAAAACACAAAACCCTCTAATATCAATAAAAGCTTAAAATAACCAAATGTAAATACATTAACGGACACCAAAATCCGTCCACTCAACTAATTAAGTGTAATTTATTGGAATCTTGGGTTTCTTTAGATTTTTTTTTTTTTTTTGATTTTATTAATTTAAATGAAATGTTAATCCTATTACACAAGAACCAACTTAATTTCGCTTAAAGTTTAAATTTAAATGACACTACGAAATCTTCAGAAGCAATTGAATTTTGGATTTTGCATGTCAATTTTAATTCACGCTTGTTGTACATTGTATATTAATATTATTAATACATACATGCACAAAAAGAATGCAAACATTTTACTGGTGCAATAGTTTTTAGAAGAGTCACTTGAAATGTGCACCTATGGCGGCAGCCGGCGGCGCGGTTGTCAACCGGCGACAATCGGACTGAAACGATCATAACTGCCGATCAGTTTCCGAATGGGTATTTTGTAATTTTATGTATAATTAATTTCTAATTTCGTTTGGGGTTTATGTTCACATATACATACATATATGTATACATAATTTTGTTAGTTCATGCTTTAGGTAAAAGTTGATGACTGAACGAAAAATCACCAAATTTTGGCTGCTTTCTGATTAGTCACATTGAAATTTATTATTTTCTTGGGAAAGAATAAGGAAACAGAGATCATCTACAAGGGGTAGCTGCCACAGGTAAAACAATTTCGTTTTTTTTTTCAAATTTCTCAAAAACAAATCTTCTGATATTTATAAAATTTCGTTCCTGATGTAATGTCTAAGATGATTGTTACAGAACTGCAATTCAGTCTTTCGTCACAAGATTTACTAGGTACACGGAGATATAAGTTTGGGGAAATATGCTTGTGGAAATTAGATTATTGTTTTCTATATAAAATCCAGATTTATATTTTTTTGGTTACGCATATCACATATCTCACACATGGATAGCTTAACGTTCCACCCGTGCAGTTTTGACACGCTTTAATTTAAGCTCTGCTTGGCATCGATCTGATGTACCTATATTTTTATTCACAAAATTCGCTAACTTAAACATCAGGAAACAACACCTGCATAACAACATTTGGTATCTCAGTTTTGATACTTCAATCCATTTTCTAAACATAGTTTTGAAAATTGTACATAATTGTGAATGGTTTTCAGATCAATCGAGCTTACACATGACCTTTCCAAGACTTAAATTGTTTGTACTTTGTAGCTACTGATTCAACTTTATGATGATGATGATTTTATAATATAATTTTAGATGTCATGATTTGTCATGATTCCCACAGCTGATGTAAGAGTACCATGTACAGTAAGACATTTAAAATTAATTTTAAAACAATATTGGTACACTATGGCGTATACGTACTTTTTTTCATTGAATTGTTTATACTTTTTTTTTAATTTTTCTGTGCCTTTTTTTTTAAACTTATCAACAAATTGTAGTCTTTCGTATTTGTTCAAATTAATATGTAAGGCACTTTGTATTCACCTACATTAGGATGGCGCATATTTTGTCAAAGTTGGAATTTCTTTCGGTCGTCGCCTAAAAGTACAAAAACAAAAATATGCACGACTAGATCGCACGAACTTGCTCATTTCGTAGGTAACGTCTAGAATGTAGCTAGATATTGACGGTATAGATTTAGTGATGGTTTGATAATATTTTTATATCGAACAAAAATAATAAGAACATGTTAATATAGCTGATTGGATACAAACAAAATTGAAAACAAAACTTAAAAATAAAACAAAAATATTTTGTTTTTGATTTTATCTTTTCGTAAAAAAAATTATTCATACAAATTTTAAATGCAATCATTGTTGACTAACTTAGAGGTACCGAGTCACAAATATAATGATTGAATTGACCAAGCCAACGACAAGATATGAGGGAATATACCTAAATAAGTATAAGAAAAAGCTATATATATATATATATATTTTTTTTTTTCAAAAAACCTATAACTTTATTCCCATTATGCGATTTTTTTGGTAAAAACGTGGTATGCTGTATTAAAAGAACTGGTCTAGAGATTACAACTACAAAATTTATTCAAATTCGTTAGAGCCGTTTTTGAAAAACTTGATAAAAATGATATCGTTGTATATGGCAGTTACCCGTTCTAGATGAGCCAAAACAAAAATTCGAATTTCTTGTCTAGAGAATTGCATAGAAATGCTTCACACCAAATTTGAATCAAATCTGTCCATTCGTTTAGCCTCTAGCTCGATATCATGTGCATCAGACAAATAGACCGACAGACGTCTTGTCGAAAATGGAAATGAATTTACAAAAATGAATTTTCTGTTTTTGGAAAAATTTAATTTTTTTCCTACTAATTTGGACAATTAAGGATTCTAATGTTATATTTTCCCTTTCACTTTCTCCAAAAACTGAAGATATATGTTCATATCTTTGTACATGTGTATGTAGATTTTTTATTAGTTCAGAATTTATTTATATAGTTAGTGCGTTGATGGACTGTCACGCTGGAGGTCTGGGTTCACTTCCCAGCTTCGTCCACCTAAAAAGTTGTTTTCAGGGCTACTGCATCTTGCGAGGAATTGACAAATCCTCCAAGGGTATCTCTTGTCATAAATAATTGCTTTTCGTCGAGACGTTTCGGATTCGGCATCAAATTGTAAGTCCCTTCCATTACTGTCGACACGCGCACACAGGAATGATTGTGAGCTGTTAGTCCCTAGGCCCTGGTTCTTCACGAGCCGTTGCGCCACCCAATTATTTCAGAATTTATGGCATTTATTTAGTATTGATACTCTTTGTATGGGTCTCTCATTCATGACCAATAGAAGTAAAACGACAAAGAGATAATCGAGGTCCTAGTTTTTGAAAATTCTTCTCAATGGTGAGCAGATATGGCAGTCGCAGAAGTAGTTATATGAACTGACCTGGGCTTCGAAACAATGTCATGGTCATGTTTTTTGGTACTACAGCATCTAAGACATTTTTATTGTTTGCTTTCCGTTCAGTATCTGTCAGGGAAATAGCAGTTACAATTTGGAAAACAAGCCTGAAAAGATTAAAGCACAAAAAAGTTTTTATTTTTTTTTGAATATGCACAGTGTAAAAAAAATTGACTCAGAGTGTCTCATGTATATTCTGGCATTCCTCCGCAACTATCGCTTCCCAAACATATAACATTTATCGGAATCGGTTGAATACTTTTTAAGAAAGTGGTACCACAAAATTGAATTAAGGCTTTGTATTTATATACATATACAGGGTGGCTGATGAATCGTGCACGCCTCCTAGCAGATGGACAATAATGAGACTTATTCAATCTTTTTTTGATCGTGGTACAATCGCCCGAAGGAGTTACTACTGAAATCCATCCGTTTTGACGCCGCGCCGGCCGCGCCGGCCGCGCCGAAAACAATTGTTGCTGTATCTGATGCCATACAGAATACTTCAAGCATTTCCACAAGAAATTTTTGTTTCCCTAAATATTCAAATTACAAGTAAATTAAACACCTCAGAATTTCCGGTGCGCTTGAAATTCTGTCAAAAGCTGCTCCAAATGGTATAGGAGGTCTTAATTGCTTAATTGCATTTTCATGTCGGATGAAGCCGCCACTTCGACTTAAATGGCAATGTAAACAAGCAAAATTGTCGAATATGGTGTGAGTCGCACCCACAAATCCTGCATGAAACTCAACTTCATCTAGATCGGTTCAGTGTGGTGTGCAGTTTCCACAAGCTGTATTGTCGGCCCATACTTTTTTGAGGAAAACGGACGCACCGTAACGGTCAATGGTGATCGTTATTTTAAAATGCTGAGGGAATTTTTGTTACCCAGAACTGCGCCGGAAGAGAATTCTTTTCAATATCGTCTGGTTGCAATAGGATGGATCAAGTTTTCATGTAACCAGTGTTGTTATGGCAGAATTGCAACAAAAATTTCGCAATCAATTAATTTATTTCAAACAGGAAGTGTACAAGACGAAACCAAACAATTTGAACACCGTGAAGCAATCGATAAAAACAATAAGTGAAGCAATTCCAAGGTCAACTCTTCAGTCGGTTATGGACAACTTTCTAGTTAGATGCCGCTCATGTATCAACGAGGGGGGTGGCCAGTTAAATTCTATTATTTTTAAGAAGATGGTTTGCCATCCATAATTTAAAAAAAAAATGTTCTTTGCATTTTATAAAACCCTTGACCGATATTTTCCAACTTTCGATAAATTAAGGAATCTTCCTTCTCATTGGAAAAAATCGTTTATAATCCCCATTCATAAAAAAGGTCCTAAAAACAATATCTGTAACTACCGCCCTATTGCCAAATTATCTTGCATTCCCAAGCTTTTTGAAAGCATTGTTTATGATACAATGCTTTTCCATTGCAAACATATATTCTCCCCCAACCAACATGGATTCTTGAGAGGTAGATCAACCACCACCAACTTAACAGAATTTGTCTCTGAAACCCTTTGCGCTCTGGCAAATGGTAAAGAAGTCGATGCTATTACAACTGACCTAAGTAAGGCCTTCGATAAAATCTCTCACCCATTGATCCTCTTTAAAATGAAAGCTTTAGGTTTCCAGCATAATTCCATTCAATGGATTCTCTTACTTAAGGGATCGACAATATAAAGTTCTTTTTAGGACCTATGAATCTGACCCTTTTCTTGCAACTTTCGGCGTCCCTCAAGGTAGTTCTCTTGGCCCATCTGTCATCGAAAACTCATCTCTTTCAATTTATGCCGATGACAAAAAAATCTTCAGAAGTATCTCATCCACCTCCGACTCTGCCCTGCTTCAAAATGATTTAAATCATTTCGCAAAATGGTGTCAAAAAAACTTTCTTGAGTTAAATGTAAGTAAATGCCAAGCTATAACTACTTACTCTCGTAAAAACCTTTCTTTGTCCCCTAGAACGTATCTTATTAACAATCAACCTGTTAAGCAAGTCGACTCTCTTTGTGATCTTGGTGTTATTTGCGATCGGCAATTGAACTTTCGTTCTCACATTGATGAGTCTATCAAAAGAGAAAATTCAGCTCTCGGCTTTGTAAAACGTTGGTCTTAGGAATTTTCTGATCCTTATGTCACAAAATCATTATTTATTACTTTTGTTAGTCCTCTTTTAGAATATGCCATTCAAGTCTGGTCACCTTATTACCTTTCTCACTCCCTACGTATTGAAGCGGGGCAACGTAGATTTCTTCGTTTTGCCCTTCGTTCACTTCCTTGGGCTGATAGATTAAACCTCCCATCCTATGAAGACCGCCTCAGACTACTCTACATGTAATCCCTTGAAAAACGTCGGCGAGTTGCTGACGTTGTTTTATTCACCAGCTTCTGGTTGGTAACATTGACTGTCCCTCGCTTCTTCAAAAAATATCCCATAATACCAACCCTAGAAATATTACACTGGTTTCTTTTTTTTAAATTAACTTTCACCGAACTAATTATGGTAGTAACGAACCCCTTAACCGCATGCTACTAATACTATGCTGCAATCATTTGATCTCCACTTCAATAAAGATACCCTTAAAAGCTCCCTCTTTAATTCCATCCACTTGTATTCTAAATCCCCATTTTTCTTAGACTTAAGAGTAGATTTAAGATTCATATGTTTAGTTTAAAGAACTCTTGGATTAAGCAATAAATAAATAAATAAACAATTGAAAATTATCTTTTAAACTGTGTAAACAAAAATAAAATAAACGTTCTCTAAAAAATGTTATTCGAGTTTCTTAATGCAGCAATATTCATCAGCCACCCTGTAGGTAGATGCAGGTACATATATAGATCTTTCTGTTTTGATTCAAACTAAAATCTAGTCCAACTGATCGCCTAATTTTAATTTGATTGAAATTTAAATTATTTTTAGATGACATCTTAGTAGAAGAAAATATATATAGAGAACGGAATGATAATAAGGTGTGTTTTTCACGTCACTCAACAGTCAACATACCTATATATGAGGATATAATAACATTATGACACTATTCATTCGTATATGTGTTACCTATGACGTAAAATTTACTATTCTTCGGTTAAACCTATTGTGAACCACAGAAACCGGCTTACTTTATTAAAAACTAATAAATCATAAATTTTAGTCAACAATGAAATTTGGTTTTGCGGTTAAGATGAAAGCCAAATGGATTAAAGGTACAATCATAACTGTAGACAAAAAAAAAAAAAAAAAAAAAAAAAAAACACCCAAGAAAACCTGTACGACATTGTGACTTTGTGTTTCAATAATTTCTCTAACCATGATCCACGATAGCTAAGATCTAAACTCATACATAATCATTGATCAGATTTCGTGGTACGTCATTTGTCAATCTAAGGCCAGCACCTTCGGACGTTAGTATCTCAGTTATCCGAAATTAGTTTACGGTAATATACCACGAACCACGGTTGTAATTGTTTTAAAGAGTTCCAAATAGCCGTTAAAATGGCGAAAAGTAAGTGAATTATGTAGTTGAAGTTAATTGCATCTTTAAATTACTTCCTATATACCTTAAATTTGATTTGTAATTTTTGTGATGTGGGTCTTATAATGAAAGTGAAAGCAAATTAAAATAAAAAAAATATGTTTTTATGAAAAGAAGCTAACTTTCTTTGAAATTTTGTTTGCTCATCAACGGTTTTTGTTGATGTTGTTGTTTTTTTTTTAAGTTCTAGTGTCGTGACATGGTCATTGGTTATTTGTGATTAAAAGGTAGCGACGACGATTACCGGTACACTGTATTGTGAAATATTTCGAATTTTGAACATTTTATGTTCGCCCGGAAGTGAAAACTTGTTTCGATTTTAATTGATACACTATTGTATGCATATTGATACCTTTTCGACCGATACCATTGTTAAATCTAATCTTGATCATTTATCGGATACTATTAAAGAGTGATTTTCTTAAAGTACTTTTGGTAATTTTTCAGAAAATCTAAAACAAAAAAATACAAAAGACTGTTTTTGGAGGCCGAATTCTAGGGCTTTATTGTAATAAGTTTAAACTTTAAGTGGTTTAATTTTGAATTGGAATATGTGGGACATTACTGCATATAATAAGTTTGCAAAAAAAAATGTGATAACTGAATATATCTTTGAAGTTTAACCTTGGTTCACATCCATACCGGATGAGGATATATTGAATTTTGTGTTGTGAACTAAACCAAGAATGTGTAATTTAAAGATAAAATCAATTTTGTGGTATAAGACAGCTCGTGGAGTACCAGGGCCTAGTGACTTACAACTTCAATCGATTCTTCTGTTCGTGTTGATATTTGGCATGAATGAGTGATACCTACTCCTCCCTCCCCACAGGAGGCAGTTAGAAATTTGTTTTTAGTTGAAGCGGATCGATTTCCAGACTTCCGTTATGACAGTCAAACGCACTAACGCCACGCTAAAATACCGATTGGTCTATAGCATACCAAAACATGTAGAAAATAAACATTTTTACGAAAATAATCGCAAATATTGAAAAAGAAATTTGCTCCAAAGATCCTGTCTCTACAAAGTAAATAGTGGAATATTCTTTCTCCAAATGTTGAGCTTGGAAATAAATTTCTCAAAAACTATCGGTTAAAATAACTTTATTTAAAAAGAAGATTCAAAAATAGGTTTCTGGGCTTAAGATAAGCTATAGGAGAATATGGTGGGTGTTTCCATTGTTTTTCCATAGTGTTGTTTCTACCTTCATTTTTAAGATAATTGATAATTGCATCTTAACGTGGGTATATAGACCCCTTCTGGTATGATTGTTCTATTATTTTGGCTCAACCTACACGCTCCAGTGTTTTTTTTAAATTTTTTTTATTTAGTTGAGCGCGCACTAAAGGGATTTTGGTTGCCCTTAAAATGTTTAAACACAGTGCGAGCGTTCTGAAAATAGGGAATGATTCAAAAGGAGATTTTGAACCTCTGAATATTAAAATGGCCGGTAAAGATAGAGCCGGGTAAAGCATTCTACATTCGGGTAGTGCGGCTAAAAAAAGAAACTCTATACATGACAGTGCGTCCGAAGTTGGGCTCGAGGGTAAGCTGATGCGCATTCCTAGAAGTACGAGTATAACGGTTGAATTGTTTTAGGGGAGGTATGCAGCTGGCTATTTCACTAGAACAATGTTTATAAAAGTAACGGTAAAATAATGTTAAACATGAAGCATTGCGACGGTGTTCGAGTAATGCATATGTTTCTGTTATATTCATTTCATCTATCATTTTCAAAGCTCTTTTCTGAATCCTATCTAAGAGACTCAAGTGGGTTATTGGGGCACCTGTCCAAATATGGGAATTGTACCTACTCAAGTTTCGGACGGATAAATGCTTTATAGATTACAGCCAGGTCAGAAGGGGAGACAAATTTTTTGCATCTTCGAAGAAAACCTAAACACTTAGCAGCATTTTTGGCGTAGTCAAATATGTGGTCGTTCCACAGGAGGTGTTCTGTGATACACATACCGAGCACTTTAAGCTTTTCGGTTTCCTCAATGCAAGTGCCACTCATGGATAGTGGCATTAGGGGTGGGTTTTGCTTTAACGACAGGAGACAGCATTGAGTTTTTGAAGTATTAAATTCCACGCGATTTTTGATTCTCCATTGGACAATGCTGTCGAGATCAGAAATAAATGAGCTTATCATACGCTGCCGTTGAAGTTTTACATCCGAAGGACATGGATTGATGCATTTCTGTCAACCATTCTTTATTTTCCATTATACTGTTTGGAAATACCATTTCGCTGGCTCAAAACTTCAATGTTCTATGTCATATAAAATGCAAAAATATGTTTTTATAACAAAATATTCGCCTTTTTGTGTTTTGTCGACTTTAAGAAAATGTATGTTTCATTTTTTGTCTTCAATAAATGGCTATTTTATAGCCCTAACAAACATAAACATTTAAAGGATTCTGAGTTATGTTCAGTAATTAAACGTTCATATGGACCATAAAATAAGTTAAATCAAAAAATAAATTATCAAAAATTATTGGCAAATGCGAAAAACTCTATTTATAAACTTTAATCTAGAATTTTTTATTATATATATAATTTTTTACCATAAATAATAGTTTTGTTACGGTCTTACAATCACAGTAACCACTTTTTGTATTTCACTGTATATTTTATTTAATTTTTTCCCAATTAGCCATTACATGTTCTTTGTCCGACATAAAACAAAAAACTTACAAAAAAACTTACGAGAAATTCAAAAAAGTTATAAAAATGTTCTATGTAAAAATTGAAAAGTTTTAATTATATCGATATCTAACACAGAAAAAAGAAAGTAGGTCCATAATTTAATTAAGTATTTTAGTCATTTAAATATTTTACTATTTTTTTAAATAAATCATGATGTTTTGACACAAACTCAGCTTCGTAAAACTTTGGAAGCGAATATCTCAGAATAATGAAAACCTAACACAGAACATTAAGGTATTGAGCCAGCGATTTGTTATATTTTTTTTTATCGCTAACTTTTGAAATATTGTATTTTGGAAACAATTTGCTCTGCTGATATGGTTTTGGGCTCAAATTGGAGCAAAGTAGGTTACTTTGAAATTATAGAACAACGTTTTTATTTAAAATTACTTCTTTAGGACAAATCGTCAATAACTGAAAAAATCGGGATTTGATTTTTGACAATGAAGCGGTCTCCGCTCGAGGTCAAAAACTAAGGTTATTTACTAGGTCAATATCCTGAACAAGTCAGCATAAAATCAGAAATATATCAGATGTGACGCAAATGGTGCCTACCATACAAACGGCAAGGTTACTGGACTAAACATCACTCACTTTTTGATAGAGTAAAAAAAAAACTCATTAAATAAACAAACTGTCTATATTAATCTGTTAAAATATAAAAACCAAACAAGAGCTCCATAAGTTCCAACTTCTAATAGAGACTTTCAAAATAACAGTGCGTCTATGATTTTAAAATCAAGGCACATAAACAAAAATACATTAAGGCCCTCATTATGAATAGCGAATCGAACGTTCGCTTAAAGGCGAACGATTTAGCGAATTTCACTTATCACGGTATTAGCGTTAGCGAGCTTCCAGATTCGCTTAAGAAATCAATGCTGCCAACAGTTTTCAAATGAATTTACACATGTTAAACGTCAAATAACTTAACTTTTTATTTCTGTTTGTGAATTGTTATTATTTGTTTCTTAAAACACAAAACAATCATTTATATATTTGTTTTTTATGTAATGTATAATTGCTGGCTAACTTTTCAATAAAAATAATTTAATTATTCGTAACTTGTATGTGTGTGTACAGTGAAGATTGCAAAATAATTTTGTTTTCCTGAAATGTATTAAGAAGAATACCGACAGCGCGAGTTAGAGTTTAAGCTCCCAGATCATTTGCATTTCGCAACTGTTTGACCAATCAGTTCATTATCTATTTCGGTTCATATTTCTTCCTTTTCCTTCGCATATACTACATACGCATTTGTGTTTCTAATTGGCAAAATAATATTGTTCATTATTCTAACAAAATAAGTGAGTGATTCCGTGTCCCTTCTTCAAATCAATTGGGTTTTTGCAAGTTCAGGAAAGTGAGATCTCAAATCTAGCTTCGACCAGACGGACGTGAGGGATTGAGATTCTGAACTTGCCTTAGAGATCGACCATTTTATCGACGCGGAAGACCTACAAATTTGTAAATCGATTGGCATTTGTTTTTAAATACATATCAAATCATTTATTTTTTAAGTTTTGCTTAAAATAAACAATAAAAAATAATTTAAAGCTCTTTAACTTTAAATTCAAAAGAGTTATCACATAGAATTTTAGTTCGATAAGTTTTGACTCTTTTAGCGAATAGATTAGCGAAAGTTCGCTATTTGTAATACAGTGATAATCAAATTCGCTAAAGTTTTGACATTTGAAGCGAACTTAACTTAAGCTATTCGCTATTCTTAATACGAAATTAGCGAATTCGCAAAGTATTAAGTTCGATTCGCTATTCATAATGAGGTCCTAAAAAATAAAGTTTTATCACCTAAATACAACTGTAACCATTTTTATTTGTAAAGGTACAGGCCTAAACTTTGTTTGGATTTTTTCAGGACCAAAAATAACCGTATCTGCCACGCAAATGTTTGAAGCGAAAAAGGAAAATATTATTTTCTCAAAAACCGCTCCTACGATTTTGGTAAAAGTCTATTTTTTGTAACTTTTTTTTATCGGAAAATGGTTGTTTTTGGCACTTTTTTGCGATGTAGTTCTGCATTTTTGATATGTTGTTGGGGCATGTTAGAGTAGTCCTTACCTATGTTTTCAACTTCAAAAAACTTGTGCTCGCTGCAGGGAAAATGCAAAAGTGAAGAAATCGCTAAAATCACCCCATTTTTTCTAACATGACTAAAAAATAGGTAAAAAATTATCCAATTCTGCTAAGAACCTGACAAGAGCTCTATAAACTTCTAAAATCGCTATAAAAGTTGCTTACAAAAAGATATAAATATTTTAACTATATTTTATGATAGTCAAGGGTTCCAACGAGTGAGGGGGGGAGGAGTGTTCCCACTAAGGCACTTCTTCTTTCATCGAGGCGGCAGCGGACGAATTCTCTAGATGGAATCAACGGTGGCGTCTACAGTTCCAGTTAGGTTGAACTACTAAGTGAACACCTTATATGGGCTACTACGACATATTTGTAGCTCAGGCCTATAAGGAGCGGTTTATCCGGCTCCCTACCCTTGGAGTTATACGAAGGGTCTGGTCCTCCGGTTGGGGGGTTGTGCGTCGGGGTAACTTCCCTACCACGTAAAAAAAAGTTGTTCCGAAACAACAATAAGCCTCGGATATGGATGATTTTAAAGTTGACGACCCCAGCAAACGAAACAAGGACAATGAATTTCGGATCTGCACGTGGAACGTCCTGTCCTTATACAGAACACGTGCAGCCGAACAATTAGTGGAGAACCTGGACAGGCTAAAGGCTGACGTAACAGCCATCCAGGAAGTGCGATGGGATGGAGAGGGCGTACGGAGACTGAAATCGTGTTACATCTACTACGGCGGGTGCTTGAAGGAACAGGGTCAGCGGCTCTTTGGTTGTGGTTTTGTGATAAGGGGAAGACTTAGGCAAGAAGTCTTGGGCTTCCGAAGTGTAAGCGAGCGCCTGGTCACAATCCGCATCAAAAGCAAATTTAAGAACATTTCGCTGATCTGTGTTCACGCCCTCCATGAAAGGAGAGAGGATTTAACCAAAGAAGCATTCTTCGATCTCCTGGAGACAACGTATGATATGTGCCCGAAGTACGACGTGAAGATCATTCTTGGTGACTTCAACGCAAGATTCGGAAAGAGGGCATCTTTGGTTCGATAGTCGGAGGACACAGCCTACACGACGAAACTGCCGGCAACGGACACAGGCTGGCAGACTTTGCGGCGGGGCGAAATGTCATCATCTCAAGCACCTACTTCCCACACCTCAATATACACAAGGGGACTTGGCGGTCGCGTGATCAACTAACCGTCAACCAAATCGACCACGTTGCGATAGACGCGAGACATGCTTCCAGTATCTTGGACGTCCGAACGTTCCGAGGGGCCAGCATTGACTCGGATCACTACCTGGTGGTAGCTAGACTACGTATGCGGATATCCATGACGCGACAACGCAGAGCAGATGCTGTGAAAAGATTCGATGTCGAGAAGCTTAAATCGCAAGAGACCGCCAGAACTTTTGCAGACCACGTAACTCTTAATCTCTCAGGATGTCCGCCACCAGCATCATGTGCAGATGACCAGTGGGAACACTGTCAACAAGCCATCAGAAGTGCCGCCTCTGATGTGCTGGGTTTCACTAGGCGAATACAACGAAACCCCTGGTTCGATGAAGAGTGCCGGCTAGCGCATGCAGCTTAGGACGAGGCCTAACAGGCAATGCTGCAGACTCGAACAAGAGCTGCTGAGAGAGTGGCCCGGGAGCTCTACGGGCTGAAACGAAAAGAGGAACGCCGACTTCTCAGGAGGAAAAAGAGATCACGAGAAGCAGGCGGTAGAGTCTATTGAGGGTTGTAGCGGTAGGGGAGATGTTCGAACATTTTATCACAGGGTGAAGCGATCCACCCAAGGATTCAAGGCTAGAACGGAAGCCTGCCGAGATGAGAGTGGGAATATGGTAGTAGACACACAGTCAGTGCTGAGGATCTGGAAAGAACACTTCTCTAGACTGCTTACTGGCGAAGACAGCCAAGATGCCGCTAATAGGCAGAACACCCGACCTAACCTAAGTGCGGCTGGCGATATCCAAACTTAAGTCATACAAGGCTGCTGGTGCGGATGGCTTACAAGCCGAACTATTTAAATCAGCGGGAGATGAATTGGCTAGAAAAATACACCAGTCATCTGCAAAATTTGGTAGGATGGAAGTATGCCGATGAATGGAACCTCGGTATAGTATGCCCCATCCATAAAAAGGGAGATGTTCTGAAATGTACCAACTACAGAGGAATAAGTAATAATAAGTCTCCTAAACGTCTCCTAAACGTCGCTTAAAAAATCTTGTCGGCCATCCTGTGTGACCGCTTAAAACCTTTTGTCAACGATCTGATCGGCCCTTATCAGTGCGGTTTTAGGCCAGGCAAGTCAACCGTCGATCAAATGTTCACACTCCGACAGATTTTAGAAAACTCGCGGGAATTCCAGATCGATACACACCACCTTTTTATCGATTTTAAAGTCGCGTATGATAGCGTGAAAAGGGACGAATTATACAGAGCCATGTCGAGTCTCGGCATCCCTGCCAAACTCGTCCGCTTGTGCAGGATGACGATGTAGAAATCTCGCTGCTCCGTCAAAATTGGTAAGAACACCACCGATTCCTTTGATGTTGAGAAAGGATTGAGGCAAGGCGACGTGTTATCATGCAACCTATTCAACATCGTTCTTGAAGCCATTGTACGCAACGCACATGTCAACACCAGCGGTACAATCTATCAAAAGTCCGTTCAATTGCTTGCGTATGAGGATGACATAGACATTGTCGGCAGAACAAAGCGAGCTGAGGCAGGGGCATTTGCGAGCATTGAATCGGAGGCGGCTAGAATGGGACTGGCGGTTAATGAGGACAAGACGAAGTATATGCTGTCATCGAGTGAGGAATCTCAACATCGTCGACTCGGGCAAAATATCACGATGGACAGATATAACTTCGAAGTTGTCAAGGACTTTGTCTACCTGGGCTCCACTTTTACATCGCAGAACGACATCAGTGCAGAGATCAAGTGAAGAATTACTCTTGCCAACCGCTGTTTCTTCGGTCTAAGAAGGCATTTAAGTAGTAAGGCCCTCTCTCAGAGAACCAAGGAGACTTTATCTGCTAGGGTGCTTTGAGAGGAAGATTCTTCGCGTGATTTTCGGACCGGTGTGTATCGAAGGAGTATGGAGGAGAAGATTCAACGACGAGCTATACGGTCTATACAGCGACGTTGACCTGGTCAAAAAGCTGAAAATACAGCGGCTGAGATAGCTGGGCACGTGGAGCGTATGGACAGCAACGCACCTGCCCGACGAGTCTTCGAATCCACCCCCGATGGGGTACGCAGCAGAGGAAGAACCCGTAACAGGTGGCGCAATCAAGTGAATGACGACATCAAAGTACTCGGTGTGCGCAACTGGAAGTGGCTAGCTAGGGACAGAGCTGGCTGGAGGGGCTTGTTAGTTGAGGCCGAAGCCCATCCTGGGCTGTGAGCGCCATCAATAGTAAAGTAAGTAAGTAAGGGTTCCAAGTACGTGTACAAAAATGAGTGCCAACTTAAGTGTCCTACTTTGACCACAGCAACGAACATGAAAATGTTTGACCTATTTCTTGAGTGCTTCAAAACTACTTAGTTTTTCAGATTTTTTTTTAATTCCTGATTGGATAGCAACACAAATATAACATGCATGAATTTAAAACTAATGTTGCTTGTAGAAAATTTTATAACAAACAAGTTTATAGTGGATGGATGGCCTTTAATATAATAGATCAAAAAGGGTGTTTTGATACAAATTGGAGGAAATATACCCATCCAAAAATAACCATATACGTGTGTATGGTTTTTGTCTGTAAGCCTAGACATTTTAGGAAAGGGTTGATGATTTCTTTTTATAATTATTGGATTTTGATGTATAAAAATAAATAGTTAAATATGAAGCATCAAAACGTTTTAAGAAACAAATTATATAACAGCAATCTACTTTAAAAAATATTTCATTTTTAAGTCAATATTTTAAAAGGTTTGGATGCGTCATATATAAATTTTAATTTTTATATATCAAAACCCAATAGGTATTAAAAAAAATCATCAGCACATTCTTAGAATATATAGGCTTACGAGTTCCAGAATCAATAAACGTAAGTGTAGAGTTATGAGTCAATATCTAGAGGTACTACCGCATAACCGCATACAATTTGGAGTAGCAAAAAATCCGAAACAAGAATAGCCACTATCCCTGAAAATTTCAAATAAAAATCGACGAAATCAATTATCATAAACACTTCCATATACTTTTTGTAAGAAACCGGACAGGGTCTCTTACAGAAGTCGCCATTTTTCCTGTAATTACCCCCTACCCTCAGTTATCTTCAATGACCAAAAATTGTTTAACGACTTAGAATAATTCCAAAAAGTAGTCATCTATGTATAAAATGTTCTTCTATTTTTCAGTTAAATTTGCATCAATTTTTGGAATTGGATTTCTTGTTAGTGTTACCGCTCAGGCTAACTTAATAAGACCGGGCTGTTCGACTTACCAACTGAATTCAGACTTTCCTAGACTCGAGAATGTCAACACTTTTGATGATTTTATGGTAAGTTAATTTAATCAATAAAATATCAATGAGATCCTTAGAAATGAATTTTAAATTTAAGCAACAAACTGGGCGCCAATACAGTAATGAATTCGAAAAACAAATGCGAGAGACGATCTTTGTCACGAAAAAGAATCTTGTTGATGCAAGTAACAAGGCTTTCGAAAAAGGGATATCCACATTTGAACTTGGCATAAATCCTTTTGCTGATCGAACCATAAATGAGTACAGCAAGCTTCAGGGATCGAAAATCTCAGTAAAAGGAGAGTAAGTTAATTTAAACATAACTTAAATGAAATAAACATTTACAACCAAAAATCACTTTTTTCTAGACAACGAGTTGGAAAACATCGTAACTATGTCAAAAAGAATCCTCGCAAAGACCTGCCTGACAGTTTCGATTGGCGTGAGCTCGGTGGAGTAACGTCTGCTAAATTTCAGGGAGCCGACTGTGGTAGTTGTTGGTCTTTTGCTGTGATCGGGGCATTAGAAGGACATTTATTTAGAAAAACTGGATTTTTGGTTCCCCTTTCCGCCCAAGACCTGGTAGATTGCGCCGAATCATATGGCAACACGGGCTGTGAAGGTGGTTTTCAGGACTACGGCTTTGAGTACATTGTCGAACATGGAGTTGCATTGGATGCCCGGTATCCTTACACACAAATGGAAAACCCCCAATGTCATCACAATGAGACTGGAATTGGCGTCAGGATTAGAGATTATGCCAGTATTAAGCCAGGCGATGAGGAGCGAATGAAAGAGGTGATAGCTACTTTGGGACCCATAGCTTGTTCCATACAAGCAGGTCTGAATTCTTTTCAATTGTATAAAGGCGGATTGTATACAGACGAGGAGTGCAATAAGGAAGAAGTCAATCATTCGGTTGTTGTTGTGGGCTATGGCACAGAAAATGGAAACGACTATTGGATCATAAAAAACTCTTATTCGCCGAATTGGGGCGAAAATGGATTCATGAAATTGCCTCGGAATCGAGACGGATTCTGTGGCATTGCTTCGGAATGCAGTTATCCAGTTCTGTGATTGATAAGTGAAATTTTTGTTTATTTTATAGTTTTACAAATATTGTTAAGTTTATATATTTAAGGTAATAAAAAAAAAAAACATAGTTGCATTTTAGTATAATTGAAGGGGGTGCTTCGGTGCAAATGAGGAGTATTTTTTGTTTAATGTTCTATAACTGAGTAAGGTGTGAGGTGACGTATTTAAATGTAGATTGTCATATCAGCACACGAGTCGAAATTCAAATTTTTCACAGTTGCATGTATAATCCGACTGAGTCATACCGGAGTAAGAGGGGAAGAACGGAACAATTGTCTTTAATTAAATAAGTTTGTGTGGAACCGTTTTTCTAAAAAAAAATTAAAACTTAGCTGAGTTTAAGAATTTCACTCGGGAGAATATTGGTAGGAGATAAGATTTTCGATCGAAAACCCCAAAGATTCATTTTTATTTTGTTTATTATTTTTTTTCGAAGAAAAGATAAGCGTAAGGTATTGGTAATTTTTTTAACAGTTAAATAAATCGAGGTTGAGGTCTTGAATAAGTGTGTCATTACGATTATATAAAGAACACTTAAAAATCATGCAATTTTGTCTGTATGTCTGTTAATGTGTATGCAACCAGGTCTACAGACTAAAATTGTTGTCTTAGGACAAAAATAAAGTTACCTTCCATATAAATATTTTTTTTTTATTTCCCACGTTCAGACTTATTTTTTTAGAAGCATAGAATACTCCAGTAATTTTGTCGTTTCTATGGAAACGGCCCTTCGTCAAATCTGGTAGTTCTAATTTCTGCTAACTTGAAGGATGTTGACATTATAAATAATCCGATTTTTCGACCTCGAGCGCCGCAACTTGGTCGAAAATCAAAAAAAAAATTCGAAATAAATATAAAAAATATAAATCGTATATAATTCGTTCTTAAGGACTTAAATCGCCAATAACTGAAAAAAGCACCAACATTTCGCGTTTTGTTTTATTTTTGATCATAGTGCGGTTGGCGCTCGACGTCGAAAACTTATGCCGTTTTCCATTGGTTTCACTTAAGGTTCCACTCATTGTTATATCCAATGGAACAGTTTGTAATGTTTCTGCTCAATTCTGACGTTTTATATTTGTATTGGTGAATCGTCAGATGCGTAGTGGTAGGGATGAGCGATATTGAAAAATCATCGATGTTAACATCGAGAAGTCAACATCGAAGAACCAATAGGTATCGATGCCAAAAATTATTGAATCAGAAACACCGATTTTTTTTAACATCGATGTTTTAATACATTTTGTTCAACATTTAAATGCAATACATTACAAATTCAAAATAACTTCATTGTTTTGAAAATTATAACCATTTTCTTAAACGTTATTTTCTTCCATATCATCTTAAGATACAGGCCAAATTTTCTATACAAAAATAGATGGAACAAGTTGCTATGATTTCTTCTTTTTCGCTGATTTTAATGTTTGAAAATAGATCATGTATCAATACATGTCCAAAAAGTGGGAAACAAATCATGTAGAATAGTGTGGAAACAAAATATTGCAGTCCAGCCTACACAACCCCACATTCTATCCCACACGATTTGACATGACGTGTTAATACATGAAGAATTTTAGGAATGGTTCTAATTCTATCCCACATTCTATGACACTTTTTTTTAGGTTATGGTAATGTATTAATACAAGCAAGTGTGGAAGCAAAATATGAAAAGCCATTTCTTTCCCACAAATTTGGCAGTCGCTTGGAATTCTTTCGCACTTTCAATTTGACATGTATTAATAAACAGTGGGGTAGAGTGGAAGGGCTATTAGCATGAATAAACATCTAACAAGTCGTATGTACAAAAATTTATGCGTAAACGGTGTCTTAGCTTTCTGAACATCGATGATTTTAATGCTTGAACATCTATCTCCCCTTTTACACAGGGAAACCAGTTGCTGGAGATTTTTTTGACGTTTTCCTTTAATTTCCTTGTACATTTCACACAAGGAAACAAAAATTGCCGGAGATTATCGTTTCAACCGAAAACCGAAATGTTGAAAACTAATAAATTATGAAATGAGTACTAAAAGAATTAAAAAGCGAGTGGGGATATCCACTCAAAAAAACTTTCGAACGTCTGATTGATATCCACCTGCGTGACACTATAGAGCTTAACCTTATCTCTAAAGCACAACACGCTTACTGTAAGGGAAAATCGGTGGAAACTGCTCTTCACACCTTAGTAAGATCTATCGAATACTCCCTGCACCATAAAGAGTACACGCTTTCGGCTTTCCTTGATATAGAAGGCGCCTTTAACAACGTCAGCGGCCGTGCAATAGTAGGAGCACTGGAAAATTTGAAGGTGGGCGGCCTACTGATTAAGTTGATAGACCATATGTTGGGAAGTAGGGTCATCAACTCTGCATTGGGAGGCTATTCCACTAGAAGATCTGTCACTAGAGGCACACCACATGGTGGGGTCCTTTCACCACTTCTATGGAACTTGGTCATAAATGACTTACTGACTGTCCTGGAGGGTGAAGGATTCAAAGTGATTGCGTATGCCGATGATGTTGCAATAGCTATATCAGGGAAACACCCCCAGGTTCTTACAGAACTTCTTCAAACCGCTCTTAACAAGCTAATAAAATGGGCAGAACGTTGTGAGCTAGGTGTAAACCCCCGCAAAACAGAACTTGTCCTCTTCACAAGGAAATATAAAATTCCACAGATAAATCCTCCAACAATTAATGGTGTTCCACTTTCCTTTTCAGATGAAGCCAAATATTTAGGTCTCATACTGGATAAAAAACTAAGTTGGAAACCTAATATTCAAGAGAGAATTAAAAAAGCCACTGTTGCTTTATTCTCCTGTAAAAAAGCTATAGGTACTAAATGGGGTCTATCCCCTGCCATAACTCACTGGCTCTACACTGCGGTCGTAAGACCGATTCTCACTTATGGGGTAACAATTTGGTGGACTGCAAAGTTACGTACTGTGACCAGCTGAGCAAGGTCCAGAGATCAGCAAGTATGTCCATAAGTGGAGCTCTCCGCTCGACACCATCAGCTGCACTAGACATACTCCTCAGCCTCACACCCCTCGATATATATGGCAAGCAAATGGCTGCGAACACAGCCGTCCGCCTTAAAGCCATTTCTCAATGGACCAACAACTCTATCGGTCATACTAAAATTCAAGACTTATATGAATCTATTCCTTGTCATTCCGACTACACCACATCCAAACTAAATTTCGACAAAAGTTTCCAGGTCACTATACCCTCAAGAGAATCTTGGGACGTTGGGGACCCTCTCAAAGGTGATTCAGTTCATTTTTATACTGATGGGTCGAAAACTGAGGAAGGAGTGGGAGGCGGAGTGTACTCAGACAGACTTAATTTAAGTCTCTCCTACCGGCTCCCTAACCACTGTAGCGTATTCCAAGCGGAAATCCTGGCAATTAAAGAAGCTCTATCTTGGCTGAGAGAAAACGTGATATCAACATCGGATATACGCATCTTCTCAGATAGTCAAGCAGCACTTAAATCTCTCAACTCTGTCTCTACCAACTCCGTTACGGCCCAAAACTGTCGATCGTCTCTTGAAGAGATGGCGGAACAGTTTAATATTCACCTTCTTTGGGTGCCGGGCCATAGAGATATTCCGGGAAATTGTAAAGCCGATGAACTTGCCAGAAATGGAACTCTAATGCCCGTTTTGCCTAACAGGTGGAACATAGGTATACCGATCGCTACGTGTAAACTTTTGCTAAAACAAAACTCTGCAAGGAAAGCAAACTCTAGATGGACAAACCTTACTAAATGTCTGGCCACAAAAGAAATCTGGCCATCGCTAGACCCTAGGCGCTCTAAAAGTTTGATATCACTTAGCAGATCACAAATTAGCTCCGTAATAGGTGTCATAACAGGACACTGCCTTATGGGAAAACACGCCACAAGACTTGGCGTTTTCTCAAATGACTTCTGTAGATGTTGCATGGACGAAGAGGAGGAGGAAAAAATTCCTCACCTCCTCTGCACATGTCCTGCTCTTTCACAGAGGCGCAGACTCCTTCTGGGGGACTGCTTTTTCAATGATCCAAGCGATCTGGCTAATACAGACATACACTGTCTCTCTCGCTTCATAAAAAGCTCCGAATGGTTTTCGTAATGAGGATAATCTCCTCATTCCTATCATGTGGTATCACAACGGACCTAATTATGGTATAAGTGTGTTAGCCGTTTTCCTGACAGCCACTTTAACCTAACCTTAACCTAACCTATCGTTTGTTTCCATATAAAGTTTTTTGGCTGAACGCACATTACGGACAGTGTGAGAAAGAATGTGATAGAAATCTCCTTAAACGTTGACAGGGTAGATTTTTTGTATTCCCCTTACTTCTTGCGCTTCTCGCCTACAAACTCCCAGTTTCCAGCAACTCAGTTTCCTTGTGTGAAAGCAGTCTATCTTAAGTTATTATCTTTGAGAACCTATATAAAGGGTCCGCCAAATAACTTTTTTTTTGAAAATGCATCATCAACATCGATTGTAGCTTCGGCTGTGTGGCACGTAGCGCCGTCTTGTTAAAACTGAATGTTGCCAATATCCTCCTCTTCAATTTTTGTGAACGAAAATTCTTTCAACATGGCCCGATAACGATCGCCATTGACTGTAACGGCCACTCCTCGCTCAGTTGAAGAAAAATGGCCCAATTATGCCTCTGGACCAAAATCCGCACCAAACAGTGATTCGTTTTGGGTATATCGGCTTTTCAATGTATGCGTGCGGGTTTTCTGTACCCCAAATGCTACAATTTTGCTTGTTTACATACCCGCCAAGATCAAAATGAGCTTCATCTGAAAAGATGATTTTTTGGCAAAACCGGCAAAGTAATGTCGCAATATTTCCTAGCGTTGTTCAAGCGTATACACAACCATATTCGTTCAGCGGAAGGATAAAACTAATTATCTGTCGAATCAGACATGAGCTAAGTGTTACCATTCACGAAATAAGCACTAGTTGACAAAAAAAAAAACTTTAGATGGCGGATCCTTTATAATATGGAGTGCTCGTTTACTTTCCAAGAACGTAACTATCATAGGGGACGCGGTAATCTATGCGGTAATTCAATTTTCAATATAGAGAGAGTTTTTACAACAACACCGTCGTGGCTGCCAGCTGTCAAAAAATCCTCTTTATATTGAATCACCTCCTATCACAGGCTCAAGTACTACAATGCATTAGGGAAAGGAACGAGCACTCCATATTATATATACTCAAAGGTTATTATGCATCAATGAACATCTAACAAGTCGTAGATAAGAAAAATCTTTTGTAAACTGAGTCTATCCTTTCTGAACATCGAATGTTTGAACATCGATATTAAATTATTTAGCATGAATGAACATCTAACAAGTCGTTTATACAAAAAATCATGTGTAATTTGTGCCTTATCTTTCTGAACATCGATGATTTTAATACTTCAAAAGCATTAAAAGATAAAATACATTGTTCGTCCAACATCGATCTTGAAACATCGATGTTTTTCGTCTAAAATCGATGTTTTTCCAACATCGATAAACATCTTAACAATTTTTGTTCATCTTTCAAAATTTGCTGTCAAAACGCTTGAGTGAGTTTTTTTTTACATTTGATTTTAAATGTATTAGTGCTTCTTGAGTGGATTCTGATTTTTAATCAAGAATCGAATTTCTCTTCTCAGAATTGTCAAAGCGTACTTTTTGTGCCAATGGAAGGGTTTCAGAAGACTTCCGGACGCTTCTGGACGCTTCCGGACGGCCAAAGGAAAACGGCAATAATAAGGCCATAAGATCCTAAACAACTCAGCATAAAATCAGTACTACAATGTTTAACGCAAGGCTGATGGCAATGGCACAGTGGATGTAGTGTTTGACTGCTAACCTGGACGTGTGGGTTCGAGCCCCAGTCTAGGTAGCATTCTTTTCTATATTCCCCCATTTCAACTGGATGCCACCCGTGGAACTTCATGAGATAATTAACATCTTATTCTCAATCCACTGTGCCAACTAAATCTTTCCTTTCCTTCTATTCCTTCTAACTAGTGCCGTGCATTGCATTAAAAAGAGCTGAGGTCTTACAGGCATATAGTTAAAATTATATTATAAAAATTATATTATAAATTATATTAGCTTGATGTACATGTACATACATATATATGTAATTAGTGGACTAGAAAGCTCTTAAATAATCTTAGTAATATTGCACAGCAAAAATGTTCAATAAATTCTTTGTGGATTAAGAACAAAAAAAAAGCGATGAGTAAAGGACCATTCACATGAGAGCGACCAACGACCGACGAATGAACAAACAAATGGGAATTAATAAACCCTTATATTACACAAAATCTAGTCAAAATGGTAGAATTCGATTTGAGATTAATTTTAAAAATATAAAATCTGAATTTGTATGTGCTTAAATATGAGAAATTTAAGAAAATAAATTGGTCGTAACGAATTGCGGCTATTCGCGACGAACAAATTGTTCTCTTAAAATTCTCTTGTTTTAGCAATTTAAATGAAAATTTTAGTATCTTAAAATAATCCTCAATTATATTGCCCCCATTTTGTCTAGATTTTGTAAAGAATTTAGGTTTATTAATGTTTTAAATCCCATTTGTTCATTCATTCGTCGGTCGTTGGTCGCTCTCATGTGTACAGTCCTTAAGGCAGAGTTCCAAAATGTAAAACTATAAGTATTGATGCGGCAGCAATTCTCTTCACACGATCAGCTACGCAAACCTGCTGCTTTGTAAACATTTTACTTTGTATAAGTATGGCATTTCGGATCGCACGTTGTTTGGAGAGCAGACATAAAACAACATTTATGTGTCAAATCTTTACGTATTTGAAGCACACACAAACTTATGTATGTATGTACGCAACAGTTTTCCAGATTTATCGAAGGTAGACAAATTTTCAAATATTTAATAAGCCGACATGCAGCACTAGTCTTTTCATTTTTTTTACTAAAATATTTCATAATTTTTAACCTTTTGCATACAAATGGATCATGGTTTATGCGGCTGCTTAAAAAACTCGCTCCAAACCGTCCGGTAGTTGCTGTTGGTGGTGTTCAGCTCTATCTGATGAATCCTTTGGAGTCGTTTCCTCAGACGCTGTCTGTGTGCGTACAGGTTCTGTATGTACATGGGAAGATGTTGGTCCCTATCTCTTGATGTTCTAGGCCGCTTTTGGACTTCCAAAGCATCACTGACAGCTTGCTCCAGACCATCTATAACAGTGTCTATTTCACTGTCCAGCAGGTTTCGGTTTGAAGGGGGAAGCGTAATATTTTCTTCAATGTCTGTTGGCTCCGTTGCTAGGCAGATAGGTTGGTGGAGCTTCATGCTAAGCTGAACAGCTTCATGATCCGAGCCGCTGGTCACAAGTTTACAGGTGTAGTTGGAGATTTCTGGAAGTTAATAAAAAAATTAGAAGTTGATTCAAAATAGCTTTTAACGGCTTTTAAGTGACAAAAAAAATTGCTAAACAAAACTTGGCCAAAAAATAATATTACCAATTTCAGCGTCGGTCGCTCCTGTTCAATAGTTATTGGCATTTTTTCGTAGGAGGTTAAGAGCAATAATAAGCGTCTGGGTTTTTTTTTTTATTTATAAATTTTTAAAAATGTTGTACTCTTATCAACTTTTTGAGTCAGGAATCGAATTGATTTTTTACTCAATCACATTTTTAGTATGAATTTGTTCAATATTTATCAATAATTTTTTCAAACAAATTAATGTTGTTTTCGATTGGATTTCGGAACAGTACTGCTCCTTTTTGATCCCTATCGATTTATTTTCTGTCGTCCTGAGACTAATTTGTGAAATATTTATGTGTGTGTGAGTAAACTGTCTGATATTTATGTATATTTTGCACGTTAAGTGTGTTCCGGGTCTACTCCTTTATAAAATCCGGAACAGAAGAACACTCCGAAAATATTACTCGGAACAGCCAATCGAATTATTTTGAAGTAAGCGGAGTCAAAAAGGAGTAACTCCGAACCTCCAACCGAAAACGACACAAGCCATTAAGTAATTAAACTCATTCAAAAAGATCGGACAATTATAACCTATAAAGTTCTAAACGAAAACCGATTTTATTGGGAAAATTGCGCTTTTCTGTAGGGCTGGCGACGAGAAGAGAAAAGTCTGGGTCTTTTGAAAAATATTCCTTAAAATGAATTTAAAAAAAAATCATTAATTTTTTGCAACTTTAAACAAATTTACTAGCCCCCCTCCCCCCTTTACAAAAATCAAAACTGCAAAAGTTGTTCCAAGTCGAACCTTGATTTTTCTAGTATCTACCAAACTGTTGTCCAAAAATATAATTAATTGAAAGACTGATCTATCAAAAACGAATATGCATACATATCATTTTGTTTGCTCCACTGAGCCCCCCTTTCAAAATTTTAAAAGCTTAACTTTGGTGTCTTTAGCAATTATCGACACACTTTAAAAAATCCCGTTATTTTTATGTATATTTGAACCACTCCAAAAACTCTCTCTGTAGATCTTTGCCTGAAACCAAGATTTGCAAAATTGATCTAAATCAAATCAGACCACGAAAAAAATTGATTTTTTTGTTGTTAAAACGAAAGTGAAATCTGAAAAAGATAAAAAAAATCGAATGTTTTTTGTTGAATCGAAATCGACATTAGGCGCATTCCATGAAAAGTGGTAACTTTGTATGTTTATATATTTTATTTGGGAAAAAAATGAAAATATTTTTTATATAAAGTACTATCCCTAACCTTACTTCTATGAGTAGTCACATCTGAAAAAACACTTAAATAGTAACATGTCAAATTAAACAAAAATTTAACTTGCAAACAGTCCAGCGACCTTACAAATTAACATGATCTTAATTTGAAAATAATTTGGTTTGTATCATTTTATTATTAATAATTTTTTGTATTATTTTCTTCTTCTATCTTCCCTTTTGAAATGTCAACACCTATTTTTTGCTTTTAAGCCAAGTAGAGGCATAAATGTACCGTTTTTAAATCATATTGTCAAAATGTCGGGCACGTGACAATTCAACAGTTTAATTGTATGTATTACCAAACTGAGGCTAGTAGTTTTTTATAATTAAGGACTTAAACAGCACAGGAAGTGAGCTATCTGATACATAATTTTGTTTAATTTTATCGTGCTAATAACATGTAAAAAAGGGTTTTATTAAAAGTCTTTGAAAACCAAGAAAAAGTGTTTATTTTGTCTAGTTACATAATATTTGTAGAGGAGCAATAGACGTATTATAATCTTGTATACTTTGTTTTTTGAAATTTCAAAATTTTTCATCAAGTTTTGAATTTAAAAGAACCAATATAAATTTGACGGGACAATTACACATCCTTTTAGTATGAAATTTTTCGCCCCTTCCAAATAATTTGTATACAGAAATTTAGCCACATGTGTAGGCTTTTTTTTAAGACCTTAGTTTTGAAGATCTGACCAGTAAAAATGAAGTTATGACTTTTTAAAAGCAAAAAAGTATTCATTTTTTGATTTTGTCAGTTAAATATTTTATTGAAAAATCATTTCCATAAATACCTTCAAACAGTAAAGACTTATTAATTTAATAAGCTTGTCTTTTAATTGGGATGGGCCCAGTTCACGTCTGAACTACTAGAAGAGAACTTGCAATAATTGTACCGGAAATTCTATTAAGAAATTTGTACGATTCGGATTGTGATTGTTTAAATCCCAGATAAAGAGAATGCAGACTTTGAGAAGCTACAAATTCTGGCAAAAGAAAAAAATTGAAAATCTAATTTTTTTAGATTTCGTCCGCCAGCTTCAGCGTACCGGAAGTGCAATTTTTCAAACTTAAAAATCAAATACAAAATCCCCAGTAAAAGCTATAAAATTAATTTTTGAGCAACAAATTCACATTTCGAAAGCTACAATTTCTGGTAAAAAAAAGGTTTTTTTTTAATTTTGACCGTTAAAATCTTATTTTAGGGGAATTTTGTATAACAAAAAAACCGTGCGAGCTACTAAATCGCGGTTTGCGCAGTTGATCTAGTTCAGAGGCTTCAAATTTTGGCAAAAAAAAAAATTATTTTTTTTTTCATTTTTTTGATTTTAGAAGGTCGTTTTTTTGCTAACTTTTGCCAGCGGAAACTTAAATATTAAATAAACCGTTGGAGCTACAAATTTGAGGTTTGGGCCAGCAATCAGCATTTCAAAAGCTACAAATTCTGAAAAAAGAAAAAATTGAAAATCTAATTTTTTTAGATTTTGTCCGCCAGCTTCAGCGGACCGGAAGTGCACCTTTTTAAACTTAAAATTCAAATAAAAAATTACCCTTAAGAGATGAGAATTTTATTTTTGGGTAACAAATTAGCATTTAAAAAGCTACAATTTTGGACGTCAAAAAAATTGTCATTTTCGAATGTTCGTCCGCTAACTTCAGACTTATTTTAGCGGAAATTTGAATAATTAAAAAACTATTATAGGTACAGAATTTATTTTTTCAGAACTTAAGAGCATTAAAAAAGCTACAAATTCGGGTACCAATTTTATTTCCAAATTCTTATTATTTTGGATTTAGTCCACTAACTTCAGACTTATTTTAGCGGAATTTTCAAGAACTCAAAAACTAAGCGAGCTACAAATTTTTGGATTGAGCAACAAATTAGCATTTAATAAGCTACAAAAACTGATATCAACTTTTTTCGATTCCGCCACAAAGTGTCCGCCAAACTAAGGGACGTGATTTGGGCTATCGAATGCAGTCTACTAACAAGCGTTGTGAATTGCTGAAGGATGGAAATATCGTTGCAGTGGGATTTCATCGAGAAAAGTTGTTCCAGATGTTATTCAAGGTAACAGAATCATCAAAAGTCCAAATGAGCGAAGCAAATGAAGCAAATTCAGAAGACATCACTTCGTTTATGGCACGAACGATTAGGACACCAACACATCGCTCATGAAAAAAAGTTTTTAAAGCACCAAAACATTGATTACATTGACGATGACTTCACGTGCGCAGCATTGAATAAATATATATAGAAGGTGACACTCCACAACTCAAAGCGCCATACCTTTCTCATAGTAAATAAGAAAAAACAAATAGTTCTCAAAAGGATATTTAATTATTTAATAATTGTTCCTTTTTGTAAGGTTACCATAGCGATATTACTTCAATATTTAGACTTGTTTTGAAATTTGTTTACAATCAGCTTGAGAAATAAAATTTTAGTTTTATTTAGGAGCTCAGCGGAAAAGGTTGTACTTCTTGTTTCTTTTCGTTGTCATGACGATTTTATTCAATATTAATTTAGTTTTTTAATTTAATAGTATTGGAAAAAGAAAAAAAATATATACGTATTTGCTTTCAGATTCAGATTATTTCACGTACATTTGTGTATACATATATGTAGTGGCACCTATTTTTGCTAGTAGTATTAATTTATTTGGTATAGTTTGTAAGGTTTTTATCGGGTATTTTTCATTAGGAACAAAATTTATTTTTGATATCGTTAAGGCAGTTAGGGAGTAGGGACTAGAGAGTTCATTTTTGAGAGATGAAGGCCTTTGGTAAGGCCTAATAAATAACCCAAGTTTTCGACCTCGAGCGGCGACCGCTTCATGGTCAAAAATCAGAAAAAAACGCGATTTTTTCGCGCTTTTTTTCAGTTAGTGTTGATTTTAGTCCTAAATAACTAATTTTAAATAAAAACAATTATTCTTCGAAAAAAAAAGTTTGTTTGATTTGACAAACAAATGTTTCCAAGTAGATTTGATTGAGTTTTATTTGAAATCTTCATTTGAGGAGATTAAAATTTGTATGGTAAATCTTGTAGATTTCAAGGAGATTTGTGATAATCTTGCTAAATTTCGGTTTAGTATCTGGTGGAAACGTAGTATTACACTAATATAGCACGTAGATCAACAAATGAGGTATCAAATTAATCGTTGTTTCATTGAGATGTGAAATAATAAACAAATAAATCAATCGATACACACATTCAAAAGTTATTAAGTAAAATATTTTTAAAATATTGTATTATCAATATCTCCACTCAACGTGTTTTTAGGAAAACAATTTTTTTTATACACACTAAGAAACACGATTTGGACAAACAAGACCAGGATTTGGACCAACAAGGAAGTGATAATACCCCGGATTAAAAATTAAGAAAATCTCGATTTCAACCCCCACCCCTTCGTTAAGGGTAGGGGCAGGCAGACAAGGTAATCCTGGTTTTACCCTTCCAGAGCTATGTATTTGTATGGGTTTCAACATTACGAAAATGACTTGACTTTTTATGTCGTTGGCTTTCGGTCTATTAGATCATGAAAAAAAAATTGCATACGTAGCTTTTGTTTGTGTCGTTGTGTGACAGCAAATAATTTCAATTTGATGATTCACCAAAACAAAAATAAAGCGTTATAGAAAAAAAGACGAAACATTCGGCACGACAACGAAACTATCGGTTGCCAATTATTAAATAGGGGGTTCACACTCATCGACAAGCCGATGAGTCGTGTTTCATTCAGATTCATTTTGAAAATTCATTTTGAAAATACATTTTCAAAAAGCAAACACGGCGTAGATTTAACTTCTTGCACCAGTTTCCGCGAAGGAAATTCATATTCTCTTCCTTTTATGTATTTTCTTCTATTTCAAGCCATTCTTTATGAATCTCACATAAAAAATTAAAAAGAAACACTAAAATCCAAATTTTCAGACATATCAGTGGTTCAATAACTAGTGTTCACACTCAGTAAATAAACATGGCGATATACCTACGACAGCACCCACGTTGATGCACATCGCAATGTTCAACCCGATAATCGATAAAAGTTTCGTTGTCGCTTCGAATTGGAATCCCTTTAAATCGAAGCAAATTGAAAAGATAGTATATGATAAATTTGAATTTATACTTAAGGAAGTTATCTCGCCTTTCCAACATGGCTTTGTTTCTGGAAGATCAACAACTACTTACCTCGCGCTGTTCTCTAATTTTATTCTTAATAAACTCGAGGGGGGATATCAAATTGATGTTATATATACGGATTTCGCGAAAGCTTTCGACAGGGTTAACCACACAATTTTAATAAGGAAATTAGAAAGATTAGGTTTTCATTCTAATATTTTAAAATGGCTGGTGTCCTATCTTAAAGGACGTGTTCAGTTTGTTTCAATTGACAATATCATTTCAAAACCAGCCTCTGTTGTCACCTCGGACCCCTCCTTTTCCTAATTTTTATTAACGATATGCCCGATGTTTTCTCGAATTCCTTTCGCCTTCTGTATGCAGATGATCTCAAATTTTTTAGATACATTAAAACTCTTAAGGAGTGCCTTCTTCTACAAGAGGACCTTAAAAAACTGACTGAATGGTGTACAATTAATGATTTGTTTTTAAATGTTTCTAAATGTCAATGTTTTCCTTTTTTCCGTAACTCTCCGCCTATTTACTTTGATCACAGAATCGGAAATAATGTTCTAGAAAGAGTTTTTGAAACAAAGGATCTAGGCGTTGTGTTTGATCCTAAATTAAATTTAATTAAGCATGTAAAATATATTGCTTCCAAAGCTAATTCTATGTAAGGTTTCATCAAGAGGAACTCCAATGATTTTAAAGATCCTTATACTCTTAAATGGCTGTTTTGTGCCTATGTCAGATCTGTGAATCCATATAATCGCATTCATTCAATTAGAATAGAAAGTATTCCAAAAAAGTTCACTAGGTTTGTCATTTGGAAATAGTCCTAAATAACTAATTTTAAATAAAAACAATTATTCTTCGAAAAAAAAAGTTTGTTTGATTTGACAAACAAATGTTTCCAAGTAGATTTGATTGAGTTTTATTTGAAATCTTCATTTGAGGAGATTAAAATTTGTATGGTAAATCTTGTAGATTTCAAGGAGATTTGTGATAATCTTGCTAAATTTCGGTTTAGTATCTGGTGGAAACGTAGTATTACACTAATATAGCACGTAGATCAACAAATGAGGTATCAAATTAATCGTTGTTTCATTGAGATGTGAAATAATAAACAAATAAATCAATCGATACACACATTCAAAAGTTATTAAGTAAAATATTTTTAAAATATTGTATTATCAATATCTCCACTCAACGTGTTTTTAGGAAAACAATTTTTTTTATACACACTAAGAAACACGATTTGGACAAACAAGACCAGGATTTGGACCAACATTACCACGTTTTCAATAAATATATATGCATTGTTAGTTCTAATTTCGTACATGTCGGGCACGTTACATAAGTGTCGGACACGTTACGGCAATTATAATGCTAAAATTCAGATTAAGTTCATTGTTTTCAACAAATTTTTTTTTGTTAAAAATATCCTTATTTGTTAATTATTTTGTAGAAAATGCTATTTTGCTATAAATACTCAAAGTTTAACTAAAATAAACCAATGATTAATGAAGTTCTGAACTTTGGTAGTTTTAATGTCGAGCACGTGACGCAAACTACTCTTAGTATAATTACCAGGATTTTTTAATTTTTAACTACAATCCTTTGCCACATCAAAGCAAGGATTTCAATCGATCTAAAAATGTATGAAAATAATCTAGATTCTAGTATTAAGTTGTTTTAAATTTATTTTAAATAGTAAAAACTTTGTACGAATGTCGGGTACGTGACAATGGAATGCCCCATTATAGTCTAAGAGCCAACGACATAAAAAGTCAAGTCATTTGCGTAATGTTGAAACCCATACAAATACATAGCTCTGGAAGGGTTAAACCAGGATTACTTTGTCTGGCTGCCCATACCCTTGACGAAGTGGTGGGGGTGGATGGTTGAAAATGTAGATTTTCTAAAAATTTTGTCAGGGGTATTATCACTTCAATGAATTTTTTATCATGATGCTCTGTCATTTTCCTTACTTCCAAACACCTTGATTTTGATGATCCGATTAGTAGAACTCAAGTTATAAGCTTTTTAAGCGAACCTTACATTTGTTTTCTTGGAGATTTTTAAAAGGCGAAAAATCAACAAAACAAAGTAGATTATGGTTCGTTTAAAAAGCTTATAACTTGAGTTCTACTAGTCGAATCATCAAAATCAAGGTGATTAGGAGTAAGGAAAATGACAGAGCACCATGATATATTTTCCAAAAATTAATTGAAGTGATAATACCCCGGATTAAAAATTAAGAAAATCTCGATTTCAACCCCCACCCCTTCGTTAAGGGTAGGGGCAGGCAGACAAGGTAATCCTGGTTTTACCCTTCCAGAGCTATGTATTTGTATGGGTTTCAACATTACGAAAATGACTTGACTTTTTATGTCGTTGGCTTTCGGTCTATTAGATCATGAAAAAAAAATTGCATACGTAGCTTTTGTTTGTGTCGTTGTGTGACAGCAAATAATTTCAATTTGATGATTCACCAAAACAAAAATAAAGCGTTATAGAAAAAAAGACGAAACATTCGGCACGACAACGAAACTATCGGTTGCCAATTATTAAATAGGGGGTTCACACTCATCGACAAGCCGATGAGTCGTGTTTCATTCAGATTCATTTTGAAAATTCATTTTGAAAATACATTTTCAAAAAGCAAACACGGCGTAGATTTAACTTCTTGCACCAGTTTCCGCGAAGGAAATTCATATTCTCTTCCTTTTATGTATTTTCTTCTATTTCAAGCCATTCTTTATGAATCTCACATAAAAAATTAAAAAGAAACACTAAAATCCAAATTTTCAGACATATCAGTGGTTCAATAACTAGTGTTCACACTCAGTAAATAAACATGGCGATATACCTACGACAGCACCCACGTTGATGCACATCGCAATGTTCAACCCGATAATCGATAAAAGTTTCGTTGTCGCTTCGAATTGGAATCCCTTTAAATCGAAGCAAATTGAAAAGATAGTATATGATAAATTTGAATTTATACTTAAGGAAGTTATCTCGCCTTTCCAACATGGCTTTGTTTCTGGAAGATCAACAACTACTTACCTCGCGCTGTTCTCTAATTTTATTCTTAATAAACTCGAGGGGGGATATCAAATTGATGTTATATATACGGATTTCGCGAAAGCTTTCGACAGGGTTAACCACACAATTTTAATAAGGAAATTAGAAAGATTAGGTTTTCATTCTAATATTTTAAAATGGCTGGTGTCCTATCTTAAAGGACGTGTTCAGTTTGTTTCAATTGACAATATCATTTCAAAACCAGCCTCTGTTGTCACCTCGGACCCCTCCTTTTCCTAATTTTTATTAACGATATGCCCGATGTTTTCTCGAATTCCTTTCGCCTTCTGTATGCAGATGATCTCAAATTTTTTAGATACATTAAAACTCTTAAGGAGTGCCTTCTTCTACAAGAGGACCTTAAAAAACTGACTGAATGGTGTACAATTAATGATTTGTTTTTAAATGTTTCTAAATGTCAATGTTTTCCTTTTTTCCGTAACTCTCCGCCTATTTACTTTGATCACAGAATCGGAAATAATGTTCTAGAAAGAGTTTTTGAAACAAAGGATCTAGGCGTTGTGTTTGATCCTAAATTAAATTTAATTAAGCATGTAAAATATATTGCTTCCAAAGCTAATTCTATGTAAGGTTTCATCAAGAGGAACTCCAATGATTTTAAAGATCCTTATACTCTTAAATGGCTGTTTTGTGCCTATGTCAGATCTGTGAATCCATATAATCGCATTCATTCAATTAGAATAGAAAGTATTCCAAAAAAGTTCACTAGGTTTGTCATTTGGAAACTTGGATGGAACATTGAAATGCCCTCTTTTTCTACCAGGTGTCAGCTTATTGGCATCCAATCACTTGGAAACCGTCGTAAAATTTTCTCAGTTATGTTTGTATCTGATATTTTGTCTCATAATATTAATTGTCCATTTTTGTTGTCTTTGACTAATTTGTATGCACCATCTCAACAGATAAGGGAGCGTGTTCTTTTTCGTGAAGACGAACATAGAGTGAACTACGCACTAAATGAACCGGTAACTCGCAGTGTCAGGGAAACAAATCGTATTTCAGAAATGTTTGATTTTGATTTTCATCACAGTAGATTCACTTTAAAGTTTAAGATATAAATTGTCATTATTTTTTTTAATCAACAGTTTATTGCTCTTATATTCCTTTTGTAATTGTATGTATATATATATTAAACCTAAGTTTGTAAGTTAACTGTAGTCTGTAAGATATTTTATATCTGACTAGGGTGCCCGCGACCGCTTCGCTGGTCGTTAATAAAAAGTCAAAGTTCTCTTCAAAATGTTTATCTATTGTAACGCTCTTTGGTATACAATATTTTTTGTCTTTCTATTTGTGGAATAAATAAATAACGCTGATGGTTTGCCTACTCTGGAGCATGCAACATATAACTGCCCATGTGAAAATACTGGGTATTCTAAGTCTCTGCCACAAATTTCTAAAGACTGGAATTGTAACACCAAGGTGAATTAGAAGTTGAAGCCGTTTGAAATTGAATGGTAAATCAAATTGAATTAGCGGAATTCGGGGAATAAAACATCTTCTCCCTTATGCTTTCTTTTTAAAATTGTGACTTCGATTACATTATTCATTAAGCACTTAACAGCAAGTCTAGTTCCGTTGCAAAGTTTTTGTTGATTTATATTCCGAAGCATGGATTGGCACACTGACTTTTAATTGTAAATTATGGGGTGGCATTCCTGGTAAATCTGTAGTGAATTAAGAAATTCTGTTGGATGGTTCACTACGTCATCTTCGTATATAACAGTATATTTTGACTTATATGATACTAATTCACCAATTATTCCATTTTGAATATCCCAATTAACATCGTTAACATCTTTATTTTTTCCTGCCAATATTGCTCGTTCGCTCAACCAAGCATTATCTTTGTATCGCTGTCCAATATTTGGAAAAACTTTTTTAATCAATTCTTCTTTAGTTTGGGTAGTCTTACAAAAATTTTCCGACAATGTTATTAATCCATCATCAATGGGCCTTTTTGCCATCTCCAATATTCAACAACTGCTTTGAAAACTAAACGGCCGATGAATCGTTTTGCAATTGGACACGCATAGCTATTTATTGTCAATCTGAATGTTTTGACACATCTCCACAAATAAGGTGATTTCAAGCATACATTAATTTCATCCGCTGGAGTTGATTGTGGAACTACGGGCAATGTTTGTCCTAAATCACCGGCCAATAATATAAAGACACAACCAAATAAATTTTGATTGTTTTGAAGATCTTTCAATGTTCTATTCAAAGCTTCCAATGACTTCTTATGAGCCATCGTGCATTTATCCCACACAATAATCTTACATTGTTGTAAAACCTGTGCTGTTCCCAAGTTCTTTCGAATGTTACATGTGGGTGTTTCATTATTATGAACGTTCAATATGGTAACTTCAGTAGGTCGATTCTGAAAAGCGCGGAGGATCGCTTTTTAGTCTTAAAAAGGCTTCTGCTTTCCAGTTTTTGTTTCAAAATGATAGGTTTCTAGGTGATCGAAAAGTTTATGATTGATTTCAAACAAAACTTAGAAAGCAAAAGAGCTTTTGAGACTAAGAAAATAAAAATGACAATAATAAAATCTGAATTTCCGTTTTGATTCTATAAACAAAGTTGTTTAATTTTTCTTCCTTTTGTTGTTTTTTTTTTTACTTTGATATTTTTTTGGCATAAAAATTATAAGCGGTCACAAAATCATCAAATTCGAAGCTGCCAAACTTGAGATATAAGAGAACAACGAACAACAATTCATTTTTAAATATATAGATTGATGAAATAAATAAATAAACTTGTTTTTTTGAGAAATCATGTTCAAATTATTGCGATTGCTGAGATCTCTTTTTGCCTGAACACGCCTAAATTTTAAGCATTGAAAATACAACACATAGACCCTGTTTAGATTGTGATTGCTCCCCACAGTACACATATCTAAGGTATTATCAGGTGCACCATTCCAAATTTCATGATGGCTGCCCTTTGTGTAAGTAGACAGTAAACAAAAACAAATTGTTTCAAATTCAATTCTGTTACTATTAATTTTGTCAACATGTGCAGAACTGAAAAAAAATGAACATGCTAATGATATTACCTGTAATATACATATGTATCTTGATTGCTTGCTACGTAGTGAGCAGTCACTGCGTGTCTACATTCTTGTAATCTTCACTCATGTGAAACTCTCATAGTTCCTGTCCACATTGGATTTTTAATGCTTGGTGTTAACATGTTCGTTGTGTCCATACGATGAAGAATAAATCCTCTCACCCTTGAAATCTATCTATCTTTCACTCACACAATAAAAAATCTATCATGTTGAATCCGAGAATATTGTTTGCAAGTGGCGCATCGGTGCAATTTGGGTGGAATCTACCCATCTCTTTTTCACTCACATAAAATCTATAGGTCTCACTGTATGCGCCTAGCATTAAAAATCCAATTTGGACAGGCACATAGAATATATGGGACTTATGATCTTATTGGATTAAAATGTAACATTTTGGAAATGAAACATGACTGCTCACTACAATCTTTATGTTTTCTTCTTGACTGCCGCCTTCGTTTCCCCCTCACCGATTTCACCAACAAACTGCCGTCACTACGCATTAAGCAGTCACAATCTAAACAGGGTCATACATTATGAACTTCAACAAAAATTTACATAATACAAAAATACATGTACATAATATTTATATATATATATAAAGGTGCTATTACATTGTCATATAAATATGGCAAACTTGCGATATAAATAAGTTCCACAAGCGACAAAATAACGGTGATATACATATTTATATGACACAAAATAAATATGACTTCATATGAGTTTTGGCAAATAAATATGTCTATCGCAGTCATATGTCGCTTGTGGAACCTATTTATATGGCACGTCTGCAATATATATATGATAATGTGATAGCACCTTAAGTATTGTTTTTTTAAATGACATATAATGAACTTAGATAACTTAAAAAATAAAGAAACATGTTTTTACTATGTTTAATATGCAGAACTTAAGTTTACTCTAAAGGAAAAATAGCTGAATTGGATATCGGCTTGGCTGGATTCATTTCGATTCTCATCATGCCACTTTCGCCCCAAGTTGAGCCAAATGAGTTTTGAACAAGCCAGAAACCTCGTCTTGTCCCTGCTGCAGCCGCAGACTGGTTGTAACCAATAACTGTCACAAACTGTGCGCAATCTTGTGTCGGCCTGGGCTGGGTGAATTCACCTTCTTTATAGTGCATAAATTCAAATGTCCCACAATTCAACTTAATTACAGCAGGACCAGCATAGTTCACAGCAGACTTCAGAAGTTCATCATTGCCACCTGGAATAGTGGAGTAGGATCTTAAGGTCTTTCCAAGAGTCGAAGCAACTGGCAGAACACACATTCCCTGTCCGCCAAGTGGGTTATTTGGGTATTCAGTTTGCGGATATAGTGTTTGAGATTCTTCGGTTAGATAATCAAACGCAGCTGTTGGATCTTGATTCCTACATGCTAAAACCCCACCAGCACAATCGATAAAGTTTTGAGCCGACAGAATCTGTGAATTTAGATTTCCAGTAATAGAAGCATCGAAGATCTGCACAGCTAAGGCACTGGCATAAGCCCATCCGCTATTGCAGACTAATCCTTGATTTTGTACAGGACTGTCAAAACCTTGATCGTCAAAGAAGAACGCATCTAATGGAGGAACATTTGGTGCGGTATATGGAACTGCGTTCGATGATACGGCATTAGTTGGCGGAAACAATGCAGCGAATTCCAGAAATGTTAAATCGCTAAATTGATTGACACCGAGTCGATAAGTTACTCCAGCTCGATTATTATGAGTGTTGATGCGGAACTTATTAACGCCGAAGACAAATCGTTTTAGTTTTTCTGACAAAAAATTATCGTACCGTTTTCCATAAGTTATCTAGAAATAAAAGAAATAAGTATAAATAGTAATAGTGAAAAAAAAACCTGACCTTGAAATTTTCCCATTCGGCGTCGTCGACAGTGTAACCCCATGATGTTGCAATTGCTAAAGCAAGGACTAAAGCCAGCGAAATTGTCCGCATGTTGGTTAATATTAAACGATTTTAAATTAACTTATGACAAAATTCATAAAGAATCACTTACTTAAATAGAGTGAAGAACATTTTAAAAATCTTATCAGTTATGTATCTCTTAAGGCTTTACAAACAATCGTTCGAAAAATTTGAAGATAGCATAGGTAATATCTTTATGACATTTGCTAAATTCTTTTAAACATTTTTTGAAGGTTGCTCTTAACTGATTTCACCTAATTTTTGTATATATATATAATATATTCTTTGAAGATATAGTAAATATTTGATTTGCAAATTTTGAATAAACAAACTAATATTTCAAATACAATGTCGTGTCATCGTACAAAAAACAAAACTTGGGACAGACCTTGAAAATTGTTATCGGAACCTGTATATACAAACTCTGGAGTCATGCTTCTTTTATTACGGAGGCACATTTCATTCATTTTAAATTTAAACACAATTATTTAATTGATTTATCTTTAGCGGAAAAATGAATCAGCATCAAGATATACGCAGAATTCTATAATTAAGATTTTATTATTGCAATTATTTAGGAGGAAACATTGTTTTTTCTACATCACTATAGGCCACCAAAATCAAGAATAGTCAGCCGCAGGATGTTTTCCAGTTGGGGTGGGGAAGGGGGGTTTTGGTGGGTGTGTAGTTGTTTATAAGACAAATCTTTATTCGAAACCGCGTTTTTCAATAAATAGTCCAGTCAAAATGTAATTTGACACGCAAAAAGTTAAATTGTTTTCTTTTCTTTTTCAATCGTTAGACGCGTTGGTCGCCATCTTGAATTTAAGGTACCAGGAAGACAAAAAAAAATAGCCAGGGTGGCAAAAAAATGCCGGGTTGGCAAACAAAATTGCCAGGTGTCAAACAAAATGTCAGAGTGGCAAAAAATTGCCAAGGTGGCAAAAAAATTGCCGGGCTGGCAAAAAAATGCCTGGAAATAAAAAAAAAAAGCAAAAAAAAATTGCCATTGACAAAATTGAAAATCTTTTTAATTTTAATTTTGCTTAGTACAAGCACATAATAACAATAATAGTATCTTAAAACTAAATAATAATTGAGATCTTAAAGCTAAGTTGAAGAAAAAAATGAGTATAAAAAGGGTAAGTGAAAGATTATAATAGGAGAGCAAGTTTGAGAGAGGTTTTTGAGAGGTTTAAATCGAAAATGTTGGAGTTATTTATTTTTCGAATCATTCTAGTAATATGTTCTGTGCGATGGAAGGGGACACAGAAGAGGGGAGTGGTGTTCAATTGACGATTACGAGTATTCGGTTTTAATTTATCAAGTAGACCTTCATTATCAATGACACCAGTTAAAAGCTGGTGTACAAAATTTATATCAGCATTGTCGGGACGTCTACTAAGAGTTTGTAAATTTATTAATTTTAGACGGTTTTCGTAAGGTGGTAGATTATATGGGTCATCCCAACAAAGGCCACGCAAGGCAAAGGGAATAAATCTACGTTGAACGGCTTCTATCCGCTGATTGTGAACATGATGGTACGGAGACCAAACTATGCAGGTGTATTCAAGAAGAGGTCTGATAAACGTGACATGTCAATATTTAGTAAGTCTCTGGTAAATATTGACGTTGAGGTAAAGGAGGTCGTTTGCGGGACTAGGTAATAGCTTGGCATTTATTCACATTCAATTCAAGAAAGTTGTATCGGCACCAAGTAAAGAAATTGTTAAGGTCAGCTTGAAGTAATTGAACATTGGCCATGCATTTAACATGTTTAGATAAACGCATGTCATCACCGTAGACGTGGAGGTCAGATCCTTCAAGGATAAGATCCACATCATGATCATTAATGGTCAATAAGAAAATCAGAGGACCTAATAGTTGGGGCGATAAGGCCATATTTTAGGTCAAACCTTGCACTTCATTCTGACGGGTGTGCTCTAGTACACTAAAAGACCACATCCTAAGTTTACTTTTAAGAAGTATTTCCACGGTGCCAACACTGGTAGACCAGAGATATAAGGGTTGCCTTCTGACCATGTTTTAACACGAAATTTCACATAAATTAGCCTATTAATCGATAACCAGTCATCGGTTGATGTCGTGGAATGTCTCGTTAGATAGAAATATGTTCATTTTTTGACCCCTGCCCCACTTTTGTACGCGGGGGGGGGGGAGCAAAATACCCTCGGCGGATAAGGGTTTTTATTTGTCAGAAAATAATGGTTATAAAATGAATATTAATAAAATTTTAAGATGAGCGTCGACGTAGAATTTCATACTCTGCCTGCAGTATATCCAAAGTCCATTTTTATACATGTATTAGTTTTTTGTACGGCGGGTGCTTGAAGGAACAGGGTCAGCGGCTCTTTGGTTGTGGTTTTGTGATAAGGGGAAGACTTAGGCAAGAAGTCTTGGGCTTCCGAAGTGTAAGCGAGCGCCTGGTCACAATCCGCATCAAAGGCAAATTTAAGAACATTTCGCTGATTTGTGTTCACGCCCCCCATGAAAGGAGAGAAGACTCAACCAAAGAAGCATTCTACGATCTCTTGGAGACAACGTATGATATGTGCCCGAAGTACGACGTGAAGATCATTCTTGGTGACTTCAACGCAAGATTCGGAAAGGAGGGCATCTTTGGTTCGATAGTCGGAGGACACAGCCTACACGACGAAACTTCCGGCAACGGACACAGGCTGGCAGACTTTGCGGCGGGGCGAAATGTCATCATCTCAAGCACCTATTTCCCACACCTCAATATACACAAGGGGATTTGGCGGTCGCGTGATCAAGTAACCGTCAACCAAATCGACCACGTTGCGATAGACGCGAGACATGCTTCCAGTATCTTGGACGTCCGAACGTTCCGAGGGGCCAACATTGACTCGGATCACTACCTGGTGGTAGCTAGACTACGTATGCGGATATCCATGACGCGACAACGCAGAGCAGATGCTGTGAAAAGATTCGATGTCGAGAAGCTTAAATCGCAAGAGACTGCCAGAACTTTTGCAGACCACGTAACTCTTAATCTCTCAGGAGGTCCGCCACCAGCATCAAGTGCAGAGGACTAGTGGGAACACTGTCAACAAGCCATCAGAAGTGCCGCCTCTGATGTGCTGGGTTTCACTAGGCGAATACAACGAAACCCCTGGTTCGATGAAGAGTGCCGGCTAGCGCATGCAGCTAAGGACGAGGCCTACCAGGCAATGCTGCAGACTCGAACAAGAGCTGCTGAGAGAGTGGCCCGGGAGCTCTACGGGCTGAAACGAAAAGAGGAACGGCGACTTCTCAGGAGGAAAAAGAGAGAGCACGAGAAGCGGGCGGTAGAGTCTATTGAGGGTTGTAGCGGTAGGGGAGATGTTCGAAAATTTTATCAGAGGGTGAAGCGATCTACCCAAGGATTCAAGGCTAGAACGGAAGCCTGCCGAGATGAGAGTGGGAATATGGTAGTAGACACACAGTCAGTGCTGAGGATCTGGAAAGAACACTTCTCTAGACTGCTTAATGGCGAAGACAGCCAAGATGCCGCTAATAGGCAGAACGCTCCATTCAACTTGGACGATGATCCATCCCCATCCATAAAAAGGGAGATGTTCTGAAATGTACCAACTACAGAGGAATTAGTCTCCTAAACGTCGCTTATAAAATCTTGTCGGCCATCCTGTGTGACCGCTTAAAACCTTTTGTCAACGATCTGATCGGCCCTTATCAGTGCGGTTTTAGGCCAGGCAAGTCAACCGTCGATCAAATGTTCACACTCCGACAGATTTTAGAAAAATCGCGGGAATTCCAGATCGATACACACCACCTTTTTATCGATTTTAAATTCGCGTATGATAGCGTGAAAAGGGACGAATTATACAGAGCCATGTCGAGTCTCGGCATCCCTGCCAAACTCGTCCGCTTGTGCAGGATGACGATGGAGAAATCTCGCTGCTCCGTCAAAATTGGTAAGAACACCACCGATTCCTTTGATGTTGAGAAAGGATTGAGGCAAGGCGACGTGTTATCATGCAACCTATTCAACATCGTTCTTGAAGCCATTGTACGCAACGCACATGTCAACACCAGCGGTACAATCTATCAAAAGTCCGTTCAATTGCTTGCGTATGCGGATGACATAGACATTGTCGGCAGAACGAAGCGAGCTGTGGCAGGGGCATTTGCGAGCATTGAATCGGAGGCGGCTAGAATGGGATTGGCGGTTAATGAGGACAAGACGAAGTATATGCTGTCATCGAGAGAGGAATCTCAACATCGTCGACTCGGGCAAAATATCACGATGGACAGATATAACTTCGAAGTTGTCAAGGACTTTGTCTACCTGGGCTCCACAATTACATCGCAGAATGACATCAGTGCAGAGATCAAGCGAAGAATTACTCTTGCCAACCGCTGTTTCTTCGGTCTAAGAAGGCATTTAAGTAGTAAGGCCCTCTCTCAGAGAACCAAGGAGACTTTATACAAAACCCTAATCATCCCGGTCCTGCTTTATGGGTCAGAAGCATGGACACTGAAAGATACGGATAAAAATCTGCTAGGGTGCTTTGAGAGGAAGATTCTTCGTGTGATTTTCGGTCCGGTGTGTATGGAAGGAGTATGGAGGAGAAGATTCAACGACGAGCTATACGGGCTATAGAGCGACGTTGACCTGGTCAAAAAGCTGAAAATACAGCGGCTGAGATGGCTGGGGCACGTGGAGCGTATGGACAGCAACGCACCTGCCCGAAGAGTCTTCGAATCCAACCCCGATGGGGTACGCAGCAGAGGAAGAACCCGTAACAGGTGGCGCAATCAAGTGAATGACGACATCAAAGCACTCGGTGTGCGCAACTGGAAGCGGGTAGCTAGGGACAGAGCTGGCTGGAGGGGCTTGTTAGTTGAGGCCGAAGCCCATCCTGGGCTGTGAGCGCCATCAAAAGTAAGTAAGTTTTTTGTATAATCGCTTTCAAAATGGGGGGAGGGGAAGGTGGAAGTATATCAACCCACTATATATTCGTCTTGGTGTAATCTTAGCATATGACACATGACCTTAGAATAATTTTTAATGCCCAATCTTATGCAATCAAAATAATTTCAATATAATTTCCCTAGAAAAAGTTATAACCTTTTTTATATAATGATGACTAAATTTTCAGTGAAACGAGCATAACATTACCAAATTTCAATGGTATGGTGATGAAACCTGGCACACATGTCTCATTTGTCGTAAGAAATAAGAATAAAAAGAGTCCATAAAAATATCTGCGGCGAAAGGGTGTTTCTTTGAGTCAAAGGGAAAAGTGCACTACTATTACCAGTATACCCCTCCCAAAACTGGTATGTTGATGAAAAATGGTAGAAAAGTTTTGTTTCTTGTTAGAACCAAGATTCAAAGGGTGTTTTTTTAGGTGGAAGAAAGATATGGGTTTTAAACCCCACATTTTATTTGTATGTAATCGGGCTAAAAATATTCAATATGGTACATGATTTTAAAGTATTTTTAACGCTGAATCCAATGAAAGTAAAATTAAGAGGATACAATCACCATAAAGAAAGTAATCGTCGTTTTAATAGAAAAAATTATGTATTTTTTAAGTAGATCAGATAAAACATTTTCTCTCAAAAACCACCTTTGACAATAGATATTTGTTTTATCTTTTTTATTCTTAGTAACTACAAAAAACAAAACATTTCTACCAACTTTCATCAACGTACTAGTTCTGGGGGTGTTTATGGGGCATAGTTTTACACTTTTCACCCTTTAGCCCGATGGACTCTTTTGATTCTTATTTCTTACGAAAAGGAAAGTTCTTCAGAACGATGTTATGAAATTTTAAATAGAGCATTTCGATGTATCTGCATTTGTAAATATTGTCAACACTCTCTTTCGTGCCGTTATAGTTTTTTGCTATAAAATCGATAGTAACCCGGCTGGAAAAATTCAAAGTTTCTGTCTAGTTTGGACAAGGCCCTAGTAAGTTTTCAATAGGGAAAATCTAGTTGAGGAAAACTTGTAAGATACTTGGCAAGACAATGCTGGATTCCACTAACAAAAATAAAGACGATGGAAACTTTACCAACACTCATGAGGCCCTGCCAACATATTCACTTTTGACAATGAATTTTTGTATATCGAGTTATCCCAGTGAGTAGCGTTTTGGACTGACAAGCAGAAGATCACGGGATCAGGTTCTGCATAAGCCAACTTCTTTTTTTTGTCTGACTAGGCAAAAGGTTTCATAATCGCCAAGGCCCTTGTTTTAGCTAACCCTTTCTAGCCCCTTGCCAGAATCTATGTAAAAAGTGCCTTGTCGAAATCAAGATTTTTTTTTTTGCGCGGGTATGTTGTTACAGGCTTATCTATAAAACACAAATTGTCTAAAAGTTGTTATTTCCTTTTATGTATGTTTCAAATCATTAATTTTGTAATAATTTTTGATGAAATAAAAAATGTATCTATCTATCAATCTCTATCTCAACAACATTTTTAACCAAAGCGCATTTATAAACTGCAGCAGAATACGCAACTCAGGCCGTCACACGGGGTCTGAAAATATCATTTAAAAATGTTCCTGATAAAAAAAATACTGTTTCGTATATATTTTCTACAAGATCCACTATTTTTTATATCTGACAAAATAAAAATGTATCCAACATCGCTACTGTCCAATGTTCACTTTATGTTGCAGTGTTTTAAAATCTTATTCCTATAAATTATTAGGAAATTATGAAATAAAAATATGCATACGCAAATTCGAGTGAAATCCGATAACAATTATTTTAATTTTAAGTCACCTTAATTTGATCTCACAAAATGTTGTGAGATCAGACTAAGGTGAATTAATTGTTTTCTAAAGTGTTAAAGTGCGGTATAGGTTTCTTTAAGTGTAGGTACAACACAGATTAAGCTTCTTACTAAACTACTGTCTTCAAAAATACTAAAATGCTAAAACACTACTTTTTATTTTGAGAGAGTATGTCTGATGGAATTGAATTTAATTGTTATGAAAGTTCAAACATTAATGCTTTCCATCCATCCAGATGAGCTAATGTCATTTATTAAGAAAAAAAAAATCAAATGTATTATAATGAATTGAGCTTCTTCGGTATTTTGATTAGTCAGAAATAAAAGTTCTCAATAGATGGTAGTGTTTAGTTCTACTTAAAAAAAAATATACATTTATACATACTTTACTTATTTTTCTAACGAAATAATTTTGTACTATCAGTGCGACTCGTTTCTCGTTTTTTTTACGCACATTTATTTTGGTAAGTTGGTGATAAGAAAATAATTTGGAAGATTTGGGTAAAATTGAAAAAAAAAAAATGCTTGATCTTCATACGAAATATCCACAATTTCTTCTTACCCTTGATTCAAAACATTTGTACGGAATCATAACTTAAACAAGTTCAAAATTTAATTTCCTAAAATGTGAGACTTTTTATATTTGCATAGGAACCAAGCATCAAATGTATTAAATGTAATTTAAAGCCGGATGATATACCTAATTAATTTTAAGGTTCATGCAGTTCAACATCAACACATCTTTGAGAAACGACAGTAAGACCGATGCGTGTGGGTATAGCTAGCTTAGATGTAATTAAATCCAAGCTCGTTTTTTTAATAAGGTGTATGTTGTTACTTGATTCGGGTCAAAATTCAGCTTTTAGAATACCTAATTGTTGTAAACATTCTGCGTTATTTATATGAAGGTTACTATATTTTGTTTCTTTTGTTATTTTGAGCCCACAATGAGCGTGAGTGTTAGAAAAATAAGAAGGATTTTAGAAACGAATGCACATCACTTTGAAATTTTGAATATCTAAACGGAATGCGAAAAAGAGTAAGAGTAGCCAATCGACATTCTCATGGTTAGGGTATAAAAAAGAAATCCATCGGATACTTGAAAATGCTTCAAAAACTGGGCTCAGGATAACACTTATAAGCATTCCTAGTTATCCAAGTTAGACGGTGTTTTTTTTAGGGAAGACTAAACCATTTTGTGTTATACAAAAAAATAGCCATCAAACAATATAGCGGTGTTGAAGCGAGACAAATGCTTTCGTTATAGTTCTATCAAAAGAGGTGACTAAATTGAACTTCGTCGTGCTACATGCTCATGTGAATACAATGTTATTATGCTTGTTGAAGCCTGGTTGAAAAATGATCGTCTTGATGCTGAAATCTTCGATTCTTCCTGGCAGGTCTTCAGATGTGATAGGACTCTTCTTCCTAATTAAAGCAAAGGTGGTGGTGTTCTACTGGCAATTCATACTTCTTTGCCTTGTTTTCCTGTTAATATTCAGGCTTCGTCTTCAGATTACAATCTTAACCAACAAATTTGGACTAAAATCGCTGTTGAAGATACAAATATTTATGTGGGTTTTTGCTACATTCATCCAAACCAACCTATTGAAGTTTACGAAGCTGCTACAAACAGTATTTCCGATGAATTTTTCTTTTTCGGTGATTTTAATCTCCCTGGTCTGAACTGGATTCCATTTGATGATAACAACTCTATTTTTGATCCGATTGACATAACGACGGAGCAGCAATCTTCTGTTAATGATTTTTTTACAAAGATGGATATAATCAAATTTGTAGCTTACAAAATTATTTTGTATTTTGACCTAGTATTTTGCAATGTTTGTGAAAATTTTATTTTAGAAGAGACTTTATCTATTGTTAAAATAAAAACAAGTATATTTCACAAAACGTTTAAGCTTAGCTATTTTTATCGCGATAAAACACGCCCAATGGTTAGTGAGAAGAGATTAATCTTTGATTACAAAAATGCCGATTACGAGCAAATTAACTTGTTTTTGAATTGTTTTGACTGCTCTGCGGGTTTATCTGTGTGGATGACAAAGCCTTAGAACTTTTTTCAGTTTTGCAATATATCCTTGACAGTTACATTCCAAAAAAGTAACAACCTCCAGTAATGCCCCTCCGTGGTATGATAAAGTACTAACCAACTTAAAAAATTGCAAAAATTAAACCCATCGCAAATGGCTGGCCTCCGCTAGTTCTAACGATTATGAGATGTATAATTTTAAGCTTAACGATAAATTTGACAGAAAATATGTTATAAATCTTACGTTTTTAAAACAGGAACTAACATAAAAAGAAATCCTCGTCATTTCTATAAATTTGTCAACTTTAAACGTAATGTTAAAAATTTTGTATCATCAATGCATTCCGAGAGTGGCATTAGCTCCAATTTTTTAAATGGTATTGCAATCTTATCAGCGATTCCCAAACTATTTGAAAAAATTGTTACTGATAAGTTGAGTGTGGAACTAAAGGCGGTCATTAGTGATCATCAACATGGTTTCATTATAGGTATAGATCCACGACTACTAATCTTGCGGATTATACTTCTTATATTCTTCTTGAAATGGAAAAAAGGAACCAGGATGATGCTATCTATGTTACCCTTAAAGTCCAAAATCCGTTAATGCTGACATTAACTAGTTAATGTCAGCATTAACTGGTTCGATCAGTTAATGTCGGGAATTTTCAGAATTTACAGAATTCCGGACTTTAACTAGTTAATGTCGACATTAACGTATGCTGGCTAGTTAAAGTTGACATTAACGTGTGTATGCTGTCCCGTTAAAGTGCGGAACTAAGGGAGTCTGGCAGTTTCGTCAGTTTTCTTCGATTATTTTATTTCTCCAATGCAAACAAGGATGATTTAATTTTGTTTAACAAAAATGTATTTAAAATATGTACAAATTTCTTGCAGATTAAAACATGAGATATATTTAAAAGATTTATTTCCGGAATCGAAGCAAAATTTGTTGAAAAAATACATCGCGCTGTTAAATAATCTCAGAAAACGGCGAATTTGTTTGTCAATTTTAAAACGGAATCTTGAAAACATGAATTATGCAGCAGCTCTGAAATCGCATTTTAATAATAAAGGTTTCTAAAAACCTTCGGAAAAGTTGATTTTTACCTACCAGAAATTCCGTAAATTGGAATAAAATCTAGATCATTTCTTTATAATTTTGGAAGCGAATTAATAAATATCGGGTTTTTCAATAAGAGCGTTACAAAAGTTTTTTTAATAAAATAAACACGGTTTTGGATATCAATGAAATTCTTTATTCCTGTAAAAGAACGTTTGATGCCATTATGTATGAAACTCGATTTCTTTTGCATGGCCACCACGGGCACGCTTGCAGAAGTCCAGACGCTGAACCCAATTTTCGACGGTTTTCAAGCATAAATCGGCCGATACTGCTGCAATTTCACGTTCGATATTCGTACGAAGTTCATCAATCGTCGCTGGCTTGTTGGCATAGACCATAGACTTGACGTAGCCCCACAGGAAATAGTCTAACGGCGTCAAATCGCACGACCGAGGCGGCCAAGCGACTGTACCATTTCGTGAGATAACACGTTCTCCAAACTTGGTTTCCAATAAATTGATTGTGACATTCGCTGTGTGGCTTGTGGCGCCGTCCTGTTGGAACCACATGTCCTCCAAGTCGACATCATCCAATTGGGGACAAAAATATTCGGTTATCATTGAACGGTAGCGATCCCCATTCACAGTAACGTGCCGGTCTTGATCATCACGGAAGAAGTACGGCCCAATGACGCCGCCGGCCCATAAACCACACCAAACCGTAATTTTTTCGGGATGCAATGATGACTCTTGGAGTACGTGTGGATTGCTGCCTGGCCAATACCGCATATTTTGTTTATTGACGAAGCCATTCAGCCAGAAATGAGCCTCATCGCTGAAGATGATTTTTCGATGAAAATCCGAATCATTTTCAAGTTGTTGCTCAGCCCAATTCACGAACATACGAAGCTTCTGGTGGTCAAGCGGCTTCAGTTCTTGCGTCAATTTAATCTTGTAAGGATGTAGGCCAAGATCTTTTCGCAAAATTCGCCACAACGACGTCACAGAGACGCCCAACGCTTGAGAACAACGTGTGAAAGACACATTTGGGCTTTCTGCAACTGAAGCCTCAGGGCAGCAATATTCTCGACACGGGGCACTTCTTTGTCTCACTGGCACGGGAACATTTTGTACTGTGCCTGTGGATTCAAATTTTTCCACTAGCGCTCTTAACGTTGAGGCCACTGACTCCGAATTTCGGTAGTAAATTTTAATAATTTCGACTCGCTGTTGGCTTTTATGTCTTTCTATCATGAAATGGCAAACCTTACTGAAAAGAAAGGCAAGAAATATGGCGTCGTTTGCTGTCCCTGTTGCTCTACTTTTGTAGCGTCCCTGTTGAAAAACCCTTTATTATGTTTATTTTTTATATTTCTGAAAATATGTTTTTAGCGAGAATAGGTACAATCGCAAAATTGTATCGAAATTCATAAATGTGATTTCTAGAACATTACCAAAATCGATTCAATCGAAAAAAACACAATTGTATCGACTTTTTCAGCCCTGCAAACCAGTAGAAAGATCATCGTGTCTTTTGCATGAGAAATGCCTATCAAGAGAGCGACGGACCTACTTTCGTCTGTTTTTCACGACTCCTCTTGCCTTCCATTTACAACTCAACACGGCAGTTGCCTTTGCCACGAAAACACAGCCGAAAAATATTCATGGAGAGTTTTAATAAAACGAAATTTAACGAAAAAATCAAACAAAAACAGTGCTGTAATGAAAGAAACAACAAATAAAAACACGAACAAACCCAAATGTCATTTTTCCGCACACAATTAATGGTCCGGGAAATTAATTCATTGGGGAAAAAGAGTGGAGACTTGTCTGGTATAATGAACAATTTCGCTGGTCGAACAGCGTACCACAGAACGAAAAGCACAACGAAATTTTTCGTTTATGATTTCGTCATGTCATTTTTGTATGGGAATTTTCGGTTCGCATCAGCAGCGTACTTGGCTTAATATGTAAATGAGTAATAGGAACTTTTACAGCAAACTATTTTTAAGTAAGAACATGTTTTAGTAGTTAATTATTTAATTTTAAATCAGTAAGACTTTTCACATTCTTATTTTTATAATATCTTACCTATTAAATGATTTTATTTAAATAATGAGTAAGCCCAAAGTTCTTCATACAAATAATCTCCTAAACCCTTAGGTTTTTAATACTTCATTGAGGCTCCAACTTCCTCTATAACACTTCTTGAAACCTTATAAAAAAGGAGCATTTATCTTCTATCTTTATCCCCTTGCGTATTTGGATTTGGACAATGCTGTTCAATAATTCTTTTCCAATCTTATGACGAATTTTTGTTTTAATTATATTCGTTTGGCTGAACAGGCGCTCAAACTCAGCATTTGAAATGGGAATTGAAGTCAGTCCAATCACCAATGCCAATCACAAGTTGACCTAATTCCTTAAACAAATTTTCCCAAGCTGCATCTTTAAAAGTTAAAAGCTGAATCCAAAACGCATTTGTGTTTTGTGAATTTTGATCTTTTTACATCTTATAGCAGATTTCTTAACAATTTAAGCAGCCGAATAGCATGTTATAATTAATAAAAGATTTTTCGACAGCTCAGACTTTTGTATTGAAATTGATTACAGAATAGCAGAATATCAGAACAAAAGACCTAGCTGAATAGGCCGAAATAATTGACTTTCCAGATTGCACAGCAACAGATGCTTTAATTAATCCATTTCTATTAGAAAAAGTCATGAATTTTGTGAACGTATGTGTGAATCTTCGTGATTTGACGTTTTTAAGGTTAATGTTGGATTTACATGTATCTTCGTCTGCAAATATGAAGAAAAGTAGAGCGGACAGATGCATGCGAAAATTCCGAGCGTGTGAAAGAGAACCATCAAGAAGATGAACATGTTCGTCTTCATATCTGCACTATGGAATTTGCTATAATCTGCATGTACCTATGCAGATCTTATGTATTTTGGTGTTCTCTCTCTATCCAACAAATGTAAGTTTTAATTTTGCATCCCCTTTTTTTTGCAGAAGTCAGACGTAAATCCACCATAAATACGAATGATTTCTAATTTTTTAAATATTTTTTTCCAAATATGATATCATCAAATCAATGGTTCGAAATCATTTTTGGCATCCAAGTATGCAAAAAAATAAAAACAAGAGTGCCAGAAAAGCATTAAGCATAATTTTTAAATTTCATAATGCTTTTCTCTTCTCTATAATGCTAGATGTAGCATTAATAGTGCCGTTATGGACTGTTTTCCAGTGTCTTAACGAGTGAGCAGATACTTTGTATTCTCTGTCGTCCGTGCGGTGTTCTTGTGTGAATTTTGTTTTGTTTACCCTTTACCTAGAATCTATTGAAAGTATTGTTTTCTTAGTTCTTACAGTTGGACTGTTTTTAGTTTGTTTGTTTGTTTTTCTTTTTCTTTTAAGTGAACCAATTATGTAATTTCAAGTAAATCCTGTTGATGTTTTTTTTTTTTCTTTTTTTTTTAAACAACTGTAAAAATAAAATAAATAAATTGGGTAGCGCAACAGCTAGTGAAGAACCAGGGCCTAGTGACTAACAACTCGCAACCATTCTTGTGTGCGTGTGTCGACAGGAATGGTAGGGAGCTACAATTTTTTTTTTTGAAGACGAGGCAAGAGGTTTCATAATCGCCAAGGCCCGTGTTCTAGCCTTTGCTTAATCTTGCTAGTGCCTTGCAAGAACCTATATAAAACTCTCTCGTGCCTTGTCGAAAACTAGATTGTTTTTCTGCGCGCATTATATTAAATAATTAAAAATAAAATTAAGCTATTTATTTTCTATAAAATAAACTCGAATGTTTTATTAAAGCTGATATTAACTCAAGCTCAAAAGTCGAAACACGATGATCTTTCACGGTAAATAAAATAAGACACGAAAAACTGCCAGGCTCCCTTAATTCCGCACTTTAACGGGACATATGTACGTTAATTTCAACATTTACTAGTCAGCATACGCTAATGTCGACATTAACTCCGGAATTTTGCTATTTACAGAAAATTCCCGACATTAACTGACCGAACCAGTTAACGCTGACATTAACTAGTAAATGTCAGCATTAACTGAATTCCGGACTTTAATGGTAACATCTACACTGATTTAAGCAATGCCTTTGATAAAGTCGACCATGCTCTTCTTCTGTTTAAATTTAAAAAAAATATGGCATACATGGAAACTTGCTAAAGTGGATTGAATCTTATTTGTCGAATCGTACTCAGTGTGTCAGGTTTTGTGATGTCATTTCTCGTCAAATTTATGTCACCTCTGGGGTACCCCAAGGTAGTCATCTTGGCCCCCTTTTATTTTTATTATTTATAAATGACTTACCCTTGTTTTTCAGAGGGTGCAGATATCTTTTGTATGCAGATGACTTTACATTATTTCAAAATGTTAATAATATACTTGACGCACAGTCATTACAACAATGCTTAAACACACTTGTAAATTGGTGTAAAATAAACGAAATGAAACTAAATGTGGAAAAGTGCAATATAATCTCTATTTCTAAAAAAAGTACAACCAATTTTGACTACACCATTAACGATAAAATATTAGTTCGAAAAAGCGTAATAAAAGACTTAGGTATTTTTATTGACAATAAACTTACTTTCAAACACCATATCGACAAAATATATTCAAAAGGCATGTGTATGCTGGGATTCGTTAAACGTAGATCTAAAGAATTTAACAATCCTTATATAACAAAAACGATCTACTGTTCATTAGTTCGGTCTCTCTTAGATTATTGCAGTGTCGTGTGGTCCCCGTTCTATGATGTTGATGTTAAGAAAATTGAATCGATCCAAAAAAAAGTTTTACTATTTGCATTAAAAGATTTTGGATGGATTACTAATAGTTTTGTGTTGCCTCGGTATTCTCATCGTTTAAAACTAATTGATATGTGTAGTATCCATAATCGTAGGGAATTGTCAGAGGCCTTAATTGCGTTTGATCTTTTTAAAAGTAATATAGATTCACCTTTTTTATGCTCCAAAATAACTGTTAATACTAATTGCCACAATTTGCGACACTTAAATTTTTTAAAAGAATCGAATTCAAGGACTAATTATGCTTCTCATGAAACTTTTAATCGTTGCTCGAAAACTTTCAACAATCATTTTGAATTATTTTCAATTAATATTAGCAGAGAAACTTTTAAGAAAAGAATTATGCAAAAAATGATGGTTGAAGTTTCTTTATGATATTTTTATATTTTTTTTTTTAAATTTATTTTGTATTTACTTTTTTCTCTTTAAAACTTTTAATATTGTTTAAATTCTCATATTTATTTACGTATTTTTGATATGTATAAGTTAAATAATGTTAATAATTACCATTTAATTTTTTCTTTTCTTTTTACTTGTCTAATTTTGACAAAATAAGTAAACTAAACTATCGCCTGCCATTTAAAATTATTTTTTTGAATGAAACTATATTAAAAGCATCGTACTATCTCTTAACCTTTTATAAAAATTAAAATTACCAAATAGGTATTTTTATTTTATGCATCGTACTTAATATTTATAAATGTCAAACAAGGGTATGTTGATGAGTTTTTATCCACGCGAGTTGTCACTTTTTGTGACGCGTTCAGCTGGATTCTATGAAGGAATTCGGTTAAGTATGTTAATATGTAGTTTAGAAGTATTTAAAATTAAGAAACTTTAAGTAAGTTTATTCATAATTATAAAAAAAGTGAGGAAAGAACTTTTAAAACTTTATTTTATTCCATATAGACAAGATTTGCCTGATATACATGAGTATGTAACGTTTGTAATCGGAGTTAGCGTGAGGAAGTGCACCATTTCATAGGTGTATGTCGAGTGTGTGAAGTTAGCCCCCCTTTTTTCGAATTTGAAATTTTTGAAAGTTGTTCCAGGTTGTTCCCGAGTTGTTCCGGATTTTTCCAAGTTTTTTTTTGAAAAATATTCAAAAATGGGGGTTTAAGACCCAAAGAACCGTTATTGACCTAGCTCCCCTTTTTTCGAAACTCGAAATTTTAAAAGTTGTTCCAGATTCTAAAAGTTGTTCTGAACATTGTTCCAAGTTTTTGGATCTCTATGTTCACAATTTCAAAAGTTATGGGCAAAGTTCAAAAAAATTCGAATTTACAATTTTTTTATATTTTTTCAGGTTTCGAAAAGTGTTGTCACAATTGTTCCGAGAAATTAATGTTGAAAAGTGTGTATTTTTAAAGATATGGCCTTCGAAACAACAATGGAAAATAAAAACCTTTAATATCTGTCATTATATACATGTGCTGAAAAAAATTAGTGTCTAAGAATACACTATATCAGCCTAAAAACGGTCTTTAAAAAAACATCTTTAAGTGTTTGCAACTTTAAAAAAATGTATTGGCCCCCCTTTCTCAAAAAACAAAAATCCAAAACTTGTTCCAATTTGAAACTTATTTTGCCTAAAAGCCTCCAAAATTTCATCCAAAAATATAAATAATTGAAGACCTTATCACATAAAAACAAATATGTCACTTAATTTGCTCCCCTGCTCCCCCCTTTAAAAATTCCAAAATTTTAAAAAATAAACTTGGTTCATTTAGCAATTATCTACAAGCTTTAAAAACCTGTCACTTTTAAGTATCTTATAACTTATCAAAATTCCAAAAAACACCCCCACGGCCCCCCTTTCCGAAAACCCGAAATACAAAAATGGATCCAAATAGATATACCACCAAATGTATTTGTTCCAAGATTTCATGTAAAAATAACCATAATCAAAGATCTTACAGCTAAAAAAAGATTTTTATGATATTAAATAAAATTCTTATATTGCCCCCCCTTTTTCGGGATCCAACAAAAGAAAAATAGCTTAATTTACTATTAGAACATCTTTACAATTCACAAATCAAAAATTTATGAAAAAACATAATTTAAAAAAAAAAATTATCACACACAACCCCCTCCCCCCTCCTTTTCTGTTCAAAAATTAAAAATCGTCCGAAATCTATAACTTTTCCCAATGTTCATTAATCCATATGAAAATGCCAGCAAGTATCATTAAAAACATAAGGAATAGAAGATCTTAAACCAAATCTAAATTTATAACGATATTACATTAAAACTCTTGAACTAAGTTCCCCTCCTAAATTTAAAAATTCTAACAAGTTTGTTAGGGTTTTCGAGTACTCTTTTAAAAATTTCCCACTCAATGTATGTAACTAAAAAAAATTAATTTTTATTATTTTTAAATAATTTTAAAAAATGCTACACAGACCTTTCTTGTTTTTTTTTTCAAAATGAAAACTTAAGAATAACTTCTAGATGGTAATTAATATAAAACTCATTGCTCTATAATATTATTTTAAAAACAAATTAATTTAAAGCAAAACAAAATATTTACGATCTAAAATTAAACTATTTTTCTGACCCCCCTTTTATGAAATTCAACATTCAAAAACTTGTTCCAGGTTGTTCTAGGGCTCTTCTAAGTTGTTCCAAGCTTTCGTTTCTTAAAATTGATATTTAGTATGAGAAATTTAAAAAAAAATGCTCCCCGGCCCCTTTTGATATATCCAAAATCTAAAACTTGTTCCAGGTCCAAAACCACTCAAATGCAATTTTTCCAAGGATTCATGCAAAAATATTAAAAATTAATGATTTTAATCCAAAAACACGATTTAAATAAAAAAAATCATGTTAATTTTGCGCTGGCCTCCCTTTTACGAAATTCAAAATTCAAAAACTTGTTCCAGGTTGTTCTAGGGCTCTTCTAAGTTGTTCCAAGCTTTCGTTTCTTAAAATTGATGTTAAGTATGAAAAATTTCAAAAAAATGCTCCCCCGCCCCCCCTTTTCAGATATCCAAAATCTAAAACTTGTTCCAGGTCCAAAACTACTCAAATACAATTGTTCCAAGGATTCATGCAAAAATATTTAAAATTAAAGATTTAAATCCAAAAAAAAACGATTTAATTGAAAAAATCATGTTAATTTTGCGCTGGCCTCCCTTTTACGAAATTCAAAAACTTGTTCCAGGTTGTTCTAGTGCTCTTCTAAGTTGTTCCAAGCTTTCGTTTCTTAAAATTGATACTTAGTATGATAAATTTCAAAAAAATGCTCCCCCGCCCCCCCTTTTGAGATATCCAAAATCTAAAACTTCTTTCAGGTGCAGAATAACTCAAATGCAAGTGTTCCAAGGATTTGTGCAAAAATATTGAAAATTAAAAATTTTAATGCAAAAAAACGTTTTCTGGCCCCCCTTTTCAGCTATCCAAAATCTTAAACTTGTTCCAGGTCCAAAATCACTCAAATACAATTGTTCTAAGGATTCATGCAACAAAAGTTAAAGATTTTAATCCAAAAAAACGATTTAAATGAAAAAATCATGTTTATTCTGCGCTGGTCTTAATCTTAATCTTAATCTTAATCTTAATCTTAATCTTAATCTTAATCTTAATCTTAATCTTAATCTTAATCTTAATCTTAATCTTAATCTTAATCTTAATCTTAATCTTAATCTTAATCTTAATCTTAATCTTAATCTTAATCTTAATCTTAATCTTAATCTTAATCTTAATCTTAATCTTAATCTTAATCTTAATCTTAATCTTAATCTTAATCTTAATCTTAATCTTAATCTTAATCTTAATCTTAATCTTAATCTTAATCTTAATCTTAATCTTAATCTTAATCTTAATCTTAATCTTAATCTTAATCTTAATCTTAATCTTAATCTTAATCTTAATCTTAATCTTAATCTTAATCTTAATCTTAATCTTAATCTTAATCTTAATCTTAATCTTAATCTTAATCTTAATCTTAATCTTAATCTTAATCTTAATCTTAATCTTAATCTTAATCTTAACTATTATATAAAGACGAAAGAATTATTTTGTTCCTTCAGGCATACCTCATAAAATAATATAATGATTTACGTGAAACAAATTTTATAATATACTTTATGTCTATGAGACGGTTTCAGGCTATTTTTTGTTTAAATTTTCAGAATATTATTGTTTTTTAATTTTTTGTCAAAGAGTTTGTCCCAAATATTCACTCATACACTTAAAACGGTTTGATATTTTAAAAAAATAACTTACTTACTTTTGATGGCGCTCACAGCCCAGGATGGGCTTCGGCCTCAACTAACGAGCCCCTCCAGCCAGCTCTGTTCCTAGCTAGCCGCTTCCAGTTGCGCACACCGAGTGCTTTGATGTCGACATTCACTTGATTGCGCCACCTGTTAAGGGTTCTTCCTCTGCTGCGTACCCCATCGGGGTTGGATTCGAAGAGTCGTCGGTGCACCAGCCATCTTAGCCGCTGTATTATCAGCTTTTTGACCAGGTCAACGTCGCTGTATAGCCCGTATAGCTCGTCGTTGAATCTTCTCCTCCATACTCCTTCGATACACACCGGACCGAAAATCACACGAAGAATCTTCCTCTCAAAGCATCCTAGCAGATTTTTATCCGAATCTTTCAGTGTCCATGCTTCTGACCCATAAAGCAGGACCGGGATGATTAGGGTCATTCTGCGATGTAATAGTGGAGCCCAGGTAGACACAGTCCTTGACAACTTCGAAGTTATACCTTACCATCGTGATATTTTGCCCGAGTCGACGATGTTGAGATTCCTCTCTCGATGACAGCATATACTTCGTCTTGTCCTCATTAACCGCCAATCCCATTCTAGCCGCCTTCGATTCAATGCTCGCAAATGCCCCTGCCACAGCTCGCTTCGTTCTGCCGACAATGTCTATGTCATCCGCATATGCAAGCAATTGAACGGACTTTTGATAGATTTTACCGCTGGTGTTGACATGTGCGTTGCGTACAATGGCTTCAAGAACGATGTTGAATAGGTTGCATGATAACGCGTCGCCTTGCCTCAATCCTTTCTCAACATCAAAGGAATCGGTGGTGTTCTTACCAATTTTGACGGAGCAGCGAGATTTCTCCATCGTCATACTGCACAGGCGGACGAGTTTGGCAGGGATGCCGAGACTCGACATGGCTCTGTATAATTCTGGAACTTTTTCGTGTTTTTTATCGTCATTTAATCTTGTTTTCTGTGCGCCAAACCAACTTTGCAGTCGGATAAAAGCACATTTTTTTTATTTCATCTTCATATGGATATGAAGGGGCTCGATTGTATAATGTTTTCTTCCTTTCGACTTCGTCAATTGTACTAGCTATGTTCAGCTACAAGTGAACCTACTGCTATTGATAGAATAGATAAGAATAGTTTTTGTTCAAGTTGGCCGGAAATCCTATTTTCCGGAGACGAGACCGAGACGAGACTTAATTATATGAGACCGACACGAAACTGACACGAGATCGAGACGAGACTCACAAAAGTCTCGCAGAGTCTCGTCTCGTGGCCAGCCCTATTCCTAACTGCGCAGTTGAAAATCTAAAGTTGATCAACTTCCAGTTTGAAAAATATCCTTGGGATATTTGTGTAAATAAAACAAAAACAAAACAAAAATTTATATTTAAAACTTTTCAGTCAAATTGAATTGAAGTTCTGTCAAATTGTATGTGTTTTTTGTGTAAAATTGTGAATTAAAGCCAACAGAAACCAACTACCGCGACAAAGAATCTTTCGTTGGTCATCAATTAAGTAGGGCGAGACGCATCGCTATCGTTTATATCCATTAATTTATTTTAGTAAGATAAAATTTCGTTGTAGCGCTGAACGGTTCGTGTTGTATTGGGAGATCCTTTCTTATTCTAGACAAAATCAAAGATATTTCTGATAAAGATTGGGACAGACAGAATAAATTTAGCCAATCTACAAAAGCGGACAAGAAGCGAATTTTTGAGCAGCCGTGGAAATTGAAAAGAAGACTGACTTGCTGAAATCTCAAACCCGATATTTTTGAGAGACGAACACGCAAAATTAAGTCACAGTCGTCTCACTTTTGAATTCCAACAGCAACTTCTTGTACTGTCTTCTCTCAACGTACACAAGCTCGTAATTTCTATCTCCTTCACTTTTATTGAAGAAGTTGATGGCCAATTTTCCAAAAATTAAAACTTTGGAAAATTTTAACTAGAATATTATTTAATTTCTTTTTTTTGGGTTAGCTGAAGCCTACAAGCTTTTAAGAGAAAAATAGAAAAAAAAAAACAAAAATTATATCTAAACTGCCAAGTTTGCTCGGTCAACTTCTAATCATTCCGAGAAAGTCTGAAGTTGATTAACTCTAGAGTTGAACATCGAAAGTTGAAAACGTCAACTTTGAGTGAATAAAAACAAATTCACAAGTTGAAAATAAAAATCCTCAAGTTATGTTCAACTTTGACTGAAAAAAATCAGTAATTTTTTACTGTCTGTAAATCTACAGTTCGTCGGGCTATTTTAAGTGCTCAGCACCTGCAATTAAAAAAGCTACAAAAAAGCCACTACTAAATACAGCCAGGAAGCAACAGCGTTTGGAATTCGCGCGCATTCATATGAAATGGCCCCCTTGCCTTGAATGATGTCGGTTTAAATGCAATTCTTCTTTTCGGAGATCGTGGAAATAGTAATTGTATCCATCTGGGCCATCGATGTTAAATTTTTTTCATCAGAAAAGACTACTTTACGCAAATTTGAATCGCTTCCAACTTAAGTATCTTATTTCATATGAACCCGCGCGAATTCTAAGCGCGGTTGCTTCCTGGCTGTATTAAGTGGTGTTTTTTTTTTGTAGCTTTTTTAATTGCAGGTGCTGAGGACTTAAAATAGCCCGAAGAACTGTAGATTTACAGGCAGTAACCCTAGCCAACTCCTTGATTTTGCTCGTGGAGTGAGCCGAATTCGATGCCATACTTGTTACTTTTATTTTTTCTTGGGGTGTCAAAGCTGTTTTGGTCCTTCCTTTTTGGTTATTTCCATAAAAGGCAGTGTTTTTTAAATAATTTCGAACTGCATGTTCACTTCTTCCTATTTTCCTCACAATATTCCGCATTGAAACGCCTCCCGATTGGTAGGCGTCCATTTATCCTCTTTCTTCCATATCAACTGTTTTTTTTTTTTTCCATTTTTTGCTTAAAATAAAAGACAGACACTTCTCACAGCTTAAGGTTTAAAATTAGTTCAAGTCCGCGCAACAGATAATTACTAACTAACCAAATTCACCTATGCGTCTAATCATGTGAACCAACAAAATTGTGTTGTTTTTACATGACTGAGAAGAAAAAAAGAGTAAAAAACCGTTAACTGTCTCTCACCAAGCATGCATTTGTGATTTTTTCATTGAGAACTAAATAATCTTTCTCATAAATGCAATGGTGTGATGATTAATACATATACGAAAGAAAAAATAAACTTAAAAAAAAAAAATTGGTGCGTCTAAACAAGTGAACCGCACTGTATAATATCGGAGACTAGTTGGTTGCAGGACCCTAAAGGCGCCCTTCAAACATAATAATGCTAGCCAGGGCTGAGCGCAAATATGTATAAAATTTAGTTGATAAACTCACCGTTCACTTTCATAAAAAAGTTAATTACAAAAAATTGGCAACCCGAGTGTTTTTTTCTGATTTTACCATCATAGCAGCGTTACCCAGTCAGTGAGTCAGAAAAGAGCATTAATTTATGCATATTTTGTATGTATAATTTATAATAAAAATATAAAACATAATTGAATAACTTCTCATCACTTTTGTGTAAGCAAGTAACCAAAGATATTTATTTTTACAAGAAATTTAGTTTGAAAAAAGTTATTAAATTTTTTGTAAACAAGTTTTTTTTTTAAAGTAATTTTTTTTGTAAAAAAGTTAATTTTTTTTTGTAAAAAAGTTAATTTGTTTTTGTAAGAAAGTTAATTGTTTTGTTTTGAAGAAAAGTTACTTTATTTTGTAAAAAAAAAATATTTTAAATTTATTATTATATAGGTACTACATATAATAAATAGGTTCAAAACTTTTGTAAATTCTACTGTGGTAAATTTTGCATGTATCCCTTTATCCTCCGTTCCTTTCCTATCCTCCAATCTCTGTAAACACGCACTGCGACTGTACACAACACAACATACCAACCGAAAATTCGATACTCTGCTGTAGTTGTCCTCTGCAGTCTGCACCAGTCAATAAAGGGCCTACAAACATGTAGCTCATTATTTATGTCGTCGTTTATTTTTCATTCTTTCATTCTCTTCTTACTTCTTTGATAGCACATGCAAATTGCACAAGCACGGAACATCACCCAAACCCAAGCCCAACCAACAATTCGATACGCTGCTGGTTCATCGCTTACAAAGATATGTTCATTTTAATTTTGTAGGTAGCTTCTGTTGCAACACCAATCAAATTTTTCGCAAAATGCCCCTACTACGCTTAAGTTCATTTTCATTTGTATTCATTTGTACTTTATTCATTTTGGTAACACCATAATTTGTGCAAAACGAGCCTATAAACATTTTCAATGTTAATACATTATGTAGGCAGGTAGGAAGGTATGCAAATATAAACAAACTCCTTTAATATTATGTACTTATAGCAAACAAAATATTATTTTTTAAAGTTTGCGAAGCAACGCGAGCACGGGTCCGCTAGTTTATTATAAATATTTTTGGATAGGTAACTTGTTTTTGAGGTAATGTTTGGAAAAATATTTTCTATTAAGGAACTAAGTTCTAAAAAATTTGATTTTTCTTATTTTATTCAATAACTCCCGAGAAGATTACTTTTTCACAAAAAAATCTAACAAGACCCTAGACAGTACAATTATCTACAAAATGACATATTTATGTTCTTTGTACGTCAATTCTGTTTTTTTTTTTTTTTTCAAAACAGAATTTTGAAAGAAACAATTTTGACCTTGCAGGAGTTTCAACCCCGACCCGAAAATTTTCACTATTGGTTTTTACTGATCAGTCTTAAGAAAGTAGGAGTCAAAACTAAATTTTGAAAAATTTCGGGGGGGGGAAGTGTTGGGGACTTGGCTAGTCCCCAAGCTGAGTCATGTATAAAAGACCTCAAAATACATACCTTCCGATTATTTTGTGGTGGTTTGGGACAGCCTTTCTAATTTTCTTTAGCTTCGAATCTCATGGGGTTTTCCATTGGTAAATTAAGAATTTGATGCGGAATTTGATTTTTTTTCGTGGCGAATGGACTGATATTTGTTTTTTACAAAAAAAAAATCAGTCAACAGATTTTAAACACTCAAGTTTGTTTTTCATTTGGTGATGGTATTTCATTTAATAAATTTTGAGTAAACAACTTACTATACAAGGCTATAATTTATTATGGGGTACCTATACATACTTTGTAATCTATCAACTCGTTTTAAACTGCATCCACTTAAATTCAATTATAACTTTAGTAGTCTTTATATTTCCACAACAAATTTCTTTCTCTACTGAAATAAATTAATGCAAACAAGAACTTGTCCAAATAACAGCTGGGAATGGTACTGGTGTTAGTAATAGAAGGGGTAAAACCACCGAAAAATGCGGATCTGCAAAATTGATTCAGAATAAAAAAAAATATCAATGGGGCATATTCATAGTCGGCTGATAAGTTCTTATTTTGTCTCTACTAAGCTTAGCTGGAGATTATGTTATTCATAATATATTTAGACCCGAGTCTAAATGATAAACTGGAGCTTAACCCTTAAACACGGTAGAGTCTTTGATTAAGTTGGTATTAATTTTTATCTGTCAAACTAAAAAAAAAAACAAGAAATGTCACCAGCTCCCGAAGTATTTCTTTTTCAGCCTCCGACCAGTTCGGTTCCCCAAGCCTTTTTAAATTTTCTTTTTCAATTATCTGCAATTACATATATATTTTTATATATACCTATATACATTTTTTTTTTGCAGGAATATTTAACATTACTTGTGCCAACACATAAGTAGAAGAAAATTATTATAACTGTTGGACTTCTTAGAGAACAAAATTATTTAACATTGAATTTCAATGCAAAATGTGAAAACAAATAATTTTTGAAAAAGTTAAATCATAGCTGGTATAAAAAAATGCATGAATACCCGAGTAGCCAACTATTTTAAAAATATGCGCGTTAAATGCAGATTTCAAAATGGTATTACTTATGATTATATCTAGAGTCAATAGCAAGTTATTGGTAAAAATCTGCAATACTAGAGTAAATATAGCAAAAACAAAAGTTTTCAAAATTAGCACAGTAAACGTGAAAATAATACCAAGCGTTGAACATAGCAGATTTTTGATTTATTGGCTGTTTCTACGATGTTGTCCTAATGATAAATCCAAGCTTTCAACTTCTAGGGCCGAATGCATTATTGATACAAATGTCAAAAAAGTGCAAAAAACGGTTACATTTTCGAGCTTGTTTTGAATTTTACCTGTTCTATTGGGCTTTTAAAAACCCATCAAATATTTTGTTGGTTGCTATTAGTTTATTTGTTATTTTCTCTAAACAAAAAGTTTTTGAGCCAGCTTTTAGTCACATGATCACTTAGTTAGAAAACAAAAACAAAAATAGATAATTTTTTAATTTTTTATTTATTTAAAGCAAATGCTCAAACTGTTTTCCACCCACTCTTATACAGGTTCTGCGGCTCCGAATAAATGAACGTCTTAGTGAACGTGCAAGGTTTTGCTCAGAAATTTGTAATGCAGCTGCCTCCACACGATATCTTAGCTCCTCTAAAGACCTGATCGGCTTGCTGTATACGATTTCCTTAATGCATCGCCAATAATTTAGGTCTGGTGAACGGGGTGGCCATAAAATTGGTACCAGACGTCCTATCCATCTGCCTGGATATCTGGCATTTAAATATGCCCGCACAGGCACAGCATAGTGTGCTGGACAACCATCATTTTGAAGCTAATGGGATTCCTTTAGTTCTTGAGGCACTTCTTCCAGCAAGGTTGGGAGATCATTTTGGAGGAACTCCAAATAACCTTGGCCAGTTTAAATCCCCGGCAACTCAAAGGGTCCAATTATTTTCCCATTGAGAATCCCAGTCCAATAGTTTATTTTGAATTGGTACTGGGACCTGTCTTCCCTCATGATGTTTGGGTTTTGTAGTGCCCAGAAGTGGAGATTATGGAGATTAGTGTAGCCATCTCTTTTAAATGTCGACTCATCGCTCCAAAGAATTTTGTCAAAAAACTGCGGATCTTCTTCAATTTTCATTATCATTTGTCGACAAAAACTCATTCTCGTTTCAAAATCTTGCGGCTGGAGAGTTTGCACCCGTGTTAGGTGAAAGGGATGCGCAGTCGTCTTTCCGATCCCAGTGCGTCGTGCTATTGCTCGGATTGATACTGTAGGATCTCGGTCAAGTTCCGCAAGCACTAAGTCTTCGGTATCTCGTCGAGGGGCTCGTCCCACGCCAGCACCACCAACACCACTACCAGGCAGCCTTCCTTCCGAGAAACAGCTATGGACTCTAATAAACACTCGATAATCCGGGTGACGTGTGTTAGGGTACCTTTCCCTATACAGAGTCGCAGCTTCGTTTGCGTTGCCTCTGCACTCTCCATAAATGAAATGCATGTTTGCATATTATGTGTTGGCACAAGTTTGTTAAAGCCCAATAGAACAGGTAAAATTCAAAACAAGCTCGAAAATGTAACCGTTTTTTGCACTTCTTTGACATTTTTATCAATAATGCATTCGGCCCTAAAAGTTGAAAGCTTGGATTTATCATTAGGACAACATCGTAGAAACAGCCAATAAATCAAAAATCTGCTATGTTCAACGCTTGGTATTATTTTCACGTTTACTGTGCTAATTTTGAAAACTTTTGTAATTGCTAAATTTACTCTAGTATTGCAGATTTTTACCAATAACTTGGTATTGACTCTAGATAAAATAATAAGTAATACCATTTTGAAATCTGCATTTAACGCGCATATTTTTAAAATAGTTGGCCACTCAGGTATTCATGCATTTTTTTTATACCAGCTACGATTTAACTTTTTCAAAAATTATTTGTTTTCACATTTTGCATTGAAATTCAATGTTAAATAATTTTTTTCTCTAAGAAGTCCAACAGTTATAATAATTTTCTTCTACTTATGTGTTGGCACAAGTAATGTTAAATATTCCTGCAAAAAAAAAAATGATGGAACTCATTCACTTGTAGTCGTGGTATTCAAAAATGTAAAGTAAGAAAAAAAATAATGCACTGAACAAAAAAATGCATATAACTTTTCTTGTGGTTGGGATAGAACTTTTTTTTATCAGTTTTCAGGACGGTCATAAAGTCTACTATGCGGCATTTCAGGGTTATCCATTACTTACGGGACACCCTGTATGTTAATTCTTACCTTGTTTTCGGTTGGCCAATATGAAAAATGCAGCATAACAAAACAACAAACAAAACAGCGAAGTGAAATATCACGCCAAATTTGTTTGTCAATCGATTAACAAGCAATTATACTTAAATTGTAGTAGAATTTACCTTTGACCTTTTTTAAACTAAACAGAACTGCCCAATTCTTTATGAATAACAGCTGATTCTAACCTTGGTGTTAACTTTAGACCCCAGTTTAGTTAGACTCGGGTCTATAGTTTGACTATGAATATGCCCCAATATGTTTTGCCCAATAGAAGGCTTTATTTGTCAAACTCAGTGTTTTAACAAATATGCATCATCAAAATATTGAAATTTTTTACCTATGGAAAACCCCATAAATTTGTATCTTTTGATGTTCTAACTGTCAATTATTGGTTTTATATCAATTTAATTTTGTATTATTATTTTAATTTTAGATAAAGAATAATTAATAATGCAACTTTTAATTATTATAATTAGTAGCTTATTAGCTGCTGCAACTATAGAAGCTCTTGCAATAAGCAATGAAGAAGATTGGAAAGCGTTTAAGGTAAGCATTACAGATTTTATTATTTTCTTAATCATTTTAATCTAGCAAAGTCAAAATCAAACTCGCAAATGGTTACAAAGCAAACAAAATTTACATATGTTATTATACCTAAGTAATTATACGAATAATTAAGAGTCGAATATAGCTTAAAGTCGAATTTATCCCATACAAAAAAATCGAATTTAAGCTAGATTCGACCATTATGTTTATGTTCATTAGATTTTCTAAGACGGTTAACTAGTAAGACACAGTGACTAATTATATTGTATTTAGAACAACATAATTAGTCGCACTGTGTCTTTTTTGTGCCACTTTGTTTGAGGTTTAGGCAACCTAAAGATTTCAGTGATAAGATTAAAATCGCATTAAACTCATCAAATACCTAGGATTAAATCCAGTTTAATTCTAAAACTCGGAAGATATCTCGTTACAAACTGGCCCTAGGTCAAGACACTTTATTCACAGTGCGTTAAATCTGTAATTTGATTTTTTTGCATTTTAACCAAAATCTGCAGATTAGTGATTTTGATGATTAGACTACCAACTTTAATCATGACTTTCTTTGATTAAAATTGGCCAATGACATTCGATGATTAAACAACTACATACAATAATCTTTCATTAAAAATGATAAGCTGTACAGAGGCTGGCCTGAAAAGAGTTTATTATTAAATAATCGACAGATTGACTTTTAATTCATCCAGTTCGCTGATCAGCCGATATTGATTAATAAACGTCATTCAAACAGATTCTGTAAACAAAAGAAATACAGATTTCATCCACTGTAATAGACTGAAATATATTTTACTGAAATATATTTTACTTACCCTTTTTAGAGTTTAGACGACTGCCTAAAGTTAGACAAAGTTTATACATAAATACGACTGATAGTTTTTAATTCTAGCTAACTTATGGAAAGCTTTACAAAAATGAAACCGAAGAAAATTTTCGATTGAAAACATTTTTGGAAAACAAGGATAAAATTGACAAGCACAATCTGAAGCACGCTAAAGGATTGGTCACATTTACACTTGGTCTCAACAAATATGCCGATCTACTGTATGATGAATTCTATACCTTAGTGAATGGTTACAATTTATCACTCGAAATTGACGAGCAGTAAGCCTTGAAGCCCATCCAAAAATGTTTTCTTTTAAAAATATATAAAAACTTATAGATACATGGAGACGGAAGAAGAAGGTGTAAATTACGTCAGCCTCAAAAATATAACTCTTCCAAAATCAGTCAATTGGACGGAACTTGGTGCCGTTACTCCAGTCAAGGAACAGGGTAAGATACTCAATAGAAAATTAAACTGACACACATAATATACGATATACCTTTTTAATTCATAATAACTTCGTTTTGTCTCTTAGGTTATTGTGGATCATGTTGGGCATTTTCAGCTATTGGTGCATTAGAAGGACAAAACTTCATTCATAATGGAGTCTTAACCCCACTGTCTGTTCAAAATGTGTTGGATTGTTCAGCTAGCTACGGAAATACAGGCTGCACTGGAGGTTTCACAAGACAAGCATTTAGATACATAAAGTATAATGGTGGTGTTGATACGGAAGAAGCATATCCATATAAAGCAGCGGACGGAACAAAATGTAACTTCGACAAAACTAAAATTGGAGCCACTGATCGAGGATATGTCGATCTTCCGCAAGGAGACGAAGCAATAATGATGGAAGCTGTTGCTACCGTCGGCCCACTAGCAGTTGTCATAGATGTCAATCGAGAATTATTGCAATTCTACAAAAATGGAGTTTTCATTGATCCGGAGTGCCAGTCTGACGTGCAATATGGAAGACATGCTGTTCTGTGTGTTGGCTATGGAACTGATGAAAATGGCAACGAATATTGGCTAGTGAAAAACTCTTGGGGAAATACATGGGGCGATGGAGGTTTTATTAAGATGTCACGTAACAGAAATAATCAGTGTGGTATTGCAAATGATGTCAGTTATCCATTGGTGTAGGAAGATTTGGACTTGTTTGATGTATTGTATATTTTTTAGTTGCAAAAAATCGAGTTCATATATGTATAATAAAACAGTTTGTAATAATTTATTAAGAACGTTTTTAATAGAATCATATGGGTATGGTGTCTGTTAATGGAGGGGACATACGATTTTTTTGTCGAATCAACAGGAAACACCATAATGTTATTGCATGTTAAGCCAACAGTTTGCAATGCTTACCTACTTTGAATATTATTTCTACCTACCTACGAATTTAGATCAAATTCCTTAGATACGTTTTGGAGGAAATTTAAAAACAAAATTTTAAAAACTTGGGTACAGAAAACAAAATAATTTATTTGTCTATAGTTTTTTGCCAGTTTAGCCATAAGGTATATTATAAGGGAATAACTCATAAATATGGCAATTTTCTCAACAAAATAACTTCAAAACGCAACTACCGTAATTTGAAGTTTCATTGAAAAATCGAACAAGCAATTTCATTACAATGGCTTAAGGCAGTAATCTCTTAAGCCGTCATAATAAAGTTAAAACAATTTCAAGAACATTCGGAATGATAAAGAAAATTTCGGTGACGTGAAAAAATGGGTATGAAAATATCTGGAAATTAAGTCCTTAATGTACAGTACATATATGTCGTTGAGTGCAAAAGTTTCTGAAATGTCTGTTTTGTATGGGAAGCAACGCATGCGTAAAGATAGAGTCAATTTTTCAACTTAAAGTTTTCGCAGGGTATGATACATTTTTGGAAAGGTGGCACCTTCTAGATCACGAAGATGATAGTTTTAACCCTCTACGACGCTTAGTTCTTGAGACAGTCAAGTTTAAAGCTAATGATAGAGCCGATTTTTCAACTTTAAGATACGCATGCGTTACGCAGGCATTATACACGCGTTACGTTTGCGTTACGCATGCGTTACTCACGCGTTACGCATGCGTTTCGCACGCTTTCACACAAGGAAACTGAGTTGCCAGAAACTAGATAGTTTGTTGGCGAGAATGGTGTGAGGGTTTTTTTTTTAATTCCCCTTACGCCCTTCTCGTCGACAAACTCCCATTTGCCGGCAACTCAGTGTACTTTTCTGAAAGCAGTCTTACACCACTTATTATCTTAGGCCTGTTTGCTGATACGAAACATAAGTGTTCAAGTTCAATATGAGCGCTTATGTTCTACTTTTTCATATTTCCTAAGCATAAACTCTCACATAAGTTCTTATATTGAACTTAAATTGCGTATGAGCAAATGAGCCTTGCCCTTGACTAACCAAATTTGATGTACTGCTTGAATTATCAAAGTTTGAATTTCTAAATTAAATTCGAGATTGTGTACACTCTGGCGTATACGTACTTTTTTTTAATTTCTAAATTAAATAAATGACCAACTGTATAGCTTTAAAATAAAAAAAAAATATGAAAATATGTTTACATTAAGTTCAAAAGGGATTGATATAGTTAACCTGATTTGTTGCCTTTTTTAAAGTATACAATATTTATGTCAAGCAAACATTACCCTTACTCTTACAGCCAATTTCTTCACAGAGAACTAACGCTGGGACCGGTACTAGTCCTAAAGTAAGCACTCAAATTAGTATCAAATAATTTCTTCACAAAAGTACTAAGCCTTAGTCCTGTCAATTTGATTTCGAGTATTAGTTAGTACTCGGTACTAGCTAGCTCTTCAAAATCAACTAGTACCTGGTTATTATACCAGTTGTTAGTACTCAAATCGGTATCAAGTGATTTCTTTACATAAGTATTAAGCCCTAGTCCTGTCAAATTGGTACCGAGTACCAGTTAGGACTTGGTATTAGCTAGTACTTCAAAATCGGTAGTCTAGTGGCGTTAGTACCTAAATCAGAGCCATTTATTTGAATCGTTTCAATAAATATTTCACATTTTAAATAGTTTAAGGCTGTTGATTTTCTAAAAATAGCTAAAAAGTGCGTTTGTTTTATTTTATCGTTTTGTATTCTTTGTATAATCAAATAACATATGGGTAATTCTCCACTAAAAGCTCCTTTTCGTGACCCGACCAAAAATCGTTCAACAAATTAAAAAAACTTATTTATTTTGAAGTCAATAACAGCGCAAGCAACGTTTCTAACTGGGCCACTTCTAAATTGTAAATATATGCAGATATGTAATAAAAAAATAATTGCTTTTATGGTCCAAATGTCATTTCCTTCGCGTGTCTCCTCCTTGTTTCAGCGCGGAAAAATGGTTTTTTTGTTTGTTTTTAAATGCATTAATTTTAATTTGACTGAGTTCCAGGATTAAGGATTAAGAATATATATATACAACTTCCCTAAAAATTAAATTTATTTATTTGAAATAACTAACTTAAAATCTTTCAAACATGTTTCTCCATGTATTTGCATCATTTCCGTAAACAAATGTAAAAATGCTTATAAATTCAAATTGACGGCCGTCAGTTTATAGGATTTAGACTAAATGAAGAAACTCATTCATGCTTTCTTTGAAATATATTCAATTAAATGGGTGGGACATGAGTTTCGTGTGTTATTTTAAAGTAAGTGGTAGTATTCGTCATGTGTTTCATCAATTTCGACATTTACGTAGGTGCATATAATTTTAGTAAGTGATAGTAAAAAAAAAATTGTTTGTAACAGTCTTGTGAGGTTATGTTGCAGTTAGTTATACAAAATTTATAAAAAAATATACTTTCTATTTTTCTTGTCTAAAAAGTAAAAAAACATCGATTTTCGTCATTTCCGTCGCCGTTATTGGTTTACGGCGATGAGAAAATGGTTACGGTAATGACATAAGATGTGTTTTTTCTTAAAAAAATCATGAATTTATTGTAAATCATTAAAATTTTTGTGCATGCATTTAAAACCCCTAAAAGGCAATTGCAGACCGTAAATCTGAGATAGGTGGGGAAGCGAAAACGTAACAAATAATTTATCTTTACTAGTTAAATGTCATTTCCGTACCACACAATCATTTCCGTAAATCGATTTAATTTAGATTTTAATAATTTTAAATAAATTCCTGTAATACCGTAAGTCTTTTAAATGCTTCCTGAATCACACGGCTCTTGTTACAAGGAATATTTTAAAGTAAAAAAATTTGTACTGGTACATTATCATTTCCGTATCGAAGGCGTCATTTCCGTATCAAGCCCAAATTCTCAAAAACGCTTAAGATCAAGTGCCCGCACTTTAAATCATTAATTTATTCCATAATTTATAACAACAATTGAATGTACATAATTTTTTTTTCACAGTGTTGAAAATGGTCACCTGGTGTTGAGAATTAAAACATAATCTTGGATCTTGAAATAGATCCAGATAGAAAGCAGGATCCCAAATTGTTTTTGTATAACGCGTAAAAGTTAATCCAGATCCAGATCCTGATAAAAGATAATAAAACACAGCTAATATACTTTATGCCGTTATAAGGTCGCCATCATCCCGGACATGCAGTTTGGTTCTAGGGAAGAGCACTCTACTTTCCATCCGCTCCTGAAGTTTCAGCATGACATCACCATAGCCCTTAACAATCATCGTGTCACCGTTGGATGCTTTCTGGATGCTGAGAAAGCATTCGATAGCGTATGGATTGAAGCCCTTATCCATAAGCTTCACGTATTTCATTTACCTCCCCACTAACAAAAATCCTTTTTTCTTTTCTTTCTTCCAGAAAATTCTACGTTCAACTGGACAAGTGTAAATCACAAGTTAAGAACATCAAAGCCGGAGTTGCCCATGGTTCGAAGCTAGACCCTTTCCAACCAACTGGTTGCCAAAATCTCCTGTATGCTGACGACTCCCTTACATACGCCACATCGATGTCTCCGCTGTCTGCTGTACGCAAAGTTGAATACAACATTAACAGGCTCTACGCCTACTAAATGGGGCATCCGGATAAACACCTCCAAATTGGAGCTTGTGTGCTTCAGGAGACCCAGTAGAGGTAGTCGCAGCGCAGCGATCTGCAGAAGTTTGGTTCTGAATCTTCCGGATGGATCCACGATAGCAGCCAAAAAGAACGTGAAGTACCTCGGCATAGATCTAAAAGTGCATTTTTATGATGCATTTTTTCTAAAACTCCAAAATAATTGGTTAAAAACCGTATAATTTCAAATATCTAATAATTTATGATTATATAAGAACGCCCACAAACCGCATTTTCAGCGGGGTCTGTCTAGGGTTTGGCGACCACTTTCACCTGAACAAGTGCAGGTTGAACAGAACGTGATCAAGGCAAGGAAAGAACGCTACAGTCAAGTATTGTTTGCTAATTTTTACATATGTACATACATACATTTGTAGAAATCCAAAAAGTGCTCTGTAATCAGAGAGTCCTAGTAGCCCGTCGAATTAACCAAAAATAAGTACTGAAATTACAAAAATTAAATAGTGGATTTTTTTTCTTTTAATCGTTAGAGGGGTTCATAAAGAGTGTTCAGTACGGTTTTCGACCGCCTAGCTCTTTTGCGTTAGCCGCCATTTTGAATTTTCGGGAAATCGTTTTTCGTTAAATAACTCGATTATTTTTAACTTTTCACTTAAAGTGCCCTTAACAAAAGTTGTTTAAAATTTAATAAAGGACATTTTTGTATAAAAACGAAAGGATAAAGTATTTTTTTTTGTTCAATAATTAAAGGGGCCGTAAGGAGTCTTAATACAAATTTTTGACCTCCTATCTCTTCAACTTTGCCCGCCTTCATGATACCGGACATACTTGCAGGTACAAATGTGGCTTGGAATCGAGATGAATGCCATGCAGTGGGGGTGGATAAAATCTCCAATAACCACCATCCAAAAGCCACCACTGCAAAGCCTGGCCCGGAGTCGTTGTTCAAAACAATCTCTTGTAAATGTAAGGCAAATTGTGGGAAGGTGTCTGGATGTCAAACATCCGGACTGAAATGTTCCGTTTTATGGCAAAACTGCAGTGGAGAGACTTGTGAAAACATAACCGAAGTTCGAGATCTTCTCGATGATATTTATGATGATGACAGCTCATTTTGAACATTTTAAAGTAAGTGCTGGTCCATCTTCAAAAAAAATAAACTAAAAACAAAAAAAAAAGAAATAAAAAATAATCAAAAAACAAAAAGAAATTGCTATTTATAATCTATGGACAAGGCCTCCTGGGAGCACCACCTTAAAAAAAACGCACCTGAACCTCTACCCAAGCGGTGGTGTTGAAAAGAGTTCTAGTCTTAGTTCGGATTACTTGATTTTCAACTGATGTCGAAAATTAGCAATTTTTATCAAGACTAATTACGCATAATTCACAAAAAGCTAGTTCGTAAATGATTTGTTTAGCAAAAACCAACTTGTTTTAAATTCAAAATGGCGGCCAAAGTTAAAGATATAGGAGGTTATTATCCTTTTGTTTTTATACCAAAATATCCTTTATTGCGGATAACCTATAAATAACCGATCGGAATCACAATTTCCGGATTATATCGAAAACTATCAATCTTATACTATGTTCCCACTGAAAAATTGCGCGATTTTAAATTATTTTGCCGAAATCACCTTCGAAATTGGGCAATTTCCCATACAATGACGCAATTTCCAAAATCATCTCAAATCACTTCAATTTCCATGAAATTGCGTACGAAATTGGGTTTTATAACAGATTATACCATTTTTTCGATAAAGTAAAGAAACAGAACTAACGTGCTGACAGCTTCTTTTTACTGTTCTGTTGATTTATGCTGTCAAAACAAAAGTAATTTTTGGCTTTGTCTGGTTTGGTTCCTTTTAAATTAATCAATAATTTATAAAAAAAATATGTCCAAAAGAAAATATAAACAAAATAAAATCATGGAATTCAGCAGAAGAAGATCTTCTTCTCGAGCTCTGGGAAGAAGAAATAAACCAGGTGCAAGGAGTTCGAAAAAACAGCTTTTATTTGACAAGCCGTCAAATGAAATTGTCGCAATTGCCAGTGTGGGCACTTTGGGAAATTTTGAAATTGAAGTCACAAAATTGCCCAATTTCCGGCCCAGTGGGAACATTAGACAAAAAATTGTTTTTACCAAAGTTGTAGATAATTAAAGTTTAAACAAATTTTGTTAAGGGCACTTTTAGTGAAAAGTTGAAAATAAACGAGTTATTTAACAAAAACCGATTTCCCGAAAATTCAAAATGGCGGCTAACGCAAAAGAGCTAGGCGGTCGAAAACCGTACTGAACACTCTTTATGAACCCCTCTAACGATTAAAAGTAAAAAAATCCACTATTTAATTTTTGTAATTGAAAACTACATTTCGACAGGCCTATAGAGGATAGAGATTTTGTGCACCCATGCTTTGATTTTCTTTTTCTCGGTCCGCTCCCACTACGTGCTGGCAGCTAAACGTATTTTCTAGATTCTTGAAGATCTCTTGCAAGCGGTGCTTTCGAGCATTTTGTTTGTTTAGGTTAACAACCAGCTTATAAACTTGCTTGTTATGCCGCGAAATAAAAGATTGTTTGCGTTCTAGTTTTATATTAAATAAAGAAGGTATCTTTATTGGTTCGAGTTTTACTTAAGACTAACTTACAAAAATTGAATGTGGAAATATCAACCACAGATTTATTCTTATACTTACATACATATATATATAGATAAACAAAATGCATCAAATATGAGATTCATATTGGATGCTCAAGCAAGATAAAAGAATGATGTGCTATGCATAAACATTCTGTCTTTGATTACTGTGAATTTAATGATGAGACGTTTCGGTCCTCACTTGAAATATAAACAAAGTTGAAACAACACTTGAAGAGTATTATGTTACTTTGATTTGAACAGAGAACTCTAGGATGAAGAATAAACATTCAAAACGAAGAATGTGCAGACTAATATAAAATTAAATTTATTATCATGCTTATGCATAACATGCTACCATATGATTTTATGTTCCTTGGCAATAAATGTCCGTCGTGTTTCTCGCAAAGATTCCGTCGTTGATCCGGTCGGAAGGAAATAAAATTAAAAATTGGTGTAAATATTAAATACAAATATAAAAATAATATCTGAAATGCCAAAAAAAATGTCAAAATCACAGTTAGACCACTTTTAGACGTATTATGTCCTAATACTGCCTTATGAACTTAAATCCGGTACTAATGATGTGAAGAAATCCTAAGGTACTAACTTTTTGTTAGGACCGAGTATCAGAGCTAGTACCTGGTCTAGCTAGACTGGGTACTAGACTGGCTTAGTACTTTTGTGAAGAAATTGGCCGTTAGTTAAACCAAATATTGTGCTAAATTTGAATTTTTTGGCGAATACACATACACAAAAAATTCAAACAAGCATTGCTCTTTTTAATGCTTGAATGAGTTGCATGAGCTGGATAGAGGATACAAAAAGGGAGTTAAGATCCTGTCCAAAAAAAAAAAAATTAAAACATTCAACATTTCAAACTTGTACCAATTTTGAATTCTAGAATTTACTTACTTGGAGTCTTAGGAAAAGTAATCATCCTGAATAACTGTCACATTCAATGGCGTACGCAGGGGGGGGGGGTTTAGGGGGCTTCTCTTTTTTATTGCTTTTTAGTGTGGTCAAATGCTTTGTTTATGCTCTAAGCTCTAACCAGTGTCTTCACGCTCAGTGAATGTATCAAATATTAAAAAAATATTTTTAAATATCTGTGCATTGCATACTTTTTTTGCCGAATGTTATTTCTAATGCTACAATGCTACGATATAAGGCATTAAGAATAAGGCATTAAGATGACATTTCGAAAAACTGCCTTTAACTTGTATCAGAGGTAGACAATCTTCTCAAAAAAGTTTTGTCAATGCACTATTTTTGAAGTTCAATAATTTAATAAACTTCTATTTTGAGAAGCTAAACCAATATCAAACGCCCCAATAATAATTTTTATTATGAGAATTCTCTTGAAAAATGTTACCATTATTTTCATTGTATAGCTAAAATAACAGAAATTTTATTTATTAAAATGGGAATACACTTTTCGCCTAACCCTATTACCGTAAACGTTGTTAAAATCGAGTCCATAAAGTGGATTTTTGGCAAAATGGATTTTTACAAAAAATATACAAAATATATACAATCTTCTCAAAAAAGTTTTGTCAATGCACTATTTTTGACGTTCAATAATTTAATAAACTTCTATTTTGAGAAGCTAAACCAATATCAAAACGCCCCAATAATAATTTGTATTATGAGAATTCTCTTGAAAAATGTTACCATTTTTTTTTATTGTATAGCTAAAATAACAGAAATTTTATTTATTAAAATGGGAATACACTTTTCGCCTACTCCTATTAGCGTAAACGTTGTTTAAATCGAGTCCATAAAGTGGATTTTTGTCAAAGTGGATTTTTACAAAAAATATTTGTTTACATAGAAAGGTAAAATCCATTTCATAACTAGGGAGTATTTTGTGTGTTTTTCCTTTTGTTTTTTTCTATTGAAATTAAACTTCTGGTGGTTGATAATACGAAAGGCTTTAATTTTGTTTGCTATTTTGTTTTAAAAAAAAATGTACCAAAATTGAGACTGAGCCCCCCCCCCCCCCCCAAACAAAATCCTGTGTACGCTACTGGTCACATTCAATTCCCATTTGTGCAAGCAAATATGGTCATTTTGGAATCTGTTTTACTATTTGTTTGCTCTCAGCAATAATATCAAATTTTACCAAAAATGTGTTGTAATATTAAAATCAGATCGTAATTATTTTATCACTGATTGATTGTTTACTTTTACGAAGTCGGAAGTACATAATCTTGAAACATAACGTTGAAGGCTCCCCCAAGCAAATGCGCGGCGGAGAAAAATTTGCCTTTGGTGTGGGCACGGGCACTCTCATTTATCACCATGTACATAAATAAATTTTGAAAGACGAATGTTTCTCCATCGAGTTTGTGTGGGCTCTCTCAATTATCACCATGTATGTAAATAAATTTTGACTGGCGAATGTTTCTCGGCCGCACTGAATGTTTCGCGTTGGTTTGAGATATCCTTATACATATATTTGGCGGCCTTGAAAAATAATTAAATAAAAACGATAACAAATAGGTAAACTTCCATTTCACACAAACTGGCCTTTTAATTAATTTTTATTTTATTATTATTTTTTTAATTTTAAAGCTTAGTCTACTTTCAATATTTATGTATTTCTTATTTAATTTTCTGTGCTTAACGGTAAAATATGAATTACAAATTTTCCACCAAAAATCCAAATCGATAATGGTCATCGCCTCTCAGAATTTCAGACTTCTAAACCCAACCCTTAAAATGATAAAAATCATTTATCTGGAAAAATTCCAGTTTCCATTAAATGCTTTAACAGCTACATACAGACATAATTTTTGGTTTCTGCACGTCTGTGGGGCAAAACCTTCTCAACATTATATAATTTATGTAGTTCCGTTGAGTATTTACAAAGAAAAGTGTACCATTAGGTTTTGCTAAGGTGTTGCTAAGCGTATTAATTTATAAATAGATACAAAATGTTGATTTGTTTTTTTTTTACCAGTGGCCAAGTATAATTAAAAATTTGCTGAATTTGCCAAAACATTTGATTGTTCTGTTAAAGCCCAATTGAATAGGTATAATTCAAAACAAGCTCGAAAATGTTGCCGATTTTTGCACTTTGTTGACATTTTTGGTAATGTTGGCGGCCCTAGAAGTTAAAAGATTGGATTTATCATAACGACAACAGCATAAAAAAGCTTATAAATCAAAAATCTACCATGTGTCAAGCATGGTATTATTTTCACGTTATTTTCATCCACAAAAAAAAAACCCTTCCCTATAAAATATATCTTTTGATTCTCGTGACACTCTTAAAATTTATGCCAAGTTTCATTAGGGTAGCTTTTTTTCATATGTGTTATAGTATAGTCCCACACTTTTCAATTTCCCTCAAAAAAGCACCCTCTTAACATAAATACTTTTATGGACTTTTCTTATTTTTGGTTTCCATGAGAAAAATGTATACCAAGTTTCATTAATGGAACATTATTTTAAAAGGTTTTCGCCATTCCTGCCGACACGCGCACACAGGAATGGTTGCAAGTTCTTAGTCCCTAGGCCCTGGTTCTTCCCAAGCCATTGCGCCACCCAATTTGTTTATTTTTTTTCGCTAATATTTACCTATCGTATAGGAAATATAGTCATACTTACATAAAAAGGACTATATCATTGTTCCGTTTTACGTTTTGTCTTATTTTAAATGTTATTAGATCAGGGGCGTATACAGCTTTTCTTCTTGGGGGGGGGGGCACGCCCAAACAAAATAACGCAAACTAATATTTATAAAAAGTCAAGTGCCTATATATATATTTTTTTTTTCATATTTTACTGTGGGTCTATAAAAGAAAAGGGAAAAGGTCTTAATTAACTATACTATAATACATTACTTATGTTAAAAATAAGTTTAAACTAATTGAAATCGTTCATATTGTAATATTTTACTAAGGGTTCGCAAATAAAACTTATTTCCTTTATTCAAACTGAAACTGCAATTAATTCACAAAATAAAACGCTTTTAATTTAAAACACTTTTTCTTCTGTTACTTTTTTTATAACCAAGCACAAGTATGCAACACACTGACATTTATTCATTCACTTTCAAAATCAACCTGCCGCTTTCGGACTGGTGCCCCTGTATTTATACCCGAAAATAAAGGGTTCTGGAATTTTCTAGGGTCTGCTAGAAGGTGCTTTCCAAAAAGGTTTCGTCAATATTCCAGTACGATAGAGGCTGGACACCGACCGTGATGGATTTAATTATTTATTTCACTCAAAGATGGCGCGGAAAGTTGTACTAATGTGTGGTTGTTTACATAACTGGGCATATTCACCACAATATCCTGGAAAAAGATATTTTACTTTAACTCATTTAATTTCAAAAACAGTCAAGAATTAAAAGTCGGCGTGGAATAGCAGACTACGAATTTAATACTACATTTTCAGTACGCCAAGTTAGGAAATTTCGTTGAAAATATATATTTCGAAAATAAGATAATTTCAAACAAATTTGCACGAAACTAGATGAAGATTTTACAAACACACTCGATTGGAATCCACTTTAAAAATTTTTGAAAATCTTTAGTATGAATAAACAAGAACAAGTATTTAACGAGTCTGTAACACAAAGGGTAAAAATTTGTGTTTGAAAGCACCGTGTACGAAAGCATCGTGCATGAAAAAAAGTTGTACTCAGAGCCACATGCTCGAAATGCAAATGTATTATACAACCAATGTAGGAAACTACATCGGTTTTCGTGCACGAAAACCATGCGAACGAAAATGCTGACACTACTATTATTGCTTGAACTTTAAGGCTGATACTACTATTTTTGCATGACTTCGGAGCTGGCAACAATAAAGGAGAGTATCTAATATCAACAGCAAATATAAGAGTGAGGGGTAATGAATACTAATTGGTCAGAGAGAAATATAAATAATATACATTGCACCCATGGTATAAAAAATACAAGGTATGCTGGATATGATATGATAGTTCGCCATCTTGTATTCGCGTGACGTCATTGTGAGTGACAGTGAGTTTTGTGCGGTTTTGTTTTCTTTCATGTTTTGGTAGATTTCGTTTGCGACAATAAATATCTAGTGTGCTGTTCAAAAATATTAATTATTTCAACTTTTTTTCAAATAAACAAACTTTTATGTAAACATGCCAAATTACTGTTCTGTGAACAATTACGCAAGTTATTCAAATAACAAAAACTGATCAAATAACATAATCTGAGATTTCTTTGCTTCCCAAAATACTTAAATCTGAGTTTTATTTGGGTTAAAGCATGTAAAAAATATGTGAATACCAAATATGCAGGAATATGCTTGTTGTATTTTAGTGAAGACGATTATTGTCTTAAACATAAATTAACGAATGCGCCGTTGCTAAAATCAAAACTCGATCCGAAAGCCATACCTTTAAATAATAGTTATGAGCAAAATAAGAAACAAACGTATAAAAAAAATAATAACTTATTACTTTAAACAGAAATACCTAGCAGTGTTTTAACAGTTATACGTGAAAATAGTGAATTTGGTGTACCTATGGGTATTCTTACTGTTAGTGTTCTTAAGAAACGTTCAAAATTGTGCTTCGATTAAATTAATTTTTTTTGTTTCGAATTTAAAGAGAAAAATATGTCGATTGATTGAAATATGTACATTGATTGAAAAGATTACTAATATGCAATTTTAAGTCGCTATGACGGCTGTTTAAGCCGCAAATCAAGTTTGAAGGTGCCAGCTTTGGGGGGTCTATGACGTTTAGTTTGCTCGCAAATTGATTTTAAAGATAAAAGTCAGCCGTTAATCAAGTTTAAAGGTGTCAACTTTGCTGCCTCCAGCACGCTTAGGTTGGGTAAAAATCATGTTTAAAGATAAAAGTCAGTTTTTAATATCTTGCGATAGATCGATTGAAAGGTGGCACTTCCTTGATTACGAATATGTATTTTTTTAAGGTCGCGAAAAGCCTTTCTGATACAAACATTAGACAAACTTGTTAAATTCTGTGAACCTATACGCCTTTTCGTCAAGGATTTCATCCGACTTGTCAAACGGTTCATCACAAGTAGTTCCAAAAAATCGTCTTTACCATAGCTATTGGCTATTGCATTATGTGATTCATAGGTTACTTTATAAAAGTAATCCACATCAATCAACAACATTATTGTTCGGTTAAAAAATATTGAACAAGTGCAAACAAAATCCTTTCATAAAAGGTTTTTATCATAGTTTTATACGTCTTATTTTCGTTAACATTAACATTTTTTGGTTAGAATAACTATAAATCGAAAGTTATCACTTATGTAGGTAGATGTTTGTTTTCTCTCTCTGTCATACAGACAAAACAAACAAAACAATTTCTGTATGTGTTCTATAATGTGTATAAAATATTTTGTCTATGAGGTTACTAAATAAATATTTCAGATTAACTAAATTATCTTGAGTTCTCGGGGGGGGGGCATGACCCCGTGACCCCCTCCCCCCTGTATACGCCGTTGCATTATATTCACCATTAAAAGGTAGGTACCTTGAAATCATGTGCCATATGCATAGATTGTACCAAAGTCATTTTTTCCCTTCAAAAAAACACCCCCTACACAAGATATCTTTATAGACTCTTTTGATTTTTCATTCTTATGGTAAATGTAACGGTTTTACCAAATTTCCTCAGTGTAGAAATTTTTCATATTTTGCCTGATATAGTAACATGAAACTTGGTGGACATTATCTTAAAAGAGTCACGAGAATTAAGAACTAAAAGTCTATAAAAATATTTATGTGGCAAGGTTTTTTTTAGGGTGTAAGAAAGGGGCTAGTATTTTACCTATTATACGGAAAATAAAGTCATCTTCATATAAATAGGAAAGTAACTTACTTTTAAACTTCCCATTGGAAGTGATTGTAATTGGATTCCTTGAATTGAAAATTTTGACATATCTTAACGTTTTTAACTCCAGAATTAGAATCTGTCGTTTTAAGCAAGATGTCTATATGTATGTGTTTATTTTCGTACGTTCGGGGTACTTTTTTCGTCCATTTATATCTCTAGAATGAATATACATAGATATCGACCCCGGTCATATTGTGCTGAAAAGGTTTTCTAACGAATTCAATTAACCGTTTTTATTCAGCAATAAAAAAAGAGCTGTAAAATGTCATTCGTCTCGAATATCGTGACTTGAGAACAGAAAAAGATATCGATTTCGGATTAATTTTATTCTACAAATAATTGCGTAATAAAGAGTTGGTAAAAATAAAACTAAAATTCAACAAACGCTTTTTTTAAACTAAGAAAAACAGTGGAAAAATAATTTTTGTTTCAAATATTTCCAGAACAAATAATGATACCGAACACAATTTTTTTTTCTACACATAATGACGTAGTTAACACCAGGTATTTTTTCAAAAAAATTCAATAGACAGTTTTTTTTTAGAGCAAAAAAAAATACAAAACAAACTACTAAAAACTCTTAAAAATGCGTGTTTCAACTCGAATATCTTGAGAAAAACCAACGATATCGACTTCAAATATTTACCAAAATTATATTATCAATATCATCTCTATGCTGTGTAATTTTAAGATTTCTAAAACCACCCTATGAAGTTATTAAAATCAAAATGTTGCCAAAAACGACTGGCATTTTTTTTTTGCCACTCTGGCAATTTTTCGCCAGCCGGAAATTTTGTTGCTTTTTTTTGGCAATTTTGTTGGTACCCTGGCAATTTTTTACCGCCCGGCAATTGTAATGCCAGTCTGGCAATTTTTTTGCAAGCCTGCCAATATTTTGGCCGCCCGGCAATTTTTTTGCCACACTGGCAATTTTTTTGCAGCTCGGAAATTTTTTTGTCACCCTGGCAATTTTTTTTTGCGGCCGTCAAGTTTTTTGCCACCCTGGCAATTTTTTGTCCGCCTGGTAATTTTGTGACCACCCGGCAATTTGTTTGCAACACTGGCAATTTTTTTGCCGCCCTGCAATTATTTGCCACACTGGCAATTTTTTGCCACCCTGGCAATTTTTTTTGCAACCCTGGCAATTTTTTTGGCGCCCCATCTACAATCCAATCCACAACCTAATTTGTATGACATTGTATACATATCACTGCATGGACATTAGAGTGTCCGTAATTACCAAACTCATTTTTTTGGATAGCAAACCCCGTCAATCGAAAGTTTATGCCGAAAGAAAAAAATATTGACCAAAAAATTTTTTTCCGAGGTTATTATAACCCGTGCCTCTAAGGTCATACTTTTCCCATACAAATTTGTATGGGAATTTTACGCTCTTCACATCTATTTTTTTTTTCTCTGGAACTATAAGAGTTATTCTAAATTTTAAGTATTTAATTTTTAAGTATTTAATTTTTTTTTTCCTTATCAAACATTTTTTTTTAATTAATTTTTGAATTTGGTTATTAAACAGGATATTGGTCAAAACAAATCCATTTAAAAAAAACTTTATTTGATAAGAAAAAAAAATAAATACATAAAAAAATAAAAATATTTAGGGTTTGTTTCACTATGTCTGAGTAAAGTTATAATTAGTAACTCGACAATTAAATTATCCGTAAAGTAAATCCTCCCAGTAATAAACTTTGCGTTTCACAATTATCAGAATTATAAATTTATGTGTCAATTAGCTACTCGTAAGTTATTCCAGTTTTCCAGACAATATTATTGTTTTGACAGATTGAAAATGAAATTATTCAAAAATAATCTACATATAATAGTTGTCGGAGTGTTGATATTTAACTGTTTTTGTCCTTTGTTAAAGTGTTTTGTATATGGTATCTTTTCTAATAAATACATACATACGTGGGTTCAAAAAAAAATGTCTGTAATAAGCGTTTCGGCGCGAAAGTATAGTATTTCAACCGTTTATCGAAGGTTTGGTGTATGTGTAAATTTTGTTTTGTCAACTCGTTGACCATCCGCGTTGAGTACAAATTAATATTTGATTGTACCAAAAGTGTAATAGATAGTAAACCATACCACCTATGCATGTATATGTGCATGTTTAATCTGGGTACCTCCCTACTTTATTGGTTTAGTAAAATGCAGCAAATTTTATTTTGGATTGTGATATGTAATATGTTATGGATTGAGATAATGTCAATGTCAAGAGCTCAAAATGGTAAGCGGCACTATTGAGATACGTTTATTTAAAAAAAAAATAAAAACATAGGTATACACAACACAACTTCATTCAAAAATTGCATAACAACTTTTAAAAAAATTATAAAATCTGCCCTCAACACAACTTTCAAGCCCAGAACATTATATTTATTTGTTTTATTGGTCGCAATAACAGCTGAAAATATTTTAATGGCCAGTTTAGATTTTTAATCAGTACTTCATCTGTTCAGTAAAATACTCAGAACTTATTAATTAAGACTAGTCGGATATTGTGAAACGTAAATAAGGATATTACTTGACGAGTAAGTTCAAAGTAGCTTAATTGAAACTTTACTCAGATATTGTGAAACAAGCTATTAATATTTTGAAAAGTCGAAATAAACTATTTCTAATTTGTTTTCATTATTTTTTTTTAATGCAGTTTTTTAAAAAAAAATGGTAATTAAATGATAATCAGTAAAAAAAAACAACAAAAACTGCTGAAGATCGAGAGAAAAATAAGAGAAAAATTTATAATATAAAAGTATTTATTAACATACAAAATCGAAATAAATTAAAATTTAAATTTTGTTAATACATTTTTAAATGCAGTTTCTTAAAGGACCGATGAATCAATCAGAATTCCCAAACAAAATAGAATAACTGTTATAGTTCCAGAGAAAAAAATAAAAAAAAGTAAAATACCCATACAAATTTGTATGGGAAAAGTATGACCTTAGAGGCACGGGTTAATGACCTCGGAAAAAATTTTGTTTGGTTAATATTTTTTTCTTTCTGCATAAACTTTCGATTGACGAGGTGTGCTATCCAAAAAAATGAGTTTGGGAAATAACGGACACTCTAATGGACATGGATTTTTGCGACTCCATTGGATTTTTGTTAGACATGTTTATAGTCCTGCGATCGTTCAGAGCCAGTGGAGGCGCCATGTTAAAGAAACAAAATCCTTTCAGACACTCCGTTTAACAGACACGTATAAATTTAAATTGTTACAGTATTAGGCCAAATACCTACAATTTTTAAACTGATTAAGCAATTTTCTTTTAATTGAAGCTAATCCCTATAGATATTCAAGGCGTACATATAATGAGCTACGGCTTAGTTTACTACTTATGCTAGGTTTCCACTTGTCATTCACCAACTGACGAAAGACCTATTTTTGCGCCTTTTAACAAAATGACAAGTGGAAATACCGTAAAATTTCTTGTCTTTGAACTGACAAATTCTGTTTGTCAATAAAGACAACGAATTTCAGACAAGTGGAAATAACTGAATTGAGCAACGAAATGTCACTTTGTCTTTGAAAGACAAAGAAAATGTTTGTCCAACTTGTTTTATCCTTTGTCAATTAAAGACACTGATTTGACAGCTATAAAGTTTAAATAGAAGTGGATATTTTTTTTTATTTTGGAGTTATTTTTTATAATTCGGTGGGTAAAAGAAAATTAATTCCGTAAAATGAGTGACCAGAATTAAGTTATTCCAATTCAGAGGATGATAAAATTTTGTAGATGCTAAACAAAAGAATTAGGGAGTCTACTCCTGGAGTGGACAACGAAGATGACCGATCTTTAATTTAAAAATCAGTGCGCTAGAAATCTTAATTAAAAATGGTTGGAAAACAGACGAATATAAATTTCAGGTGTCATATACCTACTAATTTTTGAAAAAAGAAGAAAATTATGTAGCCGAAATTTGTTGTACTTACTTTTTTTTATGAAAGCGGTCAGCGGAAATAAATGAAAATTCGAAGAGAAATTTGGATTCCCATTTCTGATTTTTAATAACAAAATATTGTTTTTGGTATACATAGGTGTAGTAGGCACTGATGAGACAGTAAGCGTTTGCAAAACTGCAAATAACTTTTTTCTTTATGAAACTTTACATATCCGTTTTATAAAAAAAACTCCTTCTAAACACATCCACACTAATTTTATCGAAGATCTCATTGACCATGAGTGTCAGTTCGGAAAAGACCAATCCAAGTGGAAATACTTGTCAATGAACTGACAAAGGCATCTGTCAAAAATTATTTGTCTTTGAAAAGACAAACTAATTTGTGTCAGGGAGTTTGATTAGGGAAAGCAACCAAGAAGGTTGTGCTCTGGGAGCGCAACCTTTTACAGTTTTATTAAATTAAAACAGAAAAAATAAATTATTTTTTAATAATAAATTTTCCAAATCCTAGGATGAAGCCCTATAAAGGTCTACGGGATTCCACCTGGATATTTCGGAGACGCAACCGCTCTCCAGCAACCGATCATCTAGCTTTCTAGCGTAATTGCTGGAACTAGATTTGAACAAAAAAAAAAAATCCCGTTATAGCGAACGTTCAGGCTATACCTAATTACTGACCAACCATTGTTTTATGGTTGAAACCACGTGAGACGCAACGGATAGGACCTCGTTAATCAACACGCAACAGTAGTGACAATACCACCATCCCAGATGAAGAAATAGTCCCAATCCTTGCTTGGAAATAATACTAACCAGCAACCGACATCCGTACCTATATGGATTATGGAGATTCCTGTAAGTTAGGACACACACAAAAGAGACAGGTGATTTCTTAAATCATAGCCGACAACTTCAAGCTGAAAATGCAACTTTCTATCATAGTGACAAAAATAATAAAAAAAGAAACATTTCAGAAAAATTGTTATTTTCATGTAAATTACTATTGTTAAATCAGTGTAAATTTTATTTGTATGAACAAATTATCTGCCTACAATCAAAGTTAAATTACTGTTCATTTTTCTATTTTTGCCTACAACAACTATAAATTAATTAATTTGCCAAAGTAACAAAAGAAAAATGTTTGTTTGTATGTATGTAAAAACTCGAATGTGTATTTCACAAAATGAATCCGTGTACAACTAAATAGAGTGTTCTCGCTCTAAGAAGATATTCTTTTCATTCTGTTTTGTCTAAACATCAACATGATTTTTTTATGTTCAAAGTAACGAGCGTACTCCCTCCTAAAACACAATATTAAAAATGTAATTATGTATTATGTATGTATATAATTTTATTACCAAGAGGCGTTAAGTAAAGTATTTTAGTTTTCAAGTTTTTGTATATATGTAAATTCTTCCGTTGCATCCATAAGCCAACACCGATACCGATATAAAGCTCCGAGAGCAAGAGCAAGCATCATCTTAAAACCACAACACAAGCTATGTTGTCATTTAACTTGAAAGCAAAAGAACAGGATGGCCATACATTACAGCCTCCGATATGTAAAACATTAAGTAAAATAAGTTATATAAGTACTCCATGTATTATTCAATAGGAAAGACTCAATAAAAATACATACTTGCATACATACTAATTTGTGTCAATTAAAGCCACAAGTGGAAATGAACTGACATTCGTGTCGTTCAAAGACCAAGTTAACAGCTGTCAAACTGTGTCAATTCAACGACAAGAGGAAACCTAGCATTATTCTTTTTTAAAAAGGGGGATGCAATTAATTTGTATTTTTGTTTACTTAAAATTGATTTTAAAATTTAAATTTAATTTATAAATCTACTCGCAAATTTTTGTTTTGCTACATCTGTTCGGAAATTTTAATCATGTGATTCAAACCCACTTGAACAATAATACGGACAACATGTACTTTTACCCAAATAAACGCAAATTTATTTCCATTATACAGTTAACAGTTATTTTCCCCATCAAGCCATGGTGTTAAACATGATGGATTAATGGTTTTCATGTATCGTGAAGAAACACGAAGAAAAGAAAGAAACGGAAAAGATAAATGACAATACACAAAGCCATACCAAAAAGGCAAAAACACTCATTATATGTATACCTACATACATCAATAATTTATATGCTAGAAACTACACAAGTAGAGGTTTCATTTGGTTTGTAACTCGAAAACAAAATTATTTACAAACGAAATATCATATTAGTCGGTAGTGTCTGCAGTGATTTTATTAAGTCAAACGCTTATAGTTAATAACTAATTTTTAGATTTCATTAAGTTATTTAATTCATTTGTTTCATTGTGACATATAATTTTAATTGATTGGTAAGTTCATATCATTTCGCTTATATTATAGATATCTATCCGCTCTACTGACCAAAAAACGTAATTGGAAGAAAAATAACATTTTTCTTTGTTTATAAACATTTGATATTGCGTCATTAAATATTTACTTCGTCGTATCTTACCTACATAACATTACTTATGTATTTAGAAAGTCTGAAAGTTATTTTATAGCAAAATAGATTAAGATGTTTTTAAATATTTAGAAAATAGTGGTTTTTTGTTTAATAAAAGAAAACTGTATGTTTGTACTGTACATATTCATGTACATAAGGATTTTATTGCAAAAATATAAGTAAAATATCAAAACTAGGCTCAGAATAATTTCATAAAAATTTCATTGTAAATTCGACATTTTGTAAATATTTAACGGTTGATGTTCATTGTCTTGCTTTTGACCTTCATAATGTTAACTGAAATGGTTAAGGAGCCAGTTATGTAGGTAGCTTTCTACATAATACCTATATATCGAGAAAGATCATTGAATATTTTATTATTGTTGATTATGTACAGTAGGTACTTACCTACCTAAGCTTGGAATCAAAATGTTGGTTTATTGTTTCAATAATTTACTTTTTATACCTATAATTTTTTTGTAACTCGTTCAATGATAATTTTTGCAAATAAAAAGTATTTTATTTGGAGGGTTGTGCATGTGCATTGTTCTAGAATGAAAATTTATTTCTCTAACTTAACCACATATTGAAATCATTATATGTACGAGTATCAAAACCTCAATACCTACTGAATTTTCTTATTTAAAAGTAAATATTTTTAATTTTAGCTAGTTAGGCATATTCATTAGGTGTTTTTTGTTGTGCACTTTATGTTTTGAAAACAATGGCACACAAAAACGACATCTGCTTACCCTATGTATAACAGTTATTTATAGTTATAATCCGTTCTTAAATTTGCTTAGACACATTTCAAACAAGGAAACTGAATTTCCGGCAACTTTTAGTTTGTTTAGCGAGAAGGGCGTAAAAGGAAGACAAAAAATCTCCCATCACACCCTTCTCGCTTATAAACAAGCTAGGAGATGTTTATCTCAGTTAACTAAGCTTGTTGTTGTATTTTACGGGGATATTATTTTAAAGCTAAAATAAAGTGCAAATCAAATATTTTAACCTAAAATTAATTTATGTTTACAAAAGTAGCGTCATAATTCATTTATGCGTTGAAATGCAAAGTCAAACAATTAGAAACAAAAATCAGCTCACGTCTCACATTCACTAGTTTGGCTTTTGTTTTTTGTTCCGCATTTTAAAATGACTACAATAATAATGTACAAAAAAATGTATGTTAGTGCCCTTTCACACAAGGAAACTGAATTGCCAGCAACTGGGAGTTTGTCGAGGAGAAGGGCGTATGGGGAAAACACAAATCGCTCCTTACGCCCGTCTCGCCAACAAACTCCCAGTTTCTGCCAACTCAGTTTCCTTGTGTGAAAGGGGACTTATTGTTATGAAAAGTTGATAACACAATAGTACAGCATCATATCAAATCGAAATAGCTAGAGCGTGTAGGTTGTATTTCCCCGCTACCTCGATTAATTCTTTTTTGTTTTAAATTGACTTGGAATAGAAAAAATATTAAATACAAACAATTTCATGCAATGCCATTTTTACAAAACCAGGTGGTATTCCATTTTTTAATTTCCTTTTTAAATCAATTTGTTTTTTAGCATTTAATTTTCAAACTCACAATTTTGAAAAAAAAAAAAAAATTCGAGGAATATAAAAAATAGGTTAAGTTTTTAAACAAAAATGTCATATATTAACTAAAACTATTTTAATAATTATTATCAAATGATCCACCTATCTTCAATATATTGGCGATTATAGCTATTTTAAAATAACTTCCATTATTTTTGTTTGTGTAATTAAATAACTTGATTACTCATAATAATCTCAATTATTAACAAGACTAAAAATTACTGTGAGCGTAGGTGTTCAATTTGTGGGGTGTATACTGTTTCAATTGATAAAACAGAAATATTATTTGCTTTTTTATTTAAAACACAATCCTTTGTTGCAAATATATCATGTGATTCATTTAATTTAAGTACCTGCGTACATGTAGGTAAACCTTAAAGTAACAAAGTAATAGGAATATGTTTGACTATTTAAATCTGATACAATGAAGTTATTTAGCATTGAAAATATTGGAGCGGAAAGTAAGTACAATTTGAAATTAAATCTGGGGCCGAATTACCGCATAAGTGAGTGAGGAAACGTTACTGAATTATCTGCATTTGGGATTCCTTCCTAAGTAAAGTATCGAATTCGATTTTTGTCATTTCCTCGTCAGTGAACGAGTGTTTTTTTCATACGATAGATGCTAGGTAGACGAGTAAGCAGTGAAATGGAAGAAAAATAAAATTATTCTCTTTTCTGCAAATATTCCTACACAATATCAATTAATGGTGTTTCAGGGTGAATTAAAATAAATTAAACATCACCCAGAAAATTATTCTTGCTTGATTTTAAGACACAATAATTCGATTTAGCCGAAAAATATTTTTGGCCAAATTAAATTGCAAAGGCAAATGTAAGCAAAACATGAGCCCAACACAAGCAGCTGCGGCAACCGACCAATGAAAAAATAGGAATATTGACGTTTGGGAAAATGTACTAGAATTATCCTAGTACAATACGAACTCAATTCGATACGTGATACTTCGTATAACATCATACCAATGTGATTACTCGGTAGTTCGGTAACGTGTAAAAGTTCCTCACTCGTTCACTGAAGACGTAATGTTGGCGAGAAGGGCGTACGGGGAAGGAACACAAATCTTCCCTTACACCCTTCTCGCCAACAAAATGGCTAGTTTCTCAGTTTCCTTGTTTGAAAACGGTCATAGCAAGAAAATAATCTTAATCTTAGGTCAAAAAATTACACTGAGAAATGTATCATGAAGATAACACTTCTTGACATAGGCAATGGAAATAATTTTGGCGGACACATTTTTCTTCCAATTTGTACCAATTCAGGTATTAATCGTATATTGCAATTAGTAATGAATTCCATGTGTTGTATGGACGACAATCTATGTTGTGGGCACCTGGAAAGCTTTTCTCTTGTTGCTAAACCTGACGGAAAAGTCTACAAAAATAAATAAAACTGTTTTAATTTTGTAGTAGTAGCCCGTAGCGTAATGGTTAGTGCGTTTGACTGTCACGCTGGAGGTCTGGGATCGCTTCCCAGCCTCGTCCACCTAAAAACTAAAAAAGTTTGTTTTTCAGGGCTACTGCCTATTGCGAGGAATTGACAAATCCTCCAAGAGTATCACTTTTCACGAATAAGTGCTTCTCGTCTAGCCGTTCGGATTCGGCATAAAATTGTGGGTCCCTTCCATTCCTGTCGAAAGGCGCACACAGGAATGGTTGCGAGTTGTTAGTCACTAGGCCCTGGTTCTTCATGAGCCGTTGTGCCACCCGATTTATTTATTTGTTTTAATTTTGTCATTCTCGAAAATGGTTCAACTGAAAACGATTCAATGAAAATGTATGCGGGAGAAATGGAAAAAGTATTGTATCTGTATGTACATAATTATGTACATAGTTTGAGGTTGGTAGTTCAAGTGCAATGGTCTACTTTTTGGGTGGAAACATTTTTGTTTCGAAAACGGTTTTGTTTATTTTTTAGTAGTTATGTATGTATAGTTTTTATAAATGCTAATACATTTTTTATGTTTAAAAACCGTTCCAAAACTTTGCAAAACTTTTTCGTATATAATCAAATTTATTGCAGTAGTTATAGTTGTTAAATTTATTCAATACTTCAATAATCAAATTCAATTTTATACATGAAATTAAAAATACAAAATGCAGGAAGTCGATAACATTCGACCCAGTCGTGTATTTTATTTTTAACCCCGCTCATTAAAAGAAATCTAATATTCCAAGTAACTTCAAACAATAAAATAAATAATCTATTGTTTGTTGATGAAAACAAGTTTCAATATCAAATAAAATGTAATCAAAACCAAACAATATTATAATATGTATGCTATGCACATAAGAGGTTAGTTAAGTTGGTGCTGTTTATATTGTATGAATTTGTTTTTGTATTATTTATTTTACTATCGATCATTTTTGTTTACCAAACTATTTTTCTCTAATCAAATTACAGATCTCAAACAGTAGCCATGCGTGTTTTAATCGTTTTAATTGGCTTTATTGCCGTTGCTAGTGCGGTTTCTTTCGTTGACATTGTGAAAGAAGAATGGCAAACATTTAAGGTAAGCTATTATATAATGTGGACCTACATAACATCTACATACATATGTATAAGATTTAAGTTTTGATCGCTTTTTATTTGGAAAAGGTAGATCATATTTAATTCAATTTATAGTATTTTCTATACTGGCATTTTGACTTTGCAACATATTGAAAATCGTCATTTGTAGTAACGAGAATCGTTTTTTTTTTATATTATATTCGTAATTAATAAACATTCATGCATTTAAATTAATTTGTCACAAATAACTTCGACTTGATCTCATGTCACTCCGCTTTCTTGTTGCAGTGTGCATCATCAAGTACAATTTTGTATAAATTTGGCATTCAATTTGATATCTGAGAATTTGATGTGATAAGCATTAGTTCAATGCGCAGTAGATCGATCATTTGTTTTTTTTTTTTTTTAACTGCTAGATTCCACACAAGACAATTCTATATGTTCAACTCACAATCATAATAAATAAACTGAATTTTTTCTATAGTGAGTAATAACTTTTTCTTGAAAATCATCGACCCTATTTAATATAATAACATTAAAAGAACAATAGCAAACATATCAACATTTATATAACACTTATTAGCAGAACATTTTTTAAATAAAAACAGTGGACAAAGATAAGAACGTGTCTGATGCGCATTGTTTTGATAAAGAACGACCTAAATTTGATGTGAATAATTTGTTTTTATTTTTTTTCAAATCAAATAAATATACATAGGAACAAACCTTTGGTAAGAATTAAGATAACCCAATAAATAACGGCACCTGTCACACAAAATTTTAAAGCTGTTTTGGAAAATCCAAAATGAATTTATGTTTTCCAAAAAAAATTACTGATGATACCTCTTGTAAGAACTATCCTAGTTTTATTTTCATAATCAATTTGAAAATATAATAGTCCGAGAGCTAGTGAACATTTACTCAAAGTATTTTATACCGCTCCAAATGTTGTGGCCATGTCATTTGTATCAGTGCAAACTCCATGCCATCGGTCTGGCAGCGATATCGCGGCCCCAACAACACTAAAATGCAACAACAGTAATAATCCCTCCAAAACAGATTTATAACGCTCCAAATTTACATGACTAAAGCCTTGTGACTATACTGACTAAAATCCATCGGTCTGGCAGCGAATCCGCGGACCTAGCACCACAAAAATGCATTTTGAAATCGCATTTTAAAATGATATTTTACTGGTGTTAGGTCCGCGGTATCGCTGCCCGACTGATGGATTATAGTTAGTATAGGTACAAGGCTTTAGTGATGTAAATTTGGAGCGTTATAAAGCTGTTTTGGAAGGATTGTTTTTGTTGTTGCATTTTGAAAGTGCATTGTAGTGGTATTCGGGCAATATATCTGCCAGACCGATGCCATGTAGTTTTCACTGAAACAAATGGCATGGACAGAAAATTTGGAGCGGTATAAAACACTCTCGGGCTATAAATATTATAGCTTGTATACCAAAAACAAACTTGTAAACTTGTTTTTAAACTTGGGACAAACCAAAAATAACGGTACCTGCCATATACAAATGTCAACCGTTAAGGAAAATAATATTTTTCTCGAAAACGGTTCCAAAAATGTCGATAAAAACATTTGTGTCAGTGCTATTTAGATTTACAATTTATAAGGTTTAGATTTTGCACAAAGCCTTTATTACCATTACCTCGCTTATAACAGCTAAACCTACCTACTAAAATTAATTTAATTTCTGTACAGAAGGTTTTAGAAAGTTTAAATAAAATTGCATTTCATAATTATCTTAAAATATGTTTTTAGATTTTAAAATTATTTTGTAAAATAATTAAGGTTCTGCATACATACAATATGTATCCATTGTTTAAAGATGATAAGTTGTACAAAAAATAAAACTGGCCCTTACAGCGATATCATCAACTAAATTGTAATAATTTTTCTTCAGTGTACTTTTTAAACAAAATACAAATTCCTAATTAAACCAGTTTTAAATTTGCAACGTAGTTCCACCAGTATCTGCAGTAGTACGTTGTCCTTATCATCTGTACTGGTTTCCTGAATACAAAGATACACTCCACCCCCCGATCGCATGGTACAAAGTCTCTCGGTTTTCGTTTGAAGATAATTCTACAAACAATTAAGCCCTCTAATGATCGCATGGTAAAAGTCATTCAGTTATGGAAGCTGATATTTCTGACTAAGTCGATAAGGAATGTTGTTATTCCAGATAATTCTACAAACAAGAGCTTTCATGTGATCATATTACACGAAGTATTCTTTTATGCAGCTGACCCAGTCGATAAGGATTATTGAATTTTAAATTGTCCTATCATACGATAATAAGAAAAAAAAATACACGACTGGATCGCATTAACTTGCTCTGGTGGTCAAAAAACTATAATATAGGTATAGGTTCAGTAATAGTAATGTAATCTATTTTTTGAACTTGTCTTTTCTTATCATTTTCTCGTTAATGATTTTTTTGTTTACGTATATATGTATAATTAAATATTTTTTGTAAAATGTTTAAATGCAATATAGAAGGCGTATTTAATGTAAGTAATTAGACAAAAAACACCTTCAGAACTAATCCATTTACACACAACAACATGTGGGCTTAGCACAAGATGATACATATATGTATTATGCCGAATTTACACGAATGACAAAATGTCATTATTTCTGTCATTTTCGTGTAAATGGTTTTCATATTTGTCATAATTTTTGTCATAAAAATAATGACATGCCAAAATTGTCATAAAAATGACATCGTGTAAACGCACAATGACACCATTTTCAAAATTATGACAAGCCGGAAGAAAGAATGAACTTGCTCATTCTCTTATGACAAAACTGTCATTATCTAAAACAGTCATTATTTTGTCTTCGTGTAAATGCATGTCATAAATTAATTGATTTTGTCATTATAATGATTTTATGACACTTTTGTCATTCGTGTAAATCCGGCGTTACAGAATAATATCTCTAGAATTTTCATTTTTGTTCAGTTCTGCGCACGTTGTCAAAATCAATAGTAAAAAAAATTGAATTTGACAATCACCACAAATTTGGTTTTGTTTACTGTGTACTTACACAAGGGGCAGCCATCTTGAAAATTGACAAGCTGCGCCTGATAATACTCTAGATATGTGTACTGTGGTCTTAGCACAAGATTCATATATTCCAGTGGCAGTACCTATCACTAGCGTTTTCATTTTTGTTCAGTTCTGCGCATGTTGTCAAAATCAATACTAAGGAAATTGAATTTCAAACAATCACCACAAATTTGTTTTTTTTTTACTGGCAGCCATCTTGATATTTGACAATCGTCGGCTAATAATGGGTTGGGTAGGTTCGAGGACTTAGGGGACTTAAAAGTAAGGCAATTTTCTAGACTGTGATTGGTCATCTGCGAAAAATTGTTTCAAATGAATGGAACTTTCGACAGCTGGCCAATCACAGTCTTTTAATTTTCCTTATGTCGGATTTACACGAATGTCAAAATGTCATTATTTTTGCCATTTTCTTGTCATTTTCGTGTAAATTGTTTTCATATTTGTCATAATTTTTGTCATAAAAATAATGACATGCCAAACTACACTCCCGAGCAAAAAAAAGGAATCACTCAAGTTTGCCTTCTTAAAACAACAACAAGATGGATACAATATCTATAATTAATTGTTAATATGCTCATTTTAAAGCTTGAATTTAAAACTTTAAATTAAGGGTTAAATCATAAAAATCCGTTGGTTAGTTTTCGCGCTATCCGCCATAATGACAAAAATAACAAATTATACTTGTTAAATTTGGCAAGACTTTGAAACATTGATACGCAATAAATGCGCACATAGTTGGTCTTTGGTGTTGATTGTGCTGTTAAAAGTAGATTTCAACATATCTTGACTTATTAGGCCTCTAAATCTTAGAAAATAATTGAAACCACGCCTGTAGAAGAAAGTCAAGTTGTCACACTACTGCACCAAGGAATAAACCAATGTACTGTGTTCCGTCAGCTCGGTCTAAGACAATCTTGCATATCAAAGATCTACGGAAGGTTTAGACCGGTTGTTATGACTGATTTATCGTGATGGTGTTTCTCCGAAATCGTGCTCTGACTAGCGTTGACGACGTACAATAGCAGAGAAGGGTACGATAAGGACGTAAGTTATTGGACAGTTAGAAGACGACTTAAGGAAGCAGACTTTACCCCAAAATGTTCTGCCACGGGACCAAAATTAACTGCAACTAATCGACAAGTTCGTGTAAAATTTTCACTATGCACTACAATTTGGAAGTTATCGGATTCGTGCAGAATGTTTCTGGATGGAAGCTATAGCATAGAGGCAGAGTAAACAGATGACCTGTCTTCCATGGAGACAAACTCTGCACTCATCCGAGAACGTAAATCGCCTACACTGCTCAACTTCCAAATTGGACTGCATAGTGAAAATCGTACTCGAACTTGTCGATGAGTTGCAGTTTCTTTTGGTCTCGTGGCGGGACATTTTGGGGTAAGGTTCCTTAAGTCGTCTCCTAACTGGCCATTAACTTACGAGTCTTTATCGTACCCGTCTCTGCTATTGTTGGACGTCAACGCTAGTGAAAGCACGATTTCGAAGAAACACCATCACGATGAATCAGTCATAACATCCAATGGCAATCAGATCCTGGCCTTTAAACTAACCTACGAGTTTGTCTAAACCTTCCGTAGACCTTTGATATGCAAGATTGGCTTAGACCGAGCTGACGGGACACAGTACATTGGTTTATTCCTTGTTGCAGTAGTGTGACAACTTGACTTACTTTTACAGGCGTGGTTTCCATTATTTTTTAAGATTTGGAAGTCTAATAAGTCAAGATATGTTGAAATTCACTTTTCACAGCACAATCAACACCAAAGACCAACTATGGGCGCATTTATTGCGTATCAATGTTTCAAAGTCTTGCCAAATTTAACAAGTATAATTTGTTATTTTTGTTATTATGGCGGATAGCGCGAAAACTAACCAATGGATTTTTATGATTTGACCCTTAATTTAAAGTTTTAAGTTCAAGCTTTAAAACGAGCCTATTAACAATTAATTATAGATATTGTATCCATCGCGATTATTGTTTTTAGAAGGCAAACTTGAGTGATTCCATTTTTTTGCTCGCAAGTGTAGTCATAAAAATTATCATAAAAATGACATCGTGTAAACGCACAATGACACCATTTTAAAAATTATGACAAACCGGAAGAAAGAATAAACTTGCTCATTCTTTTAAGACAAAATTGTCATTATCTAAAAAATCATTATTTTGTCTTCGTGTAAATGTTTGTCATAAATTAATTGATTTTGTCATTATTTTGTCATTAAAATGACAGATTTTATGACACTTTTGTCGTTCGTGTAAATCCGGCATTACTTGAAAGTCACCTAAGTCACCTGAACTGTGGGCGTACATACTATTATTTTCACACACTTGTAAACAAAAATATTATTAAAAACTTATGTCGTTGGAGGTTCGGAGTTACTCCCCTTACTCCAAAATAATTCGATTGGCTGTTCCGAGTAATGTTTTCGGAGGTTTTTTCTGATCCGGATTTGAGTAGACCCGGAACACACATACATATAAACCCTTTCATCGAATTATTTGTCAAATTAATTCTACTCGACTGAACGTGCAAAATATAAATAAATATCAGACAATTTACTCACACACACATAAACATCTCGCAAATTAGTCTTGGAACAACTGAAAATAATTCGATTGGAATCGAAAAGGAGTACTATTGTTCCGAAATACAATCGAAAACGACATTAGATACTTGTTTTTAAATTTGGAATAAATACCGGATATACATAGGTATTTTAGATTTTTTCATTCGAGATTTTGGCATGCGAGATTTTTGCTTTCGGAGTTATGAAATTCCAGATTCTTATGTCGTTTTCGATTGAATTTCGGAACGTCTACTCCTTTTTGATTCCATTCGAATTATTTTCTATTGTTAAATTTACAAAATATTTATGTGTGTGTGAGGAAATTGTCTGATATTTATGTAGATTTTGCACGTTCAGCCGAATAAAATTAGAGTCCGATGAAAGGGTTTATATGTATTGTATATGTGTGTTCCGGGTCTACTCATTTATAAAATCTGGAACAGAAGAACACTCCGAAAACTTTAATCGGAACAGCCAATCGAAGTCTTTTCGAGTAATAGGAGTCAAAAAGGAGTAACTCCGAACCTACAACTGAAAACGAAGTTAAGTCTTAGCCATTCGGGATTTTAGGGTTCGATATAAGGTATGTCCCTATCCCCTAAATTATGATTACGAAAGATGAATCATATTAGTTTTTAATTCCATTTATCATTTTAGCTTATACAAATATTTTTTCTTGTTATTTAGCTTTCTCATTCCAAAAACTACAAGAGTGATGTAGAAGAGAAATTCCGCATGAAGATTTTTATGGAAAACAAACATAAGATTGCCAAACACAACCAAAAATATGCACAAGGTTTACTCAGCTACAAATTGGGCGTTAATAAGTATGCTGATCTCTTACATCATGAATTCACCAGCATTATGAATGGATTCAATCGCAGTGATTCGAAAGGGTAAGATCCAATTTTTAATAAAAATCGCAGTTTTAAAATCTAATGATAATGATAATTCAATAAAAATTGCATACTTTTAAAATCTAATTATGATTTTTTTTATTATTGTAGGTCAACAGGCTTAAACCTAATTCGCAAAGACAGTGGTGTTACATTCATTAGTCCAGCTAACGTAAAATTACCGAAGTTGGTTGATTGGAGAGAAGCAGGTGCTGTTACACCAATTAAAGACCAAGGTATGTATAAAGCTTAACACCCCTTTCCATTGTTTGAACAAACTAATATGTTGTATTTATTTGTAGGACACTGCGGATCATGTTGGGCATTTTCCTCAACTGGTGCCTTAGAAGGTCAACATTTTCGTAAGACTGGAGTATTGATTTCGCTTTCCGAACAAAATTTGGTAGATTGTTCATCAGCTTATGGAAACAATGGTTGCAATGGTGGTCTCATGGACCAAGCCTTTAGCTACATTAAGGACAATAGTGGAATCGATACAGAGATGGCATATCCTTATGAAGGTGTCGACGACTCCTGCCATTTCAATAAGGCGAAGATTGGAGCTACCGATAAGGGATTTGTTGACATTCCCGAGGGTAACGAAGTTAAGCTTATGGAAGCCATTGCCACGATTGGCCCAGTCTCTGTTGCAATTGATGCATCACGTGAATCATTCCAATTCTACACTAAAGGTGTTTATGACGAACCCACATGTGATTCTACACAATTAGATCATGGTGTGCTCGCTGTTGGTTATGGTACCGAAGAGGATGGCACTGATTACTGGTTGGTGAAGAACTCATGGGGTACCACTTGGGGTGACGATGGTTACATCAAGATGTCACGTAACAAGGACAACCAATGTGGTATTGCGTCATCTGCCAGTTATCCACAGGTGTAATAGAAATCAGTCGTAACTATTTTTAATTATGTATATTATATTTTAATTGATGTATTTGTTGTCTCTGTGAAGAGACTTGGAGAACAAAAAAATTATTTTTGATAAAAAAAAGGATTTCATATTTTAATGTTTGATGAACAAATTATAGAAACGTCCGGAAGCGTCCGGAAGTCTTCTGAAACCATTCCATTGGCACAAAAAATACGCTTCTGACGAAGACGATTCTGAGAAGAGAAATTCGATTCTGGATTTCAAATCAGAATCCACTCAAGGAGCACTAATACATTCAAACTCAAACGTCAAAACAAACTGCAATGCACTTCATCTTTTTTTTAACTTTCCATTTTAATTTAAATTGCATCCATAATCAAAGTTTTAGGTAAATTTTAATCAACAAATTTTAAAAAAAATCAAACAAAAAATATTATTTGGAAGTTCTGAATTGATACACTCGTGTTTTACATTTCACTTTTTGTGCGGTAGCAAATAATTTTTATTTGACGGTTCACCTATACAGATGCCAAACCCCAGAATTGAGTGGAAGCATCTTGAACTGTTCCATTCGATTTCAGAATGAGTGAAACCAATGGAAAACGGCATTACAGTTGTATTCACCTTTCAATAATGGCTTAAAGATCTACGCTGTGTTCAACGAATATTTTAGTGGATAAAAGAAACTAGTGTCGAAGTTTTGTTGCTATAAACCAAGTATCCTTTCGCCAATGTTCAGCACCTAAAATAGAAATCAATTTTCAATTTCACTCGGATTCCATTTGTACGGTTAAATTTCGAAAATTTCCTAATTCGAACTTTATTTTATAATAGCAGATTTTTTATGAGTAAAGGCTTAACTACATAGGCTTACTTTTGTACAAAAGTACAAAAGTGAGAAATAAATTTCTATTCTGAAGACACCTGCTTGCAAAAAAAAACAATGAAAAATTGTGCTTGGTGGTTTAATTTATGTGTCAGAACAATTTTCGTATGGTTTTTTGCAACCATGTTTCCTTAGCGACCATTTTAATTTCTCACTTTTGTACAAAAGTAGGTCTATGTAGTTAAGGCTTAAACATTAATATACCATGATAGGTAAGAACAACCGATACTACTATACTAATACTAACCCTCTAAATCTTGGGACAACCAGTAAGTCTGCTATTACACCATGCGGGACAGATGTATACAAAAATTCCGTGCGAGTGAAAGAGAACGCGTGCAACTTTTCGAACATGTTCGTCTTCATTTCTGCTTTATAGCACTTTCCTATAATGCAGAAACGAAGTTCTTCTGCATTTTGATCTTTTCCCTCTATCTAACAAATATACATTTTGTATTTTGCATCCCTTTTTTTGTGCAGAAACCAAATGCAGATACATGTAAATCCATCATAATGCATATCGTTCATGGCCTGTGGAGCCGGGGTGTTACGAACAGTCTGAATTAGAAAGAGACAACATGACAAAGATAGACCACTTTCACACAAGGAAACTGAGTTGCCAGATTTTCCAGAAACTAACTAGTTTGTAGGCCCCTTGTCGCCAACAAACTCCCAGTTGCCGGCTACTCGTTTCCTTGTGTGAAAGCAGTAGTTTCTGATGGAAAAGCCGAAAGATAGACGGCTTTCACACAAGGAAACTGAGTTGCCAGAAACTAGCTAGTTTTTCAGCGAGAAGGGTGTGAGGGGAAATTGTTTGTCTTCCTTTTACGCCCTTCTCGCCCACAAACTAATAATAGCCGGCAACTCAGTTTCCTCGTGTGAAAGGGGTCTTATTTCGAGTCTCGTTTTTAACAGTGGAAATCGTGGATCGTGGATGTCGTGATGCACAATTCATGGCGGGGATGCCCCAGAAGCAGTGTTGCCGCAAGCTAAAATGAAAAGTCGCTAGACTTACCTCCAAAAGTCGCTAGATTAGTTGAAATTCAGGGGACAAAAAGTCAGTTGAAGTCGCTAGACAAAAATTGGTAAGTGTGCTATTACACCATGCATCTAGACGCGTGCAACTTCTGCGAACTTTTTCAAATTCTCCTGTTGCACGAATATTTTACCCACGCGACACACGGCAGATTTTCTTCCGTTTCATCTTTCCGAATTTGTTTTCTCTTTTGCACTTACATATGTTCGAAAAGTTGCACGCGTCTAGATGCATGGTGTAATAGCAGACTAAAAGCCCTTCCACACTACCCCACAGTGTATTAATACATGTCAAATTGAAAGTGGGAAAGAATTCCATGCGACTGCCAAATTTGTGTGAAAGAAATGACTTCATATCTTGCTTCCACACTTGCTTGTATTAATACATTACCGTAACCTTAAAAAAGTGTGATAGAATGTGGGATAGAATTAGAACCATTCCTAAAATTATTCATGTATTAACACATGTCAAATCGTGTGGGATAGAATGTCGGGTTGTGTAGGCTGGGCTTTCATATTTTGTTTCCACACTATTCTACATGATTTGTTCCCACTTTTTTTGACATGTATTAATACACAGTGGGCTAGTGTGGAAGGCCTTTAAATAAGTGTTAAAAAAAAAATCTCTTTGAATAACTTTTTATTTTTGTTCAATAATTTAAAGTAAATTAACGAAAAACTTAGGTCAATAATAAATTTGAAACAGATGAATTGCTTAAATCAGACTACTGCGCTCATTCGCACTTACATTTTGCACATGATTTTATGTGTATGTGCCTATGTGTGGTGAATTTCAGTATCCAATTATTGGAAATAGAAAATGCCAAATTAATTTAAATGATAGGAATGTAAAATCACCAGGGCCACTACATACAAAAATAGTATTTGCGTACCACAACTCACAAATGCTCACGCTAGAAAAGTCGCTAGAAACAATCTAGCGACATCAAAATATTTTTAGTCGCGGAAGTAATTGAAATGTGGATCGATCTAGCGACAAAGTCGCTAGAACGGCAACCCTGCCCAGAAGTGACAACACAAAACAGAAAACACAACAGGGCCCTTCAAGCAAGCGAGCTCGTTTTCGATCCGCAAGCGTATCAAACAACGTATGTACTACTTCGCATTCGGATCCAAATACGGATCGAAAAACTGCGTTTTGCGTCTCAAATTAGTATGGAAATTAGAATCACCACTGAGCCATTATGGGAATGTATTGTAAGAGAGTTTTTCAATTCTCCATACTCGGAGAACCGAAACCAAATGGAATCTAAAACGGTTCCAAAAAAAATGAATGAATTGAGGCATACCCAACCCAAAAGTATTAAAAAAAAACTTCCCATCTAGTCCAGTTTCTCCATTGCCTACAAAAATAAAACAAACAGAATTTTTTCATTTCAAGAGTCTTTTTTATTTATCACTCATAAAACGTGTTTTCTATAGACTATTTCGCACTAATAAACATGACATATTTCCACAAATATAAATTTACATTTAATAAATAGAAACTTGCATTTCTGATTGGAATTTTTTCAAAGTTTTAACAATAAAAAAGAGATAAAAAAGCAACCGTCTTCGCTACGCTACCTACAAAACTGAACTAAATACTAAACAAAATGGTGGAAATTAAGGCAAAATGATTGTATACTTCGCCTATACTCTCTCTATTTCTCGATGCTTAAAAAAATACTCTCTATTCTCGTTCTTTTTACATGCGTACACAGAAAATTTGTAATTGTGTGTGAGACACTCATTTTTTTGGAGTCCCAAGTGAACCGAGAAATTGGGTCCGTGATTTAGCTTGAAGGGGGTTTCGTTAATTTTGATGCTGAATATAAATTAAAGAATAATCAAACTTGCTGGTAATCGTTGGTAGTGCCTGTAGTCATTTTATTAATTTAACTTAACTTTAGTTAAAGAATTTAAATTAAAGCAAATAACTTGTGTTCAACATACGTTTTATTAATTGGTAAGTTCTTATAATTTGTGTAGATATAACCTTGGTACTATGAAAGTGTCAAAGAAAATCTTGCATCTTTGTTTAATTTAAATATAAAAGTGTTTAATAGATATATACATAATTATGTGCACATGGAAATAGTTTATTTGTAATTAGCTATTATTTGTACTTATGTGTAAAAAGTAGTATAGACTTTTGTTTAACATTGCTTTTTGTGGCAGGAATCATTTCTATTTTGCGACTGCAGTAAATTTAGTCATTGCATTGTGTTTTACAATCAACGGTTTCCCAAAGTAAAAAAAATAGTCTACTAGTGTCAACTCATATCTAGGTACATATTAATTTTTTTGTAAAATAGTACCTTTAAGGTATTTACACAAATTCAAAAATTATGCCTTGGAGCTTCTGTTTTCACAACTTTTCATTACGCTTTCACAAGGAAGACCCATATTTTTTAGGACACGATTAACGATGTACAGTTACTCCGTCACCTATTTACTTCAACATAAGCTACATAAAATTCTAGAACATAAATGGCAGATAATTTTGCAAGACTCTTTAGAATTTGTGATTTTTAGACTACCTATTCGATTTTGGACAAAGGCAAAAGTTAAAAAAAAAACACAAACCTATAGGTACTTATAACACGCTCGAAAAAAGGTATAATACAAAATAAAGTAGGATAAAGTCTCCAAGTTTAAGCCAATTGCAAAAACAACACTGTGATCAGAAAAGCTCTTAGCAAGTCGCTAGTTTATGAAAATTCCAGCTTCCGGTTGTATATTTGACTTTTTGTTACCTTGTACCTACATAATGAACTTAAAGTAAAGACTTATTTAGAAAATTAGTAGTTAGATAGACTCTTGTTTGGTTGTTGCCGAAAGACCGACCATTTCTACAAAAATGAGGTATTTGTACGTTTAGCATGTTGAAGACTAAATTGGTAACTATTCGATATGGTTTTACATTCGCCCTTATTCCTTTTACGTTTTACTTAAACGCCATGGCTTTAGAAGCGTTCCCAAAAAAACAACTTTATTACCTACTAATGGTGAGAAGGGTCAAAAGAGTACCTAGGTAACGAAGAAGTTACTTCATTTCATTTCATTTATTTATTGTATAATTAGAAGTTACTTTAACGCCGATTACCGTTTCCAGAGCCCGTCGTTTTAATAAAATGCTTTGCGGTTTGCGGAATAAACGTGATTGTTGTCAAGGCGTCAACTACAAGTTAAAAACATTTGCATTGATTTGATACCCCATTTATAGCAATTTCTTATGTAAAAGCTGTTCCTTTTTAACAAACAAAGCAATCTGCAAAGTAAACCTTTCTCTCTTTCAATTGGTGTTTTTTTTTTTGTTTAACTTGGAGCAAAGTCTTGAAAGTTGTAAAAAAAAATCTGTTTCTTTTTAACCTCAAATTTGTACATGTAAGTGAAAGTGTTGCGCTCAAGTTTGTTTCATAATCAAATCGGATAGCTCATACTCAGTTCAAAGCTTGCTCGGCTTGTTTAGGCTCTGCTGTGTGTTCTGCTCAGAATTAAGGTCTGAAAACCAAAAATCTATTATGAAGGTCCTACTTATTCTTTAGATTAATCAAATATTTTGTCCAATTTAAAGTGCCAAATTATTAAAAAGGGTTATTTTTTTTTTTTGTTTGTTTGACCATTATCAACAAAATATCTTGTCCTCTATAAATCTAAAACAATATAGGTAATATAATTATTGTAAAAAAAACCCAATTTCAAATATACATTTTTTGGTAAAATTTGTTATCATATTAAGAGGAAATAGCAAGAAAGTAGAAAAACTTTCTAACTAAAAATATTAGATCGCAGAATTCGAAAGTAATCTTTGTAGTTTTGCTGAACTTATGTATGTAGGTATCTTCCAAGAAAATTAAATAAAAAAAACATTATCTGAGTTAATCCAAATGAAAAAAAAAATTGAATTATTTATTGTTCGAAGATTAGTAAAAAAAAAAATCCTGGGCGTTTTATGTACTAACATATAATTTTCCAAGAAAAAAAGTCTACTAACAAATTGAATGTTATCTAACAAAACCAAATAATATTGTATACGTATGCACTTAAGTGAGATAATGTGGAAATATGTTTTGTGTATACAATTATTTCGGCAATGTTTATTATTTATATAAATTTTTGTTTTCTCTATATCAAATTACAGATCTCAAACAGTAGCCATGCGTGTTTTAATCATTTTGGTTGGTTTAATTGCCGCAGCAAACGCGGCGGTTACCTTCGCTGACATCGTGAGAGAAGAATTTCAAGCATTTAAGGTAAGCTACGATTGCACTTTGCAATAATGGATCTATTTTAACTCGTAAAATAAATTCAAAAACTATAAAAACAAATTGAAGTGCCAGTCTGAAACAATGCTTTGTATTTAGTTTCCATATAAATTTAAAAATTAAAAAAACCGTTGAAGACTCCAGCGCTTGGCTGTTTCATTTTGTTTGTACACATTGTAAATTGCAATTTAATATCTGAAACCTTGATAAGCAAAAGCGCGAAGCACAGTAAATGGATCGTTTGATTTGATCGTTATAAAACAATTTTGTATGCATTTTAACTCACAATCATATACATATGCATGCTATAATATGTATAGTCAGTTTTTTTTAAACATTATCAAAACTATCTATGAACACATTCAAATACAAATAATAAACAACCACATTAAACATTGTATATACTTATTGACAGTAAATACAAAACTATTGGAAATCTGTTTAATGCCAATTGTTCTGATAAGCAGCGTCAAAACTGTCATATGTGTTGGTACGATTTAGTTTTTTAAACTAACATAAATATACAGTATCATAACTTTTTTAGATGGAAGATTCTCTTTAGGTCATACTTGAATATAATGATAAGAGCTTACTGATAAAAATCTAACACTGCGGTTAACTTGAATAAAGGCAACGCTGGCATAAGACAATAATTTGTACAAATTTTCTAAAAAAAATCCAACAAAAAGGAAAACCAAATAGATCTGGATTTTTATAAAACACTCATAAGTAAGTACTATGAAACGGCCTATCATATCGATTTGCCTAAGTTGAGAATATGCGTGAACTTGGGTAATTTTTTTTTAATTGAAATTAAAATAGATACCAATATTCATTCTTGATGGCAGGCGTTTAAAAAAATAATTATTTTGAGCGTAACAAAATATTCCTTAAGCCTCACAAATTGAATTTCATTTCAAATTTATAAAAGGACTAGGCACGTTTGCTGATACGAAATATAAATATAACTTAGTTCAACATAGTTTGTATGTTCAACTTTATTTTACTCTCTGTAGCGTTTGCGAAAACGTCGATCGAAGAAGTTTTTTTTCAGAATGTTAGTAAAAAAAAGTTATAAACTATAAAACAGCCGTATTTAATAGAATTCGCTAAAAAGCTCTAAACGGGTGAATAGTTATGCAGTGTATAAGGATTTATGTAGCCTCTATACAGCGTTGCATAAGTTTTATAAATCAAGTTTATGCGTTCAGAGACATTTTTTAGCGTGTATAGCTCTATGCAAGCGTTCAACTGTGTTTATAAAAAAAACACTAATAATTTATAAATATTTCATAAACATAGTAATATGTTTGTATACTTTGTATTTTTTTTTTACCAGGGCATCATCTAAAAGAGCAAACACAAAAGTGTCGCAGTTTCAGATTATGGTGCAATATTTGACATCCAGATTTGTGGAAGGGGTTTTTAAAAACACCCGAAGCAAGACAAAAATCCAATATGTACCCTAAGTTTTTAACAACGCTGAAAAAAAGTTATTTTATTGCATTCAAAATGCCTTTAAATAAATACTGAATAGTTAAACCTTTATTATGTTAGATTTATCTCTAATCATCTAGTTCAATTTATTGAATCTCTCTTTATCTCTCTTTATTTGTTATTATTTATTTAGGGGGGTTCACACTCATCGACTTTGCCACAGGATACATGTATCTTTTCAGTTTTGGTGTTTTTAGAATCAGCGTTGAAAAGCACCATAAAAACATGTGTCATATGAATAGATTGTATTACAACAAACTTTTCAGCTTGACAAACTTCCGCCTCTTCCCCTCGCCACCTCTTAAAATGCGTCTACACAAAAAGTCAAATCAGGGATTTTGGAGGACTTTGGATATGTTGTTGAGGATAAAATTCTGCGTCGATACCAGCCATAAAATTTCATGAATTTATTTGGCCTCGGTTGCCCATATTAAATTTCATATCTTTCCTAGACTAATATGAAAGTAGAATCGCAAATTACTTTCAAATAGATTCAATAGTAGAATCGAGTTTCATAGTAGGGCCCCTGGATTGCAAAATTAAAGGATCGATTTTAAAGTGTGTGTGTATTACAATTTGCTTTGTTTTGTTTTCACTCGTAGTCACCATATTCAAAAACTTAATTCCGCAGTAAAGTTCCACAGTAAAGTTAAAGTGTCACTTCAAGTGTACTTCGATTCTATTTGAACTGGATTCAGTGAGGTCGTATACCTAGATCGAAATCTCAATCCGATTCAATCGTCAAATCCTGTCATGTAAACGGAGTAATAACTCTAGTATTTTACATTTTGTGGCCTTTTTTGGACGTACGTTTACCAGTTTAACTAACGCCGTTTTTCATTGGACGTCCGGAAGTGTCCAGAAGCGTCCATAAGTGTTCTGAAACCATTCCATTGGCACAAAAAAATACGCTTCTGAGAAAAGAAATTCGATTCTGGATTTTAAATCAGAATCCACTCAAGAAGCATTAATACAAACACAAAAGTCACAACAAACTGCAATGTACTTCATCATTTTTTTAACTTTCCATTTTAATTTAATTTGCATCCAAAATCAAAGTGAGTGAAACCAATGGAAAACGGCATAAATATTTGATTTTAGTAATGGGGTTTCAATAAAACCTGAAAATTAAACAAAAAAAAACAGTCCGGCGTTACTTTTTGTGTGTTCTATAAAAAGTGATATTGTGAAGTTTTGTTGATGTGAATCTGTCAAAAACGTGTTTCAATTCCTTGAATATTAGTGAGGCAACCTATTGCCTATTTCTTATTTATTTCTATTCTTATTTATTTTATTAAATATAAATATAATCAAGATGTTGGGATCTATATGGACAGTCCAACATACAATTTTATGAAATTGTTAGCAAATAATACAAAAAACAGCCATAAAAGTAAGCTTATGTCCAACATAAATCTCTAAAGGGGTACCTAATGTCGTTTTCGGTTGGAGGTTCGGAGTTACTCCTTTTTGACTCCGCTTACTCCGAAATAATACGATTGGCTGTTCCGAGTAATGTTTTCGGAGTATTTTTCTGTTCCGGAATTAATAAAGGAGTAGACCCGGAACACACATATACAAATAAACCCTTTCATCGGATTATTTGTCAAATTAATTTTACTGGACTGAACGTGCAAAATATAAATAAATATACAATTTACGCACATACACATAAATATTTCACAAATTAGTCTCGGAACAATAGAAAATAATTCGATTGGAATCAAAGAAGGGTAGTACTATTCCGAAATCCAATCGAAAATGACATAAGTTATGTTCAACCTAAGGAAATTTATGTTCAAGTTTTACGTTTGGTGCAATGCATAATGTGGCACTTAGGAGTTTAAGTTGAAATTACTTATGTAATTATTTATGTTTCGTATCAGCGAATGAGCCTAAATCAAACATCTTTAATTTGCTTTGTTCCTACTAGTAAAATAGAAATAACACAATTAAACATTTTACTCGCCTAGATTCAATTAGGCCCAGTTTTAACTGCTAAATCATTCTAGTTTCGGAGTTAAACTCGAGTTAACACTCTGACTTTAACTTTAAACTCGTCACTTAAAAACTGATCCTTACTTCGCGAGAGTAAATTTTATGCACCGAACCACAATAAACAAAATGAATACTTTTGAATGAGTTAAGCGAACTATGCTGAAAAACGTACAAATATTAGCCGTGTTTTTGCAAGTGTATTGCAACTCAGAAAATTTTGTATATGGAAAACACAAACAAAATCTTTATAATAGCCGTGTTTTTTGAGAGAGTTTATAGCCACTCAGCAAAATTTTTACACAGAAAACACAAACACAATTCTGAATAATAATTTGTTTTGTTATTGTTTTGCGTGTAAACTTTTGGCTGAGTTGCTATAAACTTTCTCAAAAAGCACGGCTTATAATTTGTTTTGTTATAGTTTTGCATATAAAATGTTTGCTGAGTTGCTATACGCTCTCTCAAAAAACACGGCTATTTAATAGTTTTAAAAATCGAAAAATAAAAAAATTTTGTTTAAACAATAAAATACATATCGCTGTACCTACCATTGTCGGCCAAACCGTTGTATATATCAAACACAGTTATACTGCGCAGGTTTGTCACAAATTAAAAATAATGGCTGTGTCTGTGATTTTTAAATAAACAAATAGAAATATACCGCCCAGCACAAAAAATTTTCTTTGATTTTGACAAGTTCAGTTCTGCGCATAGAACTGAACAAAAATGAAAAAGCTACCTTGTGCATCAAATACATTTGACGTGACAACTTCGACGTGACAAGATCTTTCAAATTCGTTTTCTCATTTAGTTTAACAAATATTTTTCTCGATTTTTTATTTTAGCTTTCTCATGCTAAAAATTACAAGAGTGATGTAGAGGAGATTTTTCGCATGAAGATTTTTATGGAAAATAAGCATAAAATAGCCAAACACAATCAGAAATACGCACAGGGTTTGGTCAGTTACAAATTGGGTTTAAACAAGTATGCCGATCTATTACACTACGAATTCGTCAACAAAATGAATGGATTTAACGCCAGTTATTCGAAAGCGTAAGATAATAATATTAAATCAAAGACTTATTATATTATGTATGTATTTTTATGTTTTTATTATTCGCAGATCAACAGGTTTTAACAAAATTCGTGAAGACAGTGGTGTTACATTCATTAGTCCAGCTAACGTAAAACTTCCAAAGTTGGTTGATTGGAGAGAAGCAGGCGCTGTAACACCAGTCAAAGACCAAGGTATGTATAAAGCATAACACCCCTTTCGATAGTTTCAACAAACTAATATGTTGTTTTTATATGTAGGACACTGCGGATCGTGCTGGGCATTTTCCTCAACTGGCGCCTTAGAAGGTCAACACTATCGTAAGACTGGAGTATTGATTTCGCTTTCTGAACAAAATTTAGTCGATTGCTCAACATCTTATGGAAACAATGGTTGCAATGGTGGTCTCATGGACCAAGCCTTTAGCTACATTAAAGACAATGGTGGAATCGATACAGAGATGTCGTACCCGTATGAAGGTATCGACGACTCCTGCCATTTTGATAAATCGAAGATTGGAGCTACCGATAAGGGATTCGTTGACATTCCCGCGGGTAACGAAGTTAAAATGATGGAAGCCATCGCAACTATTGGCCCAGTTGCTGTTGCAATTGATGCATCACGTGAATCATTCCAATTCTACAATGAAGGTGTTTATGACGAACCTACTTGTGATTCTGAACAATTAGATCATGGTGTGCTCGCTGTTGGTTATGGGACCGAAGAGGATGGCACTGATTACTGGTTGGTGAAGAACTCATGGGGTAACACTTGGGGTGACAAGGGTTACATCAAGATGTCACGTAACAAGGACAACCAATGTGGTATTGCTTCCTCTGCCAGTTATCCAACGGTATAATAAGAATTAGGCTAATTATTATTTTTAATTATATTTTATTTTAATAAATGCCTATGTTTTAAAAAGACTTCGAGAACTAAATTTTTTTTTTAATTTTATGGCTTTTGTTGAGCGTGAAGTGAATTTTGTTGGACAAGATAGAAGTAATAATGAAAGACATGACATACATACATAATTTTGCCAGTACTTACTTACTTTACTTTTGATGGCGCTCACAGCCCAGGATGGGCTTCGGCCTCAACTAACAAGCCCCTCCAGCCAGCTCTGTCCCTAGCTAGCCGCTTCCAGTTGCGCACACCGAGTGCTTTGATGTCGTCATTCACTTGATTGCGCCACCTGTTACGGGTTCTTCCTCTGCTGCGTACCCCATCGGGGTTGGATTCGAAGACTCGTCGGGCAGGTGCGTTGCTGTCCATACGCTCCACGTGCCCCAGCCATCTAAGCCGCTGTATTTTCAGCTTTTTGACCAGGTCAACGTCGCTGTATAGCCCGTATAGCTCGTCGTTGAATCTTCTCCTCCATACTCCTTCGATACACACCGGACCGAAAATCACACGAAGAATCTTCCTCTCAAAGCACCCTATTAGATTTTTATCCGAATCTTTCAGTGTCCATGCTTCTGACCCATAAAGCAGGACCGGGATGATTAGGGTTTTGTATAAAGTCTCCTTGGTTCTCTGAGAGAGGGCCTTACTACTTAAATGCCTTCTTAGACCGAAGAAACAGCGGTTGGCAAGAGTAATTCTTCGCTTGATCTCTGCACTGATGTCATTCTGCGATGTAATAGTGGAGCCCAGGTAGACAAAGTCCTTGACAACTTCGAAGTTATATCTGTCCATCGTGATATTTTGCCCGAGTCGACGATGTTGAGATTCCTCTCTCGATGACAGCATATACTTCGTCTTGTCCTCATTAACCGCCAATCCCATTCTAGCCGCCTCCGATTCAATGCTCGCAAATGCCCCTGCCACAGCTCGGTTCGTTCTGCCGACAATGTCTATGTCATCCGCATATGCAAGCAATTGAACGGACTTTTGATAGATTGTACCGCTGGTGTTGACATGTGCGTTGCGTACAATGGCTTCAAGAACGATGTTGAATAGGTTGCATGATAACGCGTCGCCTTGCCTCAATCCTTTCTCAACATCAAAGGAATCGGTGGTGTTCTTACCAATTTTTACGGAGCAGCGAGATTTCTCCATCGTCATCCTGCACAAGCGGACGAGTTTGGCAGGGATGCCGAGACTCGACATGGCTCTGTATAATTCGTCCCTTTTCACGCTATCATACGCGACTTTAAAATCGATAAAAAGGTGGTGTGTATCGATCTGGAATTCCCGGGATTTTTCTAAAATCTGTCGGAGTGTGAACATTTGATCGACGGTTGACTTGCCTGGCCTAAAACCGCACTGATAAGGGCCGATCAGATCGTTGACAAAAGGTTTTAAGCGGTCACACAGGATGGCCGACAAGATTTTATAAGCGACGTTTAGGAGACTAATTCCTCTGTAGTTGGTACATTTCAGAACATCTCCCTTTTTATGGATGGGGCACACTATACCGAGGTTCCATTCATCGGGCATACTTTCCTCCGACCAAATTTTGCAGATGAGCTGGTGTATGCTCCTAGCCAATTCATCTCCCGCTGATTTAAATAGTTCGGCTTGTAAGCCATCCGCACCTGCAGCCTTGTACGACTTAAGTTTGGATATCGCCAGCCGAACTTCGGTTAGGTCGGGTGGACGGAACTCTTGGCCATCATCGTCCAAGTTGAATGGAGCGTTCTGCCTATTAGCGGCATCTTGGCTGTCTTCGCCATTAAGCAGTCTAGAGAAGTGTTCTTTCCAGATCCTCAGCACTGACTGTGTGTCTACTACCATATTCCCACTCTCATCTCGGCAGGCTTCCGTTCTAGCCTTGAATCCTTGGGTGGATCGCTTCACCCTCTGATAAAATTTTCGAACATCTCCCCTACCGCTACAACCCTCAATAGACTCTACCGCCCGCTTCTCGTGCTCTCTCTTTTTCCTCCTGAGAAGTCGGCGTTCCTCTTTTCGTTTCAGCCCGTAGAGCTCCCGGGCCACTCTCTCAGCAGCTCTTGTTCGAGTCTGCAGCATTGCCTGGTAGGCCTCGTCCTTAGCTGCATGCGCTAGCCGGCACTCCTCATCGAACCAGGGGTTTCGTTGTATTCGCCTAGTGAAACCCAGCACATCAGAGGCGGCACTTCTAATGGCTTGTTGACAGTGTTCCCACTGGTCCTCTGCACTTGATGCTGGTAGCGGACCTGCTGAGAGATTAAGAGTTACGTGGTCTGCAAAAGTTCTGGCAGTCTCTTGCGATTTAAGCTTCTCGACATCGAATCTTTTCACAGCATCTGCTCTGCGTTGTCGCGTCATGGATATCCGCATACGTAGTCTAGCTACCACCAGGTAGTGATCCGAGTCAATGTTGGCCCCTCGGAACGTTCGGACGTCCAAGATACTGGAAGCATGTCTCGCGTCTATCGCAACGTGGTCGATTTGGTTGACGGTTACTTGATCACGCGACCGCCAAGTACCCTTGTGTATATTGAGGTGTGGGAAGTAGGTGCTTGAGATGATGACATTTCGCCCCGCCGCAAAGTCTGCCAGCCTGTGTCCGTTGCCGGAAGTTTCGTCGTGTAGGCTGTGTCCTCCGACTATCGAACCAAAGATGCCCTCCTTTCCGAATCTTGCGTTGAAGTCACCAAGAATGATCTTCACGTCGTACTTCGGGCACATATCATACGTTGTCTCCAAGAGATCGTAGAATGCTTCTTTGGTTGAGTCTTCTCTCCTTTCATGGGGGGCGTGAACACAAATCAGCGAAATGTTCTTAAATTTGCCTTTGATGCGGATTGTGACCAGGCGCTCGCTTACACTTCGGAAGCCCAAGACTTCTTGCCTAAGTCTTCCCCTTATCACAAAACCACAACCCAAGAGCCGCTGACCCTGTTCCTTCAAGCACCCGCCGTAGTAGATGTCACACGTTTTCAGTCTCCGTACGCCCTCTCCATCCCATCGCACTTCCTGGATGGCTGTTAATTTTGTAATTTTGCCAGTGATATAAACTATTTGTGAATTAGATTGTGACGTTGTACGTCTGAATGGCCTGTTTAGTCAGCGGTGGAATCCGCTAAGCTGATAGTTGATTATCAAATTTTCGATTGTCGTTTTGACAATTGCTTTCTCTACTTTTGTATATAGAATTGATAGAGACAGCTATCTTAAAAACGAACATCAACAAAAATTGATAATCAAATCAGCTTATAGTACAGTCAAGGAAGGAATTTTGCTTGCAAAAAATAAGGATTATTTTTTTAAATGGTAGGGGTAACCCACAGGTATAACATACCCAGCCCAGGGCCACGAGCTAATCTGAGGAGGGCGGGTTAAAGGTACCCGTCTTTAGATTTTCGTGAATATTGGCACAACCTAACATGTTAGATGAAAAGTCTATGCTACTTAATTAGATACAATTAAATTGTCTATAAAATGATATATTCACATTTTTTCTAGGGTCAATAGTAAAGGAGATGCGGGTGGTAGAAAAGTCAACAAATCTGAAAAACCTGTTATTGTCTTAGATATTGAAAGTTTTCTGATCAATTTACCTGGAATAACAAAAAAGGTAAATACACATTCATTCACTTTTATTTCATCATGTCGTGGGGCTAAGCAAGAGGTTTTAACTTCCTTTTTTTCTATATATCCAAAACTATACGAAAAAGTAGATGGATACTAAATTAGGCAAAATTTAATTAGCAAGAGTTGTTTTCATATGGCGCCAAAAATGATAACGTTTTTTTTAAAGGAACACAATTCAAAATTTGTTGGCCATAAAGGGGGTTTCTTTCTCCCTCCCTTTGGATAGGAGGGGCATTTTTTTAAAAATAATATTAAAAACCAACGGCAACAAAATTTGCCTTTTTTGAAAGCCAGAACTCCGTTCTTTTATTTTATTTTCAAATCAAGTTATTGATGTCCATAGTTTTTGTAAATATAACTTTCAAACTCAAAATTATTAAAAAAAACTTTTTTCAATTGAAAAAAAAAACTTTTTCAATTGATTTTTCGAAAAAAAGCATGGACTTACCCCCTTATCACTAAAAATGCATTTTTCACGAGTCTCTAAAACCCATTGAAACGCACAAATATAGAAAGGCTTCGTCAAATGCAATCAGCACATCCAAAGCAAACTTTTCTTAGGTCTAGTTTTCCTTGGGTGAAGTGAACACTTCCACTTTGTCCAACATTTCTTTTTTCTCCGTTCCTATATTTTTGTTCATATCCATGAAACTAGATTTTAAAAATGCCTACTAAACATCTTTGAGTATAATGATAATGAATGCTCGTTCCTATCCCTAATGCATTGTAGTACTTAAACCTGTGATAGGGGGCGTGATTTCAATATAGAGAGGGTATTTTTGCAGCTATGACCGTGTGTTGTAAGAACCCTCTCTATATTGGGCTTTTCGCGAAACTATAGCTATACATATATCTTTAAAAAAAATGCATAAAAAATCCTTTTTCGAGGGAAAACAATGTCCCGGTCTATATTGAACGATTTTTCCAGTGCCGATCTTTTGTTCGTAGGTGAAGGGAGTGAAAAGTGAGGGGTAGGGATCAAATCGTTTGTCCCGGTCTACATTGAACGATTTTTCCAATGCCGATCTTTTGTTCGTTGGTGAAGGGAGTGAAAAGTGAGGGGTAGGGATCAAATCGTTTGTACCACAAAACTCGAACGATTTTTCCAGATTTTTGTGTGTGTTCGGTGTCAGTGTGCCATTGGGTTGATGGTGTGAGTGAATATCAATGCAAAATGAAGAGCACAGAAATAAAAAAATGAAGTAGACAAGGAAAAAATCTCATGGAAAAAATCGTTCTGTGTGTACATTTCACACGATTTCTGGAAAAATCTTCATGGAAATATCGGGCAATGTAGATCGGACTTTGTACCACAAAACTCAGACGATTTTTCAAGTCTGTTTATGTTCTCTTTCGCCCTCTTTCCAGTTTTTTGTGTGTGTTCGGTGTCAGTGTACCATTGGGTTGATGGTGTGAGTGAATATCAATGCAAAATGAAGAGCACAGAAATAAAAAATGAAGAAGACAAGGAAAAAATCTCATGGAAAAAATCGATCTGTGTGTAACATTTCACACGATTTCTGGAAAAATCTTCGTGGAAATATCGGGCAATGTAGATCGGGAGAATGCAATGCAAACAAATATAAATACACAACTACAAATGCATTCTCTGTACACGTTTACGAAATTATTTGTTTTCTCTCTAGCCAGATCTGTTTTTTTTTTTGCTGTTTTGTTGTTGTTTTTTTTTTTCTTATTTTAGCTCCGTTTGCCACTGACGTTTGTGGGATAAGCTCCATTGAAAATTGAATTACTGCATAGATTACCGCGCCATTAGAAGAAGAAATGGAGGAAGAGGTATTTGTCACATATACAGTGTACGTGAGTGAAGCAATTTTTGAGAACCAGAAGTGTCAAATCGTTAGCGTGTGATTAGAAAAAACAAAAAAAAAAAAATTTATACAAGTTAAAACCCAAATTAATATAAAAATTACTTTGAAAAAACAAATAATTTAAAGTGCATTAATTGGATATTGTGGTGATTTTCTTATAAATTAAAAAAAAACATGAAGTGCATTGTTCAGTGGTGTGTAAATCAAAAAAACAAGGTGGGTAAAAGCATTTCCTTTAACAAATAATTTAAAGTGCATTAATTGGACATTGTGGTGATTTTCTTATAAATTAAAAAAAAACATGAAGTGCATTGTTCAGTGGTGTGTAAATCAAAAAAACAAGGTGGGTAAAAGCATTTCCTTTTTATTTTATTATATTTTTCTCAAAAAAGTGCTGTAAAGTTTTTGTATCTAGATTGATGAACTATTAAACAACATATTTAGAATGGGTTACACTTTAAATTAAGTCAAGAATATTATTATTTAGTTGAAAATGTGCACATAATTATTTTGTTAGAATTCAAGAACCAGAAATGTCAAACTAAAATTAAAGTTAACAGGGTCGCATGAAATTATATCGGAGATTGAAAGGCGCAACTATCTGTTAAGCGCCCTTATGAGAAATATTTTTTTTATTAAATCGATTTTTCTTTCGTCAACTTATTAATTCATGTTTCAATGTTAATTTGTCTTTTCAGTAAGGTGTCTATCAGTTCATGTTTGGTTATTCATGGATCATGGCTCATGTTTAAAGTTTAGTCCATTATAAATAATATGTTGTTCGATAGTTAATTAATCTACATAAATACAAACAGTTGACAGAACTTGCTTTAAGAAAAATATAATAAATCACACATGTGAGGAAATGATCTTACCGCTTTTTTTCGTCGTTTTTCACACGATTTACCAACGCACTTAATGTTTCTTTTTGTTTATTGATAAATTACAACAATGTCTATTTTATTCACTTAAAAAGTTTTTTTTTTTTTTCAAAGTTCTTAGTTTTTTTTATATATATATATGCGTCTTAATTTGTAACACTTTTTTATTGTTCTTTTTTAAAGTCACACTAGCGATTTGATATTTCAGATTGACAAAAATTGCTTCACGCACGTACTCTTTCTTTTTCTAAGACCATACCACTAAAACAACTTCGGAAAATAACAAAAATGATTATTCTGATGGCGCCCAAGTGAGTTGCCGTCAAAGAGCCCGCCGTCCCTGCTGTAATGCATTTGTGTTTGTGGGATCTCACACCATTTAAAAACTGCTTCACTTTTTTCCAACAAGGGCAGTTCCTCTATTTCTTCTTCTAAGACCGCGCCCCCTATGATGGTTACGTTTTTGGAATGTAAACGAGCACTCCATATTATATACCCCGTTTACAAACAGAATCGAGAGCTCGAGTTGGGTTAGGGTCGGATTTTCGACCCACGTGTTTCGTCACGTGAGTTGAGAGCCCCATTTGAAGTGGAGTTGATATGGTGTTGAGATTAAATTTAATGGAATGGCAACAAAATATTTATTTTACACAAAACATTTCAAATTTAATGAATTTTAGTACATACTTCATGTAGCTATCAAAACAAATAAATAATTTTACTCGCACATGTGCAAAAACACTGGTGAACACATCCTCAAGACCGACTCTTCGACCCAGGTTTTTTTTATCAACAATTTCGACTCGACTCCGCTCCTGAAGTGCAATCGAGTCGGCTGAAACTCATTTCAAGTCGCAGGTATACAAAGGGGCCAAGCGAGCTTGAAGCTCGCTCGAATACCTCATGTAAACGGGGTAATATATTGACAACTGAAGGCAGTGCTCTGGCGGCAAACCCTTGAACTTGGGTGTATACACTAGATGACAAAAACTGTCATAAAATATATGTGATCTGAGAAGTGTGGATTAAAAATTATTATTTCAAACAATTTAAACAATAATAAAATTAATATTTTTGTAAAACAAAGAAGAGAAACATTTCATTAAAACAATTTTTCCATAAGAATTGAACTGTGATTTTATTAAAAAGTTTAATAAAAGTGGGTGCGATTTCGTGAGTGCTCTTGGACGTAAATAGTTTGTTTTTATTAAATAAATAAAAGATAAAGCTGAACTTTCCTTTAAGGGCGCACGAATTTTCACACGCGGATAATTTTATTCGATAGATTTATGACTAAAAATAGTAAATATCATAATTTTAAAGTGAGGAAACTTTTATTTATATTTTTAATTAATTTATAAAGTTTTCATTTTTCATACAAAATGAATGTAATTTACTGCTTTTGTTTGATTTGACAGTTCTTTAACATACACAAATGAGGGTACATGCTTCTTTGCTATGGTTAGTGTTGGGATAGTGGCTTTTTGTTCGGGATTTTTTTGGGACTTTTTATGGATTACCAAACCTGAAGTTCCAAAAATTAAATTTTAAGAACTTTGATAACATGACTGACAACATAGGTGCCTGCCAGACGACTGAGCATACCCTAAGCGGAGCGACGGAGTTGCGTGAGCGGGACAGAGGACCCGAAAAGGGAGTTAAAATCCTTGAACCCGCGAAGCGGTCCACCCAAAGTAGTGTTTAGTAACAAAAAACTTTGATTGCAGATCGACTGACAACATAGGCGCCTGCCAGACGACTGAGCATACCCTAAGCGGAGCGATGGAGTCGCGTGAGTGGGACAGAGGACCCGAAAAAGGGTTTAAAATCCTTTAACCCGCGAAGCGGGCTACCCATAAAGTACTTTTAATCGAAAAAACATCTTAATTAGCAAACAAAATTCCCAACACACAACACTTACCATAGCGAAGTTGTTGAGTAGTAGAACTGTCAAATTATTTGTATAATTTTTTTATTTAGTGGCCGCAGATTTCATGCATATTGAGTTCAATTTTGCAACTTTAAATGTTTATTAAAAATTGAAATAAAAACTAGCTGATATTTTTTTTGAATTAGTTAATTTACCCAAAAAAAGTATTCGCGTGTGAAAATGTGTGCTATCTTAATGAAAACTTGAGTACTAGTGTGAAAAAAAAACTGCCAAAATCGAAAAATTAAAATATTTTTTAATCATATTTAGGGGTGTTTCCTCACCGTAATATTTTAAAGCTATTCTATAGAGACCCCTAGCTTACTAGAAAAAATAAAATTCTAGGCGTGCGCCCCTAATGGAAAGTCGACCCAAAGATAATTAAGAACTATTTTTCTTTCTTCATCTTGTCATTAGGTGAAGAGAGTCAAGATCTTCATAATTAGTGGCTTCAAAATCCCTGGTCCGCCAGTTCTAGTTATCAAACAGTGATTACTGTGTTGATGTGCACATCGTGAACGAGTAAGTTGCAACTAGAACTTATAAAATTGCAAGAAAAAATAGATTTTTTTAAATTATTTCTTTAGCTCAAAGCAGCAGCTTATACCTACAAGTAAACGTACTATACATACATAACTATAGTACATTAACTCCATTCTACCCAGTCTATAGAGCTTCAGTCCATCAAACAGTTGGATATTCTGGTGCTCCTTCACAATAATTTTCAACAATGTAAGTGTTCAATTTTAAGTTTTGGAAGTTGATCTAATTGAAAGGAGTTGTTCAGCATCGGTTGATGCTTGGAACTTTGAAAGTACAGAAATGCATCAACCTCGTGTTTTGGATAACCAGTTCCAAAGATACACCCCAATCAATTTTAAGATTTTACTTTTCCAAGTGAACAGGGAAAAGCTTTTAAAGTATATCTTTCGAACGGATTCTCCATTAAAGGCGGTTGATACCTTTTTTGAATCAGCACTTCCTACTCTCAAAATAAGCATCAACAATTTTTCGAAACAAGTAGTATTATAAAATATTTGGAATATGTATACGACATTCCAAATAATTGTATTTGAAGAGTGATTTTTTTCAAAAAGCCTTTTATGTAAAAACTTGATGCCAGTTTTGAAAGTATCAAGCACCGATTATAAAAAGATATCAACTGCCTTTATTCGGCAACCTGTTCCAAAGATACAGGCCAAAAGCTTTTCAGTTTATACTTTTTTTTCATTATTTTTACCATTGTTTATTTATTGAATATTACAATTTTTCGATATATGGCTGTATCTATTTTTGTTTTATTCCAGACAATTCCGCGGGCTAATCCTGGTCATTGTGGAGTTCCCAAGTGCAACTTTTATAGAATGGGTGAAATTTCTATGTTTCACCTTCCAAAAGAAGTGCGAGATTCTCCTCATCTCTTAAGAAACTGGAAAATCGGCTTTGTGTGTATGGTGAAACTGTTCCTAATTGTTTCAACGCCTTTTAACTTCATAATCGTTGAACTTTTTTAAGTTTTTCGAAACAAATTCAAATATTTTGTTGTAGTTTTCTGCATTATTTTATTGACAATATAATAATTTCACAGATTTTAATGTTTGTATGACTTTTTACAAATTTCATATACATTTTCAAAATTGGTTGTAGGTATTTGGGTATAACTACTTTAATTTGATACAAAATTATGTATACTTTTGTTCTTGATCAACTATACCAGTAGGTACTATCGCAACAACGAATCTTAAGAGGCAACTAGTTTTGTGTTAAGGTTAGACCGCACTAGGAACTGCACTGCAGCGGAACTGCGATTCAAAATAATTTGTATGAAATTTTATGAAGTTCAGTTGCCGCTTAGTGCGATATAGCTCACACAATTTCATACAAATAATTTTTTGCCGCGTCGTGAAGTGTAGTTCCGCTGCAGTTGTGTGCGGTCTAACCTTTATTTTAATGAAATCTAAATATTTTATAGGTATATATTTTAATTTTTGTTTCAAGTAATTTTATTCTTAAGTTTATTATTTAATAACTTAATAATTGTTCATCATTGAGCTTTTAGAATTACTTTTTCATAAATTTGAACATGTAGAGAATTTTGTAATTTAAATTATTGATACACTTAAAACATTTAAATCTTTATGTGTTTTTGTAAATTTAATACTTTTTTTAAATAAATGGAATGAAAATACTATGCCGAGAAATTATTTCTTAGATTTCTAATAAAAACGATTTTAAAACCTTTAGAATGGACGTTTAATTATAAATTGCCTTTTTGACATGAAGGCGTCCTCGGATCAATCAATCTTTGTTCCTTCTGCTTTAATTTTATTCTCATAGTTGTTGTAGATCATCTTTAAAAAGAAAACAATATATTTTCGGCCGAGATTTTGTTTTGGTTGATTGAATTCTGAGTCTGAGTCTTATAGGGTTTTCGATTGGTAAAAAATTTCAATATTTTTTTGACGCATATCTGTCAAAACGCCAAAACTGACAAATAAAGCCTTCTATTGGGCAAAAAATATTGATATTTTTTTGATTCTGAACCAAATTTGCAGATCCGTATTTTTCGGTGGATCTACCCCTGCTTTTGCTGTTATTTTGACAACTGATTGTTTTCATTAATTTAATTGAGAATAGAAAGAAATTTGTTGCGAAAATATAAAGACTGAAAATAAACAATCGAATTAAAATGGAAGCAATTTTTAATGAGTGCATAGATTACGGTACCCCTAATCATTCTTTACAACCTGGTAATCTTTTATTTATAATTCAAAAATTGAAATCCCCATGAAATAAAAAACAAACTTGAATGTCAGCTGCAACCATTTATAGATTCACAGACACAAAAATACACCAATACCATAACAAAACAAAAATCAATTCAAAATTCATTCCATTCGTCACAAAAAATCAAATTCCGCATCAAATTCTTCATTTACCAAAGGAAAATCCCATTAAATTGAAGGTTAGACCGCACTAGGCGGAACTGCACTGCAGCGGAACTGCGATTCACAATAATTTGTATGAAATTTTATGAAGTTCAGTTGCCGCTTAGTGCGATATAGCTCATACAATTTCATACAAATAATGTTTTGCCGCGTCGTGAAGTGTAGTTCCGCTGCAGTTGTGTGCAGTCTAACCTTAAGTCGTGGTAGTGAACACTACAATCAATTTTAATATAGATAAATATTTCAAAAAAATTTCATATGGGACACTTTAAACAAAAAAATCGACTGAAATTTTTCAAACGTGTTTTATATGAATTTTTGTTTAAATATTTATCTGTATTAAAAATGATTATAATGATCAATACGAGTACTTCAATTAAGACTGAGAACAGTTTCAATCCACCAAATCAAGATAGTGGTTTTGAAATAAAAGCGTTTTATAACTAGCACTTACAAGTATTTTATGTGATTTTTTTTCTTGAAATTCTTAAAAGTGTTCTTATAAAATGCTGTTATTTCTAAACCACTTTCTTGATTTAGTCGATTGAAATGGTTTGTACTTACTTTATCTAATACAAAGGACTACACCTTTGTTGTTTCCCAATTCGAATTGGCCGGACTAAGATTCACGAAAATGTTTCCTCTTTCAGTTTACCTTGACGAGCTCTATGTTTCTCTTTTAAACGTTCAACTTCCTTGACAACATACGATGACCGTGGACCGGCGTTATTGTTTGTCACAGAGAAACTGGCGTTGTTGGTTGTCCGTGAATATTACTGAATGTGAGTGGAGCAGCTTATGTTTGTTGTCCAGTTGTGGGTTGCGTGTTCAAACTCCAGTTGAAACAACGAACCGACTTGGTTGGTCTGGAAGTAGCTGAAGCCAGTGGTCGGAGCAGCTGCTCCAAACACAGAAGTGTTCCCAAATACTGGAGCAGGCTTTTGTCCAAATAGTCCCCCACCTGCGGTGCTAGTATTGACATTAGTATACCAAGTCCTCCGAATCCAGTATTGGCTGTAGATGCTGCCAGACCAAAGGCTGGCTTATTTTTTGTTGAAGGCGCCCCAAAGACAGAGGTTTGTTGAACTGAAGCACCAAAACCACCAGTTGCTGCTGTATTCTGAGCTGCCGGCTGAAAAAAATGAAAAAATTAATTAAAAACTTAATTAATTACGTTCATTAGGTCGAGTTTCTAAATTATTAAAGCGAGTGTACCACCAAAATATATAATGAAATATATCTTATTATGTGACTCTCACAAAGGCATAGTATTTAATATTATAAAAAATATACATAAATAATATCCTGAACAGAATATTGTAGGTAGTTTAATTACTTAGTACTTACGGCTGTCTATATTTGGCTTTTTTCCTTTCTCCTTTTTGTGGTCTCCAGCTGATGATTTTCCAAAGCACTGCAGTTATAAATAAAGAAAAATTTTTAATAAAGAGAAAAACATGTGATTATATTTTGTTTGAAACAAAATCAATTTTTATAAATAAATAAATAATTTTGCATGATAGTAAACACAGGTATACCTTATGGCTGTCACTGGTTAGTGTATACATCCTGTTGTTTTATTTTACCACTAGGTATCGCATTTTGACTTTTTTAGTTGTCAATACTCAAAGCTAAACATAAAAAATAACTGACAGTTTGCTACTGTGGTGAAACGTGAAACTCATGAAATTGCATTAGTATTAGACACTGGCCGCGTTCGGATACGTAACCAAAGGTATCTGTATTTGTTCGTGTTGTTGTAATGCCAAAGAAAAAACCAGCTGACGAACCAAACAGCTGATGTCAAAAATAAATCTAAAGCTATCCCAAAAATGTTCGGATTTGTTTGGATTATACTAACAGCTGACATCTCATCTGTCGACTTTCTAGGTTTTGTTTGGTTTGGTTTGGTTTGGTTTGGTTACATATCCGGTTTTGGTCGTTCAAAAACATATCAGATTCTAACGTATCTCAGGTACGCACACTGCTTACCATCCGAACGTGGCCACTCATAAGATTCTATTACGATGAGTCCCTTCAAGCAAAATCACGGACCCAAATTTCTCGGTTCAATTGGGACTCCAAAAAAAATGAGTGTCTAACACACAATAACAAATTTTCTGTGTACGCATGTAATAAGAACGAGAATCGAGAGTATTTTTTTCAAGCAACGAGAAATAGAGAGAGTATAGGCGAAGTATACAATCATTTTGCCTTAATTTCCACCACTTTTTTTTAGTTCAGTTTTGTAGGTAGCGTGGCGAAGAAGGTTGCTTTTTTATCTCTTTTTTCTTGTTAAAACTTTTAAAAATTTCCAATCAGAAATACAAGTTTCTATTTATTAAATGTAAACTTATATTTGTGGAAATATGTCATGTTTATTAGTGCGAAATAGTGTTTAGAAAACCTTTGATGAATGATTAATAAAAAAAACTCTTGAAATGAAAAAATTCTGTTTGTTTTATTTTTGTAGGCAATGGAGAAACTGGAATAGATGGTATGCCTCAATTCATTAATTTTTTTTGGAACCGTTTTAGATTCCATTTGGTTTCGGTTCTCCGAGTATGGTGAATTGAAAAACGCTCTCTGTCACAATACATTCACATAATGGCTCCGTGGTGATTCTAATTTCCATACTAATTTGAGCCGCAAAACGCAGTTTTTCGATCCGTATTTGGATCCGAATGCGAAGTCGTCCATACTTTGTTTGATACGTTTGTGGACCGAAAACGAGCTCGCTTGCTTGAAGGGGTATGCACACATTAAATCAAGCATATGCTAGTGCAATTTTATGATTTTCACCACGATCAGCTGTTTATGACAAACCGGAATGACAGCCACAGCCGAGGTTTCCTATTCCTATCTTTTTATTTTTATTTATATATTTGCGAAAAACCCATAATTAAATTTTTCCTTAATAATTATGTTAATAAAATTAAATAATTTGCGTGTGACAACTCGCATAAAATATTTTATTCGGTCATATTCTGCAAATCCAGTACCAAAAAGTACTCTATCGATTGGCAATAACATTTATAATACAGACGAATGGACGAATGTCAGCCCAAAAATACTGTCCTATCTAGGAGCTAATAAACATCTCCAAAAGAATCATCCACTATCGATAATTCGTCAACGAATTGTAAATTATTTCTACAAATCCTACACCAACACTCGTGGAAATCCTCTATTTAGTGTGTATGATAATCTGGACCCAGTTGTGACGGTTCAACAAAATTTCGACAATCTCTTGATCCCATTAAATCATCCAAGTCGTGCCAAGTCTGATTGCTATTACATTAATAAACAATATCTCTTGAGAGCACACACAACAGCCCATCAAGTGGATTTAATCAAATCTGGTTTGGATAACTTCCTGGTCGTTGGAGATGTCTATCGACGTGATGAGATAGATTCCACACATTATCCCGTCTTCCATCAGCTAGATGCTGTTCGATTGGTGAATAAAGATAAACTGTTTGAAAAACATCCAGGACTAGAAATCTTTGAATCTAATATTTCAACTGGTGCAGTTGTCAAATCTAATGCTAAGTGCATTGATCAATCCAAACAGCCTTGCCATACACTGGAAGCATTAAAACTATCAGAGCATGAACTGAAGCGTGTTCTATTGGGTCTGGCAATGAACCTTTTTGGTGACAACATCCAGTATCGCTGGGTGGAGCAATATTTCCCATTCACGCAGCCCTCTTGGGAGTTGGAAATATTCTACAAAAATGAATGGATGGAGGTTCTGGGCTGTGGAATCATGAGAAATGAAATTCTACAAGACTCTGGCGTTCAGAATTCTATTGGTTATGCTTTTGGTCTTGGATTGGAACGCCTGGCAATGGTCCTCTTCGATATCCCTGATATTCGTCTATTCTGGAGTAATGACTCTGGATTTTTAAATCAGTTCGATGAGTCTAATTTACAAACGCTACCTAAGTACAAGCCAGTGTCTTCTTATCCCCATTGCACAAATGATATTTCATTTTGGCTGCCGGATGGTATGGAGGTAGATGATTTTTTACCTAATGATTTCTATGATTTAGTGAGGACTGTTGCTGGCGATGTCGTTGAACAAGTATTTAGTTAATAAGAGTTATATAATCAAAATGATAATTGTTTTTTGTTTTCTTGTTATTTTTTAGATACGCCTGGTAGATAAATTCAAACATCCCAAGACTGGAAAGTGCAGTTTATGTTTTAGAATTGTTTATAGGCATATGGAACGAACTCTGACACAGATGGAAGTTAATGAGATGCATAAGAAAATAGGCGATGAGTCTGTTGATTTGTTTAAAGTTAAGATAAGATAGTTTGGAATAAAGTATAATGTGATTTGTTGCAATCAAGCTATAGTTTTTTCTCCCAAATTTATAAATTGTAAAAATACTGTTAACAATTAAAAAAAAATGGCACTATCTAGGAACATTTTGATGGCAGTGTTGAAAGCAATCAACAATACTTCTAAAAAAGTAGAAAAATCTACTAATGAAAGACATTTGTCTTCAGGAAAGGAAAGTAAACTTTAGAGCTACCGAATTCGATTGTTGATATCAAATCGGAATCCACTCAAGAAGCCCAAATACATTCAAACGTCACAACAATCTGCAATGAAGTTAATTTTTTTTTAACTTTTAATTTAAACTTAATTTGCATCCAAAATTAAAGCAATAAAGTTTAATAAACAAACCAAGAAAAAATTAAACAAAAAATATTATTTGCAAGTTCAGAGCATATCCACTCGTGTTTTACATTTCACATTTTGTGTGGCAGCAAATAATTTCTATTTGACGATTCCCATACCCATACAGATATCAAACCTAAGAATTGAGTAGAAGCAACTTTAACTGTTCCATTGGATTTCAGAATGAGTGAAACCAATAGAAAACGGTATTAGGAACGAATAATAAGACAACTCGGGAAACGGAAACAAAAGTGGAGTTCGTTATTTATAAAACTAGAAACTGGAGAATTGCATGCAGTGTGGTGCACTTTATATGGAAAAGCGGGCAAAATTCCATAAAAACTGGAATGATTTTAGTGACATTTTCAAGCATTATCGGTGATGGGATGAGAAACAGATGTTGATATAATTTTCAGCAAAAAAAACTCCTATTGTAGATATGGAGTAGGTATATTTCGATTGGTTTGGTTTCATTAGATAAGGTTATGCACTGTCCTGGAGAAATAGAAGCGTTTGTTTCTAGTGTGCGGCAGCGGCTTGCTTTTCGAGTTCCTAAAACTGGATCAGAATTTTCAAAAAAATCATCATCAAAAATTATTTCTTCTATTTATTTTTATTCCACACAAAAATTTATTCTATAAAAAAAATTTCATTGAGTTTTTACAGTAATTATTATTTTTTTTTTTTTGAAGACAAGAAAATACAAAACTTATTCAATTGAAATAAACAAAATTTAATTAACAATCAACTTTATCTTTTCGTCAATATTATCGCACTGCATCAGCACTTTTACTATATTTTTTTTTATTTATCATTTAATGGAATTGAATACATCACGGGGGTGTTGATAAAGACACAGTCTTAAATCTCAGAAAAAAAAAAACATGATAAAAACTACCTTCAAATTAAATGAATCATAAATATTCACAAAAACTAAATTTACGTCCATGGCAGGAAATTACTAAACAGAGTAGTTCCAATTAGAAAATATCCACTGAACCAGAGGAGTACCACCGAATTAGCAGACTTCCATTCGATTCTGTCAAATGTCTTTGGTAAATGGTTAACAGCAAACCAATAGAGAACTGGCGATGATGAACAAATAAGCCTTGTTGTGATCTGAACATGAGTAAAGAATGTACAAAAGAGTGTCAGGAATAGACAATGTAAGATAAATGGTATTGACTTCCATTCACTAATGGCCTGCTGAAGTGTCGAAACACGAAGAAAATTAAGTAATGAACGGAAATAGAGAAATGTTTGATAGAATATGAATCCAATGATGGGAGAGGCGATGATAAAGTTTGGCAACTGCTTCCATTCGTAGTACTTCAGGAATCCCACGTTCCAATAGTGTTTCTGGATATAGGCATAAGGAAATGGAAAAGATTGATCGCACCACGGGGAGTTTGGAGGAATACGATCGCCGGCCAGGACGTAATCTCTTTCAACGGCATATTGGATGACCTCGGGCGGGTGATCAATTGATGAGTTGTTCGAGCAAAACTGGTGAAACGCAAAGAAACAGAAGAACGTAAGCGGAATCACTGAGACAAAAACTATCGCTACCAGTTTGAGTGCCAGCCACTTGGTCTGTTTGAGGAATATTTTTCTGAAGATGAAGTACACTGGAAATCCAAGGTTTAGCAATCCGTTCGAGCGACACACTACACCTAGTGCTGATGCCACAGATGTGGTGAATACGGAGACCTGACCAACGCATTCCAGCATTAAGCTAAAGGACAACCAGCAAAATAGTCCTTCGGAATATGGAGCCGTGAAGAACACCGATGCAGGATTGAAACAGAAGATGACAGTGGCATTCCAGGATTTATTAAGATCTCCAAATATCCTTTGAGTAAGTTCATAAAGACAGTTAGCTGCCCGACAAAAGAAATACACATTCAGAGCGATTCCAATAACCAGAGTCAGTGTCCGCAAAGAGACTCCTATTCCCAAGAAGTAAACACACTTTGCTAGAATTCCCGTAATCGTCGGGTAGAGAGGATAGAAAGCCAGCGAGTTCTCATAGCTGTAACCATGTTCGGCGATGTGAAGAAAGTATTCCGCATCCCAGCGTCTCAGTCCAGAGAACATAAAATTCAGAGTTTTATCGAAGAATGAAATTTCTTGTCCGAGTGCTTTGGGCGACTTGAAGACATCGGCATTGTGATCAGGAATCAAAGAATCGGAGATAAGTTGCACAGTTAGAAGAATAATACGACTGGCTAAAGCGAGTTTGGTTACCTTTTCACTCATAGCACACTCGTTTACTTTCTTTTTGTCACTCTGTGGTTCTAGAGAAAAAAGTTAATAACAATTATCATTGTAAATTAAATATAGAACAAATTGGCATACCTAATAAATTAATATATTTATACTTTCTTATCAATTAAGTTAAAATTTAATCTTCGTCATTTAACTCTTCGATAGAATTATTATAAAGTTTTGTTAAATCACCAACCGGCCTGCGAGTGCATTTTAAATTTTAAGTTTATCTTTACCTTGCTTGCAAGAAAAGAAAACACAAAAAGGAGGCTGTCAAACATCAAACAAATCAGATGGTTGATTTATAAAGTTTTCTTCTATTTGAGCACAGATAGATGCTAGAGATAAATTGTCGTTCGGTAGATTAACCAAAGTTCCGTTTCACACAGGGAAACTATTGGTGGATTTACATGTATCTGCATTTGGTTTCTGCACAAAAAAGGGGATGCCAAATACAAAATGTATGGTTGTGGTTACATCTTGTGTACCTTTCACACGAAGAAACAAAATTGCCACATATTTTCGTTTGTTTTCCTTTAATGTCTATTGTTTGAACGAATATTATTAACTGTGTGAGAAGGAATGCGATAAAAATCTCTTCAAATCGTTGGCCGATGAGAGTTGTTCCCTCCCCTTCCCTGCAAACCAAAACCCAGTAGTTTGCCATGAAACACAACCACAAACAACACATTCTATAAATGTATGTGTTTCTTTATTTACAAAAAACTCCCCTCAAACAAATTAATTTTGTTTCTCCTAAAAAAATAAAACTCTTCTATCGTAAAAGGGAAGAAAGAGTGCGATGTATACGATGCGCAAAGTTTGGTCTCATTTCGAATGTGCAGAACATGACAAACAAAAATATTTATTTTATCGGCGAGCGCGAGTTATAAATGGTTGTTTTTTGGTTGTTGTTTATATAAGAAACAAAGAAATTATATTAAATTATTGTCATTAAATTTAAATAGAAAATACAAATGTTTTTATTAGTGTTTTATACTTTGTTAATACTGCATTTCAGATTCATCAGGGTCAAGGAAACCATTTTCGACGATCGTCGTGTATTTTGAGATTGCAGCAAATTATTCAATTATTGGAACGGCTCTAAAGTCTGAAAAATTTGTATATTTATTTTGATAAAACTAGCAATAAACTGGTGACGAAAACTATTCGTAAAATTCATTTTATCATATAAATTATTTTATATATAATTTCAAAAGGCTCAGTTTCAGAAGAAACAAACTACTTCTTTTACGTACAAGTTTCACCAGTTATATCCGTACTTCTATATTCGAGAACTCAGTATGTAGTAGTACGGATATAACCGGTGAAATGTACACGCATAAAAAGTACTTTTAAAGGACAAGTTTCAGTGCTTTCGCTATGGTTTAAGAAACAACTGGCGAATAAACATTAGAAGTACTTCCAGTAGTGCGTCGCTGATATACATTTGAAGTACCTTTGTCAGTACTTTAAAGGCTCTCCCAAACCAATGCGGAACATTCGTTGCGGCGAAGAAAAATTTATTTACATGGTGATATATGAGAGTGCCCACACCAACGCGGCGGAGAAACATATAAATTAATTTTGACTGACGAATGTTTCTTCGCCGCAACGAATGTTTCGCATTGGTTTGGGAGAACCTTAATGGAGGGGAAATTCACTACATTTTGCATGCTAGAAAGAGATAGCTGCTTCATGTATTCTCATGTATAGGAAGTATACTACTGAGTTTTTTCTCGAGCCCCTATCTTTTTTCAGTGGAAAAGAAGTACTTCTATTACGTACATATTTCACCGGTTATTTATGTATTAAAGATGAATTATTGACCAATTCGTAGCATACTTAAAGAGTGGATAAGATAAAAATCTTGATTTATCCTTCGGCTTTTTTGGTCACAATGGATATGGCAATGAAACAAACAAGTTACATTTGCTTTTCCCGACGTTTCGGCAGGGGTTGCTGCCTTCTTCAGGGGAACTTTATTTCACACAAGAATATATATAAAAAAAAATTTTTTCAGTATAATAACAATTGTATGACAACATTAAAAATTAGACTTACATTTTGTAAAAATATCAAAAATTGTAATAAATTTACATTGAATAAAATGTTTTAAATTTATGCACTTCAAAATGAAGTTCAGTCTTTATATGTAAAACTTTATAAAACTTAAAAAGAATAAACAAAAAACAAGTAGTTGACGTTTAGTCAGTGACAAGTGAGCAATATACAGCGGATATGTTTTGTGTGTCGAGCTTTGGTTCATGTTGTTGCGGTTGTTAATTATGTGCAACGTTTCAAGTGTGTAACGCTTTGACGCCCTGTTTGGAGAATTTGGACATCTTCGAAGTCTGGAGAATTGCCGCTTTCAATTATGTGACTCGCTAATGCCGTTTTCCCAGGGTTGTTAGATTTTATGTCGGATTTGTGGTTAGACATACGTTGACGAAGGAACTGTTTGTGGTGCCAATATAGCATTGATTGCAAGGATCGTCGGGTTTGCACTTACAGTTGATTTTGTATATCACATCCGGTTATTCGGTTATTTATGTAGTTCTACGTTTGCTGGGTTACTTCTTGCCTGTTTGTTTAGCTCTGAAAATGTTCACAATACTGCTGTTGACATGTAAATCCCGATTTATAGCCTTATTCTGGCATACTCACTGAACTCGCTTTATAGAAACTTAAAAATTATGACGTGTTCCTTGGAAGACCACAACCAACGTTGTTCTTGTGAGGATTCTTACGAGGGCCTCCATAGAATACGAAATTGTGACCGCCTTAAGGTTAGAGCGCACACAACTGCAGCAGAACTACACTTTTCACGACGCGGCAAAACATTATTTGTATGAAATTGTATGAGCTATATCGCACTAATCAGCAACTGAACTTCTTAAAATTTCATACAAATTATTGTGAATCGCAGTTCCGCTGCAGTGCAGTTCCGCCTAGTGCGGTCTAATCTTTATACAAAAACAAACAATTGTGACCCCTGATCCTCACAACGGCGGAATAGGGATGTTACATTGACCTATTTTTTTAGTACCGTTATTTGACTGTTGTAATTGTGCGAGATTGATAGGTATGATAGACATAGAATAGATCGCTATACCTCAAAATCTTACACGAATGTAACAACAACAAAAAAAACTGCACCTGCCAAATCGGTCAATGTAATAGCCCTTCCACACTAGCCCACTGTGTATTAATACATGTCAAATTGAAAGTGGGAAAGAATTCCACGTGACTGCCAAACTTGTGGGAAAGAAATGACTTTTCATATTTTGCTTCCACACTTTCTTGTATTAATACATTACCTTAAACTAAAAAAAAGTGTGATAGAATGTGCTCGATTACACGATTCCTTTTTTCGGTTGTTTCGTCTTTCGTCTTTTTGACAGCTTGGGTGAGGGGAGTAGAAATATAGAGGGAAGGAAGTAACGAAAGCAGGAATGAAAATTTCAAGACTTTTTCTGGTTGAACTTTGACGTTTCTGATTTGGCAACCACAATTCTCCTCGATGTTAGCAAAAAACGATTTAAACAAAAATTATTGAATTGAAAAATAGTTTTTCGTAATTGGATACATTAGGGGTATTCACGATCCGATGCAACTGGCCTAGTATCATTGTAAAAGTGCAAAAGTGTAAAATCTTACAACACTACAACAACAAAATATACAAGGTGCAATCTTACAACAGTTTCGCACTTTAGCAATACCCGAAACCTATTGCAACAGAAAAATACAACATTGTAAAATTTGTAAATTGTGTTTTTGACAGCTCACTCATTCTTGATTACGTTAAACAGAAACAAAGGTATGTTCATTGGAAACATCCAATTTGCTATCTTGATTGTATTGATGTGACGTCGTCATCATCTTTTACTATTATTTTCCATTTAAAATTCGGACGATAATTAAGATTTGGTAATATTTTCTTTTTCCGTTTTTTTGGCATCTTTTTATGAACAAAATTTAAATTAAATCAAATTGAAATTTTCAGATATGTTCGAAACAAAAACAAATGTCAAACTAATTTTGACATTTGCTTTAGTGTTGCAAGAAGATAAGAAAAGTGCGTTCACGATCCACTTAAAAAAATAAAATTTCGCACTTTTACTAGGCTCGTTGCACCTGATCGTGAATACCCCTATTGTATTTGCGAAATAAGTGATTCAAAAATATTTTTATTTATTACTACTGATTATTTTCTTACAAAGCATCCCCCAATTCCATGAACGTCAAAATAACGAATGGAAGTACGTACGTATTTTCGCGAACCATGTAATCATGAACGTTCTTGCCTGTCAAAACACGAAATACGAAACGAACGAGAAAACGAACCGTATCAATGTGGGATAGAATTAGAACCATTCCTAAAATGATTCATGTATTAACACATGTTAAATCGTGTGGGATAGAATGTCGGGTTGTGTAGGCTGGGTTTTCATATTTTATTTTCACACTATTCTACATGATTTGTGTCCCACTTTTTTGACATGTATTAATACACAGTGGGCTAGTGTGGAAGGCCTTTAATCTATATATCTAATCAGATTAATTAACTGAACGCAGTCTTTCATTGTGTTTCTGCCATAAATATTAAAAACTGTACAGCGGCCTCTCAATTACACCTCATCACAACCCTGTTTTTAGATTGACAGAACAGTTGCAATCCAAAAAAAAAAGCAGCTGAAATTCTACGTTTGAAAAGGAAGGAACAAAAGGAAAGAAAAATCGAAAAGTGTTTCGACAAAAAAAAAAGAAAAATTTCATTTTTACCGAATAAATCGACCTAATTGTAAGTTTCTTCTTTATATCTAAACCATTTTACAATAATACACCCATTTATATTATTATATAATTTTTGTTTTTTTTTTGTTTGAATTAGTAAACTCGGGTAGTGACAAGTTTGGGGAAGAAAAGAAAACCAAAGACAAAAACACCACTACCACCACCCCGCACTTGGTCGAAATCTAACTTATGATGGCTACACCCCAGAGCCCGACCAGAATGTTTAACGGTCTCAGCGAGGACGACGCTCTGTATTCTGATGCCAAATATGCCCACGAAATCAATGACAAGATGCGTGTACCCAAGCGCATCAGAGCAACCGGCGAATTCTCCGACGAGGATTTGCTTCTCTCGAACCAGAACGGCATAATGAACTCTTGGAATTACCATGATAAAATCGATATGAATGTTCCCGACCGAATTGTTGTCTTGGGACACGAAGAACACCTAGGCACTCGATCAGCTCCGCGAGAAATTCTTTTGGAAAATTCAATTCTACCGAAAGATCCGGGCTTCGTGCGTGTCGCCACACCTCCACGGGTTATTACGTTAAACGATCATCACTTCCCATCCGCATCCGATCAGAATTCGCCCAACAACAATGGCAATTACCAGCATGACTCAGAATCCCCGCCCCCTTATGTTAGAGCAGATGCTTCCGTAGCCACCATGGGCTTTCACCCGAATCGCACAAGCTCGCGAGCCGAATCAGATTCGGAAGCGGTTACTACATCGACATCTGGGGTTGGGAAGAGGGCCCTTGGTCAATACAACAATGACACGTCTTTAGTTAATCACAGAGAAGGAACACCCATCATGGGCGAATTGACACCACCCGAAGAGATTCTCTACTTGCGCCGGCAGCTGGCCAAGCTCAATCGACGCGTCCTGTCGATAGAAATCGACAATGTACAGAGATCCCAGCGGGAAAAGATTGTCTATTGCATGGGTCTGGCATACTTCCTCTTAAAGACCATTTTCTGGCTTAATCGTAACTAAGGGCTGGCACAAGCTCCTCTTCATGTTCACACACTATCAACTAAAAAAGAGAAATATTAAATTGTTATTAGCATTTAGTACCCACTCGGAGAATTTATATAAATAGAAAAATGGGATGATCGTTAGCGATAAACAAAGATCGAGCACGAGCATCGGACGAACGAAGCATCATCTCAGGAACATTTCAAAATACCCAGCCAAGCAGCCTCTAAATTGGTTAACCTCTTTCCCAATCGACCTCTTACCGCCATTTTACAGTAAACGACCAAAATGGGAATGGCACAGGAATCACATTCTTTCAGTTTTATCCCGAAAGTTGAAGCTATGAAGCTGAATTTTGAATTCAATTGTATCACCAAGTATAGCTGCATGCTAGTTTTAATCCTCAGGAAAAACTAAAAAAATATATTTCCTGTAAAATGTTTATTTTATCGCTTGCAATAAAATAGCGGTTAGAGGAGAAAATTTTTGTATTCCTTTCTAGAACGAAAATGTTGTAAGTAGTTTCACGTTCGTCGAGGTCGGGAGTGGGTCACATGTTGCATTCGCATTAGCAAGTAAGATTGAAGATTGATTGTGCGGACGGACTCTGACAAAAGATTGGCAAACAAATATAAAATATTGTTATTAAAAAAATATTTAACTTAGATAAATTAACTTATTTAAGTTTGTTTTACTTTTTGTTCGTGTTGTTTATCATCATTTTTTTTTTTAAATAAAAGTTGTAATATGAGATAATATGGCGCCACAAACATAATGTACTAACATTAAAATCATTTTTAAATTTTACTAAACAAAATTATTATACCTAGGATATTAATAGTGGAATAATAATAAAGTCTTGAATTTTAGTCACAATAAAATGATATTACTTGATAGAATTTGAATGCGTTTGTTTGTAAATGAACTGGAACTTGACTATTCATAGTGTGCTTGTATGATTTCAACAGATTCTATGAAGCTGGAGGTTGATAACAACAAACTAAACTAACAGACTAAACAAACTGATATACATTGAAATCCCGCCTAATAGCGAAAATGGAGTGGAATTTTAAGCCCTCCGAAATGTTGTATTGAATTTCCCCCGACAAAAAAAAAATATATTTTTAATTGATAACAAAATTTTAATACAAAATCAACCAAGCCACTGACAATATTTTCGGGAAAATGACAAAAATAGCAATTTGCTCAAAAAACCTTTAAATTCCATCTTGTTTCCAATTTTTTGACACAAAACTTGCACCATAAATCTAACTGCATATACGAAATTTAATCGAACCATAAGAGCTGTTTTTTCATAGAACTTGATAAAACCGAAATTGTTGTATGGTAGCTTCCAGGGGCGGATTGGATGACAAAGGGCCTCCCGGGACTTTTAGGAAAGGGGCCACAACGTACTGACAAAATGATTGTTTTGATGAAGAAAACTACAAAAAAAATTATTTTTTCCCCGTAGGGTAATTGTAAGTGGGTTGGACTGTCACACTGGAGGTCTGGGTTTAATTATCAGCTTTCACCTTAAAAAAAAAAAACAAACAAAGATTTTTTCAGACAGCTACTGCTTTATGCGAGGATTTGAAAAATGCTCCAAGAGTATCAGTTGTCATGAAAAAGTGCATCTCTTCTAGCCGTTCGGATTCGGCATACAAATTGTAGGTCCCCTCCATTCCTGTCGACATGCGCAAAAAGGAATGGTTGAGATTTGTTAGTCATTAGCATTGAATAAAAAGTACAGGAAGCGGCATATCGAGAAAAATTGAAGCATTTTTCAAAATTGTGTGAGTCTCACAAATACAAATGCATTGACACAGGGTCGCAGTGAAGGTAGACGGCTACTTGCTGGGGCGCCAAAAGGAATTGTTTGCTGCGTTTGGTTAAGTTAAAAGCATGTTTATGTAGATGTACTGGATTATGGTTTTCATCTTCTCAGTAGTACTCAAGCACATATAGCTGTTTCTATGAGCCTTGAAAGAAAAAAAAAAGAGTTTTTTTAATTTGGTTGAAATTTATTCGATCAAATAAATAGTTGAATGAAAGTCTTGTTTTTTTGATTTATTTGCTGAGCTGGATTATAATAATAATAGGCGTTTTTCTTTTTTAGTTCAGAGCAGAGCCTGAACTGTCAAACAAAAAATTGTGTTTCTTTTTTACCTCTGAACGTCCAGAGCTTCAAATTTGCGTTTCTTTTTTCGTTCTGAACGTGTTCTGAGCTTGTTCAGAGCGCGCTCTATGAGCTTTGAATAAAATAACTGAGCAGACCGAGTTGAATGCTGAACAAGAGCATTTGATAGGTGAAATTTAAACAAAATTGACAGCTTAGTGTTCAGGTGTGTTTCAAAACTAATTCTGAGCGCTCAGCACCAGAACACGCTTTGTTCAGAGCATGCTCGGTATGCTCGGACTCTGTTCAGAACTCTTTTCTAAACTAAAAAAGAAAAACGCCTAATAACGAACAAAGCACGCTTGAAGTAATAAAATAAAACTCACCTATTACAGAAATCTGAAAATTGAAAATGGGTAATTGAAAATATAATTTTAGTTTTAATTTTAATGAAAATGGGCCATTACACGGGGTGAGCAAAGCTGACTGAAAATTATGTGTACACGAACCGGATTTAATTGTATTAGTACTTCCAGTTTGAGAATCAAAAAAAAAACTAAATTTCCTTTAAAATGTTTAGTTTTGCATGACAATAGATTTGTTTTTTTTTTTTGTCTAAACTGTGTATTTATTAGTAATTAAACTTTATTAGTCCACTCAAAACAAGGATAGTCTTTTCATTCCTAACTCTTCAACTCCCTCGCCTACAAACTTTCATTTTCCCAGTTTAGTCCACTTCGAAATTGAGCCTGTGTGTGATCGCCCAATAATACTATCACAGATATTCAAATAATCAAAGTCAAATAATTTGAAATTATGTACATTTTATCTCTGTAGTTACATTCCTCTGAAATGAACTATTTTTGTCAATTTAGTTCTAATTAGTAACTTTTCATTACTTCTTGAATCCGTATAAAGATATTCTGTAGTTATTTGAGCTTATTTCACGTAAACAAATTCAATATAACTGGACACAAACACTTCTTGGCGAAGAACAGAACCGACACGATAGACAGGGTAACCACAGAAATAACATACAAATATTTTCTATTTTAAATACATAGTTTATATCCAAAACTAAATCGTACAAAAATAACTCTGCACTAAGGGCGTTCAACGGTTTTGAGCGCCTTGCCATTTCCCAAAAAAACTAATCCGTCACTGTAAAAGAATTTCTATTTCACTTTTTTATTTAGTTTTAAGGTCTATTTTTCGTTAATTTACAATCTCAAAATATTAACACACTTTAATTCAGCTAGACAAAATGACAGGTGAGTTTCAGAGTTTTTTTATTTTATTTGAATGCTTCACTCACGTACACTGTATATATGTGACAAAAGCCTCTTCCTCTGTTTCTTATTCAATGGTCATTAGGCCCCTTGTTCTTCGCAAGCTGTTGTGCCATCATATTTATTCTTTAAACTATTTTATAGAGAAAAACAAATAAAATAATATTCATGGACAAACTTGTTAATACATATGTACATAGATAAATAATGCATTTTAAACAATATTATTTCGGCTTAGGTTTTTAATTATTTGCTTTTTTGCAGTTCGATTTTTTTTACATTAATGAATACGTTTATAGAAAATTAAATTCTTTACAGATTCAATATTTTTAATACAAAAATGAATATTCTTTAAATGAATTTAACAAAAGTTTTTCCCTAGTTTAGACTTTTAAATGCTTGTAACTTTTTTTTGCAAATCAGTTTTTCGACTTGGGATAAAAAACCAGTGTAAAACATTCTTTTTTCTGAATATTTTTCTTCTTTATTTTATCAAAGAGCTTCAACTTGATTTTTTGTAAATTTCGTGTGAAAAAAGGTCGTCCACACTTGCCTGGGGTGTGTTACACCCCAATGATCAAAATGTGAAATAACTCAATTTTTTTAGTGTTTATTTTATTTTTCATGAATTATTAGTAAATTATAATTAACATTTCCATGCGTAACATTATTCTGGTATATATGGAAGTTCTGGGAGACATTTAGTACAAACTGTATTGATGACAAATGTGTTTTTCACAAACATTGCAAGTTGATCTCGATTTCCTGTCGTCTGCTCTCGGACAAAGGTGGCATCTGGCCTGAAAATAAAAAGCTTTTTAGAAGCTTTAGTGCCAAATTTACAGAAGTAAAAAAGTTATCCACTGTAAGATTCCTTCCGGTGTGAAAATATCATGGCATCAATGACATCACAACATCTTATCCACGGCCAAGGCCTACACTTTGATCACTACTGCCAGTGTATATTGAAAGTTGCAATGGACATTCAGTTGAACTCTCATTGAGCCACCAAAACTTGATACCATATTTAGCAGGTTCGGTTTGATTCAATTCTTTCAAAAGGAATTCAACGGGCTAGAGAATGTTTTTTTTTGCGGCTGACTGTCCTCGACGGCAAATTGAATCATCGAATCGCAAAAATAAATTCAACTCCTTAAAACGGTTAAATCACATCACAGCGCGAAGAATTCTATGGCCATTTATTGGATCCCAAAGTGTAAGTAGACGGCGCGGCGGTGACCATCTTTCATTGCTCCAATGTAAGCAAAACCCCAAAGTATGCCTGCAGTTCATTCATATTCAAAGGCAAACCTTGCTTTGTTCGCTTTCCATTTATTTTTTCGTAGACATCATTGGCATTTTCGTTTGTCCGTTTGGTGATTTCGTTTCTCATATCCAGGTTAAAAATTCGATTAAAAATTTGGTTAAGAGACGAGTGTTTCAAATTGATCGTAGGTCCAACAGTTCCACCAGGCTTGAACACATATTGCTTCCTTTCATCCATTTTCGACCATTATGAGCAAGAAAAAATACGTCATTTTAAACTGGCGTCGTTGATTCTTGATCAATATCACTTCCAACTTCATCAGGTTCAGGCAAACTTTCAATCGGTCCCAAAATCTCTGCCGCAGTTTCATCGATGTCCTCATAATCCGCTAAGGAATAAATTTATTCAAGGAACGATTTATACAGAATATCAAAACAACATATTTACAATCGAATTCATCATTTGGCAAAAAATCTGGATCATTTTGTTCGTCATCTCCGCCAGCATAAAATGTATCAGTCTCACCTTCTTCATCTGATTCCAAGTCTAGCATTGCTCTCAACGCTATTGCCCTTTCTTATTCTTCTTCATCACCTTTATTATATTTTTTCAATAATTTATCTAAATTAGACACTAAAACAAATTATACATTTACAAAGTTCTTTAACTTTTAACATTTATGTTAGAAAACAATAGGGGTATTCACGATCTGGTGCAACGAGCCTAGTAAAAGTGCGAAATTTTATTTTTTTTAAGTGGATCGTAAACGCACTTTTCTTATCTTCTTGCAACACTAAAGCAAATGTCAAAATTAGTTTGACATTTGTTTTTGTTTCGAACATATCTGAAAATTTCAATTTGATTTAATTTAAATTTTGTTCATAAAAAGATGCCAAAAAAACGGAAAAAGAAAATATTACCAAATCTTAATTATCGTCCGAATTTTAAATGGAAAATAATAGTAAAAGATGATGACGACGTCAAATCAATACAATCAAGATATCAAATTGGATGTATCCAATGAACATACCTTTCCCTTCAAGCAAAATCACGGACCCAAATTTCTCGGTTCACTTGGGACTCCAAAAAAATGAGTGTCTCACACACAATAACAAATTTTCTGTGTACGCATGTAAAAAGAACGAGAATCGAGAGTATTTTTTTCAAGCATCGAGAAATAGAGAGAGTATAGGCGAAGTATACAATCATTTTGCCTTAATTTCCACCACTTTTTTTTTTTAGTTCAGTTTTGTAGGTAGCGTGGCGAAGACGGTTGCTTTTTTATCTCTTTTTTCTTGTTAACACTTTTAAACATTTCCAATCAGAAATGCAAGTTTCTATTTATTAAATGTAAATTTATATTTGTGGAAATATGTCATGTTTATTAGTGCGAAATAGTCTTTAGAAAACCTTTTATGAATGATAAATAAAAAAAACTCTTGAAATGAAAAAATTCAGTTTGTTTTATTTTTGTAGGCAATGGACAAACTGGACTAGATGGGAAGTTTTTTTTAATACTTTTGGGTTGGGTATGCATCAATTCATTCATTTTTTTTGGAACCGTTTTAGATTCCATTTGGTTTCGGTTCTCCGAGTATGGTGAATTGAAAAACTCTCTCCCTCACAATACATTCACATAATGGCTCCGTGGTGATTCTAATTTCCATACTAATTTGAGCCACAGAACGCAGTTTTTCGATCCGTATTTGGATTCGAATGCGAAGTCGTCCATACGTTGTTTGATACGTTTGCGGACCGCAAACGAGCTCGCTTGCTTGAAGGGTTGTTTCTGTTTAACGTAATCAAGAATGTCCCGGTCTACATTGAACGATTTTTCCAGTGCCGATCTTTTGTTCGTTGGTGAAGGGAGTGAAAAGTGAGGGGTAGGGATCAAATCGTTTGTACCACAAAACTCAGACGATTTTTCCAGTCTGTTTATGTTCTCTTTCGCCCTCTTTCCAGTTTTTTGTGTGTGTTCGATGTCAGTGTGCCATTGGGTTGATGGTGTGAGTGAATATCAATGCAAATGAAGAGCACAGAAATAAAAAAATGAAGAAGACAAAGTAAAAATTTCATGGAAAAAATCCTTCTGTGTGTACATTTCACACGATTTCTGGAAAAATCTTCGTGGAAATATCGGGCAATGTAGATCGGGACCAAGCGATATCAGTGGTGCGTTCTTTTATTAACCATAGTTAACTATGGTTAACTATAGTTAACAATGGTCGTTCCTTTATTACAAAATAGTTACGATTTGTAACTGTATGACGTCATCGTCATACGTCATTTATAATACATGCTAAGACTTGACTTGCGCTTTATGAAAGGGTATGAAATTTGTATTAAAAAATTTGTTTTGTTGATCGTGTTGAAAATACATATGTTTATCAAACGTCAGTTTCTTATAAAGTAGATACTTGCATCTTTCAGACCAAGCGATATCAGTGGTGCGTTCTTTTATTAACCATAGTTTACTATGGTTAACTATAGTTGACAATGGTCGTTCCTTTATTACAAAATAGTTACGATTTGTAACTGTATGACGTCATCACATCGTTCCTAAATTCAGTTTATTAGTGTCAAATAGTTACAATTCGTAACTATTTCCAACTCATCTCCACGATATGAGTTGAAAGTGTTGATCTGTCAAAGGACATGTGAGAAGGTTTGTTTACAAAAAATAAAAGCTGAAGAATCAAAACAAAGCTTTTGTTGAAGTGATATGACTTAAAATTGAATTTTACACCATTTTTAATGAAAAAGGAGAGTATATTCTTAACAAATAACATGATTTTATGGTAATTAACGATGAAATAAAGTTTTCCAAAATGTTCATTTGACAGATCAACAATATCTAACAATTTTCAACTAAATCTAACAATGACACTTCAACAATTTTTTTTGACATAACAACCATAGTTAACTATGGTTAATAAAAGAACGCACCACAGTAGAATTTAGCTTTATCGTTGTTTGTGGCAAAAACTCTAATTTTCTGCGACGAGAAAACCAGATTGTCTGTGATTTTCGAGCATTAGCCTTGATTTTCTACTTAAGAAAATATGTAAGTTTGTAAGATGTTCAGTGAGCTTTGTAAACTTTCGAGAGCTTCTTGAGGCAATATGCTAAACGCAATAAGGGCTGTGTCGTCGGCAAACATAGCTAAATTACTGTTTACGTCCAAAGATGGCAAGTCGGACATGTAAACATTGGGTTTTGAATTATTTTTTTTTAATATACCGCTATTACGCGCTACTTCATCATCAGCCCAATTCTAAATATTCCCGAGAAAATTAGTCCCCGGGAGATTTGTTCTTAGATTTTAATAAAGTTATTTATAAAGAATAAATTATTCGTTTTCTTGTATGACCCAAGGTCATACCACTTATTAATCCGTTAATGGTCTAACGTTAAAAACTAGCTATTTACATACAATTTAATTTACAAAACAATTAACCTAAAAAATAAATAAATATACATACATATGTATGTAACTACAATATAACAAAAAAGGTATCTTTAATTTTTTTACTTCTGACGTTATCGTTTATAGAAGGAATTAAAAAATATTTTCTCAAAACTGAAATAAATTGATTTAGAGGGCTATTCGCACCATAGTTCGTACTGCTGAAAATCCGACGCAAAAGCAACTGACATCTTATGCTCATTTGACTATAGCTAAAATTTAGACGATACAGAGCTGATGGAGATATTATAGAATCATATTGAATACAATAAAACAAAAAAAGATACTTTCTATGTTGTAAAAGTGAAGGGACGTTTATAAGCAAGAGTCTGTGAGCATATGGAGGAAGTGTAGATCTTTGGGACCACGGAAGAAAACGAAGACAAAAACGCAAAAACCTTCTCTGGATACCTTCAAGTCTTTTTATATGAACTGATTTGTAAGGTGCCCGTATTATGCAGCCGTATTCAAGTATTGGTCGAACAAAAGATATATATACATACAGAAGCTTGAGGTCATAATTTTTTTCATTTTTTTATTTAGGATTTAGCTCATATTTTAAATCAAAAAGCACGAGCTTATTTTTACATTTTTCAAACACTTCTTTTATTATTGGCAGAATTTTTTAAAACTAAATTTTAAATAGCTGCATTTTAAAAGCAGAATTATGAGGAGTTGAACTTTGAAAACAGAAATTCGAAAAAAAATATTTTTTATCAAATCAGAATTTTGTCTCCCCCACAATAAAATATCTTTACCTCTTCAAAACCTCGCTGAATTTTTCCAAAGACTTCACTACTACCAAAGACCAAACCATCAATGATCCGAACAAATAAAACTATGCCATATTTTTATTTTCTGTAAAAAAAAATCTGGTGCACTCTCTCTCTCTCTATAAACTTGGTGCACTTGGCCGTATACGCACTTTTTTTTATTAAATTGTTAATATAATTTATAACACGTTAAGTTGGTTCATGTCGTGTAATCCAAAATTCTTCTTTAAAATTCTACTTTTTGAAACTATATGGGTTTGCACAATTCTGGTTTTAAAAAAATTCTGCAATAAAAGCAAAGTTTTGTAGTCTCCAAAGGGGTAATGTAGATGAAATTAAACAAAAAAATGCAAATGGAGTTGATGTTTAGGATACTGGATTTAAATAAGTCATCTCAAGAATAAAGTCGGTAATTTCCCGATTAATCAAACTTCAATTCAAGTTTTCCACCATGTTCTGCTTTAAATGTTCTTATGTTTGAAATGTTTATTTTATTTTTTGTAAATAAAAGATCCCCTGAAGAAGATGGCATCAACCGTCGAAACGTAGGGAAAAGAGATGAATTGTATTTTCATTAATCAACATTACGACCAAAACAGCCGATTGAGTATAATTCCAAATTCTCAAACATCTATAATTATTCAACAGCTTGGTCAAAAACTCATCAATTTGATTATAATTATAGCTCATGAAAAAATCGGCTTTAAAAGTTAAACTTCGTTAACTCTATCTTCAAGCAACAACAAAGCCTTTTTTCTAAGGCGTAAATAAACCCGAATTCATAAATATGTATAAAAAAAAAGTTCGGTAACTCAGCAAATTACACTTCCATTTGACAAATATCGACGCTGTTCCGAACAGTTTTTCGACATCAAATAAAAAAACATAAATAGCACATTTATTTTTTTTTAAATTGTAGTTACCCTTACATGTATATATGTATGAAATCGGCGTAAGCATCACTTTAGTAAAACGATTATCGCAATCAAGATTTTTTTTCGTCCTCCAACAGTAGTCACCTATGTACATACATATATACACCAATCGCTTTTCCAAAAGTAAACCAACTTTAGCGAGGTATCCGTCTTGCAACGGAAAAGGAAGAATTTTGCTTCGAGGTATATATGTAGTTGGTAGATGGCCGATGCAAAATTCATAAAACTCGTTTGAAATCGAAGGATTGTTCGTCCCGACATATGAGAGCTCTATTTCGTTCGAAGTTTGCGCATCATGTCATGCACAAAAAGTGATGCTGATTTGATGATCCATTTATGAATGTTTGACGAAAGTTATTGCGCATGCGATTGTGAATTTACCCTTTTACTGCATGGTAGGGTCGAATTGCAAGCAAATCGTTTCTGATGCAAATACAAACCCGGGGCGCTAGAATAGCCATATTTGAAATGGAGAGGAAAGAAAGCGTTTTTGAACCAAGGTTTCTCTACCCAATACATTCCTTTCTTCTAAACGGAAAAATAAAAGAAATTTTGTCTTGTTTTTGTTTTTATTATTTTTTTTTTATATAAACTTACTATTTTTTTTCTACAAAAAAGAAAAGCATATTTATCATTTTTTTCTCTTTAGTTTTTATATAATACATACACTAAAAGAAAAAGAGAATATCGGTATCTTTTTTTTTCTAAATCATAAAACATTTTTAATATTTTCCTCTTTATTTTATTTTAATTTTATTTTATCTGTCTTATAATACAATGTTTAGGCAGAAGAAAACTTTTTAATTAATTTTAGTAACTAATGTTGGTGTTTCGAACAATGTTAAAATATAGAAGGAAAAAATTCAAGTAATAAAATAAAACATTGATTTGTTATAATTTGCAATTAATCTTGTTATATTTCGTCTTTGTTTTGTTATTTCTTTTATATATATTTTTTGTTTGTTTAACTAGAGAATAGAGATAAATGATCCTGAGCGGTTTTGTACTTCAGGTTGTTGTCGTTTTTTTTTGTTGTTTGTTATATTTTAATGTATTCAAATATTGATAATTTTTTGGTTGTTAAAGAGTTAAATGCATTTCTTTTTTTTTGTTGATGTGCTTTGGAATGATGAAACAAAACAAATTCTATTAAATTTTGTTGAAGCACTAGAAGTACCAAGCAACAACTTTACACTCCTTCCTTATCAAACATTTAAAGTAAAAATTATCGATGTTTTTATAACAATTGTATTTATTTTATATCAAAAAAAGATTCTCTCGACAATCAATTTTTTCGTTGACGAAAATTCAAGAAAAAATAATTTGTTTTAAGTTTATTTTTATATGTATTTTTGTATGCATTATCGAACAGTCAAACAGTTAAAAAAAAACATTAATATTCAGTTTTCTTCTTGCGATTTTTGTCTTTTTAAGTTGTTGGGAGAGAGAGAAGAAACAACACAAACACCGTACCGCTTTTCTCTTTTTCTCTTTAAATTAATAATTAATTATATTAATATTATTATAAAATTAATTAAACAATCGTGTTTGTTTTAAAGAGTTTTTTTTAAGTATTTTATGATTTTTTTGTAACTTTTTATTTATGTAATATTTTTTTTTTTTACTTTTTGGAGTGTTTTATATTTTTTTTACTTGCTTTAAATGATGATGGAGGGGGGAGGAGGATGATAAGATAAGGCATTCAAAAAATGTCTATTCGCTCTCATCATCATCATCGTCATCGGACGCATCCTTCTTGCTCTTTTTCGGCGCTGCTTTCTTTGTCACCTTACCGCGCTTCTTAGTCACTGCACCATTTGACTTGGAACCACCATTGGCTTCGAATTCGCGGACTGCTTCTTCATAATCTTCCTTGCACTTAGCTGCCTTTTGCTCCCATTCCTTTTGAAATTAAATTATATTTTGTTATAGAAAAGGAACGCGTTATTGTTTTTTTTTTTTTGTTCAACTTACAGACTTGTCCTTCATGCCCCTCCATAATTCACCTCCCTTCTTTGCGACTTCTGTCACTTTAATACCGGGATGTTCCTTCTTGATACCTTCGCGGGCACTGTTGAGCCAAAGCATATATGCGGAAAGAGGACGTTTTGGTCTGTCACCCATATTTGTAATTTTGTGTGTTGTTTTTATTACTGGTTTTAAAACTGAAAAATTACAAAGGTATTATGTTAAAAATTAACTCAATTAATTATTCATAATATCCTAGGTGGTACAAATTTTAAAATTATAATACTTATGTCTGTTCCTTTATTCTGAATTTCTATGCATTTTGGTCCCAAGTTCTGTCAATTTCATTATTTTTATATGAATATGCACTTGAATTTTGGACTAAAAAGCACAGAAACTTCAAAGTAAAGGAACATACATAATAAATAAAAATTTAAGCTTTGGGGTGTTTGTTACGAAAGAGCGTGAAGACATACCTATATGTTAAGACAAAATTGCATTCATATTATTGGCTTCTTGGATATAAAATAAAATTGACAACGAATTAACATAGATCAGCGCAATTTTTTTCATTGTGAAATGGAAAGGATACGAATAGGTGTCAATATTGATTTGACATCTTTATCTTTACTTTCTACACGGATGGGTTTATCAGTCGAAATGGTTCCCAAGATTATTGGGCAGGAATTGTCAGTCTGTCAAATTTTTTGAATAGAGGGGAACACATTCACTTAGAGGAAAACGGCCTAATAAGTGTGAAACGGTTTGTTGGCAAAAACTTGACTTCAAAATTGACCAAGAAATTTATTGGACAGAATTTGTGAGGAGCCAAAATTGTTTTAATCTCTCGTGAACTCTCTCTTCAACCCAAAACTAACTAAATTTTGTGAAAAATTGGCAGTTTTGGCCAAGGTTAGGAACAGACCTTTTAATGATAGACTTTGACAAGACAGGGTTGAGAGCAAGTAGGTATAACTCACCGTCTTGTCAAACTGTGTTTTTGAATGACAAGTGGAAACATAGAGTAAATTCAAAAACGCATCGATGCGTTATCATATCACTTTTGTCAAACATTTATAAATACATCAAATCAGCATCACTCTTTGTGTAGTGTTCACTATGGCAGGGCCTGTTTTTAGAAAAAATCAACTACCAAAAAATCATTCTTGAACAAAATTAAACAGAACATTTTCATTTCGATTAACAATTTTCCTGTTAAGCGTACATAAGTAAACTAAATTGTAAAAGGAATGTTTTATTGTGAACTGTATAGCTAGTGCAGCTAAATATGGCCAACATTAACAAAAGCAAAAGCTACATTCAATAAAAAACGCGCCATATGAATTCAAAAATATATAATTTTTAGAGCTGCTTTTCAGTACGAGTTTTTTTTTTGTCGCCGAAATTATAATACGGAAGCTGAAAATTTGAAATTATGACTTGCTGTTTGGCTGAGGCTGAATTTTTTTTTCATTCGCTTACAAATCTTTGTTGTTGCAATTGATTAATGTCGATTTCGATTCAACAAAAAGAATTCGATTTTTTTAATCTTTTTCAGATTTCACGTTCTTTACTACAAAAAATAATCGAATTTTCTGGTTGGCTGATTTGATTTAGATCAATTTTGCAAATCTCGATTTCAAACACAGATTTCAACACGCACTTGCACACACGCCAAATTAAAGTGACATTTTCATCCAAATCAATAGAAAATGGTACTCACACAATTGCAAACATAGATCAAATCACGTTTTGAGTTCTTTGTACCACAATTGATCTAAATTCTGACCACCAAATCCAAAATTGTTGAATTGAAATCGACATAATTGGATAAAAGAGATGTTTTGTTGAAAAAAAGCAAATAAACGGCGCCTAAAAGTGTAGGTCTCTGTTTGACTTTAATTAAAATTACTTTCGTGAAGTCGTTGAGGCAACACAACCTTCGAGAATACCCTCTGTGGTTAAATTAAGTTTTTAGTATCCAGTTAAAATCTTGAGATAAGATAAAAGTGGAATAGTTATTCTGTACTTCATCGTAAAAATGTGAATTTATAATAAATACGTGGTTTTAAAACTTTATTGCATGTTTTTCTCCGTAAGTACTCAACAGAACTACATAAATTATACACCGTTGGAAATGATTTGTCCCGCACAAATGAAAAATTATGTGCGTATGTAACCGTTAATGGTAAAAATGGTTAAAGGTTGAATTTCGGCCCATAGGCTATACTAGTGAGGATAAATAATTCGAATTACAAATTGACATTCGTAAGAATATTATGTGAAATTGGCCGAAGAAAGGGTGTAATGTAAAATAACACCTACCAGAAACGTGTTTTAGAGCTACCAGTTTAAAATATCAACTACCAGAAAATATAACAACTAGGTACCGGCGCAAACTTCAAACAAAAGAGAATCAAAAGAATTAATTGTTGATGCTTTTTTGCTGATGCATCAACTACCTTGTTGTGCATCAGCATCGCAAGAAAGCAGTGATGCAAATATTATTTGACGTCTATGAATTTACACATATAGCATAAAATAAAACAAAATTAAAAGAACAAACAAATTGGAATTCTCGAAACCATCTTTCAATTTTACTTTTGGGCTATAAAAAGCTTTTAACAAAAATGAGCTATAATAGAAGGATTGGCGATTACCAATGAACAACTTTTAATTTGTGTATTTAAACATATTCTAGGGCCCCACCAATAATCAAATTTAGTAACGACTTAAATATTTAAGGAAAGTAGACCATAATGGTATGGACTATAAAAAATGAACCATACATGTTATGTTTCATATTTTAGAATAGGTAGGTACCATGTAATATTGATTATTTAGGGTCCACCTAAAAATGTAAGTCATAGGTACCATGGTTGGTTTATTATTTAGATCCCATACAATTATGGTCCATTTTTCTTAGATATTATTTAAGTCGTTACTAAATTTTATTATTGGTAGGGCCCATAGTTATTTGTTTTGTAAAGGCGTCACAAGTTTTTTGCTGATTGTTCAACACAGTTTTATCCAACCTCTCTTCTCAAACTGTGTCTTTCTATGACAAGTGAAAACCTAGGTATTTGTGTTCAACAGAACTTATGCTGATGAAAAAGTATAACATAAGCGTTTATGTTGAACTTAAATATTTATGATTCACTTAAAACAGAAGTAATTTCAATATTTTAATATTTAAATTTCTTCATCTTCTTACTAAATAGGTACCTATATATGTTTCGTATCAACAAACAGGCCAGAAAACTGTTTTTTTTTTTAATGAAACATAAATAGGTATTTATGTTCAACATAAAGTCTAATGTTCTACTTTTTCCTTAGTATAAAATGTCACAGAAGATCTTATGTTGAACTTAAATAGGTAGGTACCGAAGTTTCATTTGAGCAAATGGGCCTTAGGTACCTAGGTTGAATGAAAATAAGGTTTAAATTATATAGGTACCTATTGATTTACATAAATATTTGATTTTTTGTTTACTAAATAAAAGATTTATGTAAGTAGGTATACATAGGTACCTATCTATGTACATAATATGCATTTACAATCAACTTGTTTAGGTATATAAATATGTATATAGATTTTAGAAGATTTTAAGTAGGTAATTATTAAACGTTTTAAATAAAATTTAGGTATTTATTATTACGTCTAAGCCCAAGCTTATGTGGCTTACCAAACAATAAGATACGAGTTATTTTGGCGCCAAATCGAAAGAAATAAAATAATCTTTTATTTAAACATTTTTTAACTAAATTTGAACATTTTTCATCTGTATCTCAATGACTTTTATAAATATTTAGGTAATCTTTATAAGAAGGTACCTATACTTATAGAAGGACATGTTTTTCTTTGTATCAATTTATTATTTTCTGTATACAAATATGTAATCATATTTGTTAATACAAAACTTATATGGTAAAATTATTTTTTTCTTTGTGAAAATAATCTAATCACCATGTTTGAAAAATTTTCTTATTTGAGGTACCCAAGCGTTTCTCTGTGGGGTCGTATTTGCAGCATACATCCATCACTCTTTCACTTTTTCATTGTAGATTGTACCTACCTAACAGAACAGCCCAAGCAAATACACACCGCCAATGAAAATTACTACCGCAGCATAGGGAATACAAAAATGGCGCCAAATCCAATTTTTTAACATTTTTACTTGCAACGCTTTATTTTTTTTTTAATAAAATAAAACAAATGATTGCAAAATATTTAATAAAACAATTTGTAAAATGAAAAAAAAAAAAAAAAAAATAATAAAAGAAAAAAAAAAATCGAATTTTTTCATCACATTTTGTATGAACTACTGGTACTGTACCTCGAATATCAGAGAAAAAATATACGAATATATGAACGAAGCCAAGCTGCCACCATCAGCAAACTCTCGAACGATTATATATGAAAGAGAAGACAACACACAAAATGACCGCAGTAAGAGCCAAGAAAAATGTGGAAAAAACTGGATAATTTCTATGAAAACTATTCAAGCGTTGTTTGAAACATAATTTCCAAATTTAATTTTCTATTAGAAAAATCTATTTGCCCAATAAAATTGCAAGTAGTTAAGAAATTATTTAATAAAATCTAAAATATGTATGCGATGCGTTGTATGAAAATTTGTTCGACCATTTTGGTTCCTACCCAATATGTACTCGTTATACCGGAGCTAGCTGCTATACACCACCACTTGGCTTGTATAGAGAAAGCTTGAAGGAAAAATGTATACGACGACGAGTTTTGCGCAATTTTTTTCTAATTAAAACGATAGATAATTTATGATTTTCAACCGAAATATGTTATTTTCGAATAAAATCTAATCGATTTCGATGGATTTTTGTTAATTCAAGACGTACTTTAAGAGATATTGATGGGAAAATCAAAGTAATTTTCACGTGAAAAACAAAACAAGTCTATTTCGATGCAAAGATGGAGGAAAATTATATACATATAGGAAAGAAGTAAAATTTGATAAGATAATGATTGAAAAAATGAGAGATTAATATAAATAAAAGTAATCTTACATTGATATTAACGCTACTTGTCCTTGTAGCTTATAACACTTATTTATATATTTTCACTTTAAATTCAACTTTTTTTTTATAAGTTTTACTTTTGAATTTTTGTAAACAGGACTTCCTTCACCGGCAATGAACAAAATTGAACTCTAGTCAACGAATGTGAAATAACCGTTGGCAAAGTATCGAAGAACAAAATCTTCTTGGCTTGCTTGATGTTTTTTTTTGTCTCAACAGAGGTTGTCTCTTGGTGGTGTGTCTCTTTTTCTTGATGTTTGATTTGGCGGAATAAATGGGTAAGGGTGAGATAGATAGATTTGGTTAATGGCAGCTGCAGTTAGGTGTGTGTTTGGGAATTGGGATATTAGAGAGTTGAATGTGTGAGTTAATATGAAAGAGATATATGGTGTGTATTTTCATTGGCGCCGCAGTGAAATCACTTCCCCACTTTGCCGCTCAATTTATAAACGAAATTGTGATTACAGGCGGCGCGCGTTAATAAATTTTTGATGGTGCGTGGTTGCGATGGCTAGAGTGCGTCGGAAATTCGTATAGGATAAATTGAGGTGAAATATAAACAACAATAGGATGTGTTCGATTAAAGTTAAAAGGTTTGTTCATTACCAAAAGAGTTAGTTCAGATCAGAACAAAACACGACAGTACAAATTCATGAAAAACCTTAAAATTAGTTAGAACAGATAATTGCTACAAAAACAACAACATTGCACAATAAATGCCATATATATCTCCGTGAGCTAAGTCGAAATGTTGGTGTATTTAGCATGCAAATTATTTTTAAGCTGACATAAAGGCAATAATTTCACAATAAAATAATTCAAATTGAATGAACTTTGGCATGTTCTTCGCAAAACTATCAAAACAAATAAATAATTGTACTCATAAATGTGCGAGAACCCATTCATAAACCCCATTTACAAGCCAGTATCGAAAGATCGAGTTGGATTAGAATTGGATTTTAAACGTATTTGGTCACCTGAGTTGAGACCCGCATTTGGAGTTGATTTGAAATGGTGTTAAGACTACACAAAAATAATCAAAATTTATTGGGACATATTCACAGTCGCAGATAGACTAAGGTTTAACTAAACTACAGTTTATGACAATTTTGGCTCAATGAATACAGCAGACCGATATTAATTACAAATTGTTGGTCTCATATTTTTATTAACTTGTTTAACTTAGACCCAGCTCTAAAATGACTATGAATACGCTCCATTGACTTTAGTATCTACTAATAATTTTACTTTACTCACCCATGTGCAAATCGCAGTCGTCAACAAAATTACTCTTCGACCCAGGTTTTTTTATCATAAATTTCGACTCGTGGAATCGAGTCGGTTGAAGCTCATTTCAACACAATATGGGTTTACAAAGAGGTCATACATACATTCAATAAAATAACCACTGAAATCGATGAGTTCAATCTTGAACTGAACTTGAACCATCGGCTCCATTGGCAATATGTTAAGCAATGAATTGCCAGTTTCATTTACATTTCTTTGAATTCCGCTAATGGAGAGGCTTTGTCAAGGCATTATTGCCAGGTTGGGAAAAGGCTCAGCCGATTCGCCTTTTTGGGCAATTAGCGAGGCAATTTAGTGCCTCAAATACTGCCAATGGAGCCATTGCGTTGGTTGAACGTTTATTTTGTATAACGGATATCTGGCTCTCATTTAAATTAAATTATTAGGTTTTTATTAAAATGGAAAGTTTAAAAAAACATAAATCAAATCTATTACATAATCCGAAAATTTGTATTCCCGGGGAGTTGATTCGATCCGCTACGACTTTGGTGCGGATTTGAAGTGTCAAAAGTTATATGGAATGCGGATGGGCTTTTCAAACTACGTTACCGACATTCCGTATAACTACTTCTGACATTTCAAATCCGAACCAAAGTCGTTGCGGATCGAGTCATCTCCACGGGAATACAATTGTGCGGATTCTGTAATCGACATGAATATCGTTCGCCAGATTGCAGTTTTATAAGTACTTACTGAGTGCATATCTGATTTAAAATTGAGAAACAAAACTCACTTCTGAGAATGGTCAGAAAATAAGTAGGTATTTTTTGTGACGATGTAAAAACATTTCAAAAAGCTTGTTTTCAATTCGGACGTCCAACGACAATACGGTCTAGTTTTTCAGTCATGAGTATATGGAGTTAAAAGTAAAAAGAAACTCAAGTTAACTCACGAAATTCAAAAAAAAGAAAGTTAAAAATCATCAAATCTTGGTCGAGGTAACTACCTACTGCAGCAAATAATATCCTGTTGCTTTATAACACTGATGTCTGGTAGAAGTTCTCATTCATATGAACATTAATAAAAAAGACGTTTTTTTTTAACTGCCAATAACTATATGAGCTACTGCTTCCGTGTTGTTTTTGTTTCTTTTCTTGTTTTCTAGAAAAGACAGGGATGTCCCATTTTACACCTTTTTTTTTAAGCACCTCTTCCTCTTTTTCTTGTGTTTGGTTTTAAGGGGAAATGCAAGAAAAAAAATAATAAACAGATTTTAGCTGAATATGTGTGTTTGTGTGTAGGTTTCATTCAGTTTCCCCTCTCGTTAAATTTTCAACGAATTAAATATTTTCCTGTTTGAGTGCGATGCATTTCGCCAACATCGTATGAATTTATGCGTCGAATAGCGTCGGATATTCAGCCGTTATAAAATGTGGTTCATAAAATGCAAAACCGAAATCATTTGTTTGTTTTCTTTTTTCTGTTTTGATTTTGTCATTCGTTATTTTCGTGATAGAATTTTTCGAATTCAAGATTCTAGTTGCTTTTGCTTGTGAAATACTCTGATTATTAAAATGCCTAGCACCAACCAGCATCATTTGTTTTGATATTGAATTGAAAATGCTTTCGATTGTATTTTACTGGTAAGTAAGTAGGTATGATGGCTTGCCCTAGTTTTCATTTGAGTTACATAGGTTACCCCAGAATCAGACATAGAAGCGGGGTTAACTATAAGGATCTAGATTATGTAGGTATGGATTTAGGTATAACCTATAATAATAATAATAATTTATATAAACAAAATTTCAACACGTTCAGGAAGATAGGGTTGTTTAATGGCTATCTACATAGGTACCTGGTTTATGTAGGTACAAGTATCTACCTATACCTATAGGTTAGGGCTGCCAGAAGAATTTTGATGAAACTAGGTAGCGAGATTTGAAATCCCGGACTTTCCCGGACAAATAAGAATCCAAAAAAGAGTACTAAACGAGGACACTTGTTTTAAACTTTTTTTAAAGAAAATAATTGTATTTGGGTACTTCATTTTTTTTGAAAAAATAAAAATAAATTAATTTATAAACAGTTACATATCTAGTAACATATTATGTATGTACATCTGTCATCATATTTCATAGCAACATTTCATATTTTGTATACATTATGTTAACATTCAGCACATAATCTACATTTTTATACATTGCATACAAATAAAAAAAAATATTATTAACACCTCTTTCCTGAATACATATCAAACATGGATAAAAATGTAACGTGGGAATCACCCACGTTATATTTTTATCATTGAACTGCATCTACGAACAAACTTAAATTCTTCGAGAGGTTTTAGCCAGGATTCAATATATTTGAAAGTTACATTATATATGTAGGTTATTGGAATCAATTTTAAATTTGTTTACTTTTTCTTGTAAACCAGATTCAACAAGCTTCTTCATAATAGATTTAATTTCGGTAGGAATAAAATTACTATTTATTCGCTCTTGTATGTTGCTTACAATATTTTGTAAGACACTCACGGTCTCAATAATAGATATTATCTTGTTTTTCAAGTTTTTGAATATTAAAATTAAAAATGGACAAAAGAGATTGAACTAGAAATAAATACGCCTTACATAAATCATCTTCGAAGAATTCAATCAATATTTTTGATGGATTTTAAAACTTCAAACATGAGCAAAAGTCGTTCAACTGCAGGAATTAGATAAAGCGATCTGGTTTTTGATTGATATTGGTTCTGTTTATTTCTTAAATCTAACTAGCCCCGATTGAGTTTTAGAATAGGAAATGGATAAAGAATATTAAGATTTTTTTTTTTAGTGATGAAAAGAGGACAATCCCGGACAATTAGCAAAAACTATCCCGGACGTTCCCCGCATAGGTTAAAAAGAGTACATGTCCAGGAAAACCCGGACGGATGGCAACGCTACTATAGGTAGGTAGGTATTTTGTTTTAAATCAATGTGAATCAATTAAATTTTAATGTATTGTTTATAGGTTAGTAGGTTATGTATGTACCTACATCCATACATAATTTACTAAGGTAGGTAAGTCGTTTTAAATAATTTTTGATACAAAGTCAATAATAAAGCTAACACACCTATTTGAAAAACAAGTACCTACATAGGTACTTAGGTAATTTTTGAAAGTAGGTAGGTAGAGGTATATAATGTACCTACATACCTACATACTTTTTAGGTATTCCTAGAAACCATTTTGGCCTAACTCTTTTGGTTTGATAGATAATTCATAGCCACTTTGTTCCAAGAGCCAAATTTGTCAACTTAAATTCATTACAAATTGTTCAAACAGCCATTTTTGTATGGAAAAGAACAATTATTCATACGTTTTCCACTTTATAAAATAAAAATTCAAAAATAGTCTAAGTCCACTTCTTAATACCACTTAGACCCATTCGTAATTACATATCATATACAAAATTGTAGTAACATTTTGTTCTAGGCGACAAAAAACACTCATTTGGTTTATCTCAAAGGTGATTAATATGGAAATTTCAAACGGTATTATATTTGGGAAGAATACGTTGGCATTCGAAAAAGGTTTCGATTTTTTTCGGCATTCGATGAAAAGGTTGCGTAGATATCCTATGACCTTCAAAGTTTGTTTTCCATGCCAGCTGCTAATATTTCAAACTTTTATTATAAAAAAAAATTTAGTATGTACAACAGAGTGACCGTTTATTCCCAAACTCATTTTTTTGGATAGCACACCCCGTCAATCGAAAGTTTATGCCGCAAGAAAAAATTATTGACCAAAAAAAACTGCTGAGCATCGAGAGAGAAAAATAAGAGAAAAATATATAATACTAAAGTATTTTTTTTAACTTAAAAATCGAAATAAATTATAATTTAAATTTTTTTAATACATTTTTGAATGCAGTTTTTAAAGGACCGATAAATCAATCAGAATTCACAAACAAAATTAGAATAACTGTTATAGTTCCACAGAAAAAAAAATAAATTGTGAAAAGTGTAAAGTTCCCATACAAATTTGTATGGGAAAAGTATGACCTTAGAAGCACGGGTTAATGACCTCGGGAAAAAAAATTTCTTTGTCAATTTTTTTGGGCATAACCTTTTGATTGACGGGGTGTGCTATCCAAAAAATTGAGTTTGGGAAATAACGGACACCCTTATGTACAACCTCACTGGTGTGTGCAATTTAAGCAAGATAACACATTGCTCTTAGGGCCAGTTTGTTCACAGCTGATTATCTTTAATCCATGATTAGTGGAGCTGGGAAATCCCCTAATGTTTTTGTTGATCAAATTTTGTTTAAAAAGTTTAAAGTATGAGTTGTTAATCATGGATTTCACTAATCAGCCAATTTGGTTGAAGCCTATGAAAGTCACATACTAAATTTAACCCACTCTGAACAAACTGGCCCTTAGTGTTAAGCTCGATTCACATTGCGACGTGAAAACGTGACGAGAGCGTGACGTGAATCGCTGCCATTTTTTTACTAGTTATAAAATCGTTCCCCAATTCACAATGCGACGTGTTTCTTGACGACGAGTTCTTTGACAGCGTTAAATTATTTATTATTTTTGTTCTTGCTGTGCAGTGTGCGTTCAAAATAATGAAAAAAGTCAAATTGAAATTTCTTTAATTATTTAAATATTATAATTGTGTTTGTCCATTGGGCTGGTGAAATGATTTTCGGCTAAAAATGCAAAGAAATTAAAAGAGTACAACATTATAATATTGTCAACTCCAATAGATTATAAATATAATTTCATTGTCAACAAAATTTATATTTATTTTTGTTAATTTACACTTATCTGTTGTTTTCTTTATTCTTTTCTACAATTTCACAAAATTCACCATCAGTCAAATATAAAAAAACATAAAAAACGTCGACGAGAGCTTGTTTTTTTTCAATTTTCCCAACTCCGGCGTGACGTGACGGCGAGAAACGTTTCATTGTGCATACCCTGGCGTTTCCTCGTATAGGTACTTACATGATTTAAAATACGTTTGACAACTACGACGAGTTCTCGTCACGCTCACGTCGCGTTTTCACGTCGAATTTTGAATCGAGCATTAGGAGATTAATAGCGGAAAGAGTCGAATGGCAAGTAATTTAACACAAATTTTATATGCAGTGCTGCAAGAAATACTGGCAGTAACCACTTTTATTCTTTGGTCAGATTCATGTATACCTCAAAACAGGAATCGTTTAACATCGTTTGCCATTCTTAAATTCATGGAAACGCATCAGAAAATCGAAATGATTACGCAACTGTTTTCTTCGGAACATTCCAGAATTTAGGAATTGATGCAGTCCACAGCGTAATAGACCGACATTTTAAAAATATATCTTATTTCAGTATATTATACTCAAGATGAAAAGGTATACCTAGTTTATGAACAAAATAACCTACTACAAATTAAATATCGTGAAGATTACGATTTAACAAAAAAATAAATACGTTGCCAAAAGTGCTCAAAACTTCTATCGGAAGTTTAATTTTCAAAGAAAAGAAAAAGGATATAAAGAGTCCATGTTTAATTGGATGCCTGTCGAAGACGTCCAATTTAAAAAAGACAACCCTCCAATAAAGAAGAACAATTTTTTTGGTTTTCAATGAATTTTCCTTTTTATTTTTATTTACTTAGGCATACTGATACTTTTTTGTAATTTTCGCAGTCTGAGTTAGTGACACTTAAGTGCACTACGAAAATTGTCATTTTATGTCTTATATTTCTTACTTAAGTGTTACTACTGTTACTGTGAAACTGGCCCTTTAATCTTTATTTTTAATAAACTATTTTTTTCAAAATTACTCCGTTTACATGAGAGGTTTCGACGATCGAATCGGGTTGAGATTTCGAAAAAAATTAAACTTGAAGTGATACTTTAATTTTGACTGTGTGCGTGCGGAATTAAATTTTGGAATCAAAATACTTTGAAACGGTAAGTTCCTCCATGAGCACTAGCATAGTTAAGGTTTCTTCATTTTACTAAATATTGCAGGGAGCCATTTCACGAAAAAAAAAAAAAAAAAAAACAAAACAAAGAAAATTGAAATATACACTTCAAAACTGATTCTTTTATTTTTCAATCCACGTCTACTTGCATTTTTTGATTCAATTCAGCTTTCAAACTCGAATCGGATCGAGAATTCAAGTCTGATTAAATTCTCGTAAACGGAGTAAATGTTAAGTCTTGTTTTTTTTTTTCTTCTGATCTTACTGACAAAATAAAAAAAAATATATGAAATTGGACATAGAACATTTTAAAGGAGATGAGTCAAATATATTAATTTCAGCAACGTAGTGCCTAATTGTTCTAACTTCCATGTTTTGTTCTAAGTCCATGTTTTTTTTTTTGGGAAATGCACAGTTGTATGGAAATTGTTCTATCTCCATTTTTGTGATTTTTATTTGTTAAATTATTTAAAATTACTAAACGTTTTGCTTACAAAAAAAGTTTTGCATTTATGAAAACAAATATAATGAAATAACTTAAAATAAAATACATATCTAGAATATGAATCAATAAATTTGACTTTAATTCAATTTAAAGTTAAAAAATCGTCTCCTGAAAAATTTTAATTTTGTGACTTAGATCAATTTTTCATTCCGCTGACGCATATAGGTAGGTACTCTACTTGAAAGTTAAAAATTCTCTTCGGACTCTAAAATTGGCTCTATTCATGAACTTGTACGCTTGTACCTATCTTCGAAAATAACCTATACCTACCAGTGGCGTGGCGTCAATAACTTGAAAAGGGAAGACGTAACGAAAATGATTGATCTGCGAAAGTAAACAAAACTTACGTCTTTGTATCTTGAACAAAAAAAAAAAAAAAACAAGCAGATACATTAAAATTAGTTAAAAAACAACTCTTCCGTTTGCAGTCTATTTTCATAGGATGCATAGAGTGACCTTTCATTAAAACGATTTTTTATTAATAAAAGCTACATAGTTTGCTTAGTTCATTTGAATCCTCCAAGAGAAAATCTGTAAAGCAACAATCTATGCTTAAAAAAAATTAAAAACCAATACTAAAAACCTAGCTCTAAAGTATTTACATAGCTATAAAACAAAAAGTAAAGAACAAAACCTTCAACTTCACAACTAACTAAATAAACACTATTTCATTCCAGGTATTTTTAGGAACTCTTTTGATTCTTGTCTATCAACAACCCAATGAAACTTTTATTCCAAATCTACAATTTTGTTTAATATTTAACTTGTTGTTCTAAAAAGTCCCATAAAAAAGAATAGTTTTTTTTTTTTAGATCCAGCGTTAAAAAGTACCCTTAAATCATGTGTCATATTCTTACATTTAACCATACCAAATATTTCAGATTGACAAACCATACCTTCTTCCCTTCGTCCCTCTTTAAATGCCTTTATATCAAAAGCCACCGCTGTCTATGTTGTTGCGTTTTGGACAAAGAGGATCTAGAAACAAATATGCTAAGGGAAGAAAGGGATACAAAACAAATTTTATAAGACAGTGAAAGACGTGTTTTATTTCTAAATTAATTCTTTCAAAGGGAGCGTATGCTCAGCAGTCGAGCAAAGAGCGAAGAGAAGAATGAATTGACGGTGTTTATTCAAAAGCTTATGTTTGTGCGAATTTTATAACAATTCAATTGGTAGGGTTGCATACTTTATTTTTATGTTTATTTGATAGTATTTTTTGTACAATTTTTAAAAGGGAAGACGGTAGGAATCGTGTTATATGGACTCCACTCTACCTACTCAAAACATTTAGAACATTACATTTTTATTAAAACCAAGCAAATCATCATTGGTATGTGTATGTTAAAGATTGGAATATACATACTATTGTAATGCAAATCCTTGTGCTAAATTGTTGCCAAAGTTGTTCTTTGAAGACCAAGCTCCTGAGCACGGCGAATTGAGGTTGATGGATTGTTTTGAACACTTCCTTGAGCAGCAGTAATGTTTTCAGCCGATCTTGTAGTACGTTGTGGTCCATGCTTGGGCCTATCACCTACAGACCCTCTTTCTTCGAATAAATAGTGCGTTTTGTTGCCATGTTGTTTCTCCGAAAAATTTCACGTAACTTTCTCATCGTCACAGCAATCGATGATTGATTTCGATAAAATGTTTTAACGATTAAAACACGTTGGTTTATCGAATATTTTGCCATAATAAATTTGCCACGGGTCTACTTCACGACTACCAAATATGAACTGTCAAGTCAAGACTAATGTTTACCAAAATGGCGTCAAAACAAAGTAGTATACCTGTATACTTTCCCGGCGGACACCCGTTATAAGTTAATTCGATCTCAACACAATACAAAAGAACGTCTGATGTCGTTTGGTTAGTCTTCTAATTTTCTAAATCTATCTATATACTATACCTATTTAACTAGGTATACCTACATACAGTAGGTTAGGTATTGTCACATTTGTTGATGATGAGTTTCGAGTAGGTTGGTATGTTAAAACAAAGAGGATGCTGTAAATAAAATCCAATAATACATGTAGGTACCTTACTTACCGCTCAGGGACTGATTTAAAAAAGAAATCAGAACTTTAGGTAGATACCTACCCGCAAATCATTATTGAATAAAATTAAACAGAACATTTTCGTTTGCATTGAAAATCGTTTATGTAAACTTAGCTATACATATATTAGGGATGTTTTTCCCAATAGTACCTAAACAATAACAAAATCAACAGCAACAAATCTGTTTCATTTGTTTTCATCGCGACACTTTCTTAGATTTGTTGTTTTTTTTTTATTACTAATAGCTGGGTACATATAGGTATGTCTTTATTTTTGAGAAAATTGAAAACAACATTTAGATTTTTTTTTTGAAAAGTTACAAATTTTTCAAAAACTAATGAACGGATTTGAAAGATTTAAATTCAGCTTTGAAGAAGCGGATATTAGTACGTTTAGATCAAGGTGCATATACACTCTGCTCCACTTGAATAAAAACAAACATTTTTTTTACTGTCAGAGCGTGTAGCGCTTTGGTTAAATGATAAATTCACCTTTTGGTTTTAGTTCCTATAAGAGGGATCTATTGCGAATTAAACAGCAGAGACAGAATAATTAAGGAAAATGCCATTAGGTAAATTTGCTAATTAGTCCATTAAATACACTGTTTTTTTTTTTTGCGCCACTTGAATATAAACATTCTCTTAAATAAGCAAACAAATTGAAAAAAACGCATTAAAAGAGGGTAGTTTTTTATTTATATTCATATTTAAATAATGTGTGCTACCACCTCTATTTGAAATAACTTCAAAAACCCTCTCGTCTTGGAAAGTGAATCATGCAGTTATTTTGTATAATTTAAATGAATTGCACTTCATGCTTCTTTGATTGCAGCAGAAAGTGATTCTTTGTCCTCATATTGTCGGTCAGAATCGTACACTCTACGAACCATCCATCCTCTTACGTTTTCGATAATATTTAGGTCCGGAGAATACGTTGGCCATTGAAGTAAGGTCACATTTTTCTCGGATATCCAACTGTTAATGATCCTTGCGTTGTGGATTGGTGCCTTGTCTTGTTAAAATGTCAATGGCATTGGTCCAAAGACATCGGTAAACTTAGGGAAAGCTTCTTGTAATAGTTCCTTGTAGGAGTTTGCCGTCATTTTCAATGCGGGAAACTCCAGATCAATTTTTCCAAACCAGTCAATCGCACTCCACACCATTACACCGCCTTTTCGGCTATGGTGGCACTCCAGAAACCTTGGTTCGTTCCTCATAACATGAATATAGTAATTATATCCGTCTGGGCCATATAAATTGAATTTTTTTCATCAGAAAATACCAATTTTGTCCACTCATACTTCCACGTCATATTCTTCCTTGAAAAATCTATTATATTAGGAGTGTTTTAGTGTCCTCTATGTTAGCTTAAAAAAATTTCCATGTAAAATACAACAACAAATATGCTTAATTCGCGGCGATAAACATCTCTGCTTAAGAATTAAGCTAAAATAAAAACAGTGCTTCCATATACTATTTTCTACGTTTATCCGATGAATTCTCAACAAATGTCAAAAATTCATACAAAAATTCATTAATTTGGCAGATGTATTTTGAAGTCGAATGATCGAGAAAAAGATGACAGAAAAAAGGTAAAAACCAAACCTTTTTTTTATTTGTTAAAAAAAAATTACTTATTTAAAATAAATGTTACTTTCCAATAAATAAGCAGGATCTGGTACAGGGAGGAGACGTTTCTATTAATTTCTCACAGTTTTAACGAAATTTAGTTTAATTTTTTTTTTGTTGACAAACAGAGTTAACATCCAAATTGTCAGAAAATGTCATTGTTATATCAGTGCTGCCAAATTTTTTTTCTGAAGCAATGATGAGCGTTATTTTGTACCATTATTTCTTAAGCTAACATAGAGGGCACAAAAAACACGCCTATTGTGTCTTTGTATTGGATTTAACGGTGGTTTTTTCATCAATTTTAGGTGCTTTAAATGTTTCGCCCACGATATTGTTAAGATTAGCTGTTTTATCTTTCTTCGCCTTGATTTTAGCAGCAGAATCGCTTGAATCTGAAGCCAATCTTATTATCTTACTTCGGCTCTTGCTTGTCTACCTTACATATTTTTTCCATAGTTTTGTTTATTTCTAAAGTTAGACCAAATAATGTTCTCACTTTTACTCATTTTGTTGGCATTTGTGGGTAGGGAAAGCTTGTTTCGACCAAATAATTCTCACACTTATACTCATTTTTTTGGCATTTGTGCGTAGGGAAACCTTGATTTCCGCGTGTACTTCTATTTTGGCTTTTTCTGCAGGGTTTAATGGTTTTCCACGGCCATCTTTTCTTAGATCAAACAATTGTTATTTTTAATCTACTCTTATATTATAAGAACAATATTTGTTCTTCTTACTTTTTTTCCTAGGAAAAAATCCCAAACTTTTCTGGCAAAATTTCTCATTTTTCTGGCGTAATTTCAGGGTGCCGAACTAAAACCAAAAGGTTAATTTATACATTTACAGTAAAATGTATACACGCTCTGATAGTAAAAAAAAGTTTGTTTCTATTAAAGTGGAGCGGAGTGTATAATAGGTATTATCATTATACTCTGTTCAACAAAAATTGTCAGTACAGGGCTTTGGCGAGCTTTTTTCAAAACAGTGGCGCGTGTGTATACTTTTACGACACTGAATTGAGAAAACTTCAAATAAAAAAGATTCTACACCACTGAACAACGTACAGGAATTGTTGTTGTAATGCCCTGCAAAATATCGCACACTCTACCATGACCGTCCTCATTGTATGCCCAAAGCACACTGATCATGTAATCGTTTCTAGTCTGGCTGTGTGAGCTTAAAAACAAATATATATTCCAACAGAGTTACCTTACCCATTGAAAGCAATAGCTTTTTCAGTGGTTTTTACAAAATAGCTTTCTGTTTTCAAGCTTTTGAGAACAGAATTAATTAAGGTGAGATATAATGTAAACTACGGAAACCCTATGAGAGCTTTTACTTGAAATAGGTATATGCAAGCCAATGCGACCAGACAGAGATACAAACGTCCTATCTTCCCTGTTTTGACAATTTTTGTTGAACAGACAACAGAGTATAGCATTGACATTTTCGTTCAGTTCTGCGCATGTTGTCAAAATCATAGAAAATTGTCGGTCCTGTGCGGTACTATGTCACATATTTTTCTTTGTTTACTTCAAAATCTCATGAATAGCCATTTTTAATTTCTGGCAACCTTCGCAGTATAATACCTTAGATTTGTGTAGCTGTGCTTTAAGGCCGTGTGTCAACTGCGTTAAAAGTGCGTTAAATTTGATCCCATGGCTAAATTTTGACATTACTGAGGTGAGTACAGTCGTCAAAATTTAACCTGCTCAGGAAACAATACATTGGGTGGCCAGCTTAGCGGGTTTAAGGATTTTAAGTCCGCTTAGGGTATGCTTTCAATTTATTTGTAATAAACAGAACCTTGGGTGGCCCACCTATCGGGTTTATGGATTTTATCTTCCTTTTTGGGCCTGATTTTTTATTTTCCACTTGCAGGATTTTTTTTTTTCAGTGCAGAATTTTCCAACGTGATGTGTTAATGCGAGATTTTAGTTTTCGAGATTTTAGATGAAAGGATGCTGGGCAAATTGGTCGTTAATCCAACAGAATTAAAATATATCTCAAATGAAAGGTCTTGTCCAGTACTTTATTTCATTATATGGCGGCAAGAACAAAAACCACCGGAGAACAGAGATATAGCCACTTGAATATGAGTATTGCAAACACCATATTTCAGTTTTTTTTCGAAATAATTGTCCATAACTTTTTATATAACAAACGTAGGAAAACGAAATTGGTACTAAATAAACGGTAGTTTTCATCTTTCAAATAATAGCAAAGTTATTATGCTACGTTTTATACACTTTGATATATTTAGTTTTAAAGTCTTGAATAAAAACTTTTTTAGCACTAATATCTTACAAAATTCAGGGGTGACGTATAGTTTTTTAATTACCATCGATAAGCTATGTTTACGACCATTAAATACACCAGAAAGTGTACTTTCCTCAATAAATACCTGCTTATAATCAAAAATTGCAGTCTTAGGACTGGTATCGACGTATATTTTCATTCTACATTTTAATCTACCTAATTAATTTAAATTAATTAAATATAAATACACTCTGGTTTGGTCGATTAAGTCATTATTAAATAAAAAAAAAAACTAAAAAACCTCTACCGCACCGGAGTGTATGTTTTATGTTTTTATTTTTGGTGGCCATAAATATTTCTGCTACCATATAAGATATGTTTGCACTTAAGGTCCCAATTATCTAACGATAACGAAAAACATATAACGCATCGGGCAAACAACAAGTTATATTAGTTAATAGTGGCTGAACCACTTGCGGCGCCCGCTCGGCAGTGGACCTTGGCGGCGGAGGCACTTGGTGCATACCTTATTTGGTCGCAGCGATATTGTTTATTCTCATCAAACATAAACACTTGAACTATACACTCCGGTCCGGTAGACGTTTCGTTTTAGATTTTAAAATAAATAATGACTTAATCGGCCGAACCAGAGTGTATTTGTATTTAATTAATTTAAATTAATTAGGTAGATTAAAATGTATAGTGAAATAATACGTCGATACTTGTCCTTAGATTGTAAAATTACTAGACTTAGAATCTACTTTTCCCGGTCTATAAGAATTATAAGGTGTCTTTTGAACAATTTTTGTTTATAAGCAGGTATTAATTAAAGGTTTTAAAAATATCTTTTTGGTGGTGCTAAAAAAAAGTTTATGTCACCACTGAAGTTTTTAAGATATTGGTGTGTAAAGCGCAGGGTGGACTGGCCACCGGGCATCCGGGATTTTGCCCGGTGGGCTTCTGGCTGAGCAAAAAGTTCATAAAAGCCTCTGCGGGATCTACTTTTTATTCCAAAAAGTTTATGTTGATGTTTTTATGGGGATCCCAGAGTAAATACAGAGCTCCAGTGGCCCTTAGAACTCTATTGGAGGCCTTTCAGCTTTGTTAGAGGCCCCTAGATAACTTTTTGAGGGTCCTACAGTTCTTTTGAGGCCCCTTCTATTCTTTGAAGGCCCTTTCAGCTCGGTTCAAGAACCTTACCGATCGAGTGGAGGCCCCTACAGCTCTATTGGAGGCCCCTATAGCTTGGTTGCAGATCCTTATAGCTAGGATGGCGCCCCTAAAGTTTTTATTGGAAACATCTTCAGCTCTGTAAGAGGCCTTACAGCTTTGTTAGAGAACCCTAGAACTCTGTTTGGAGCCCATATAGTACTTTGGAGGCCTTTACAGCTCGGTTTAGGAACCTTAGCGCTAGGGTGGAGGCCCCTACAGCTTTATTGGAGGCCCCTTCAGTTTTTTTGGAGGTCCCTGTTTGGTTGCAGGACCTTATAGAAAGGAAGTAGGCCCCTATAGTTATTAAAGAGGCCTTTACACATTTTACAGCTTGAAGAGGCCCCTAGATCTCTGTTAGAGGCCCAAATTTAGTACTTTGGAGGCCCTACAGGTCTATTGGTTGCCTCTTCAGTTCTTTTGGAGATCCCTATAGCTTGGTTGCAGGACATTATAGCTGGGATGGAGGCCTCTTAAGTTGGTTTTGAGGCTTCTTCAGCTTTGTTGGAGGCCTTATAGTTTGGTAGAGGCCCCTAGATCTCTGGTGGATGCCCCCACTGATGGATGATCCCTACATTACTTTGGGGCCCTACAGCTCAGTTCAAGAACCTTACCTCTACCGCTATATGTAAGAGGCCTCTACACAAACACAAAATTACGAATGTAACTTTATTCTCAAGAAACATAATGTAAGCCGTAATATAGGTACCTACTCGTATCATTAAAGAACGCTCTGCATTTTGAAACTCTTGGTGTTAAGAGAATCAAATTATTTCAGATAAGGAAAAATTAGTTATTAGTTATTTAATGCCTTAAACTTTTCCGAAACATAAGGTAACGTTTAGAATCCAGCTTGTTTAATGACGGCTTCAGTGTAGGTTTAACACCCAATTTTGTAAGTTTTCCTAATTTTCAACCCTATCAAAAACAAAATACGTAAACCGTCAGGCTTTGAGAATTCAAAGAACTAATTTTTGCGGTTTTTTTTAGGGGTTACTAACACTAGCACAAAAAAAGCATTTGTTACTGTCTATGGGTCAGTTCCTCAGTACGACGTTAAAGTTCAGCTTGATACCCGAGTTAACAAATGGTATGATTTTTTATCCGCCCTGTTTTTTTAAGACTTTCTGAGTTCACCATCAACCTGAAAACTGCTTCTTGACTTAACTGTAGACAAATCTATTTAAAGAGGTAACTTACTCTGCCTTAACTCACCATTTAAAAACTGGACCTTGATAGATTAAAAGTGAAATTTCAATAAGAAAACGACAAAAGGAACAGTTAACACTCTTAAATTGAAACCCCAAAAAAAGCTAAGGAACTTTTTTTTATTTTTAAGCGGGAATATAATGAATACCTGACCAAATAGAAAAAGTCTATTTCAAATTTTCACTTCAGTTTCTTTTACTTAAATAAATTAATGTTGTAATTTTTCAAAAATTAAAATTTAGTTTAACTAATGCCGTTTTTCATTGGACGTCCAGAGGCGTCCAGAAGCGTCCGGAAGCCTTCTGAAACCATTCCATTGGCACAAAAAATACGCTTCTGACGGTTCTGAGAAGAGAAATTCGATTCTGGATTTCAAATCAGAATCCACTCAAGAAGCACTACTACATTCAAACTCAAACGTCACAACAAACTGTAATGAACTTCATGTTTTTTTTAGCTTTCCATTTTAATTTAATTTGCACCCAAAATAATATTTTTTGGTAAATTTTAATAAACAAATTAAGAAAAAACCAAACAAAAAATATTATTTTGATGTTCTGAGTTGATACACTCGTGTTTTACATTTCACTTTTTGTGTGGTAGCAAATAATTTCTGTTTGACGATTCACCTATACAGATACCAAACCCCAGAATTGAGTAGAAGCATCTTGGACAGTTCCATTGGATTTCAGAATGAGTGAAACCTTGAGTGAAACCAATGCAAAACGGCATAAGAAAACTGATTGTACATGTAGATACATACATATCTGATTTTTCAGATTCACAGTATTTTCTTGCTGTGATTTTTATGAGTCGGTAAACATCGACCAAAATTTCTATCTGATTTTTCTTTAAAGAAAGTTTTGTGATTCGGAAAACAGTACCTAAAGCTACCCATCCACGAGCGATATGAACTTGAATGTCGATATTTTTGATCTGTGTGATATAAAACTCAATTTTATACATACATATACACTCCGCGCCACTTGAATAGAAACAAATTTTTTTCTTACTATCAGAGCGTGCAGCGCTTTGGTAAATTTATAAATTGACCTTTTGGTTTTAGTTCCTAAAAGAGGGATCTATTGGGAAAAAAACTGCAGGGACAGAATAATTCAGGGAAATACCATTAGGTTATTTTTTACCACTTTTCTTATTTCTTCACTGTTTTTTTTTTTGCGCCACTTGAATAGAAACAGTGTGCGTTTTGTCCCTGTAGATAAGGTAAGAAGAAAAAAGATTGTTCTAATAATAGAAGTGTATATTAAAAATAATAATTGTTTTATCAGAGAAAAGATGGGTCGCGGAAAACCATTAAACCCTGCAGAAAAAGCCAAAATAGAAGTACACGCGGAAAACAAGTTTTCCCTACGCACAATTGCCAACGAAATAAGTAGAAGTGTGAAAATTGTTTGATCGAACCTCAGAAATAAAGAAAACTATGGAAAAATGTGTAAGGTAGGCAATTATGAGCCACAACAGAAGTAGACATTCAAAATTTAATTAGACTAGCTTCAAATTCAAGCGACTCTACTGCTTAAATCAAGGCGAGAGTGGTTTTACAGCGAGTCTTAACACTATTATGTTATTCGTGGGTCAATACATTTAAAGCGCCTAATATCCAATACGAAGACACAATAAAATAGATTTTTGCAGGAAGAATATGATGTGAAAGGAAGAGTGGACAAAAGTGGTATTTTCTGACGAAAAAAAATCTATTTAGATGACCCGGACGGATATAATTACTATTTTCATGTTATAAGGAAGGAACCCAGGTTTCTGGAGCGCCGCCTTAGCCGAGAAGGCGGTGTAATGGCTTTGAACATTCTGGTTTTGAACATTGAAAATGACGGCAAATTCCTACAAGGAAATATTGCAAGAAGAGTTTATTGAAAACGTATGAGGATGGATGGTTCGTAAAGTATACGATTCTGACCGACAATATGAGGACAAATAATCACTTAACTGCTGCAATCGAAGAAGCATAAAGTGCAATTTCTTCAAATTACAAAAATAACTGCATGATTCAGTCTCCAACTAAGTTTTTCAAGTTATTTCAAATAAAGGTGGTAGCACACATTATTAAAATATGATAACAAATAGAAAACTACTCACATTAACTGCACTGTTTCAATTTGTTTCCTTATTTAAGAGAATGTTTCTATTCAAGTGGCGCAAAAAAAAAAAACTGAAAATGAAGTAATTAGAAAAGTCATACAAAATTACCAAATGTATTTTCTTGAATTATTCTGTCCCTGCAGTTTTATTTGCAATAGATCCCTATTTTAGGAACTAAAACCATAAGATGAATTTATAAATTTACCAAAGCGCTACATGCTCAGATAGTAAACAAAAAGTTTGTTTCTATTCAAGTGGAGCGGAGTGTACATATTTGTATTTATTACTAGATATTTGTTGCTTCCAACAAGATTGTGGATTGGGTAAACCAGGGCCTTGGAAGAAAAAAAAAAAAAACTCGGATGTTGTCATCGAGCCTCAATAACCTTTGCGAAAGGTTTGAAGAAAAAAACTTATGCCTGGAAAAAAAGCCGTAGATGAACCGACTTTAAATGCCTACAAAAAATTCGAAGCTGAAATATACAATGTCGCATTGGATACGTGTGTCAATGCTTTAAGATCTCGATTCTGGGTTCATGGTACTTTAGCAGCTGATTTCTCGTGTTTAGATCCCAAAAACTTTCCACATTTATTGGAAAACTGGATTCCAAAAAATGCACTGGAAAGTTTCTCACAATTATTGTTGCGACCGAGACTTCTCTCGTCAGCTGTGTGAAGTGGGAACCCCGAAGTCAACATTTTTGGGTGGGGTTTATCAGAATCGTTTGTCCATCGTTTGTCCACGTTTGTCCAACCAAAAAATCGTTTGTCCACCCTCAGGAAAAAAGTTATTAAGCTTTTCTTTTTTATAGCAACTACCCAAAATCAAAAAAGTCATCTACTGCCCCCAATAGATGACTTAGAAAAATGAGACTTAATGCAATCGTTTGTCCACCGGCTGTTTAAGATTATCCATACAAATAATCGTTTTTCCACCCTTAGATAAAAAGTTATTCAACATTTCTTTTTTATAGCAACACCAAAAAATTTTAATTTTTTTTTTACCAAAATCGTTTTAATCCGAATCGTTTGTCCACCCCAGGTTAGTCCAGCAGAACAAAATTTTTTAGACCTTCGTCAAAAGTTATTTAACATTTCGTTTTTATAGCAAACCCTCAAAGTCAAAAAGCTTCACCAACACCCCAAATGATAACTTACGCGAATGAAACTAACCGTTTGTCCACCGGCTGGCTGTTTAAGATTATCCATAAAAAATAATCATTTTTCCACCCTTAGGTCAAAAGTTATTCAATATTTCTTTTTTATAGCAACACCAAAAAAATTTAAATTTTTTTTAGCAAAATCGATTTAATCCCAATCGTTTGTCCACCGTTTGTCCAGGTTAGTCCAGCAAAAAAAAAATTTTAGAAAACCAGCTGCCAGTCTTTGGCTATTTACAGTTTCGAGAGATTTTATTAAAGAAAGTAATTTTTATTAATTTTTGGCCTTTTTTAAGTATCTCCTTAAAAATGCAAGTTGTCATAAAAACATTATTTTTACATGTTAAAATGTATTCTTAATTACATATAATAACTATTTTATGGTCCTCCGGTCATTTTTTGACTACCTCAAATTTGAAGAATTAGGACTTGGGTATGGCTAGGGCTGTGATGGATCATCTGGGCAAAGTGCCTACAAACAAAAAATAGTAACACATGATGGTGAAACAATAACGGATGCAAACATTTTTATGGCCTCAATTGATCCCCTGAGACTTAAGTTTTCAAATAGTGAAAATTGGAAAAACCCTCTCCTTCATTTCATTCGACCAATAATGTTCTAGTATGCAAAGAAAACTGCAGATCTTATAAGGAGCGCAGTGAATGACATCAAAAGCCAAATATTATTATTATTATTATTATTATTATGTATCTTTATTTCTCATTAAATGGTAATACTAAATATAATTTTAGAGACGTTAAGTCTAAATAAAATTATACTATACTAATTATATATATGTATATCTATAGCAAAAATTTTCGAACTACGTGACAAGTGTCTATTATAACAGATTTTTGTATACTTTGAATAGTTGAATCTTTTAAATTTAGAGCTTTAATATTTTCAAGTAAGTTCTTGTTGATTACGCCAACACTTGATATCACAATTGGTATGACATTTACTGATTTCAGCTGCCATTGCGTTTTTATTTCAGTAGCAAGTTCAGCGTATTTGTTGATTTTTTCTAGGTAGGTCCTGTCCATGTTTTTGCTTAGTGGGACTGCTATATCTACCAGGAATCCTTCTCGTGTTAACTTATTTATCAGCGTTATGTCAGGTCGGTTGTGTTCTTGGCGGTGTGCTGTGTAAAGCGTTCTATCAAAATATAATCTAAGATTGTTAGTGTCGATGACTGGTTCGGGTTCGTATAGGTAGTAGCGGGTTTGATCAGGTGCCATATTATTTGTCAAAGATGAATTATTGACCAATTCGTAGAGTGGATAAGATAAAAATCTTGATTTATCCTTCGGCTTTTTTGGTCACAATGGATATGGCAATGAAACAATCAAGTTACATTTGCTTTTCCCGACGTTTCGGCAGGGGTTGCTGCCTTCTTCAGGGGAACTTTATTTCACACAAAAATATATATAAAACAAAAATTTTTTTCCAGTATAATAACAATTGTATGACAACATTAAAAATTAGACTTACATTTTGTAAAAATATCAAAAATTGTAATAAAAAAAAACGAGACCCTCGTTCTCCCGACGAATTTTCACGTCAAGAAACACGACATTTTTGCGATCATAAACAAAGTCAAAGTCGATGATGTTCTTAGATCCCTGAACGGATTCCATCCAAAGATCTAATTCACAATTGAGATGGAAAAGAACTGTGAAATAGCATTTCTTGACGTGAAAATTCGTCGGGAGAACGAGGGTCTCGTGTTTAACCGGCACCATAAAGACACAGCGTCAGGAAGATTAATTAATTTTAAATCTAACCAAGCTAAGCACATCATTATCAACACGGCTTCCAACCTTATTGGCAAAGTATTCACGCTGAGTGATGAAAAATTTCATAACGCCAATGAAATAAAAATCACAAAAATACTGCGAGATAATGTGTTTCCCTCATCAGTTATACGTGGTCTTATACAAAAACAAAAAATCAAAGCTCCACAGAACCTGAAAGCGGATTGCCCTATTGGATACTACAAAAGTGTTGTGTATGTACCTGGTTTAACTGAAAACTTCAAAAAGGTTGTCGTCAACAAATCAAAAGACGTTCTTTTGGCTTATAAATCCAACAAAACACTAAGCCACCTTTTCACTAAGCTTAAAGTAAAACCGGATAAAGACAAAACCATGGATGTGATATACAAAATCAACTGTAAGGGCAAACCCGACGATCCTTGCAATCAATGCTATATTGGCACCACAAAACAGTTCCTTCGTCAACGTACCACAAATCTGACATAAAATCTAACAACCCTGGGAAAACGGCATTAGCGAGTCACATAATTGAAAGCTGCCATTCTCCAGACTTCGAAGATGTTCAAATTCTCCAAACCGAGCGGCACGCGTCAAAGCGTTACACACTTGAAACGTTGCACATCATTAACAACCGCAACAACATGAACCGAAAGTTCTACACACAAAACATATCCGCTGTATATTGCTCACTTGTCACTGACTAAACGTCAATTACTTGTTTTTTGTTTATTCTTTTTAAGTTTTATAAAGTTTTATATATAAAGACTGAACTTCATTTTGAAGTGCATAAATTTAAAACATTTTATTCAATGTAAATTTATTACAATTTTTGATATTTTTACAAAATGTAAGTCTAATTTTTAATGTTGTCATACAATTGTTATTATACTGGAAAAAAAAATTTGTTTATATATATTTTTGTGTGAAATAAAGTTCCCCTGAAGAAGGCACCAACCCCTGCCGAAACGTCGGGAAAAGCAAATGTAACTTGATTGTTTCATTGCCATATCCATTGTGACCAAAAAAGCCGAAGGATAAATCAAGATTTTTATCTTATCCACTCTTTAAGCATATTATTTGTCTTCAGAAGCTCAATATGGATAATTTTAGCAACATTGTTATGACGTTTCAGATAGTCGCTTTGAGCCAGTGTTGAGCATCCTGATATGATGTGGTCAATTGTTTCACCATTTGAGCCACATCTTCTACAAACATCTTCATGGGTATCCGGTTGTTTAATTATATACTTTATATAGTTTCGGGTGGGGAGAACTTCATCCTGGATAGCTAACATTAGGCCTTCAGTCTCGGAGTAGATCTTTCCATCGGTCAGCCACTTGTTTGACAATTTTTGATCAACGTTTTGATTGGTTAACGTATGGTAGTATCTTCCGTGTAAAGGCTTTTAAGCCCACTTGCTCATTTTCTGATTGTTTGATTCTGCATTACATTCAATCGAATCTGCTTGTAGTCTTAAGGGTAACTATTCCTTATCTACTAATGTAATTGCATTTATTAGGTTTGATTCCCCTCGTTTCTGATGAAAATATGATCGTAGGGATTTCAATTGATTTTCATGCAAGAGCTGAATGTCAATTAGGCCTCGTCCTCCTTGTCTTCTTGGGAGGGCCATTCTCTCCACACATGATTTAGGATGGTGTACCCTGTATTTCGTGAGAGTTGTTCTTACTTTTCTTTGGATGTTGTTAAGCTCTGTTACTGTCCAATGAATGACACCGAAACTGTATGTGAGCACTAGTATGGCGTATGTATTAATTGCTTTAAACAAGTTTTTCCCGTTCAAATGAGATTTTTCAACTTTGTGAATTCTTCCAAAAACTTCGTGCTTCAAATTGTCTTTCACGGCTTTCTGCTCGATCTTCCTACTTTGGATAATACCAAGGTATTTGTAGACATCATCTTGAGTCATTTCACATTTGAGGTCATCCATGTATAATAAATGGCTAATTTGGTGCAATGGGTCCCCGTCTTTTTTAATTTTAAAACCATATCCCGTTTCTTTCAAAAGATTGCTGAGTGGGTTTGATGCAATGCAGAACCACAAGGCACTTAAACAATCACCTTGAAAAATTCCTCGATTAATTTTAATACTATTTGTTCTGAATTGCGACGATTCTCCCTTGATTTCTAACGTTGTTTTCCAGTTTGTCATCACAGTTTTCAGAAAGTTTATTAACACGGGGTTAATATTGTATATTGATAATACTTCAATTAGCCATGAGTGCGGAATACTGTCGAAAGCCTTCTGATAGTCAATATATCCTACATACAGGTTACGATTACCTTTGCAAGCTTGTTCAAGTATGATTTGATCAATCGTGAGTTGTTCCTTGCAGCCTCTGGTCCCTTTTATGCATCCTTTTTGCTCTTCTGTAATCACTCCCTGCACTGTTCGTGTTCATAAACAAAGTTGTTAATGCATGCTGTTATCATTTTGTACATGGTTGGGAGGCATGTGATTGGTCTATCCTTGGATGGATCGCGGTTAAAAGATGCTGATTTTGGTAACAGATAAGTTATTTCTTCTGTTAAGAATGCTGGGAATTCACTCGGATGTTCTATGCTGATGTTGAAAAGGTGTACTAACTTTTCGTGAGTTGATGTTAATCTCTTATACCAGAAGTTCTGTATTTTGTCATTTCCAGGGGCTTTCCAATTTTGTGCCTTGTTTAGAACTGCGATCAAATTTTCCACGGTTATTATGTGGTTTTGCATTGGTGTTAATCTCGATGTTCTTTCAATTTCATTAATAATCCAGTTGGCGTTAGGGTTGTGTTCCACTGTTTTCGACCATATTGACGACCAATACTTTTCGGTGTCTTCCTGTGTGGGAGAATCTTGGCCTGGATTTTCATTTCCAATTGGTTTTGTTTTTAAACTTCTATAAAAAGATTTTTCGTTTCTGTAGAAGCAAATATTATTGGTTCTTCTTTTCTCGCAAACTATGTATTTTTGTTTCTTGGTTTTCATCACACATAGCTTTTGTCTTAGTGTGTCTAAAACTCTTTGAGAAACTCGTTCATTACTCTCAAATCTAGAGTGGTTTTGATAGGTTTGACATATTTTGTTTATTCTTCTCTTAAGCCTTCTCGATCTGTTGCCTTTTAAAAATTCAGCTAGAGAAGATATATGACTTCGCAACTTCTTGATATTTTCTTCTAGTCTGCTAAGCCATGGTTTTAGTTTTTTTTTTTCCTGCTTCTTTGATTTTGTGGTTGGTGTTTTGGCGCTTTTCCTAAGAGAGTTGCAGTTGTTTGTGCTGCGCAATAGATTATGGTATGAAGTTCCTCCAGACCATCTATATCCTGTATAAAACTGGGAATGATTTCATCATTTAGTTGTTTAAGTATTCGACATGCTTTTCGTGAGGTGTTTTTCCTAGCTATGGATGGTCTTAGCGCTGGATTTGTTTTGTCGAACAAAGAATATAATTCCCGGAACGTTTCTAGGGTTTGCAATTCAAAATCCATATTCGGTCGTTCGGTTTCATTGTTATTAGTATTCGTTTGTTCATTTTCAGCAGCGATGTTTGATGGTTCGGAGTCATTGGTTTCCGTATTTGCTTGTTGGTTTTCGGTAGGCTCGTTATTTGGGCGGTCTGTTTCTTCCAGTTGTGGCATATTTTGAAGGACTGATTGACTTGGGTGCTGAGTTTGACTTCTTATTTCGTCTCTGATGGCTTGAGGAATAAGATTGTTTCTGTGAATAACTCTGATCTGATCTGCAAGTCGTTGTTCACTAACATTGTAGTCCGGATGAGAGACTGTAAAAGTTGTGTGTAGACGTGTTCGATATGCTGTCATGTATGTTTCATTTTCTGTTGCTATATAATAGTGGCATAATAGGGATTGATTAATATTTGGTGTCCATTTCCTACGCTGTCGTAATGTACCAGCTGCTGTGAGAGCCACATCGGTCGGTGCATGCTCGTCACTTGTAGGCTGGTAATTGGTACTATTGTTTTGTATGTGCTCTGGCTCATTTATCACACCTAACCCAGGTACCAAGCTAGGTGCGCGGGAGTTAGGGTGCAGTCCCGAGGCGGTGGGGTTATCCGAGGTCCCCAGATTGTTTGATTGGTTTGTGTTCTCCATTCAGTTTTGTTTCCATTTTATACCTCCTGGCATGTATGATTGAAGCCGCTTCTAACCTGAAGTACAGTCGCTTACCAGGGAACCGCTCATTATGAGACAGACGCTTCTGGATTTCAATTTCTAGTTTTTTGGTCCACCCCGGGTATTTCATTTCCCCGGCACCAGTCATGTCTGACAGGCATTCCCCTGTCCGCCACCTGGGGAGGCGTCTGGTAGCAGAAACTAGAATAAACTGCCCCAGATTATTATTATTATATTCTTATTATTATTATTATTATTATTATTATTATTATTATTATTATTATTATTATTATTATTATTATTATTATTATTATTAAAAATTCTTTATTGAACTTCTCGATACATTTTACAATTTTATATATTTAAGAATAATGACATGGCAAAATGTTGCTGTCTGCCTCAATTGACTTATTTTCAGTTTTTTTTTAATAGAAAAAAGTTAAAGTTTAATGTTTTATTTGACATTAGAGCAAAAAACATTATGAATTAAAATACAAATATAAGTTGAAATAATTATATAATTTACATTATGTAAAGATACAAAAGAAAAATGAATAAAAAAAGTATAATTCATTTATAAAATTAACAATTTTATTTAATCTAAAAAACTGCTACAATAACCTAAGGCATGACTTATAAAGTAACAAAGACTTTTCGAATTTGAATTGCCATTTAAAATCTGCTTTGTATCATCGAGTGTAAGAAAGCTCTTTGAGAAATAAAGCCTGCGGATTTCCTGTAGTATTGGACATATATCCAAAAAGTGGTACACATCTTCAAATTCATTCCGGTTGCACAAACTACATATCGGGCGAAGGTCAGCTCTATGTGGCCTATAATTAAAGTTTAGCATTTCTGTCCTAGCTTTGAATATAAGGCTCATTTGGTATAAAGATAGTGTTTCGTTAAAATAATTATTTGTATAAAGAGTGTGGTTTAGTACTTTGTATATAAGCCTAGTTGATGACGTTTGGGCTCTACTTAAACTTTGCAGATAAAGAGTCATCTATCTTTGCTATACATCTATGGAATACGTCCTGCCATCCGGACAGGGCTATATTGTTGACCTCGAGATTTAAACAATGTCGATTAGCTAACTCGTTCCATTCTTTGAAAGCAGATAGATGACATCGGAGAGCATGTTTCATTATTTGTTTTTGAAGGTTTGAGTCTGTTCTATTCATAACATTTATTATGTAATCAGTATTGGATTTTAAGTTCTTTAAAAAAAATTGTGGTATGCCAGATTCAACGTGGATTGCGTAGGTGGGGGTGGAAAGCCAAATATCTGATCATCAACCTTTTGAATATAAGGTTAATGACGAAGTAGTTATTGTTTTAAACCACGAACTATTTTTAACGCTAGCCGCACAGTGGCCCGTTTAGGCAAAAGTACTTGCAAAATTCATTTTTCGGGTTGGTTTATAATGCAAAACTTTTACATTTTCTGAATTAACAAATGTTTGGAGCTCAAGAAATCGAAAAAATTATTTCATTTGTATGAATGGTTTGGCTTGTAGAGCCAGCCAAAGTTGACAAATATTTATGGTGAAAAAAAACTAGGGAAAGAATATATAAAACTTTTTTTTTTTGTTATTTTTACTTGATATTTGTGTTCGTCGCTATAATCAGAAATGAAAAAAAAAAAAATTATAAATTTTGTAAACTGCTAAATTTAATGTTTTTTTGAAACACCCCTTTTTCACACTTTTTCAAGTTTACATTGAGTAGAAATTTTTTTTTCAAAAGTTGTCAAGCCAAACTGGACGGATAATGAATCCTTATACAGGGTGTCCCTTAATTCGTCTAGAGTATTTTAGGGTATGATTCTGGGGTATATGCTAAGAAAAAAATTGTTCTACAGTAAGGGCCTATCTCCAATTTTGATATCATTTATCGGGAATTTAAGAAAAGTCTTACTTTGGAGTACCCTGATCCATGTTACCGGTAATTGCGCCGTAAGTACTTATGATAGAAACTTCGTTTAGGCCTTAGAAGGAATACCAGCCTTTGTAATTGCGTTTAAATAACTTTGATACCTTGTCTCAGTCTTAAGATATCCAGTTTTTAGCCTGTTTCATTTTTCTTGCCCATGCTAATTTTTTGACTTTGGGGTCAATTTTCTCCAAAAAAAGCGTGATCAACATGATGTTTTAATAATTTTTTTGAATGTACGCAACAATACTTAAAATAAAAGTCACTTACAAGTTTGCCAACAAACCCATAGATTTTATGATAATTTGGAAAAACAGCGGCAGGTAAAATAAAAAAAAAGGTTTTTTTAGCTTTAAGCTCTAAAAGCTATAAATAAAAATGATATGTGTGGTTATCGATAATTTGTATTTTATGTGTGAACTAAAACAGTTATAACAGGTGTTCAAATGAGTCCTCTTTGATTTTGTATGCATGCTAGAGCCCGTTTTCGTATTTCAATGATATTGATATTAATGATCCTTGCTACTGCCTCACTTCTGAGGACGCTTTGAGCATGCGCTCTTCTAATTCACTTTAAGTTGCTGTTTTTGTTGAATAAACAATTTATTTCATTCTTCCCCATTCAAAAACATCCAATATTGTAGGGCCAGGTGATCTTGAAGGCCATTGAACTGCTCTAACTTTTTCCTATCCAACGATTACCGCTTACTCTTCATGTTGTCAATTTTAAACATCTCGAGCAAAGTGGGCGGAAGCACCATCAAGTTATGAATAAGATGAAGCTAGTTGAACCTATGGAATGTCCTTCAATAGTTCTGATAAATCATTTTGCAACAACTGCAGATAGTTTGTAGAATTCAACTTAAGTGGCTACTAAAATTAGCATTTTTTCTAACCAAGGAATGTCAAAGTGCACCCGTAATAACTGTTTTAGTAAAAAACATACTTAAAAAAATTATCTTAAACCACACAAATAATTTTTATTCATAGCTTTTCGAGATTAGAGCTAAAAAACATTTTTTTTTTTAATTTTACCTGCCGCTGTTTTTCCAAATTATCATAATATCAGAAAATTGACATCAAACTCAAAAAATTAGCATGGGCAAGAAAAATGAAACAGGCTAAAAACTGAATATCTTAAGACTTAGAAAAGATGTTAAATTTATTTAAACGCAGTTACAAGGACTGGTATTTCTTCTAAAAATAAAGGCCTAAACGAAGTTTCGGTCGTAAGTACTTACGGCGCAATTACCGATAACATGGATCAGGGTACCCCAAAGAAAGACTTTTCTTAAATTCCCGATAAATGATATAAAAATTGATGATAGGCCCTTACTGCTGAACAATTTTTTTCTTAGAATATACCCCAGAATCATACCCTTAAATACTCTTGAGAATTAAGGGACACCCTGTATATCTCTTTACTTACAACCAAAAACTCAGCTGCAGAGTTGCATAGAGCTGAGCTGAAGAAGTCAGTAATTTTTTCTGAGTTTTTTTTTGTCAAGTGCAAAAAAAAAATCATGGAAAATATTATTTCTTTGTTTTGCAGGTATAAGTTTTTGGTTTAAAATAAAATGGTTTTGTAATTTGAAGGAAAACATATTTTATGCTTACCTTAGTTTTTTAAAACGGTTTTATAGCTTATTTCTTGTAACCCCTAATAAAACTTTTAAGTAGGAATGTTTTTGATTTCGGGTATGATTAATTTATCTCAGGTAGTTTGGTGGATAAGGGTTTTTAACCGGATTAGAATAAACAGATAGGTAAACAGATTACCTTATTGGGATGTCATAAAATTGAATATTTTTAGTGCAGGTTTTAAGGTATAAAAAGATAAAACAATGGGATGAAACAATCATTGAAAACTAGAACGAGCGATCGGGCCGTTGCATAAGGAAAAATTATTTAAAATGGATATACCATACAATACTGACGAGTTTCTTTCTGCCGTAATAAGTGAACACCAGCTATCCGGTGAAAATTTACCGGAAAATGAAGAAAAATTAAGACACTTTCATTGCGCTACTAAGAAAAGATGGGTCGCAGCCCATATATCGAGATTAAATTTCAAAACAAAAATGAAAAATGGTTATCTTCATGTTCCATATCAATACCGGACAAACAGAAGTAATGTGTGATCCCCCAACTACATCAAGGTCACCAAGAGGAATGCCAAGGAAGTCAGTTAATGAGTGCGCAACATTCACAAAAAAACAAAAACTAATCAATGCAACAGAGGAGATAAGTACTGCAAATCTCTCTGATGCATTAGCAGCGTTGTATAATATTTAATTACCCGATTACAAATTACCCATTACTCTTTTAAATATGTATTGAATAAAATCTAATTACCCATTACATTTTTAATATGTAATTAAAAAATATCTAATTACCCATTACATCTCTAAAATGTAATTCAAACAAATTTAAATACCCATTACATTTTCAAAATGTAATGAAAAAAAAAAATTCCATTACATTCTAAAAATGTAATGGAAACAAATTTAATTATCCATTACATTTTTAAAATGTAATTAAAAAATTTCTAATTATCCATTACATTTTAATTATGTAATTAAAAAATATCTAATTACCCATTACATTTCTAAGATGTAATTAAAAAATATTTAATTACCCATTACATTTCTACTATGTAATTAATAAATATATAATTACATATTACAGTTGTAATATGTAATTTAATAATATTCAATTACATATGTAATAGGTAATTAGATATTTTTTAATTACATTTCAAAAATTGAATGGATAATTAAATTTATTTCCATATAAAAAATAGCACTCAATTTCAAAAATGTTGTGAAGAAAAAATTTCCATTACATTTCAAAATGTAATGTAATGGAAACAAAATTTTCCATTACGTTTTCAGAATGTAATGGAATCAATGAAAAAAAAAATCCATTAAATTTTCAAAATGTAATGGAAAAAATTTAATTACCCATTACATTTTCAAAATGTAATAAAAAAAAAAATGTCCATTACATTATAAAAATGTAATGGAAAAAAAATTAATTATCCATTACATTCTTAAAATGTAATGGAAAAAAATTAATTTATCCATTACATTTTTGGAATTTAATTAAAAAATATCTAATTAAATATTATTTAATTACATATTACAACTGTAATATGTAATTAGATATTTTTTAATTAAATAGTAGAAATATAATTGGTAATTAGATATTTTTTAATTACATAATACAAATGTAATGGATAATTAGATATTTTTTAATTACATAGTAGAAATGTAATGAGTAATTAGATATTTTTTAATTACATAATAAAAATATAATGGATAATTAGAAATTTTTTAATTACATTTTAAAAATGTAATGGATAATTAAATTTTTTCCATTACATTTTGAAGTTGTAATAGTAGTTAGATATTTTTTAATTAGATATTGCCAATGTAATGGGTAATTAGATTTTATTTAATTACTTATTGCAAAGGTAATCGGTAATTAAAATGTAATTAAATTACAAATGTAATTATTTATTTGCAACCCTGCGCATTAGTGATAAGATATTGTGGTGAATATGTCCAGTTATGTAATTAACGACACATAAGTACAACTTGGCGCGCCATCTATGAATGAAATAAATAATTAAATCCATCACGGTTGGTGTCCAGCCTCGTTCGTACTGGAATAATTGACGAAACCTTTTTGGAAAGCACTATCTAGCAGACCCTAGAAAATTCTAGAACCCTTTATTTCGGATATAAATACAAGGCCACCAGTCCGAAAGCGGCAGTTTGATTTTAAAACAGAACGAATAAATGTCAGTGTGAATAAAGAGTTGCATACTTGTGCTTGGTTATAATAAAAGTATTAGAAGTAAAAGTATTTGAAATAAAAGCGTTACATTTTTTGAAGTAATCGTAGTTTCAGTTTGAATAAAGGTAATAAGTTTTATTTGCGAACCCGTAGTAAAATATTACATTATAATAAAAAACATGAAAAGGGAGTGATGTGATCAAGGCAATTTCTACTGCAAGTCCACTGTGAGTCAAAAGCGTCAAGGAAAGCATTCCTACTCCACAAAAGGAGTCCATAAAATATACTAATGAAAATACATTAGCTTTGTTTATGGATTTGGGTCTATCAAAAGAAAAGTATAAAATCCTGAAAACTACGCTGAGGAAACACAATATAGATGTTCTGCTATCGTACAACACTATTACAGCTACGAAAAAAGAAGCAGTTCCAGAAAACAGCGAAATCACGGAAATATCAGCTTTTGTGAAACTTCAAGACATGATGGATCATACTGCAGGGCGGCTTTAAAAAAGCAAAACGGAGGAACAAATAATTGCACCCAAAGAAGTTTGACCTTACATAGCAAATGGGGCTGCGATGGATCATCTGGACAAGGTGCGTACAAGCAAACAATTAATACAACAGATGGCGAAACAGACGCAAACATGTTCATGGCATCAGTTGTTCCACTCAGACTCAATAGTGCAGATTGTGAACATTGGAGGAACCCTCGCCCATCATCAACTCATTTCTGCCGACCCATAATGTTCCAATATGCTAAGGAAACTAGTGACGTCATAAATACAACAGTCAACGATATAAAAAAGCAAGTAGGAGATATTCAACCAACAATATATAAAGTTGATGAAGATATAACTATATTTGTTAAACACGAGTTCTTTTTAACTATGATTGACGGAAAAGTCTTAAACGAATTAACAGAAACAAAGTCTACGCGGTCATGTCCGATATGTAAAAGGACCCAACAAAATTTCAATAACCAGGATGAATTCAATAACGACGAACATAATTACGAATATGGAATCTCTCCATTGCATGCTAGAATCAGGTGCATGGAATTTATTTTGAAACTTGCTTATACACTTCAACAAGAGGGAGAGGAATTTGATGAGTCTATTGTGATCAAGGAGACAGAAAAGAGAAGAAAACAAGAGATTCAAAGGCGTTTTCGCGATGAGCTTGGACTTGATGTGTATAAACCAAAGCAAGGATTTGGAAATAGCAATGATGGAAACACTTCAAGGAGATTTTTTGAACAGTCTGAGCCAACTGCTCGAATAACTGGAGTCAATGGAGAGGTTATAACTAGGATCCAAATAATACTTAATGTTTTGAATTGCAGGGAAGTTGTGAATACAGTTAAATTTGGAGAGTACACAAAAAAAACCGCAGAGCTATTGAAACAAAAGTACCCTCAAACTCAAAAACAACTCACACCTACTCTTCATAAAATTTTGGTTCATAGCCAACATATTATCGAATACCAATCTCTGCCACTTGGAGAATTGTCAGAAGAAGCCCAGGAGCCCAAAAATAAAGACTACAAGAAATACAGATATCTAAATACGTGTAAGGTTTCAAGAATTCGGCGGCAGAATGAAGACCTACTTAACATGCTAGCAATCTCATCAGATCCACTTATTTCTTCCTTAAGACATGTAAAAAACCAAAAAGATCTGAAAGCATAATACTCACAGGAAATGATAAGTTTATTACGCATTACCCCGGACTTAGATAATAGCTTGCAAGAAATCCAATGTTTATATATACATTTTTGTTCTTTTTATTTTTTTTTTCTACTTTTTGAACTGTAATCTATCAATAAAATACTTTATTGATGTACTCTTTTATAAAAAAAAAATAAAAAATCAATTAATAAAAAAAAGGGTTTTTCCCCACTGTTTCACTCAAATTGGTTTGTTTTCTTTTTTTCTCCACTGTTTTTTTTTTTTTTTAAAAAAAACCTTTTTTTACTACCCTTAATATGACAAGCACAGTGCGAGCGTTAGGAAAATAAGGAAGGATTTAAAAGGAGATACCGATGCACATTGGTTTATAAGTTCTGAATATCAAAATGAGGGGTAAAAATAGGGCCAGATAAAGCATTCCACATTCTTGTTGTGCGACTAAAGAAAGAATCCCTATACTTAACGGTACGTCCGAAGTTGGGCTCAAGGGTAAACTGATGAGCATTCCTAAAGCGCGAGTATTACGGTTGAATTGTTTAAGGGGAGGAATGCAACTGACTATTTCACTTGAACATTGCTCATAAAAATAGCGATAGAACAGTGAAAGACAGGTGACATTGCGGCGGTGTTCGAGAGATGCTATTGTTGCCGTTATTGTTCTATTACCTATCATTTTTAGGGCCCTTTTTTGAATTCCATCCAACAAGCTTAGCTGAGTAATAGGAGCACCTGCCCATATATGTGAATTATACTCAAGCTTTGGACGAATAAAGGCTTTGTAGATTACAGCCAGATCAGAGGGGGTAAAGAATTTCTTGCATCCTCGGAGAAAACCTAAGCACTTAGCAGCGTTTTTGGCGACGTCAAATATGTGGTCATTCCACATAAGGTGGTCTGAGACACACATACCGAGAAGTGAGAGCTTTTCGGTTTCTTCGATGCAAGTGCTGTCCATGGAAAGCGACATTGGGGGTGGGTCTCGCTTTAACGACAGGAGACAGCATTGAGTTTTAGAAGCATTAAAATTCACGCGGTTGTTGATTCCCATTGGACAATGCTGTCGAGATCAGAACTTAATGAGCTTATCATACACTGCCGTTCAAGTTCCACATCCGAAGGACATGGATGAGAATCTGTAAACGAATATGAGAAGCTGAGGGTACTATCATCAGCATATCAGTTTAATCGATAAGAAGTTTCAGACAAAAGATCATTTATAAAAATAAGGAAGAGAGTCGGAGACAAAACGGAGCCCTAGGGCACACCAGCATTTATTTTGTGGTTTTCAGACTTGAAACCGTCCAATACAACTTGTATTGCGGTCCAAAAGGTAATTTCTAATCCAACGAAGAAGAGATTCATCGAAACTAAATGCACGCATTTTCGATAAGAGAGCTTGGTGCCAAACTCTTACAAACGCTTTTGAAATATCTAGTGCAATAATCTTACTTTCTCCAAAACGATGTAAAGATTTGTTCCATTATTCGGTGAGATATACCATCAGATCACCAGTGGACTTATTGCTACGAAAGCCGTACTGCCGGTCAGTCATTAAGAAGCTTTCGTTCCTCGAGTTATTTCTTAAGCTGGAAATTAATCAGCGTTGCCATGACCTTGGAAAGAACGGACGTAAGTGCAATTGGTCGATAATTAGACGGTGAAGAAGATACGCCTTTTTTAGAGACAGGCTGCACAAATGCTGTTTTCCATCCACTCGGAAAGAGACCAGTAGAGTAGGACAGATGGAAAAGCTTACGCAGTGGTTTTGCCAGCGTTGAAGAGCACCTCTTCACAGAAATGGGAGGGATACTATCCGGGCCAGCGGATTTGTGTACGTGGAGATCTTTTAGAACTCTAGCAAATGCACGAGTGCGAAAGAAGATTTGTCCCATAAAATCATTTACGCTCTCAAGTACTGGAGGAGTCATAACACTTTCTGGCAGCATCGAATTAACAGCAAACTGTGCTGCAAGAAAATTGGCTTTATCTAACGAGCTGACAAAAGAGGTGTCATTGAAGACGAGTGTTGGAACCGACATCGAAGTAGCATTTCGTATATTCTCTGCAAATGACCAAACATTTTTACTATCTGTGGGACATTGTAATAGTATTTTTTGATCCTGCAAAAATTTGGTTCGTCGAATATGAACGTTACAAATCTTTCTAGCTTGTTTGAACTTATTCCGGTTTTCCTCAGTAGGGTTGGCTATATAACAGCGGGAACTTACGTCAACAAGCTGAGTTAGTTGGTTTAACTCAGCGAAGAGCTCAACATACCTTCCTTCGGTTGTTGTCTGGCCTGAAAAGCGAAGCCAACTAGAATTGTGTACATTGAAATGGGCAACAATTCTTTAGATGGAGTCGGACAGAGCATCAAAATCTTTAAAAGTTAAATTTCTGTCCAGATTTGGACTTCGATAAATAAAAGAGGAATGAATGATGTGCTTATTGACCGAAAATTTGAACCACATGAAGTTAAAATTTGTGTTTGAGCACAAATTCTGCCTAAGTGCTAAAATCAACCCTAAATGTACTACCCATTTAAAATATTCATAACTACCTCAAACACAAGTCAGACAATTAACTAAGAAGGTCGTTTAATCTAACTCCCAATTTGAGCTTTTCAAACCAATTTGCCACTTGTTTTATGCCTGCTTGACAACTTGAATTGAACCGCCCCTGGTTAACTAGATAAAACACACTACTATCTATCTGACGTCATAACCTACTTGATCAGTGCAAGCACTATCCGGGAGCAATATCATACACACTGCCTGCAATGATCTAGTCGGTTTGGCTGCGAAGATGATGGGGGGAGAAAGAGCAAGGAATACCACTCGCACTGCTTTTTTCTATTATTTTGTGTATTTTTTTGTATCACGATGCGATGGACTGAGATGGGCTTATGTTAACCACCTTAATTAAAACTTCTTATTTCAACTGCAAATTCTGAAACAGCCTGTACAATTTTTTTTTAAACTCACCATTATTATAGACTTGGAAATTTCCTTGAAGATAAAAAAAAAATTGTGTCGATATCTTTATTCGTTTATGAGTTATGATTTTTGAAACCAAAAAAGTCAATACGGGCCACTTTGAGCCGGTGGACAAACGATTGCACTATAAAAACGAAATGTTGAATAACTTTTGAACGAAGGTCTAAAATTTTTTTTTTGCTGGACTAACCTGGACAAACGATTGGAATTAAAACAATTTTGGTAACAAAAAATTTAATTTTTTTGTGGTTGCTATAAAAAAGAAATGTTGAATAACTTTTGATCTAAGGGTGGAAAAACGATTATTTTTATGGATAATCTTAAACAGCTGGTGGACAAACGATTGCACTAAGTCTCATTTTTCTAAATCATCTATTGGGGGCAGTAGATGACTTTTTTGATTTTGGGGAGTTGCTATAAAAAATACAAACTTAATAACTTTTTTTCCTGAGGGTGGACAAACGATTTTTTTGGTTGGACAACCTGGAAAAACGATAGACAAACGATTCTGTTGAACCCCACCCAAAAATTTTGACTTCGGGGTTCCCACTTCACACAGCTTCTTTGTCTCGGGGCCAGCCCTACAAAGTTGTAGCAGTAATTCAAATAAAGACGAGATCGAAGATGAAGAAGACATTGAAAAAACTTGCAAAAATTGCAAGAACTGTGCAAAATGTTGCTTCAATGTTTTACGGCGTTAATATTTCGATTTCCAAGCTTTTCTTAGCTTTTAAGCTTTTGTTGACATTGTCATGCACACAAGTAGCTTGTAAGCGATCATTTTCAAAACTAAAACACATTAAGAACAGGTTGCGAAATAAATTGACGCAAGAACACCTGGAAACTTCAATACTTATGTCTGTGGAGTTTACTGTTTTAAAAAATATTCCCATTATTGATCAACAACGAGTAAGAGCGAATTATTGAAAAATATTTGAAAACCTAAGAGGAAATAAGATTGTATCAAGTATCTATACCAAATGTTTCTATGTATTTATTTTTTATGTTTGTTGTTAATTTATTTGTTATGTTTTATGAAACTATTTATCTACCTATTTATAAATGTAAGTTAGATCGTTAAAAAGTTAATAAACGTGCTTAGCTGTTTTTTCATAAAAACTATACAAAATTGAAGATCGATGAATATATATAATTATACCGCCTTCTATTTATAAACATTGATCAATACGTGGCCTTTTTTCTAAAAGTCCCGGTAGGCCCTTCGAGGCCCAGTCCGCCCCTTGTAAAGCCAGTGCTAAAAAAGTTTTTATTCAAGAACTTAAGACTTAATACCTCAAAGTGTATAAAACGTAGCTTACTAACTTTAATAATATTTAAAAATGAGACAACTACATTTTTTTTGACACTAAAACCATTTTCCTACGTCTTTTATATGAAAAATTATGAACAGTTATTTCGAAAAAAAAAACTGAAATATGGTGTTTGTAATCGCCAACTTTAAGCTCAAATATCTCGAGTTTCCCATGTACGATTTTGAAAATATTGCACTTATGGAAGAAGCTCAACATCTCCTTTCATTTGATACCAATTCATTATTGTTGGTCTGACGACCAAGTTTCATACAAATTTGCCCATCATCCTTTGCGAGATTTCCGGTTGTGAAATGCAAATGCGAGATGTTAAAAGCGAGATTTTGTTATTGCGAGTTTATGAAAAGTGGGTTGATTACTTTGCGAGATTTCGTATTTCGAGATTTATAAAAAATGTGCGAGATTTCGTAATTCAAGATTTTAGTTTGCGAGATATCGTAGTGCTCCCATCTGTTGATAGAGGCTTTGAATTTTGGAAATAAATGTTAAAAATTGCAATTGCAGATTCTGAAAAAAACTTCAGGACTGCAATGTTAAGTGATTGTTACAAAAATGGAAATTTGAGATTTTGACTTCTTGTTTTAGAAAATTGCCTTGGGTTATTCTCGCATATCTCGTAAATTTATTTTTTTTTAATTTTTTCACGTTGATACTTTTAGCGATTAAAAACAATATTGCCTTTCAAAATTTTGCAATAATAATTTGTTTATATCTGAGAAAGTCTTTTTTTTTTATTATTAAGGCAGTTTTTGTTAGTGACGGGATTAAAGTTTAACTCGAGATAACTCATTAAATTCAAAGGGTTAACTCGAGTTTAACTCTGAAACTCGGATGATGAGGTAGCCCCAAACCAAAAGTTAATTGTGCGATTTGTTAATTTTAAAACCCGTGTCAGTATAATGGAAAAGGTAAGAATGAGTTAAAATTAACACATATTTTATTTAAATTCCATTTTTATTTAATACACAGAAAATGTTGTGTTGACAAGGTTTTTTTTTTTAAACATAAACTTAAATGGCAATACTAATATGCATATACACCATACTTAAGTTCAAACAAACATTTCCATATTGAATAAGAAAATTCAAGAGAAAAGAATAAAATATATGTATAGATTTTTGTATCATAATTACACATACTGGTACATTCATTCAATTGAAACATTTTGCTTTTACTCATATTTTGTATTTCAATAAAAAAAAAACAAACAAAAATCTATTAAACATCACATCTAATTAAATTTTTCTAAATTTAAATATTTTCTCTTTTATTTCGGCAGAAATAAACTGTTTTTTTTTTTTGTTTTTGTTCAGATTTTAGTAAAATAGGGTTTTTAATTTGGTATTCATTTCAAGTATTTTGTATTTTCATTCCATTTTTGCTTAAATTGTTTTAAGTATGTCTGTATTATATTTTTTTACTTTGAATAAAATCTATATAAGCAATATGCTTAGCTTTATAATTTTCTTTTATGTTTTGTTTTTGTCTTTACTTAATTGTACGGATTCTTACGAACATTTAAGATGCTTTATTTTTTAGTCAAGATATCTATTTTGGCTCAAATGATTTTTGTTTTTATTTTTATGTTTTATTTTACATTTAATGATTTTTATTTATTTTCAACCCAAAAATTCCATTTTAAGTTAAAAATAAAACAAAAAAAATAATAAGAAACATGCCTTTGTTTTTGTATTTTAAAATTTTCATTTATTTACGTTTAAATACACATAAAATATTTAATATACTTATTTAGCTTAACAAACTAAGGGAAAAAATATTTGTAGGTTCTATAATTTCTAGTTTTTTTTCTTTTTTTAATATTCAATACAATAAAATTTTATTTCCGCATATTTAAGATCTTTTTTTAATGTTTGCTTGGCAAAACAATGCGAAATGCAATTAAGATACTAGATAAATAAGTTTTGTATTGATGTTTTTGTTTTTTCTCCACAGACGAAAAATGGAAAAAACAATTATTGTTAAAAAAAGTACAAATTATAAAATCAAAGTTCAAACAATGAAAAAATAATTAAAGAAAAATGAAATCTTAGATAATCTAATCGCTTTCATCCTCGCCACTTTCTTCCTCTGACGTCTCTTTCTTCTTGATTTTCTTTGCTGGCTTGGTGGCTTTTGTCTTTCGCTTTTTGGCACCTGTGTCAGTTCCACCATTTGCCTCGTATTCCTTAACATCCTTTGTGTATTTTTCTTTCATCGCAATTGCTTTTGCTTCCCATTCCTATTTAATGTAAAAAAAAAAAATTGTTTTTAGTAATTTTAAATTTGTTTTAAATTAGAAAAAGAACTTACAGATTTATCCTTCATTGCACGCCATAATTCACCTCCACGCTTTGCAATGTCGGTTACTTTGCTGCCAGGATTATCCTTTTTGATCTCTTCACGGGTCTCATTAAGCCACAGCATGTATGCGGAAAGTGGACGTTTTGGCCTCTCAGCAGTCATTTTTTATGATTTCTATTTGTGGTTTGGAGTGAACTGCAATAATAAAGAAAAAAGAACTTTTAGAACATAAACAAAAAATTGATTTTTTGAAGAAAAAAATTACAATAACAGCAAATTTTGTTTACGAAGTAGACTAGATATTAGAAACTGATGAAATGGCGCCCGGGAGAACATGCGACCATAAAAAAATATCAGAAACAAATGTTCCTTTTTATTTGCATTAAAAAGTGTTCACCATAAATAAAATAAGTATCTCTTTCATTACGATTTGTACAATTTTAAGTTTATACCGGGCGCCAATTATTATTATTCTAGGTATAAGAAGTGTTATTCAAATTAAGTAACATGAAGTACAACTCATGCTATCAGATAACGAAAAGCAACTCAGAAGAACTCACTTCTAAAGAGATTCATACTTTGATTTACAAAAGCAAACGTTTTTATTTTCTCTTAATGTGTTTAAATGTCAAAACTACACAAGTAGAAACATATTGAAATATAGAAGCCTTTTATTTTTTTAAGCAGATTTTTTTTTTTTAATTTCGTTTGTAACACAAACATTTAAATTTTCTTTGTAACTCAGAAATTACATTTGACTTATGACGAAAACACTAATGATTTCATGAGCAGAGCATAGTATTTTTATATTTTGCTTGTAAGTATTTTCCCTGACACTCATAGGAACTAAAACCAAGGATTGAAGCAAAAGAATTTTTTTTCGAAAAGTGGCGCCCATCAAAAGTAGGTCAAATTTTTACTAGCAAGCAAATCTTTGGTTTAAAACAAAATGTTGAATAAAATAAAAGGTATTTGTTCATTAAGATTAAAAACTGCATCGTTTCTAAACTGACTGACTTAGCTACTAATGCCTTAAATGAGAAGTTTTAAATGACGCCCCAATGAAGCTTTAAGCAGGTGAAATTTATTACGCGAAATGTTTGGACAATTATTTTGAATTTTAAACTAATAATAGGTAATTGTTTTAAATATTAAAAACTGCATCACTCCTAACTTAACCCTTACTTGTTTTCAGATAAAATTACATATTTAAATCAAACTTGAAGAAATCCGAAATCGAGTACTTCGACAACATCGATGCTCACCCATTGATAACGTTTTGTGACTAAAATGTTCCAGTTAATTTTATGATCCCGTTTGACTAAATGTAGAGAGTGGAAGAGAAGTTAAAGTGACAACAAACGAGCTAAAATAGCAAAGGTCTAACAATTGTATGGTGACAGGCGCATATAACACGGATGGGCATAAGAGATCTAGATCGAAAAATCTTCTGAAGGGATACCAACCAAATGAAGCAAAACTTGAGGCAGCTAAAAAGCACAATATCGACCTAGCTGGGTAAGCTTCTTGGACAGATATAGGAGCCACCATAAGCAATGGAGAAATGTTTTCTTTTGAGAACCATTTTGAATTTGTATCTAATAATAGGTAACTGTTTCGAATATTATAAATAAAATATTATCCCGGGCGCCACTTTAAAAGATTTGCTTTTATTTCTTATTTAAAATTATTTAAATCCAATAATTTAAAGAAACTAGCAATCGAGTACTTCGGTCTCAGTAGTAGCCCGTAGCGTAATTGTTAGTGCGTTCGACTGTCACGCTGGAGGTCTGGGTTCGCTTCCCAGCCTCGTCCACCTAAAAACTTAAGAGTTTTTTTTTTAGGGCTACTGCCTCTTGCGAGGAAGTGACAAATCCTCCAAGAGTATCACTTCTCACGAATAAGTGCTTCTAGTCTAGCCGTTCAGATTCGGCATAAAATTGTAGGTCCCTTCAATTCCTGTCGACAGGCGCACACTTGAATAGTTGCGAGTTGTTAGTCACTAGGCCCTGGTTCTTCACGATTTATTTATTTTATTTTTAGTACTTCGGTCTCATCGATGCTTAAGCAATAGTTTTGAGACTTAAATGGTCCAGTTGATTTTTGGTCCCGTCCACAGGTAGGAGCTACCTTTAGCGAGCAAGAAGGTATTTTTTTTCTAATTTTAATATAATAGCAAAATAATTAAAGTCAGATTTAATTTGATTAATTTTAGTTTTTAAATGTTTGGTAAAACTGGCAGTCAGCTTCATTCGCATATTGATGTTCCTATTCCTGATAGCCTCACAAGTAATGATAATACTTGAAGTTAAAATCAATCCAAAAATTTAAGGTTCTTCTTTATGATTTAAAAATTTCTTCTGATTTAAGAATTTGCCCGGGAGCCACTTAAAAAAACAAAGAACCTGAAAAGGTACTTTAAATCAATAATTTAGAAGATAAACACACTGATTGTCGCTTATAAACGCAAGTTCAACTGTACCTACTAAAATTTCCCGAATACTTGCGGAAGTGTGTGAGGGCAGTGGACTCTTGCAAGAAAATCCCACAAAACCACCCGTACATCCCATCACTCAGTCCAAATAACAGATTAATGTATGTCATTAAAATTAAAACCATCATCCTTAAGTAGATATATACATATATGCAAATATATATATATGTAAATCAGAATCGGTGTATGATTATGTATGTTATTGTATCCTTCCGTGCGTTGCCAGGTAAATAGTCCATAACTTACCATAAATACATATACAAGAGCTTTAACTATATCACATCACAAAACAATACAATCGCATATAGTACACACCTTTTTAAACTGTACTTAGTACGTATATATGTACATTACATAGTTATCATATAGTTTAACAACTTGTGTGTGAATGTGCAATTAATGCAGCATTAATTAATAATTAACAATTATGCATGTATGTATGTATATAATTGTACATGCGTAATTAAATTGCATTAAATTTATTGTGGTGAAACTTTAGTTTACCTAGTTTTAATGAAGGAGGACGAGTTTAAATAATTTCTATAAGCCCTTAACAAATTGTCCTCGATCCGCCCTTACCCGCTTCAGTTACCCAAATCAATTTCATAAAGGCACGAACGAAAGGGTCGTGTAGGAGAGTATTGAGCAAATTCGGACAATCTTTTGTCCAAGCCCGGGATTTGGTATATTTATTAATAGCATCATACATACGATAAACATCTAAATATCTGTTTACCTGATTTTCGAGAGTGAGAGATAGATACAATTCAATCTCTATACTCGCTGTAACTGAAAGTAGCAATAGCCCCAAATATAGTTGAGTGTTTAACCCACTTCCATGGAGGCACTGCGCTGGCTGATGGCAGCATTCAGCAGTAGTTATTCATGAGAATGGGGAGGTAGTTGCTTTGGCTTTCCTACATCAAAGTAGCAACAACTCTAGACACTGCGATGACGGCTGGAGAGAATAACAACAACAACAAAGTCACCCCCTTTTGGCACACACGGAGCGAAACGTGAATGGAGCATGACTCCAAAAACTGTAGCAACAAACACAACAACAACAAAAACAACTGAAACTAAAACACCGAGAATTAATGCTACAAGTATGATGAGATGAAAATAAATGCTGTGGGTGGAAAGCCAGTGTGTATAGGGCTGATGGTACGTTGAGGTTGGTATAGTTATATGGAGTGAATAATATTTCCAGGGGTTGCTTGATGTTGGCTGGCTATGCATACTCGAACAAAATTTGCTCTATGACACGGCAATGCTTTTTAACGGTAGGTATATGCTTGCCGTTAAAGCTTATGCTGCATGTAACTATGAAAAATCCCAAGGAAAAGTAATTCATTTTTTGTTGTTGTTCGTCTATATTGATTTTATAGTTTTATAATTTTTCATACTGTATATATATAAAACTGTAGGATTTCAAATTCTAAGAAACTATAGTTAGTTGCCAACAAAATAACCGTTATTAAAAGGACACATTTTTGTATCATGATGATGAAAGGAAAAATCGAGAAAAACCCAGAGTTAAGTTTTTTTTTATTTTATACCTATATCTCATCTATACACTCATGGGAAGGAAAAAGTCATCAAGGTACATATGTATATACGTATAGCTCGTAGAAGCAGAGTATATCTATCTATATATATGAAGATACTTGGTAGTAGTTGTTGGGTTTGTTCCTTGTTACAAGAGAGCAACAGGGGTTTAACGACTCTGCACAGAGCAAATTATAGGTGAATTGTTTTCAACTGAGAATTTCTATGGAAAATGTATGCGCACTAGCTACGTCGCACCACAAAATGGCTTCATATTAGAAACATTATATAGAGCAAGTTTTATGCATGTCAGCACTCTTAGGTATATTTTTTTAATCCAACTTTTATTTTTACTTAATGTAATTTGTGGTTTTTTGTTAAATATGCATGTACTGTACATATATTGTATATGTATAAATTTATTGTTGGTTTGACTTCATAATTTTTTCTTCAACTGTTTTTATTCATTTTTTCTTAAATGAAATATTTTGCACTTACATTCATCAATGTTTTTGGGTATAATTTTATATGAATTTAAAATTTGTTCTTATAGTTATGAAGTTCATCTTCTATCATAAAATGTGAAACTTAAAAAAAAAGAGCTGAAGAAGGAGCTTTGTTACCAAAGTTTCGATATTCATATTGCGACACTTTGCTATACAGTGTGTGTTGAAAGTTTTGATACCAAATTTCAAAAAATCAATTAAACTTGATTATTTTATAAATATTTTTAAAGGTTATCTAAACTGCACGCCGATAAACATCCGCTGATGACAGTTTTTTTGTTTTTATTAAGCTTTGTGTGCATTTGTCATTTTAACTTGGATATACGTAGTATAGAGATTAGGATTCGTGCAAAAAAAAAAAAACTCAATATAATAATTTTCCCTTACATTACGATGATAGAGAACGCGAAAAATGTGGGTCTCGTAATTCTGTCTATCTGTCTTTCGTCTGTCTGTCTATACCTCGACCTGCAGCCTTAACAGCTGGAGCGATTTTCTCCAAACTTTGGACTTAAGGTTCTTATGGAATTCGCCAGAGGGGAAAATGAAATTGAAATGAACAAAAATTGATTTAAAAAACGGCTCTAACGATTTTGGAAAAAAAAAAATACGAGCTACTATAATTACAACATTAATAATTTGGTAGACTTTTTTTATAGCGGTTAGTAACGGTACTTGTCAAAGAACCGATTTTTTTAGTTTTCAAATTTCTCGTTACCGATTCTCGTTACACCGATTTCAACCAAATTTTTTATTTAAGAGCTCCTTTATAATTTTAACAATTTTGCATATACAATTTTTTTTGAAAATTCAATATATTGAAAACGGGTCAATAAATATTTTTTTTAATTTGGGTAAAATTGTATTTTATTTAGTTCTAAAAGTTGGCATACCAAATTTATTTATTAAAAAATTTCAAGAACTTTTATATATAAAAAATTAATTTTTAAGAAAACCGCTCCAACGGTTTTTGATTTTTTTTTTATGAATTCATATTTATCAAACAAATCAGATGGCATACCTTTTTTAGCTCTATCTGTTTTAGCCATTTAAATAACAAATTTATAGTAATTCTTATGTAGAGGTCCTTTTTTTTTAAAAACTTTTTTTAATGACATCATAATTTTATGGAACCAATACATATGCACATTATCAACTTCAAGCTACGTTAAAGTTGTTAGCTACGAGAGCTAGTTGGTGCGAACCAGTCGTGCCCATTTTTTGTTTATCGTTGCGAATGTTTCGATAATACCTTAAATGTTACATATTAGAGATAAAAACGCAGCACTTTCCAATAATTTTACTCAATGAACAATTAAAATAAATTTATTTGATATTAATTCGTCGCAAAAAAAACATGTATGTAGATTGTAGATAGATACAAAATGTTAAGGCTAAGATTACCAACATTTGTTTGTCACAGGTCAAAATCTTTGTATTTAAGTTCTCAAAAACATAGAGGAAGATTCATAATTTAGCATACCAAAATACGCAATACCTACAAGTTAAAAAAATAATTTTATCAAAATATCAGCAAAATTTCGTAGTTTTTCTGTCAAATTCTGAGGAAACAAAATTTTTGGATTCGCTTCTTTATTTCTTGATGAAGCAAAATATGTGATGTTTCATTTTCTTGATCGTGTCTAATAAATTAATACTGGGTTTGAAAAAAAAAAAATATTAAAAATTTTGTATGGGTCTATAACTTTTACTTACTATAAAAGCCGTTGACATATTTATGTATGTATGTACATATGTAGGAGCAGGTATGTGTATCATAAAAAAAGTTATCAATTTTCAGCCCATATTTTACGATTTTTTTTCACAATAACATTGTCACTAGGTAACTTTATTTATCTTTTTTTTTTAATTTTTGAGTAAGTAAGGTTCTTCGGTATATCTACCTGAGAACGATAGATACAAAATTTTATTTAGGCAAAACATCGAGTCGATTCATCATTCTTAACCCCAATTTCACAGTTGGAGTTTTAACTTATGATCAGCTGAACCTTAAACTGAGTTTAAATTTTTGGTTTAACTAGAAGGGTTTGACAGTGAAATCTGTTCATCAGATCAGTTGAACGTCGTTTAACTAGATTTTATGAAAAAGAGTTGGCAGCATTGTACGTTTTTGCTTCGCCAAGTGACATTTTGCAAACAATACGTAGCTTTCCTTGTCGATTCTTTCTCTTCCTGAAGCAAAGAACACGCGAAACAGCAACAGTCATTTTGGATTGTTGATAATTTTTCGACATTTTTTTTCAAGTGACACGAACAAAATTTAAAAAAAAATTGGAAAATATACCAATAATTATGCAAAAAAAGTGATATCGGTTAACTTAAACTTAAAATTGAACTCAGTTCAAGGTTTAAACGAAACTGTGAAACCGAATAAATTGTTGATCTGAAGTTTAAACAAAACTTGGAGTTTAAACTTGCACTGTGAAACTGGAGGTTAGAGGAATAAACTAAACCACAAAATTATGCCGTAAAAAGAATATTTGTATTCTCCCTAAAAAGAAAAATCTATTGCGTACACTCGGGTGCATACGTACTTTTTAGTTTATTGAATTTTTAACTTTTTAACTAGAATCGTACTTAATTTAGAGCTGAACAAATGGAAACAGTGAAATTTAAGTCGAATTCTAAGATCCAGATGTATGTATTTTAGTTTAGATTAAATTCGAAAATCACGAAAAATTCTTATCGGTATTTAGTTCATTAAAAGTCGATTTTTCAATTATCAGTTAAACTATCAGAGAAATAAATACTATAACAGGAACACTTTTTTGTTTTATTCAAAGAAAAAGTATTATCTGACGTTTAATTGACCATTGACAAAATGGCCCTAAGTCACACAAAAAAATTTGTCCATAAAAAGAAAAAAAAACACTAACGTAACTTGATTCACAACTAAATAAAAGATTTCTAACTTAAACAAAAGACTAAGGATTTATATTGAAGGTGAAGCCATTTTTTTTTAATCATTTGTTTAAATTCAATTTTATCTTGTTTTTAACATTTGATTCGAAATACCCTGTAGATTATTTAATTATTTAAAACTAAGGTATGTGAAATAAAAAATAATATAAACAAAAATGAGTTAGGTACAATTTTAGTCCAATCGATTCGAATATTTTAGACACTGTACGAAAATCAACCAAAAACTATTTAATTGAAATATTAAAAGTGGTTTAACCAAATGATTCTTTGAGAACATTAAAAGGCTTATTTTATATCAGTTGTTAAGAAACCCCTTTAGCAGCTTTTAACAATCTAATAAGTAGATATGTATTTAATTTTAAATACTACTGTATTAAAGATATTTAGCTCGTCCTGGAGCATTCAGCAAATTTTCAAACCAAACAAAATGGCGTCTTAACTTTAACTGTTATTTATAACTTGAAATTAATGTAGATATATTTTTATATATTTTGAATATGTAGGTAGGTACCAACTAGTTTTGTTTAACCTTTTCATTCATTATAACAAAAACAATGTGATTGCTTTCGCCAAGAAAAAATAAAAATATTGAGAAAGACATAGGTATCTACATAATAAGAGGCAAGAAGTCAAAATAGGTAGTTAGTTAATGGTACCCCCATAGGTATACTTAGCTATACAAAAAAAATAATATGTTTGTAGGAAAGAAAAGGCACGCATTGAAATTCTGCCGCCATTGATGAAATTTATTTTAACAAAAAATTAAAAAGACAAATTATACCTATGTATTTTCATAAATTAATTATTAATTAAAAATGTCCTTTCTCTTTTTTTTTTTGTTTGTATGTTTCCACTATAGCATACTATAAATTGTGTATGCAGGAACCCATCAAAAAAAAAAGAGGACATAATGGCCGCTTGCTTTTCCTTTCCACTTCAAATATTTTAATTTTTCTGTATAATATTCTCTAACTTTTTGCAAATGGCTACCTACTTACTACTCTTGTCAACGAAAACGAATTAAAATAAATATAACGAACAAAACATAATTCACACTCATGCGATATGATGGAGACGAGAAGCAAGCAAAAAATGCGCTCTTTTTATTTTGTGATTATTTCTACATATTATGGTGGCGGCGGCCGGCGGCAGTGGTGGCGTTGATGATAATGATGATCAAATCGAAGAAAACAACAAGAACAAAAAAAAATGATTTTTAACCTAAAAATTACAATATCTACCTAGTAGTATCTTCGGTGCTGTTAATAATATGAGTTTTAAGTACCTACCTACTTCTATACTAATATATACCTTATTCTGACGCTGTAAAACAAAAAAAAAAAATCTTGGATAATACATTTCTTTCCCCTGCCCTGGATTTTATGTATGTAGTTGGAATTAACCCCCCTCTGCATCGTGAAGTTAGTGAGTTAATGCGCCTTTTTCCTCCCCGATTATGCCCATAGCCCATCATCTGTCGTCGTCGTCGCCGCGTCACTGTCGCCTTCACCAATCTCTACCTAACACCCCCCTTTCCACCGCGTACGTACGAATCCCCTGTTTGCTCCACAAACAAAGAGCAGCAAACCCGCCCGCCACTGCTTCTAACGCCGCGCCGCACCGCCACAACGCCTATAAAATGAAGCACCACCAGAGCAAACCAACCAACCCAATATACACATACACCAGCAGGCAGAGAAGTGTTCGAGTTTTTTCTTCGAATTTTTTTTTGAGAATTTTTTTTTTGATGACGAAAACGTTTTCAAGACGTAATTTTTTATCAATTCAATTATTAAATAACCATATTTTCAAATATTAATCTAATTCCCGTCATTCATCGTGGAAAAATTAAGTTATTCACAAGAAAACACACTAAAAAATTAACTAAATCCAAATAGCGACGTCCATTTTCAGTACAAATTATATGAAATCGCCATGGAATTGTTGGAAAAGAAATTTTTCATACAAAACCCACGCCAAAATGGGTCGATGATTTTAACAAATTTTATATAATAAATGGCAATTAATTTTTATGGATTTTGGAAAATAAAATACCCCCAGGGTTTGTCGATAAATTGTAGAAGAACAAATTTCACTCACCTGTGTAATTTAAATTAGTTATTTATATTTGAATATGGCCACTAAAAAATTATTTTGACCGAGAAGCAAATAATGTATGTGGAATAAAACTCTTCACTATAATACTCAGCAGATCTGAAGGAAAGCCAAACCAACCAAACGAACAACGACGAACCAAGCAAGCAAAGCTGAAAGCAGTACAAAGTATCTACCAGTACCAGATACGTTGAAGTTGAACGAAACGAACGAATATAATACCGATATGAGAAAAAAAATGCTTCTATACTACTTCCATCCACCACACACAGTGTTTCCAACGAGCAGCACTCAGTATATTCAATTCAGTACAGTATCACAGTATAAAACTTGCCTTGCCTTTGCTTCGCTTTGCGTTTGGTTGAGAAAATTTTACTTGAATTGAAAAATTTTATATCTTACTTTCTGTTGCTGCTTGCTTGCTGCTTTGCTATTGCTGGTAGGAATTCGACGGATTGGATTTTTGTAGGTAGCTGTATGCCGTATGCTCTACGTAGAGTGTTCTTCTTTCGTCGTCGTCGGTCGTTGAATATAAAATTTTTGTTCGTAGTCGTGGGGTACTATCACTAGGTATACACTACACAGAACACAGCACGAAAAGTATCTACAGCCAGTGACGATGACGGTAGAGTAGAGTTTATATTGTATGTGAAAGCCAAAGCCAGCAAAGGCAAACTATATGAACGTAGGTATACGAACAAACGACGACGCGAACTAAAAACGAACCAAGCAGGGTGAACAGGGAACAGGGAACAACCAACAACAACTACACTACACAGTATAAAATTTAATATGTGTATCTCGAAATCTCTATGCTCTGCTCCTACATATATCCTATGGCAAATGGCAGGGTAGGTAAAGTAAAGCCAAAGCCAAAGCCAGGCAGCGGTAGGAAGGGCTGGCTGTACAAAATGTGTGTGTTCTCTCTTTCCCTTTCATCCCCTTGGGTTCATATGCGAGTATCTCTACTTTTAAACCATGAAGTGGTTGTTGGTTGGTGAATATGGTGAGGACTGAGGAGAAATATGATGTTAAGGGCATTTTGGGGGAAGTGTCGACGTGCAGGGGCGAAATGATATGGTGATGGCAAGCAACGCACACAAACAATCCTACAAGCGAACAAAATTTTTATATGAACATGAACGAACAGAAGCATATCACTGCGTGCAAAATATTATATGGCACGATATTCAGCTCAAATATAATGTAGATACGCAGCGTACCTACCTATCAACTATTGAACAAAACCAAAATAATAAATGCTACCTACTGACTGTATCGTTTTGGGGTGAAAATGAAAATATGGAAGTATAAAATGTTTACGATTTTTCTTTTATAAAAGAAAAATGTTTGGTATCAAATAAAATTTTACAATTTCATACTTGATTTTTCGGTTGATTTAATTTTTTTTTTAATTTTTTAATATATTTTTGTACACTTAAAATTAAAAATATAAATAAATTTAAAATATAAATAAGATTAGATATGATAGCATCTAACTGTTGAGTCCACCATCATGCCTGAGCGAAATGCTTAAAAATGGAGTAAGGGCCGTATTTATTCACTCGACTACTATTATTTTATAAACTGCACATAATGTAAATTTTAACTATTTTTGTTACACAGCATCTGCTTGTTAAATTAGATAAAAAAAAATCTGAAAAAAAATCACTGGCCTATTTTTGAAATACCAAATTTTCAAAAACTAATTTTGAATATTTTTTTTTAATCTTAAAAGTATTTTTTAAAAAGATTTTGATGTGCAATATTATTAAATCTTCAAAAAAACATCAGGCAAAAATAAAAAGAGCATCGCGTGTGAAAATCCTAATTACGTACAATTTTTAAAACAAAAAAATGCTTATAATCTCCAAAATTCAATAGAATGTTTGAAGCTATTTTTGAAAAAATAAGTCATTATTTACAGCCTAGGTGACAAGTAGCATTATACAGGGTGATTCACCAAAGGTGTGATAAAAATCTAGAACGTATAGGTTGGTTTTATTGAATAGACTGAAAAATTAATTTTCAAACTCAAAATTTTGAAAAAAAAACTAAACGAATTTGTTTCAAAATTTAATATAATTAAGTAGTACTTTTGTGTACAAAATCCAATGCTCCTATTTATTTTTAGTAAAACACTGAAAATCGGATGGTTCTACATTCTACACTCATAACACTTAAATACATACAATTTTGAAAAAATTAGTTTGAAATTTTTTTTTCAAAATTTCGAATTTGAAAATTAATTTTTTAAAAAATATTCACAAAACCAACTTAATTTAGAATGGAAATTAAAGAAGAGATTTCTGGCTTTCCAAAAAGGTAAAACGGGGTATTGCAAGCTTTACCGTTGTTTTTAAATATTTTTTTGTCTGTTTTGAGTCAATTTTTTCCTGCCTAAACGGAGGGAAATAGACACCCTCCCATACGATTTTTCTCTTGTCTTAACTCAACCTACTAGTTACAGCTTTTTGGTGCACCTTAAACTAATCACCCTGTATAAATCTCCTAAATGTCATAACACTACTTCTACCATATTAACAGACACACATATATGTATGTATATATGTATGAATTTTAACCTCATTAGAGTTAAAAAAGGTCAAAGTATTAAAAAAATATCATATTTCATCACAAAATAGTCAATATTTGATATTTAATTAAAATTGAAATTTTCTTTGAAAAAAATAGTACGTATACGACACAGTGTCCCATTTTCATTTAAATGGGAAGATCATTTTCTTTAATAGGTATATTGAAAATGTAATGATGTGGGAATTTGAGTTCTTATATACTTAAGCCATCTTTATTATCATTAAACACCAACAGGGCCGCATTTGGTGTGAAGGGTAATTTTTCTGATAGGCCCCCATATCAAAGATTGAATAAAATATTTTTTTTTGTCGGAAAACTATTTTTTTTAAACTTTTGTTTTGAAGAATAATTGTAATCGATTATATTAAAATTTTAAAAGCAAATACAAAACTACAGAAAATAAAGTCGCATACTTTTGCTTTTCTATACATATCGTATTCAGAAGGAATAAAATGGTCAGTTTTTTTTAAATTATTTTTTGTATACATCCCTTACTTTTGTACGACTGATATTATCCCTGCTACATGGCTGATGTTACATTTTGATGTGTATATACATATACACGTATATCTTTAAACATCGTATAGTTCTCACAAATTCGATCAAAGTGGGTCGTATGTTTTCTTTCCCCAATGAAAAAGTGATCATTTTGTTTCCTCTGCGGGCGATATCTACATATATGAAACACAAATTAAACTCTATGAAAGAGTCAGATAACACCCGGTTTATGGACTATGGTGATTGAAAGAATGCTTCAAGAGAAGCTCTAAGTGCTTTTGATAATTAGTCAGATGAAAGTTGTCAAGACCAAACTTGTGAAGGTAATAAAACTTAAATTATGTTGTTTATCAAAAAAAAGTTAAACGAAATCAGTAAAGCCGTTATATAAAAATTTGGAAATAGAATAAATTGGTATACCATTGAATATTTATGTATGAGTTATGTTCTTATTTTTTTAAATAAATGTTTATTTCTTTCTACACTCTGTCCAATAAATATGTGCAGTACAGACCTTATGGGAGAGCTTTCTTTCTCTAAAGGGTGCCTCTGCTGTATATAAAAATATCTCAAATCCTCTTAAATAACCACTGTCTGTATGTGCATTTTCTCGTATTATCAAGCGTACACCCCACTATGACATGCCTTTAGAACGGCTCGAGTCGTAATGATCGTATTCTCGTTAACAATTCTCTTTGTGTGTGCCAAAAATAAGCACATCAAATCAGATATGGTAATGCTTACAAATGCATATTTTTCTTTGGAATTTATAAGGGACCTTTCAGGATGGAAGCTTTTTATACGCTTTTAAGGATACTTGAAAACAAAATTGTTACCGTTTGCTTTTTTTTTGTTTCATAGATTTTATTGGTAGTTTGGAAAAAAATTAAAAGCCATTAAAAAAGTATTTGGCTAATTGAAATAAGAAAAAGGGTTTATTTGAGTGGATTTTCGAGCGCGTGCGTCTTGGCAGATAATGTGTATTGATGTAAAGTATTAATGTAGTCCGTTTACTTATAATCGTTTTGATTTCTGGTTGTGAAACGAACAATTTAAATGCTCAAACTTATTTTTTAGTGCTGTGTAAGATAAACTGTGTTTTTGCTTTTACTTTTGAACCTATGCACATACCTACATAATAAATTTAAATGAGGAAAGCAACAGCAGTTAGTCGTCGTCAAATGAAATAATGTGATATGGTGCGGTGTAAAACTAAAAAGTTTTTTTTCAGGGCTACTGCCTCTTGCGAGGAATTGACAAATCCTCCAAGAGTATCACTTGTCACAAATAAGTGCTTCTCGTCTAGCCGTTCGGATTCGGCATAAAATTGTAGGTCCCATTCATTCCTGTCGAAAGGTGCACACAGGAATGGTTGCGAGTTGTTAGTCACTAGGTCCTGGTTCTTCATGAGCCATTGTGCCACCCGATTTATTTATTTTTTTTGCGGTGAAATTTACATGATTGTCAAGCTCCCAAAGAAAGGTGATCTCACACAGTGCGAAAAATGGAGAGGAATATGCGTTCTGCCTGCAGTAGCCAAGATAATAGCAAGGATAATATTGGACCGAATTAAAGACCACCTCGAAGACACACTCGACGCCGAACAAGCAGGTTTCCGCACTGGATCTTCCTGTGTGGATCACATCAACACCTTGCGGATCATCATCGAACAGTGCGTTGAATATCGATCACCACTTCACCTGCTGTTCATCGATTTTGAAAAGGCGTTCGACAGTGTCAATAGAGAATTTATTTGGCTTGCTTTGCCCAGGAGGGGCATGGGGCATCCCAGATAAATTGATTGCTATTATCAAGGCTACATATGTATGATGGATCCAAGTGTCACGTTTTGCACAAAGGTAGGCTGTCAGAGGAGTTTGAAATCCAAAGTGGAGTTAGACAAGGCTGTATACTGTCACCAATATTGTTCTTGTTGGTGATAAGTGATGTACTGCACGCAGCTTTGTCAGATGGAAATGGAGGAATTCAGTGGACTCTGCAATCTCACCTCAAACATCTGGACTACGCAGATGACGTATGCTTACTCTCTCATAGGATCATGGATCTCCATCAAATGACAACAAGGGTGGAGAGAGAAACAGAAATCGTAGGGCTTAAGATCAACTCGGCAAAAACTAAAAGGATCAGCCTTGGAACTTCCTCATCAATCCAAGTAAATATTTCCAGACAACCGGTAGAGATAGTAGAGGATTTCCAATATCTTGGGAGTATTGTCTTTACGGGTGGCGGAACTGAACTGGACGTAAACAGCCGAATCAGAAAAGCAAAGGCTGCGTTCGGAATGCTGTCCAAAATATGGAGAAACAACTCTTTTAGCTTAAAGACCAAGATACAACTGTTCCGCTACAATGTTGAATCCGTTCTGCTTTACGGATGCAGCACTTGGAAAGTCACTGACACTGTCACTAGAAAGCTGCAAACCTTCGTTAATAGATGTCTACGAAATATCTTGAGGATTTTCTGGCCCAACCGTATCTCCAATGCCGAACTTCATGCGAGAACGGGTCAGGAGCCCATAGACTCCATTATACGAAGAAGAAAGTGGCAGTGGATTGGCCATACGCTTCGAAAAGGCGATCAGTGCATTGCATCTCAAACAATGCAGTGGAACCCGCGCACACATTGCAATTAAGTTCCTTACTTATATTTATTATGCTGAATTTGTTTTTTTTTTTTTTTTTTTGTTATGGGATCAGGCCTGCTGGGGATACCCTTAAAAAAACACACCTATTATCTTACCGCTTGGTGGTGTCGAAAAAGATAAAATCAATTTATTTCAGTTGACATATAAGAACTCTGACTAAGGAAATCTTGACATTTTCCATTTAAGATTTTTATATCCGAGATGTAATTATTCATGACTCTAGATTTTGGGATTTGCATTTTAAGAATTCAATAAATGATTTTTGTAAAATGAATTTCTTTATTTAAACTATGTAATAAAGAATAATATAATAAAGCCCTTCTGAGCTTTTTGCATTTGTGTCAAACAACTAAATGGGACTCCTTTGCAGTTAGAGTGAGATACAAACGTCCTATCGTCCCTGTACTGCACATATACTTATTGTACAGAGTAAGATTAAGTTGTTTATTCTGCAAATATTTTTTTTTAAATGCATACATAAATTATTCATTTTTACTTACGATACATAAAATTTGGCCTAAAACAAAAAAAAATTAAAAATTGCTCAAACAATGTATATAGAAAACAACAAAAACAAAGAATGCGTAATTTTTCATGGTTGTAAGTCCTTTATTCATTTTTAATTTTGGATTAAAATCTTAAGCGTAGTATACTCACCTCTGTGTGAAATGAAAAATAAAAGCGGTTTGAAATTCACGTGAATAACCATTATGAAACCATAATTAATTCTCCAAGTGAATTTTCAGTCCAAAGTTTGGAAATTTTTAATACTCACTTTCAATGAAACGAATATTGATTGGTATGAACGTTTTCTGACAGAATGTTGACAAAATGTTATGTTTTTAAATTAAATCATTTGAACTTTTATTCTGAGTTTAATAGATTAATTGACAAATGTCACACTTTTCCCCAAATTTATTATTTTTTCCTAGTGGCTGTACGTTGCGAAATGAAAATTATAAACTGAAATTGATTTTGAACCGGTTCATATTTCGCTCTTACATTTGGGTATTCAGCTCTCGTTATGAATTTCCTCGCTGTGAAATAAGTGTCACTTTTATATAGAAATTTCGTTTTCACTTCAACTGAGTACTAGGCTTTAAGTCTTACCGACAAGCAAGCCAAAAACCAAACTATGGCATTAAAATAGTCTTCTCAAGCATTTCGAGATTCTGTCAAACTATCAGATAAATCAAGTTATTTTTTTCATTCAAAGTGAGTATTAAAAGTTTTCACGTGAATTTTAAACCGATTTTATTTTTCATTTCACACAGAGGCGATTACTAGGCTTAGAAAAAAGAAAAAGCTTCAACCAAAAATATATACATACGTTTAATCGAATAAAGTATATGTTCGATTTTCTTCAAACATTTTTTTTATGTTTTTGGTAGAACCAACGAAAACGAAGAATTCGTTTGAACATTTTTCTCGCTAATAATTAAGCTTTTTGCATATTATTCATCAGGGCCGTAGCTACAGCTTGTGGGGCCCTGGGCCAAAACCAAATATGGGGCCCTGTTTCTGAATGACTGCCTGAATAATGGCTAAATAAATTTTAATATAAAAAATCTAAATGTGTTTTACAGAAATAAAATGTTAGGTAGTTAGGTACTAAAATAATTTTTATTTTGGATTTTGCAGAAGCTATTACTTTTCTCAAATCTATTTGCCGTGCTAATTACTAAGACTTTTTTGTTCCGAGGTACTTTGCAAGTAATTTTTATTAATTTCAGCTTTGAAAATATTCCTTCCGCTTTTGCTATGGTAACAGGAACAGTTAAAAATCATTATAAGAGCGGTTCGTATATCTGGATAGCGCGAAGACAGTGAGGAATTTTTAATGATCAAAAAAGTTGCCAATTTATGTGGATTAAGTAACTGAGCAGAAAAATCAGATGACACAAACAGAAGAAAAATGAGAATATGACGCATATGTAATAAAATCAACCCTAACTTTTTTTTTTTAAACAAAATTTACTAAGTTTGAAACCATAGTAACAAGCGAAAAAAGTTGCAAAACATAATTTACTTGTATAAAAACTACTTGAAAACAAACCGTTAAAAACAAAATGGCAATGAACTTTCGTATCATGAACTTGAACACATATTTTTACAGTTTTCTCTCAATTCTTTTATTTTAATTTTACAAATGAATATTTCAAGGGTCACATATACACAAAAAACAAAAAAATTCTTGAATATTAGTGGATAAACCTAGAATTGATGTAATGCATCGGTTAATTGAATTCACTACATAGTGAGCTTATACGCAGGATATACAGTTCGAGTTGATTAGGCTTAAATTTTATTTGTCAATTGAGTTTTAGTTGGAATGACTCAAAAAGTGGGATTGAGCTGAACGAAGCTAACTGAACAAAGTTTATACCGATTCGACCGATACAAGAGATCTCCGTTGGGGGACCCCCTGGCTGTCTGCCCAGGGGCATTGCCCCGGCGGCCCCAATGGATGCTATGGCCCTGTTGTTCATACAATTATTAAAATAATAAGCAAGTACGTGCGACCCAGTGGTACATTTTATAAGTCGGTATTTATTTTCAAGGATTAGCAATCCATATTAAATTCAAAATAATGTCCTAAGAACCATTAGGTAAACAAAAAAAAAACTCGAAATAGGTAGGTTCCATAGGTACATAGCTACATACCTACCTATAAACAGTAAATATTTAATTCTGAGAATTTTAAATTTTTTCAGAAGGAAAGATGTATAAAGAAAGGTAATTTTATGTCACAGTTTTGTTAAACAAAAAATCGTATTATGTTCTTCAATTTCAAAATATGTAAGATAGGTACCAAGCTACATAATCAATTTGTTTTCTTAAAAATGATACAAAGACACAAAAATGGCGCGCATTTCATTTTCATACAATTTTCGAGTACAAAATAATTTCTTTGCAACAACCCTCTAAATGCTTCAACCTACCATGACGAAAATGTTTGATACACCAAGCAAAGTAAAGCAACACTTTTGGTTCGTCATGTCAATAAATTACCTTATCATAATCATTATAATATGTATGTATGTATGTTTGTACATATGTAATACAGCGACCTAATCCCAAGCAAATTCAGCACATCAGAGCAAAGCTATACCAAACGAGTACTGCAGAGCTGAACTCAAAGCGGCAAATACTACCAAACGAAAAGAAGTATTTTTTTTTCACACGATGACACACAGAAAGGATGATGATGCCCGGCCCGATGCTATATCTCCTATCAAAAAAGGTACACCATACTATTCCAACAAAGAGGCAGGCATGGCAGGCCAGTGTCAGAGCCAGAGGCATTATAAAACGCACATAATTCCCTTCCTTACTTCTTCTATTCTATCGCTATCCTTTGTTGTTGTTGTAGTTTTGCCTTAATGTGCCGAATTTGCCGATTATACTGTACCAAGCAAATAATATTCATGATAGAAAAAATCATTGAACGAGGTCTATCAACGCGCCAAGCCAGGCCAACTCAACGTACGCCATCGCATATGAATACGTGAAATTCTTCCAAAGCAAAATGCCCAGCCAAAGCGGATGTATGCCAGCCACAGCCATTTCATACAAAGACGAGTACGACGACGTCGGCTACGATGCCATCGATATGATGATTATGGTAGATTCAGTACAAATGCACCAAATTTTTCAATATGGCTTGGTAATCGATGTTGGGTGAATTTTCATCGCATTGAATCGCATTATGAACGAAATAAAATGATTTGTTAATTTTGATAAATCAATTAATTATTGGGAAATAAAGGGTAATTTTTAAATGGTGATTTGTTGGTTATGGATTTCTGAGGAAAATCTCAATTTCAATTATTCAAGAAAACTCCATATAGTGAGGTGAAATTGAATTTTAATTATGTCCGGCGCAGTTGTAGCGAACAGTGCTGTTTGATGGGTCTGAGGTATGTTTGTATGGTTTGGTGCGTTGATGTACGACTGACGTTACACTTTGAATTGATGTTTGAAAATAAAGTGACTAATAAAGCTGATGAGTTTAATGAACATAAGTTACTCTGAAACAAACTAAAAAGATCAGAAACGTAAAGGATTGTCTTTTTCTAGGGTTGACAGAAATAATTCGATTAAGCTACTTAGTATGTACAATGCCGAGGCGTACTGGAAAACATTTGTTACTCCAACCAAGTCAAACTCTGCTGGGTTCATGGACATAGCAATAAAGAAGGGAATGATATAGCAGATGAACTGGCAAAGAAAGGGTCATTATCAAATAGAAACAATATAGTAGCCAATTATTTACTGCACCTGAAATCCCGATCGGCGTTATTAAAAGAAAAATTGACCTAGTAACGAAAGAGCAAATCAATAACTCCTGGATTTCCAGGAACGACTGCGTTATCTCTAGAAGTTTATGGCCTATAATTAATGAAAAAGAAACTCAGTAAATTTTATCGCTGAGTAAAAAGAAAATTAGAATCTTGATAAGTGTACTTACGGGTCATTGCGCCGTTGGCACAATGGCCACCAGAATAGGCGCTTTCGCACCCGATTTCTGTAGGAGCTGTCAGGATGTTGAGAAAACTGAAACCATTAAGCACCTGCTCTGTGATTGTCCAAACCTTCAAATAAATCGCCTCCGATACTTCGGAAACAGGTTTGTTGGAGAACTGGACCATCTAGCACAGGTCTCGATGGCAAATATGAGAAAATTCATAGAAAAAATATCAGGCTGGTTCACAATTGAACCAGTCTATGTGAACCAAATATTTTTCGTTTCGGCGTGTAACTTTATAAACAAAGAATATAAAACTAAGTACACGATAATTTTAATTTTTTAATTTAATAATTAAATAAGGACATTGTACCACTCGTGCAAATCCGGCATATAACTGGCTTGCCTTTTTCGAAGCCAGTAGTAGTTGTGAAGACAGTACATACCCGTTTACATGAGGTATTCGAGCGAGCTTCAAGCTCGCTTGGCCCCTTTGTATACCTGCGTTGACTTGTAATGAGCTTCGACCGACTCAATTCCACTTCAGGAGCGGAGTCGAGCCGAAATTGTTGATAAAAAACCTGGGTCGAAGAGTCGGTCTTGAGGATGTGTTCAAAACAGTGTTTTTGCACATGTGCGAGTAAAATTATTTATTTGTTTTGATAGTTATGTGAAGTATGTACTAAAATTCATTAAATTTGAACTGTTTTTGTGTAAAATAAATATATTGTTGCCATTCAATTAAATGTAATCACAACACCATATCAACCCAACTTCAAATGGGGCTCTGAACTCACGTGACGAAACACCTGGGTCGAAAATCCGACCCTAATCCAACTCGAACTCTCGATTCTGTTTGTAAACGGGGTAATAGATAATCAAGGGGACTCCTTCAGGCTTGTATATAAAGTGATCTTGATAGCCGTGTTGGTGAACATTTTTGAATTAAATATTCTTTCTGTCACAACTTTTAAGGGAAGGCGGGACCGAGAAATTTAAACATTTATAAATAAGGCAACAATTTTCAAACATGATTGAATAACAGCTATGATTTGGATGGATTACAAAATTTCAAAAAAAACCCAAATTTTTTGGGATAACATTTTTCGCTCGAGAAGTATGCGATTTTGCGGCTTTCGGCTGACATTAATTGGGACACAATATTCTGTTACCGATTTGTCAAGCCATATGCTGGATTTACATGTATCTTCATCTGCAAATATAAAGAAAAGTAGAGCGGGACAGAAATATGCCAAAAAACCGAACATGTGAAAGAGAACCGTCATGAACATTATGGTAATTCCTACAATCTGCATGTATGAAGATCCTCTGCATTTTCGTCTTCTCTCTCTATCCAACAAAAGATAAAAAAGTAAATTTCCCTTTATCCCTTTTTTTTGCATAAGTCAGACGAAGATACATGTAAATCCACCAATAGAATGTCAAAATAAATTGAAGAATTTTTGCAAAGATTATGTATTGGAAAAGTTGATTTTAGGGCTTTTGGGTGACATTTGTAACAAAATATTCTATGTACGCCAAAACTTAGTTTATTGCCTATCTGTCAGGGCATCATGTGCCTACTGTAAAATTCCATTGAATGATGGCTACCATGATGATGGACTACAAAAATCTCTAAAAACTCGCTTTTTTTTAGAATTATTATAGAACCATATTTGTCTCGTGTGTTGTGTTTCTGTGTGGCGTAGGAAATATACCTATTGAATGACAACGAAACACGACTCCACAACACAACACACGAGACATGAGTGGTTCCGACTTAAAAGCTTCTCTACTGGCTTTTCAAACTGGTTTCGAAAAATGTAAGCCAGTTGACGACCAAAGTAATCTAAGTTAATAAGAAAATGTGAGTGTATTGCCACTGGCTAGCCAGTTCTGGCTCGTAGGGCCTCAGCATAAGAAACAAATTAATCGATTAAAACAAATTAATCCACTTCACTCACGTATGGATCGGATTTTATACTGATTTTCATTACATGAGTTTAGAGTGCGATTTGGAGCTGTTCTAAAATGGTGTTGAGATTACAGAAGGATTTTGGTCAAATCATAAAAAAAAATTGAATGCACATACATAAATAAGTCCATATTTTTAAAAGTTATTTATTCTTTAAGTGACCTTTATTATTTAAGTAATTTGAAGCTTATTTGAAAAAAAATTAACATCATTTTAATGACCTACAGCCCGCTCAAATAAGCTTCAAAAAAGTCCATATTTTTAAACAAACATGCATAAACATAACAAATTTTGACTCGACTCTACTCTTTAAGTAGGATTGATTTCGTTGAGATTCGTTCATTAACACTCAAAGAAAGTATACAAAGGTTCGCATCACCTTCGAGGTCCAGCTCGCTTCAATACCACACAAAGTGAACGTAGTAAATAACAAACTTAATATACCTTATATATCTCCACGTATTAAATATTATACCTAAATATGTAATAAGGGTATTCATGTAAGGAGATAATTGTTCGATTTGTAGAAAAACATAATTTTACGCAAAAGGTTACATGAACACCCCATTAGAAATGTTTGCGTAAACGATAGAAACAATAAACAGCTAAGTTAAGTCAAATGTCAAATTAAACGTCACAAAGTTTCTAAGGGTTTTTTCTACGCTTTTCGCTTTAAATTTGTGAGATAAAATTCTATATTTTGCAGAAATTTTTTCCCATACAAATATTGACAGTTCATTTCTACCGATAGAAAATTCTATCGTTTTTAAGCTTTCTGTGGGTTTTCTGCGTTTGCATGAATACCCCTAATGTCTTGTTTTTAAATATTAAACTTTACCTAAATAGTGTCCTTATTTTTAAAGAGTTTCATTTATACCAAAAAGTTTAAACTCTTTATATTTTTTTTTAGATCAAAATCATTTCGGGAGGGGCCCCCTTACGTTACGTAGGTAGGTACATTCATACATTTCATTTTTTAAAGGTAAATTTAACCTTATGCTTACATAGATCAAACGATACCTTAATTTTAGTAAGGAACCGGAATTTATCATTAAAGCTTAGTACGCTGCTGATTCGAAACGAAATTTTCCTGCGGTCTGCAAAAAGACAACAAATGCGGAGAGTTTCACAAATTGAAAATAAATAAAACAAAATTTAACGAAAAAATCAAACAAAAGCCATGCGCCACCGGCCGTCAGCGAAATTGATGATTATACCAGATTCTTTTGAGAAGACTACACCCTCATTTCTCACAGAATTAATTGCCCGAACATTGAAATACATGTGTTAAAAAAGTGACATTATTTGGTTTATTAGTATTTTTCCTTATTGTTTCTTTCATTTAAGCATGGCTTTTTTTGAAAAATGTTTTAGGAAAAGGTGTTTTTTTTTTAGGGAAAAAGGTTGTTGTTAGCGAGCGGAAAAAATGTCTTTGATGCAATCTATGCATAGGCACTTTTTATCAGTGAATTTAATGACACTAAAACTAAGATGATATGACTCTTTTGTCTAACCCTCAAAAAAACACGTTTCTTTAATAAATATTGACGTATTTCACCCCACCAAAAATATAATATTATTAAATTTTTTTGACTTAATGTATATATGTACTACATCCCAATCTTTTCGACCGTTTTTGTTCAAATCTATCAATTGTACAGAAAAAAGAGTTGCAATCTTTTTTGTGTAGAATGACATGAGTTATAATAATAGGCGCGTTTTTCTTTCTTAGCTCAGAAAAGAGTTTTGAACAGAGTCCGAGCATATCGAGCATGCTCTGAACATCCTCTGAACAAAGCGTGTTCTGAACGCTCAGAAATATTTTTAAAACACACCTGAACACTTGTCATTCTTTTATTTTACTAAAGACATTAAAAGGACAGTCATGTTTCTCGTCCAGTTCAAGACTCCTGATATAAAACCAAGCCTTAAAAAATATATTTTATCAGTTATTTTTTATGTAAACTTACCTTCTGCACTTCCGCCATTTCAATTGTTGTCTGCTCGGTCTGCCCAGTTATTTTATTCTGAGCTAATAGAGCGCACCCTAAACAAGTTCAGAACACGTTCAGAACGAAAAAAGAAAAACAAATGCGTAGCTCTGAACGTTCAGAGATAAAAAAGAAACACAATTTTTTGTTTGACAGTTCACGCTTAGGCTCTGCTCTGAACTAAAAAATAAAAACACCTACAGCCTAATGCATAAACAAATTATAGCGAGTGCATAGCGCTATGCACTCTTTATAATGCCTCTGAACGCAAAAACCTTATTCATAAACTTATGCAACGTTGAATAGAAGCAACATAAGGTTGTTTAGTATCGGCATGTCACTTTGACTCACACATAGCAATAATGTAGATAGAAGTTAGGGGGGCGCTTATTTTTTGCAATCTTTGAGGTGCTGAAATCTCACATTCATAATGTTTTATAAAATTTAATATAGCAATTAATAATGTTGGTTTTGTTAATTTACTGTACATTTTTGTTGGGATATTGTTTGAAAAAATAAAGAATATTTTTTTGTACACTTTATTTTATAGAAGCTGCTTAATAAATTTGCAAAAATTAAAGATTTTCTATCAAGCTCGACGGCATGCGTGATTTAAATAAAATTATACAAAGATTCACCTTCATCACTTTCATGGGAAAAAAACAAATGAATTTTTAGCATTACAAAATAAGCACCACCCTTTTATTTTTCTCCTCAAAAAAAACACCACGATGTGAGTGAATGGAACAATTCATGGAATAAATCAAAAACGACGTATTTTTTGTTTCAAATATTTTTAATTTTATTTGCGAACACAAAAAAACAACAAAGCAACTGAATAATTATAATAATATTTAAAAAAATTAATAAGAAACTAAAAGGAATCCAATCGCCGGCATAATTACTTCTATTGATTTTTCACACAGGTCACACAGCTGTGTCTCCTTTTGTCAGTTTTGAAAGTAAAACGTACTAGATTCTTCCTTTATGGTACTAATTTTGACACAAGCTCATTATAACTATAATGGGTTGAAAAATATTTTATGCATAACAATTTATGCAACGTTGTATAGTGCCTACATAAATCCTTATGCAGTGCATAACTATTCATCTGTTCAGCGGATTCTAATGAATACGGCTGCTAATGTGTACCTACAATTTTTTTTCAAAAGAACCTATAGTTTTCGAGTATTTTTGAAAAAAATTAATATAATGCACTTAAAATTGCTCCAAATTTAGGATACTTTTTAGGAATAATTTGCATTTTAAGATCCTCATTTGCGTGTCAAATTCTTTATTTTGTTGGATGCTTACATTATTTCGTATACATCAGTTGCAGGAAACTGTGAAAATAACTGCCGCCTCATAGAGAAAGTTATCCCGCCAAAAATTCTATCCTGCAGTTTATTTTAAAAACTATCAACACACATTTTCGAAAAGAGTAAATAAAAATAAATTCTTAGAGGTAGGCATCCTCTTTGTAGTTGCACGAGTTTCTTGGGATGCTTATACATTTTATACCTAACACATTTTTTTTTTCTATGAATACCTTAAGGACATTCATAGGAAGATCATTTCTGTTACATCGCCATCGTGTCATCAGCATAGGTATAGGATCGTTTAAAGGCACAAACTGGAATATTCATTGTATTCATATAGTTGATTAGTTTGAAACCCAGAAAAGGTTACCGACCTTTTTTTTAACAATGTGTGCCTTCGAATGTATTTTTGGTGGCAAAACAGTGTAAATACCAATGCATTGGAAAAGATTTGCTTGCAGCAGATTTTTCCTTTGCGTTCTTACATTTTGTTTCATAGGAAAAAGTGTTCCTTTTCTTTACTTACCTATTTGGTGATCACCAAGGCAAGAAAGACCATATAATAATCAATACAATACAGAATGAATTTTGATGAGACCAATATACATAGATAACAGGATGTGAAAAAGAAAATCATGTAGATATGATGTATGTAGGTACAAAATGCATCAGGCATCTTTTTAAAGGAGGGCGATACATTTTAGCAATAAAAAAAATAATCAAATACGTAATTTTATCTTCGCATCCTTTATCTGGGCCGTTTAAAATATTATTTGATTTTTTATCTTTGAAGTTTTCAATGGTGTTTTCAATTGGTAAAATAAATCAATTTCTTTTTGATGTGGATCTGTCAAAACGCAGATTTTGGATTCTAATGGGCAAATAAATCGATTAATTTTTTTATTTAAAATCAATTTTGCAAATCTAAATTTTTCGACAGATTTACCCCTCCATGCACTCACACCTATACAATTCTTGTCACTGTTTTTTTTTTATTGTTTGAATTTATTTTGATTAAATGAAAATTGTGTTCCAAATACAAAGAAAAGCATTTTTGATTTAAAATGGAAGCAGTTAAAAATTAATTGTCAAATTGATGAAGCTCATTTTTCTCTCCTGAGAGTGCATCAAGTTATCACGAGTTTTTTGAAGTTATGAAACAGACATAAAATTATACGAACACAATGACAAAAATAAATCAATTTGATATGGCGTTCCATTTACCACGAAATAAATCAGTTTTGAGATTGAAATCTTCGATTGGTAATCGAAAGCACTATAAGTCAACTCCGCTTTGTAGCTTTTTCAATATTTTTTTTTCTATTTAAGCGCATTCAACTGGTATGTTTTCTGCTGTTAAATTGAATAATCAAATTCTAGAATTTATTGGTAAAACTGGAAATTTTCCAGCGACATTTGCAAAAGTCCAAAATATTTTGTCCTCATAATTCATGCCGAACTCTTATAAAGACCATATATTTACTATGCGGACTACCTTGTTAGAACAGGAAGCGACGTGACCGTAGGTTTACCTATCTCATCGCGGCTGTGGAAAAAAATAATGCGAACTCTTTAGTCTTAACATTAACAAACCGCTGCGCTGGTCGGTCAAGGTTTTTCAGGTGGCAATGGGTAGAAAACGCACTTTTTCGGTTGCATTTTTGGCTTAGAATACCTAAACCATGATGGATTTTTGTAAATAAGGTGTCAAATTTCAAATGAAAGCTTAGACCCTCTTTACAAAACCAGTGGTCGGACAGAATTTGGTGGGTTGTTGCGCCGAGTCCGAACACCTCTATAAAAACAGCTATTTTTTATCTTTGCATTTAATATGCACTTAAGTGGCAAAGCGGCTATTTTCTATGCTATATGAAATGGTTTTGCACGTGTTAAACGCAAAGGATATAAAAATAGCTGTTTTTTTTCAAAAGTGGTCGCAACACCCATCAAAAGTGTGTCCAACCACGGATTTTGTAAAGAGGGTCTAAGCCAGTGTCTCCCAACCTTTTCTCGGCTATGTCCAGCGTTGTGTAATATTTAATTTCCCGATTACAAATTACCCATTACTCTTTGAAATATGTAATTAAATAAAATTTAATTACCCACTACATTTGTAATATCTAATTAAAAAATATCTAATTACATTTTCAGAATGTAATGGAAAAAAATTGAATAACCCATTACATTTTCAAAATGTAACGAAAAAAAAATTTCATTATCCATTACATTCTTAAAATGTAATGGAAAAAAATTTAATTATCCATTACATTTTTAAAATGTAATTAAAAAATATCTTATTACCCATTACATTTGTATTATGTAAGGCCTTTTTTATTGGTAAGTGTATACGCAGCGCAGCTAAATTTTACACTGCAAACAACAACAAAGGAAAAGTGCGGATACTACATAACGTGTTTTTACTTTGTTTTGTGAAGTTTAAAAAATATCTTATATTTTTTTAAACCTCACAAAACAAAGAAATAACACTTTTTATAGTATCCGCACTTTTCCTTTGTTGTTGTTTACAGTGTTAAATTTTGCTGCGCTGCGTAAACACTTACCAATAAAAAAGGCCCGTAATTAAAAAATATCTTATTACCCATTACATGTGTATTATGTAATTAAAAAATATCTAATTATCCATTAAATTTCTATTATGTAATTAAAGAATATCTAATTACCCATTACATTTCTATTATGTAATTGAAAAATATCTAATTACATATTACATTTGTAATATATAATAAATTAATATTTAATTACCCATTACAAATGTATTGGGTAATAAGATTAAAAAAAAAAATAAAAATTCCATTAGGTACATTATATTAATGTAATGGAAATTTTCCATTACATTTTCAAAATGTAATGGCAATGTGTTTTATTTGCATTACATTTTCATAATGTAATCAAAATTTGGTTCCAATAAATAAATAATATGGGGAGGCACACAGAGGGAGAAATCTGTGTGACTCCCCATATTATTTATTTATTTGAACCAAATTTTGCTTCTCTTACATTAAAATAATATAATGGAGTTTGTTTTTTTTCCATTACATTATAAAAATGGAAAAAAAATCACATGTTTGCGTGTTACCTGACACACGAATATATAACTTCTCTGTTTGGGAACTTAACTTATTCATCAAATTATTTGTGATGTATATGATATCTTTCCAGTCTTTATCAACCAAGCCTGGGAGTATTCTAACACATGTGTCACACACAAACACTGATTTATGACAAGTAAGCTTGTATTGAAACGGTTCTTATGAAAATAACGTACATTTATGTGTGTGTTGAGAAGTTATCCGTTCCTTAACGCGAAATTAAATTAGTTAAAACTTAAAAGTTATCCGCTCGCTATGGCATGTCACACATTATTGAATACAAATTATGAATTAAAAACGTGTTATTGTTGTCTCACCACTATCATGAGTTTATGAATAGGGCTGCAGGTATTTAATGTTAACACGTATACAATGTAATGTCGCATTTTCTAAAATAAAATCTCAATCAGTCTAGTCTAGTGCGATCCAGTAGTGTATGTATGGATGTTATTTTTGTTTAACGGATTTTTTCATTTTAGTTAGGGCGTTAAGGCCATATTTTAGGTCAAACCTTTCACTTAATTCTGACGGGATGAGCTTTGGTAAACTAATAGTCAACATCCTAAGTTTACTTTAAAAAAGTGTTTCCATGGTGGCAACACTGGCAGACCGGAGATATAAGGGTTGCCTTCCGACCTTGTTTTAACACGAAATTTCACATAAATTAGCCTATAAAGCGGGAACCAGACGTCGATTGATATCGTGGAATATCTCGTTGGATTAACAATACTTGAATCCATAGGAATATGTTAATATTTTGACACCTCCCCCACCCTTGTACGCTGGGGGAGCAAAATACCCTCGGCGGATAAAGGTTTTTAATTGTCAGAAAATAATGGTGAATATTCATAAAATTTTAAGATGAGTGTCGACGTAGAATTTCATACTCCACAGCATATCCGAAGTCCATTTGTATTCATGTATTAGTTTTTTGTATAATCGCTTTCAAAATGGGGGAAGGGGAAGGTGGAAGTATATCAAACCACTATATATTTGTCTTGGTATAATTTAAGCATGTGCCACATGAACTTAGATAATTTTTAATGCCCAATCTTATGCAATCATTTTAATTTAAATATAATTTCACTACAAAAAGTTAAAACCTTTTTACAAAATGATGACCTAATTTTCAGTGAAACGAGCATAACATTAACAAATTTCAATGGTATGATGATGAAACTTGTCACACATGTCTCATTTGTCGTAAGAAATAAAAATCAAAAGAGTCCATAAAAATATCTGGGGCTAAAGGGCCAACAAATTAACATATTCCTATGGCTTCAAGTATTCTCAATCCAACAAGACATTCCGCGACACCAACGATGCCTGGTTCCCGCTTTATAGGCTAATTTATGTGAAATTTCGTGTTAAAACATGGGCAGAAGGCAACCCTTATATCTGGGAGGTCTGGGTTCGCTTCCCAGCCTCGTCTACCTAAAAAACTAAAAAGTTTTTTTTCAGGGCTACTGCCTCTTGCGAGGAATTGTCACGAATAAGTGCTGCTCGTCTAGCCGTTCGGATTCGGCATAAAATTGTAGGTCCCTTCCATTCCTGTCGACAGGCGCACACAGGAATGGTTGCCCTGGTTCTTCATGAGCCGTTGTGCCACCCAATTTAATTTTTTTTTTCATATTTACATATCATATGAAAATTACTTTAAAAATTTTATATTTTACCTTTCGAGTTTGTTAAATCTTTCTACATTCATTCTACTGATAAGTAAAACTGCTTATTGACTCAACTGTAGTAAAATCACTGTTAAATTACTAAACCTACACAAATGCTAAACAATATCAATGTTTTCTTTTCATAAAGATGCTTTTATTCCATGCTTATTAGTGCCGATTGCATCAGATTTTTGTGACAAACACGCAATGGGAGTTTGCATTTTTGTTTCTGATGTTATATTGTATACCTGCTTTACTTTTGAATAGAATGGATTTGCAACGTACATTCAATTCGACGAAAAAAGACCCTCTGACTGTGTTGTTGCTAATTTTTACCTTTTTCTATATGTTTGTCAACAAAGGTAAGAGTAGTGGCATTTATAAATTTTTATTAGAAGAATTTTGTTGGGTAGGTATAGGTAAAGGTGTACTTAGGGTTATTCATTCACAGTATGTCTGAGGAAGTGTGGAACTTTCAAAAATATTGATGACTGTCCTATAATTGTGTATAGGGTAGATTTTTAGTTTAAAAAGTAGATACCTACCACTACCTATTATGTTCAGGAGTTGCAATTTCTGTCTTTTACTTTGTTTCATAATTCGATGCATGCAACCCCTTCTGTCCTTATTGGAAGTGTAACGGCACTAGGTAAGGAATTAAGTGTGTTATTGTTCAATTTAAAAATTTAAATTCAATTTTGCTCTATAGTCTAAAGAATGAGTTAGGGATGGTTGAGTCATAAATAATACTGGGTGGGCCAAATACATGTTTCTTTTTTAAAAATGCAATACAATGAACAAAATTAAATTTTGTCCATGGATTATGGCTTAATTAGTAAAGGAGGAAACATTCACATTAATTATGGAGCACAACATCGTTGAGGTGGCTGCCTCGGCTGGCTTTGCCGTAGCGCATTATTTGCCACTCCAGTTTTTATTTCCAAAACCCTGTTGATGGTTTCGGGCGGTAGCTCACGGATTATATATACTTGGACAATATTGAAATTAAGCGCTTGAATCGTTTCCAGATTGTTGGCAAAGGGGTCAAATTGCAGTTCTGAGGCGGCAAATTGACATCTACAAGACGGCTGTTAAAACGATTTAGGAATTTGGTACGCAAAAGATCGTTTGTGGCATGGTGCACCATCCTGCATGAACCAGAGATCGTCCAAATCCATGTCTTCAATTTCAGTAAATATAAAGTCGGTTAACATTGCTCTATAACGTCCACCGTTGACCAAAATGTTATTCCCAGCCTCATTTTCCAAGAAAAAAAGCCGCACCAAACTTTCACTATCTGTGGATCCATTGGCTTCTCGACAGTAGCGTTGCCAGATTTGTCTTATAGCTAGGCGGGACAAATGGCTAAAACAATGAGAAATCTCGGGATTTCAACAGTTTGCCCGGGACAAAATTTTAACATCATATTTTAAAAGTTCATAACATGGAACAGTCAAAGAAGAGCATATTGGTCTGCAGTTCGAAATTTGTTATGAAATGAATGTTCTTAAAAGGAGACAAGCATAACAAAATAATATTAAAATACATTATTACGTACACAAATAGGTATGTAGGTACGTAATTTCAAGTAAAATTATTTTTACACAGGAAATCATAAAACACATTAGATGGATAAAAGGTAAACAAGAAGTCGTTTTAATCTTGCCAGTGTGCGTTTCGTACAACTTTTTAAATTGGATATACAGTAAACTCAGGAACGGAAATATACAAATGACATACCTAGAACAAAAATATATCTACGCGGAACAAAACACGACCATTCTGCAGGTTAATTTTATTTTGATCACTCGTCCAGTGCTGAGTTTTTTTATTTACTACAGCTGATAATTTGATAGCAGAGTTTAGGTTTGTTCGTATAAACATTTCTTTTTCGAAGTCCATAACAGACTTTTATAAGAGATCGAACTCCTGAATAGGTACCAATTATAAAACATTTTTTTTATAGTGGAGGTCTAGGTATTTTGCATCATAACAGACAATTCATAGCAAAATAAAAGATGTGGCAAAATATAATGTATATCAAGAAGCTACCTACGTGCGACTTCTTTCCCATTATTTTTGTATAGATGTCTATGCTCTATGCCATGGTATGGAATGGACCTATAATATAATGTAGCTATAGCGATAGGTATGCCGTATGCATGTTGTGTTGTTGTTGTTGGCAATTGAAATTGAAATCAACGAAAGAATGAGTGATCGTTTTTCGTTTCTCTTCTTTAAAATTCACATTTAGTTGTTGTAGAAAAGATTATAAGAAATCAAGCAAAATTACGGTTAAGCATACTTACCTGGCGTAGGGGCTACCGTGATCATGAAGGCGGTTCCCCCGGAGCGAGGCTTGGCCATTGCACTACGGCTGAGTTGACCTCTGCGATTATTCCTAATGCGAATAACTCGTGCGTGTAATTTTTGGTAGCCGGGGATGGCGTTCGCGCCGCCCCGACATTAATAAATTTCATAATAAAGCTGTGTTTTATTATCTTTTATAGGGATCTGGATCCGGCTCTGGATTAATATTTACACGTCATACAAAAAAAATTTGGGATCAGCACTATGAAAAAAAACGAGATCCAGATCCAAATCCCGATAAAAGATAATAAAATTGAAAATGTCAAAAAACTCAAGAATACCACAATCGAAATGCAAAATTTTGTGGGATCTGGATGGTTTTATTATCACAGGATGATCCATATGGATCTTGGTGGATAATAAAACGCGGCTAATAAAAATAGAAAAATAAAAAGTGTTTGTTCAGTAACAACAGTTAAGCCTCAACTACATAGACCTACTTTTGTACAAAAGTACAAAATTGAGAATTTAAAATGCTCGCTAAAGAAACATGCTTGCAAAAAACATACGAAAATTATTCTGACACATAAATTAAACCAACCATGCACAGTTTTCCATTGTTTTTTTTTGTAAGCAGGTGTCTCCAGAATAGATATTTATTTCTCACTTTTGTACAAAAGTAGGCCTATGTAGTTAAGGCTTAAGTTTTAGATTTCCGACAACCTGCGCAGTGTAATACCGTGATATGTCGCACATTGAAAACAAAAGCGGCACTATACAAAAATGTTCACTTTCTCCTCGCCCTGTCACCTCGTCTTGTTTCCACAGGACATCGCTAGTGTCACTTTTGAAATTGATGTAAACCACTCAATCAGTAATACTTAGATAAAATGTCACTTTTTGCATAGCTAATGGCGATTCAATTTTAAGCGTATACCTAGTTCTTATTATACATATAAAGTGAATTCATAAATGTCATAATTCGCTTAGCGTCGCTTTTCCCCTAAAAATAACAGTGATTTTATTATGTTCAGTGAAATGAATTAACAGGCACTTTCGGTTTAAGGTCACCCTTTTAATATTTTTTTATTTACTGGCACTATACCGAACTTTTTCGAAAAGCCTGTTTTTTCTTAAAAGCCCATTATATTTTTTGTCATCTTGAAATGCCATTATATTAAAAGACAATGGCGCAAAATTTTAAACAGCTTATTATTAAGGGTTTAGTATGATTCTACTTAACATTTTACTAACTCTTTAACAGTTTACTAAAATTTTCTTAACTTTAAATACTTATTAACTAGTATCATACTTAACTAATTTCCTTCATAAAATTCAGCTGAAAACGTCCAAAAAAGTGACAGCTCGTGCAAAAAATTCACAAATATCCCTGATTTTGACAATTTTAAACGTCAAAGTGTCATATGGATTTACCTAGTACGATACTAAAAAGATAAAATAGCCATTTGTTGATTTGAAATTTAGTAAAATGTAAAATAATGATGCTAAACTCGTTTAAAATAAGCAAAATACATTTTTTAACCTAGTATTATACTAAAAACGATTTAAAATCGTACTAAATAGACTAAAATTTTGCGCCAGTGATACTATATTTTGGCAAAATAACATAATATCTCAATGTTTTTTCTTAGAGCTATCGACCATTAAAGTAAGTCCAAATTCTACAGTAAATTGCAGGATTTCCGAGCTCTAGAGGCGTCAATTTCTTTTGTTAACGTAGTGCCTCGTCAGAAAAGATGATTTTTCGCCTCACTCACTTTGGAAATAAGTTTTCAATATTTCCCTACGTTAGGTAGGTAGGTAGGTAGAAATGGCGGCCACGGACAGTCTAGCCCATAGCCCAATTAGCGCTGAAGTGCGCCGTTTTGATACCATAACTGGTTTGAACCTGTGGATGGAATTGAAGAGAGAGAATATGGGCATATCCTCAGGATATCGTCCCTTTTTAATTGAGTTTAGAATAGGATTTTGTTGTAGCTTTTAGTACAATCATCAGCAAGTGGATCACTCACTCAACCAGATCAGCACCCGCACCATCCACAGTTAGCCCACTAGGCAGTTCGTTGGCTGGCACTGGAGCGTCCACTGATCTGATTGGATGATCATCCGGCCGCTGTGCACCACAAACCTCCACCAGAACTCTAGTCCACTATTTTGTGATCATAAGGAATCGACGGAAGGTATAATGCAGAAGTAGCCGAAATTTGTCCTAGAGCCATTTCGTCGCGTTGAGAAAAGAAATCAAGTCTTTGATCTTCATTTCAGAAAGTTCGTTAATGTCGTCAAAGAATGCTCTTCCGAGTGACTATTATCTAGCTTTGGCCAGAGCAGGGCATTTGCAGAGGAAATGAACTACTGTTTTCTTTTCCTGCTGGTCCTCACAGCTCCGACAGTGAGTATTGTGAGGTATGCCCAGCTTCGCTGCATGCTCTCCTATTAGCCAGTGTCCGCTACAGGTTGCAACTACCCTGGCTATGTCTTGCCTGGGTCTGCGTATTAGATCAATTGTTCGGTTCGTGTCATAGGTGGGCCAAATCTTCCTAGATATAATCAGTGTTGCCAAGTCAAAATTGCAAATAAAGTCAAATCTGACTTGTTGACTTTATTTGTCTGTTCCAAATCAAGTCAAAAAAAAGGTCAAAAATTTGAAAATTTGGTTTCTAGTCAAAAAAAAGTCAAATATCAAAATACCAAATATTAATGATAACATAAATACATTTTATTAATTATAAACAAAACATAAATAATTTCAACTTCAATTCAACGAGTTAATTAAAATAAATAATATTTCATAAACTATTATTATATAAAAATAGGTACATAGGTACTTAAGTTAAGGTACATAAAGTTAAAGATCTTCAAAATCTGAGCTATCACATTCAATTTCATTGGTTATATGATCTTTATTTTTGTATATATAGCATATGTTCCAACTTTTTTTTTTACTTCTGCAGGAATTCCAAAGTTATTGCAACAGTTTTTATTGCGCAAATGATTTCTTATCTTCAAAAGAGAATTAGTTAACAACAGCTGCATTCTGTTTCCTTGTTTCATTTTGATCAATTTAAATTGACTAAAAATTCTCTCTACCTCTGCAATGGAAATTGGCAAAACAAATTTTGATATAGAAAACTTCGCCAACTCTTTAAATGGATTTTCTCCACTGGAATCCTTATAAGAATAAACTTCGCACCAGAAAGGCACTGTCTCTTTTATGTTTTTCTATTTTATGAAACAAAGATTGCCCCACTGGCTAAAAATCTTTTCTTTTGAATCAGGCTCAACCTTCATCTCTTCCAGAACTGGAAGCAATGAGCTTTTATTTTGGGGAAGGCATGTGTCGACAGAAAGCATGCTGATCTGTTTGAGAATTTTTAGATTTTTTGGCACTCTGTGCTGTAATTCTTTTATTAGTTTAATAATAAAACTTTTGCAGTTTTTTCTAAATATATGAATTTCTTCGTCGCTCACTTTTTACTCGCACTCTGCTCCCAGATAAGGATTAGTTTGTAAACCAAAACCAGTTGTTTTGTGCAGCTTGTAGCTAAACCAGAATGACAGCATATGATTGGGATTTGGGAATGGATTTTGTTAGGCTGTACTCCATATTATATATATTCAAAGGTAACTTCATTGATTGCAGTTCACACTACACTCGGCCTACACTGAAGTTGAAATGTATTTTAAAATATTTTAACAAAAAGTTAAGTTGCATATTGAGTTATTGAATAAAGTCAAAAAACAAGTCAAAACACTTTTGACAAGATTTGTATTTCAGTTCATGTCAACAGCAATGAAATCTTATCAAATTTGACATGAAACAGGTCAAAACGGCAACACTGGATGTAATACAGTTTGATAAACTGCTCCACCTACGGTTTGCTTTAGTAAGATAAATTGAAAGAATGTTGCCCTTCATAACTCCAAGCAGAATGTTGACTCTTTCCGCAAGTGAGCCATGAAGGGCTGAACCTTGCCTGGCCAGCTCGTCAGCCCGTTCATTGCCCTCAATGCCACTGTGACCCGGGACCGAGATAAGAGTGACATTGAGGTCAGTGTTCAGACTCGTAAGCTTATCCCGGCATTGCTGAGCCAGTTTGGAGGATGCTGTAGCTGAATTAATGGCTTTAACAGCCGCTTGTCTGTCTGTAATAATAGCTGCATTACGGTTCTGGTTTGGATCTGCTTTTAGTAATTTGCAAGCTTCCCTGATATCCAGCAATTCAGCTTGAAAGACGCTAACAAGGTCAGGTAGCCGAAAGGACCTAGATACATTTAGAGACTCAGAGACGATTCCTGCACCAACGCCACACTCCATCTTTGAGCCATCAGTAAAGTTAGTTGTGTCGAAATCTTTCGTAACGACGTTATCATTCCAATCCTTCCTGGATGGAAATTTAACTTTGAAATCCTTACTGATACTCATTGTAGGGATGCAGTAGTCAGTGGGAGTCGAAAACATTTCCATTGGAATCAAAACTGTGATATTGCTGTGACCATAGGGCTTGGCAAACCAAGAGTTTGATTCTTAAAGTCTTAAAGCGCTGCAAGATACTAGATATTTAATATGTAAATCAAGTGGTAGAAGGTGCAGAAAAACACTTAAGGCATTAGTCAGGTAGGATCTTATAGCCAATCGTGCCAATGCTAGCAGTTCTTTGAATCTTCCTTAGTCTATCGATGTTATATTTTTTGTTAAGTGCAGGCCACCATACAATCGAACCGTATGTGAGGGTCGGTCAACAGGATCATCTTCGACTGAAGCCCCCACTTTTAACCAAAGGTTTTACTACAGGCATAGAATGCTATGCAGGCCTTCTTGGCCCTTTCTTCAATGTTCAACTTCCAATTTAATTTGGGGTCGAGAATAACACCTAAATATTTAGCTTTAGAGGAGAGTAAGAGAATTTGGCCGTTGAGTCGGGGTAGAGCCAAGGGGTGTATCTTAGTCTTGGTAGTAAATAGCATCAGTTCAGTTTTGCTTTGGTTGACTCCCAGTCCACAGCTCGTGGCCCAGTTGCTGACCTTCCTTAAAGCCATTTCCGTGATCTCACTTAACACAGGAGTAAACTTGCCTGAAACTAATATCACCAAATCATCAGCATATGCCACCGCCTTTACTCCACATCTCTCCAACTAAATAAGAATTTTATTCATGACTAAAAGCCATTGAAGAGGGGACAGAACCCCACCCTGGGGTGTACCACTACTTACATGTTTGGTCAAGTTTGCATTACCTAACGTAGCTTGAATCCGTCTGTCTCTGAGCATAGATATTATCCATTCCCTTATGTAGCCTTCTACACCAAAATCAAATTCAGTAAGAAAGTTTTTGAAAGCCCCTTCAACATCTAAGAAAGTGGCAAGAGTTTTCAGGTGGACATCTATCCAGGATGTCTCTAATATGGATGTCGAGAATGCGCTCTAAAGTTTTAAGCACAAAAGAGGTCACTAATTGGACGGAAATCCTTCGCATATTCATGCCCTCGCCTACCGACTTTCGGGATAAAAACTACTCTTACATGTCTCCAGGACTCGGGAACATAGTTAAGAGATAAGTATCCTTTAAAAATTGTTTCCAGCCAGGGAACCGCTATCTCTTGCAGTTTCTGGAGCATAATTGGCAGTATGCCGTCCTGGCCTGGAGACTTATACGGTGAGAATGTATTAATTGCCCAGGCAAATTTTTCTTTTGTTATAACGGTATTGATATGCGCTACTCGAGCTGGAGACATGTCCCAAGGATCCAGAGTCGCCAACCTGCAGTTCTCGTAGCCTGGGAAGTGCGTCGTCATTAATAACTCCAAAGACTCAGCTGGAGAGACTGTCCAGGAACCATCAAGCTTTTTCAGGAATGATGGATTACAATGTTCCTTAGATAGAACTTTACCGAGCCTTGCGGAATCTTTTATATTTTCAATTGACTGACAGAATTCCCTCCAGCCTTGTTGCTAAGCTGATGCGATGGCTCGCTTGTAAACCTTGAGACAGTTTTTATAGGGTTGATAAAACTTATGTTTGTGGCAGATATTAAAGATTGTTCTAGACATTTTCCTTAGATTAGATAGGTCTTCAATTCACCAAGGTGGTAGTGTTTTACGGCTATATTTTTTTGGACAGGAGACCTTAAAAGCAGTGCTCATTGATGCCTCAAAGGATTTGACCTTTGACTCAAGATCTATAACCGAGTCTGGACTTATAGTCGGTATATTGCCCAGTTTAGATTTTACAACTTGATTGAATTTCTTCCAGTCGATTCTTTTGGGATTTCTATAAGGAGATTTATTTTCGGTTTTGAAATTAATGTTGAAGAGTATCCATCTATGGTCCGAAAAAATTTCAAAAGGGATACCCTCCAGTTCTCTACTATTACATTAATTTTGTTATTTAGGATCGTAACATCCAGTACGTCCTCCCAGCCTTCATGATTATCCGAGCTCGGAAATACAAAACTGGGAGTGCTACCTCTGTTGCAGACCCTAAGGTTATTTTCAATAATAAAATCAAAAAGAGACTCACCTCGTTCATTGATCTCTGAACTGCCCCAGAGGGTATGTCGTGCATTTGCATCATTACCAATCACAAAGTTAGTCCCTTTGGCTTTAGCTTTAGTTGTTAGGATTCGCAACTCATCTGGTGGTGACTGCCTGTCATGGGCCGAGGCCAACAATCTGCATTTTCATCATCCAACTTTACAACTGTTAGGTCAGGAGTGCTAAGATTTGGACAAAAAAAAGCTTTTAAGTGTTTTTTTAGCTAAAATACAAGTTCTAGGCTTACCTTGGTCTGGGCTTGCGATTTTATAAAACAGGTCGTATTGGTGGTCTGGGAGCCCTTTTACTATGAGTCCATTCACCCATGGTTCTTGAATAACCACTACGTCGACGTTTTCCTCCCTAAAGGAAAACCCGCAGATTATCCGAGGCACATTTAGAGTGCTTCAGATTAATCTGTATAACTCGCAGCGCGTTTTTTAATTTTTAGGACACCCTGTACAGTCAGGGCCCGGCGGCTCGCTAGGGACAGTGACATCACCAACAACTTCGTCGATCTCGACATTGTCATCAGCTTTGTCGGGGTCTTCACCCTGACTATGCAAGATTTTTACTCTGATGTTTCTGATGCCAAACTTGAGTTAAAAATCGGCTTTCTCGAGGGCTCCCCGGCTTTTACCACTGATCCTCAGAAGATAAGATCCGCTGTTCTTCTGCGGTTCTTCTGGCTTAATGACTGCCCAGTCATGCATAGGAACCAGCGAATTTCGCCTCTGAAGTCCGCGGATCAGCTCCATTTCGCTCGGCTTGATGCCCATGAGGGGCAACCAAATGCGAGCCATTGGTTGTCTAAGGATGTCCTTGGCTGGGATAAGCTTGAGCTTCAAGCCCTCTCAGTCATTGGTGATCTTAGCAACGCTTTTACTAAAGAAATCCCTAGTGAACCCATCCTCACACTTGATTACCCTATACAGCGGTACTATTGTCTAGTACTGCCTGTGCTTCCTGAAGGTCCGGCTGGCCCATGAGTACCGAGACTTCCGGTGCGCACTGAGCTTCCCTTAAGGGTTTCTTGGCTAGAGGCCAAGAGTTCAACCTCTGTGTCGGCGGATGATTCTTTTTTTTTTTTTTTTTCTTGAGCGCGCACTAAAGGGATTCTGGCTGCCCTTAAAATGTTTAAACACAGTGCGAGCGTTGGGAAAATAGGGAAGGTTTTAAGAGGAGATACCGATGCACATTGGTTTTGAACCTCTGAATATTAAAATGGTCGGGAAAGATAGAGCCGAGTAAAGCATTCCACATTCGGGTAGTGAGGCTAAAAAAGAATCTCTATACTTGACAGTACGTCCGAAGTTGGGCTCGAGGGTAAACTGACGTGCATTCCTAGAGGTACGAGTATTACGGTTGAATTGTCTTAGGGGAGGAATGCAGCTGGCTATTTCACTAGAACAGTGTTTATAAAAGTAACGGTAAAATAATGTTAGACATGAAACATTGTGGCGGTGTTCGAGGGACGCAAATGTTTCTGTTATATTTCTGTCACTTATCATTTTCAAAGCTCTTTTTTGAATCCTTTCTAAGATACTCAAGTGGGTTATTGGGGCACCTGCCCAAATATGAGAATTGTACTCAAGTTTCGGACGGATAAATGCTTTATAGATTACAGCCAGATCAGAAGGGGAGACAAATTTCTTGCATCGCCGAAGAAAACCTAAGCACTTAGCTGTATTTTTGGCGACGTCAAATATGTGTTCATTCCACAGAAGGTGGTCTGTGATACACATACCGAGGACTGAAAGCTCTTCGGTTTTCTCAATACAAGTGTCGCTCATGGATAGCGGCATGGGGGGTGTGTTTCGTTTTGACGACAGAAGACAGCATTGGGTTTTTGAAGCATTAAATTCCACTCGGTTTTTAATTCCCCATTGGACAATGCTGTCAAGATCGGAATTTAATGAGCTAATCATACGCTGCCGTTCAAGTTCCACATCCGAAGGACATGGATGTGAATCTGAAAACGAAGATAAGAAGCTGAGGGTGCTGTCGTCAGCGAAAAAGTTTAATGGATTAGAAGTTTTAGATAAAAGATCATTTATGAATATAAGGAGGAGAGTCGGAGACACAACGGAGCCCTGGGGCACACCAGCATTTATTTTGTGAATTTCAGACTTGAAATTGTCCAATACAACTTGTATTGATCGGTCCGAAATGTAATTTCTAATCCAACGAAGAAGAGATTCATTGAAACCAAAAACGCGCATTTTCGATAAGAGAGCTTGGTGCCAAACTCTATCAAACGCTTTAGAAATATCAAGCGCAATAATCTTACTTTTTCCAAAGCAATGTAAAGATTTGTTCCACTGTTCGGTGAGATATACCATCAGACCACCATTGGACCTATTGCTACGAAAGCCGTACTGCCGGTCATTAAGATGCTTCCGTTCTTGACCTGAAAATTAATCAGCGTTTCCATGACCTTGGAAAGAAGGGACCTTAATGCAATTGGCCGATAGTTTGAGGGTGAAGAAGATACGCCTTTTTTAGGAACAGGCTGCACAAATGCTGTTTTCCATCCACTCGGAAACAGACCAGTAGAATAGGACAGATGGAAAAGCTTACGCAGTGATTTTGCCAGCGTTGAAGAACACCTCTTTAGAACAATGAGAGGGATACTATCCGGGCCAGCGGATTTGTGTATGTCAAGGTCTTTTAGAACTCTAGCAACTGCACGAGTGCGAAAGAAGATTTGTCCCATAAAATCGTTTACGCTCTCAAGTACAGGCGGAGTTCTATCACTTGCTGGCAGCGTCGAATTAACAGCAAACTGTGCTGCAAGCAAATTGGCTTTATCTTGCGAACTGACAGCAGGTGTGTCGTTGAAGACGAGCGTTGGAACCGAAGACGAAGTAGTGTTTCGAATATTTTTTACAAATGACCAAACATTTTTACTACTATTGGGACATTGTAGTATTTTTTGCCTTAATTTTTGATCATGCAAAAATTTGGTCCGTCGAAAATGAGCGTTACAGGTCTTCCTGGCTTGTTGAAACTTCTTCCGGTTTTCCTCAGGAGGGTTGGCTTTGTAACTACAGAAACTTACCACATTCTGGTAATGACCCTAATAACCTCTTTACAGCTCGAATCAAACCATGAGTTTTCTTTGGGTTTGATAGATTTTACCCTATTCGGGATAAAATTTCTCATTCCGCAAAGAATTAAGTTTGTTATCATATCTGCACTGGCATCTACGTCACTATCGAGGAAGCACAGTGACCAGTTAAAGTTACTGAAGAAACCGTTGAGACCGTCCCAGTTGGCTTTCTCGTACTGCCAAACGGTTCTCTTGGGAGTTTTTTCTTTAACTGAGTTTTGGTGGCACGAGAAATTCGCAGATATGACACAATGGTCTGATGTGCCTAGAGGCGATAATACACTAATAGTGTATTTATCAGGGTGAGAGGTAAGGAACAAGTCCAGAGTGTTGGCGGATTGACCTGGAACGTCAGGGATTCGAGTTGGCTCGTCAACAAGCTGAGTCAGGTGATTTAACTCAGCAAAGAGCTGAACATACCTTCCTTCGGGTGTTGTCTGGCCAGAAAAGCGAAGCCAACGATTTCAGTGTGAGGATAATGGGCAAAAATTCTTTGAATGGAGTCGGACAAAGCATCAAACTCGTTACAAGTTGAATTTCTGTCCAGATTGGGGCTTCGATAAACGAAACAAGTGTGAATGATGTGCTTATTTACCGTAAATTTTAACCACATGAAATTAAAGTTTGTGTTAGAACACAAACCATATTGTGGTTGAAGTTGGTATGCAACATCATTTTTTATATAAACGGCAAGACCATGGCGGGGAAAGAATAATGGCACTAAGTTGTACCCAAATAAATTAAATTCCGAACGATCAGAATTTTCACCTATCTGAGTTTCACTCACTGCCAAAACAGCTGGGCTGTTTTGCACAGTATAGAAATACGCAGCATAGAAATTTTTCCTAAGCCCACGAATGTTGCTATAATCAACCCTACATTTACATGGTCACATCTAAATTCCAATTTGAACTTTTCAATAACAATTTATCACTAGTGTTATGCCTTAGTGACAAATTGCACTGAACCGCCTCTGGTTATTTAGAGAGACGAACAATTATCTTTCCGAGATCATGTTAACTTAGTCCCTGCGCGCAGTGTGCGGGGGTTACACGCACAATGCTGCAACGATTAAGCTTACTCAACTGCGAGAGAAGATGGGAAGGAAAGGGAAGTATTAAACACCTCGTTGTGCTTAGGTGTTGTTATCGTTTTTTTTTTTCTTTCTCTTTTAAATATTATGATGGCACATGCACTTGCACTGATGTATATTGCGCGACATGAGTTGGAGTTGTTTTTTTTTTTTTTTTTTTTTTTTTCGTGGGTAAGTAGGTAGGTACATACAAATGTATGGCTCTTTTTAGGTACATATATATGACTATTTATTTAGCAGCAATTTTTGGTATGATCTTTTAATTATTTTGGGCACATGTATACTGTATAGGTATTATTTTATTCTTTTTAATGATTTTTTTTTTTATTTGAAACAAGAAACACAGAATTATTTAGATTGAAACAGTGAGACCAGAAAGAAAACAGATTAAACAAAACGAAGGGACTTTGACCTCCGACGGAACTCAACAGCGTGTGCAGCCGATGGAAGGCAGTTCGGTACTCACGTCGGTTCGGTTCTACGTCTGTATTGTCAGTATCAACCATAGAATAAAGCAAAAATTTGATTCCCACAAGTAGGTCGGAAAGGAAAGGTCAGCCCCGGTAGAGCCGATATACCGGGGTAAGGCAAAAAATATGACGGACCCTGCCAAGGCGTCCGATAGAGCTCGTTAGAGACTGGTTTACCCCCCAGCCTTCCATTTCTTCGGCACGGATTATGAAAACGCTCACACCACCACTGAAAATTAGGGACCCCGTATCTATGGTTAAATCGCATTGCTGAGTGTTGAACTATTGGGAAGTAAAGGAGCACTACAACAATTCGACCTGACCTTAGCTGATCCCCATCTTGACATCGCACAAGATTAGCTGTGGTGATCATTACCGCCCGGCACCCACTAGGAGGGTTTGATACGAGGATTTTTGCCGAGCTTTCCCTACGTTGTTCTGTCAAGATTTCGAGCGGGAATAACAGCTGTCAGTGTCAAAATAACCTATGATTTAAAAAGAAACCACCCTTCCTTGACTAGTACAGCCGCTTCACCTTCTCTTTGTTGAAATAGTTTTACTTCAATTTCTATTGCACTTACAATTTTGAACATTATTGGTTGCCACACATTTGGCACATGGAGTCGCGGCACCTAGCAGTCACCATGTGAAACTACAGAAACTAATTTTACTATTTAATTTTATATGAACGGTTATTTGTATTATAATTGCAATAGAATATATTCAACATGTTAGTTTGTAAATCAAACGTAAAATACTTATTACTAATTTGCTTTATTTTGCAGATGAAATATGTATTTTGTATATGTGTTTTGCTGTTGTTGTTTTCCAAAATGGATGCAAGGAGTCAGTCAAAACGATATCATGTGCGTAGTCAGATAGAAGTTTAAGGGACTAGAGTTTCTTATGGATTTAAATGAAACATTATTTTTACTTTTTATTATCAGTAAAGGAAGAAGTAGAAATGTCAGATACCACTTAAGTGCTTAAGTGGGCGTATGAAAAAAGCGTATACCAGGAAATTATGTGTTGCACCCATAATTGTGGTTTAATACTTTTCGATTCGTTTCATTCATTTTTGCCTTCGTAAAGTTAATACTATAACAGTCAAAAGTTCTCACTTAATTTAATGTCATAAGCCAGCAAAAATAATTTTCCAAATTACCAAAAGGAGTCACCTATAATGCACTTAAGTGATATAAATCTTCATTTTCTTTTTTGTATTAGGTGCGCTCCCCTCTTACTACAGCAAAGGTGAAAGAGAAATTATTGAAAAGTAAAAGTCTGAAATTATTGGGGCACCATTTGTTCGCTTCTTTTAAACCACCAAATAAGTGTCCCACTGGGAATTATTGTTCAACTTGAATAGCCAATTATGTCAAAGTGATAACGCTTAGCAATTATGTTTTTAACGTAATTTGGGCCAAAAATAACTCTTATCCTCCATTTCAAAACAATATTAGCGCTCTTTTAAAGTGAACTTTCTCAACTTCTCAAATATAGAAGTAATCCAGCATGACCTTTATTCATAACTCGCCTCTTTTGTAAACCAAGAAACAATATTTACATTTAAAGGTGTTTTCTCGTGATAACACTTGCAGTTAGGCTGCATAGCTTTCGCTCCGTCATTTTTAACATTGAAGTTTTTGAATGAATTTGTGGTTGTGGACAAGTGGTTGTTGTTCATTCAAAACCTTCAATAATTACATTTATTAACTTCCAAACCGAAACAATATTCTGTGTAAATAGACATTCAAAAATATTATTTTTACCGATTTTGCTTCACAAGAAGATTTTTATTAAAATAACTTCATTTTACAAACAAACACGTTTTTAAATAATAATGATTATGCCTCTGCTTTTCTCTTTTTCTAATGGAGTACCTACTTTTATTGTTGTTTCTGGTTGTAAAAGTGGTTTGTTAACATTTTTGATTTACAAAGCAAAGCATTTTAATTAACTTTTCTATTATATTTTCGATTTAATTTATAGGCTTAAACATTTTTTGATTCTATTTCAATCATATAATGGATACCCGTTCATATAAAGTAATTTGGTAAAAATAAAAGGTAAAACTAATTTTCATCTGACGCTTTTTTCGTTTTCTCTTATGGGAAATACATTAAACGTCGAAACGAAAAGAAATCTATGTCTATTTGAAGCTTAACGCGCTGAGATACAGGTGGTTTGGAAAGCAACTTACCATGTGTCAAAAGGTGTGTTTTATTAGAAAAGCCATCCATAGTACAGTACGCTTTTACATGCATTGCCAATACAACATCGCTAGTAGCTCTTCGACCGATAAGTAGCTAAAGTAGAATCCTACTTTGGATGGATTTTTGACATTTATTCGAGTGATGATGGGATGTTGTTTGATTTGTTTTAGATAAAGGTACGATTGATAGTTGAATAGGGCTTTTTAGAAAAAAAGCAATATATCTCTGTCTCATAGCTTCTAAACGTCAGTTCCGATCTGCAACCCACCGTGAGTGGACGTGTGAAGGAGTGTGAATTACGTTGTGAACTTCCTAGTCAATAACCCTATCAATTGCAATATTCTGTTTTTTTTCCTCCTATTGCCGCTTATTATAAAAAAATAAATAAATAAAATATCCATTTCCCTCTAAAATATAATAAATAAAAAAATTAGAAATACAAAACAATTTGGGCAGGTGCTCCAATAACCCACTTGAGTTTATTGGATAGAATTGAAAAGAGAGCTCTTAAAATGATAGGTGAAAGAACTATAACGGAAACATTCTCATCTCTTGAGCAACGTCGAAATGTTTCATGTCTTTCGTTATTTTACCGTTATTTCCATAAACAATGCTCTAGTGAAATAGCCAGTTGCATTCCTCCCCTTAAACAATTCAAACGTAATACTCGCGCTTCTAGGAATGCCCATCAGTTTACCCTTGAGCCCAATTTCGGACGTACTGTTAAGTACAGAGATTCTTTCTTTAGTCGCACTACTCGAATGTGGAATGCTCTACCCAGCTCAATTTTCCCCTCCCATTGTATCTACAGACGTTCAAAACCAATGTGCATCGGTATCTCCTTTTAAATCCCCTCCAATCTACCTAATCGCTCGTGCTGTTTATATCATCTTAAGGGTAGTCACAACCCTTTTTGCACGCGCTTAATATACAAAAAAAAAAATAAACATGTTGGGTTAATGACGTTTGAGTGCTTGGAGTTATTTGGTGTGCTGCGTTCTTTTTTGTAACAATGGAGTGACAATGTCAAAGTTAAAAAAGTTACTTTTTATTTAAGAACGATCAAAGTTAATAAAATGGGAAGGGGTTGAAAAAAAATCGAAAAAATAAGAAATAATAAACAAAAGACAACATTTTGATTGCGTTAAATTTATTGATAAATAATTCACTACCAAAAATGCATGGTTCTTATACAAATTAAATGACTATCAACTTCATTTTTGCATGAAATTGAATCGTAATATAAAATATTTGTAATTTGTTTTTGCTTTTTTTGTTAATTTTTTATGAGCCACACATTTCTTTATTAAAAAATTGACCCAATGGGAAGAATAAAATTTCAATGAAAACTGAATTATTCAGAAAACAATTCCAAATACCAAAATCAATAGTAAAACAATTAAATTTATGATAAATTATCACAAAATTGAAAACAATTCCAAAACGGAAGAAGAAAAGCAAACACACCCCAAAATGAAAACTCAAAGTTCCTTTTTCTAAATAAAAAAACGCTGAAGGTTAACTATAATTAAATGTATACTACATTTTCATTAGAGCCGAAATGAGGTAATTACAAAATTTGGCAAAAAAGTGTTTTCTTTATCAAATTTGCTAATTTCATTTGACATCTCATTTCATTTTGAATTTGGAATGGCAGTAAGCCGTTTATTTGTGTTGTTTTCTCTTTCTGTTTTAGGTTGTTGAGTATAGTGTATTGATATTTTCATGCAAAAGCTTTTAAGAGCTTTTGAAACTGATTGCCGCTGGATGCATTCACCTAATTTCCAGCAAATGAGGTTGAAATTACCTCATTTCGAAATGTGATTTTGTAGGGGGTAATTTGGATCTCCTTTGGAAATTTGCACGAAATTACCTCATTTGGCCCAGTGAAAACGGCATATTAGAAACAAAAAGAACGCACAAATGTCATTAATCCAAAATTTTGGCTGTCAGTTTTGAGTTTGACAATTAGGTAAAAATCCCCATTGAGCCTCGATGGATATGTTCATGGAGTAGTTCTAAATGTAAATTTCTATTGGGCAGACAATTCGATCTTTTTTTTTAGTTAACTATAGTTTATATTTATAAGATCTCAGAGAACTCCGCTTTGACCAATTTCAACAAAATTAACTAACCAATTTTCGTTTTGTAACTTTTTTTTTATTGGTTATTTAGTTCCGTTAATAAACGGGCATTTCACAAATTTGTCTGGGTGAAATTATGGATTTATTTTTTTGTTTTAAACCAATTTAAAGACTTACACTTCCTGTACCAACAGTAATAAAATTTTGTGACGTCAATTTGCAATTGTGGTTTCTGATTTCTTTAGTTTATTTCCGCTGTGATATGATTCTATTCAAAATGAATTAGAAATAATCATTAAAAAAGTAATAAGTTAACTTAACTAGTTTTCATCTATCCTGGAAATATTAACGCCAATGCCGACTTCTACTGCGTGTGTTGGAAATGACAAAATTTGAATTCTTTTCCTTTGTGATCTTTTTCGGTGAAAGGTGTACAACTTTGGCAAATGTGAAATAAAAAAATTAGGCTACGGTCGATGTTTTTTTTGGAAGTTTCTTACTGTTTAATTAGGCCATTGTATAATTAACATTTAAGTACCAACTGATTTTCGCCTAAACGCTAGTTTTTTACTAAAAATAAAGCTTGAGACTTTCCCTTAGGAAATTAAATTTCCTGTTTAAACACTGTCAACAAGCCATCAAAAGTGCCGCCTCTGATGTGCTGGGTTTCACTAGGCGAATACAACGAAACCCCTGGTTCGATGAAGCTAAGCACGAGGCCTACCAGGCAATGCTGCAGACTCGAACACGAGCTGCTGGGAGAGTAGCCCGGGAGCTCTACGGATGGCTTACAAGCCGAACTATTCAATTCAGCGGGAGATGAATTGGCTAGGAGCATACACCAGCTCATCTGCAACATTTGGTCGGAGGAAAGTATGCCCTGTGAATGGAACCTCGGTATAGTGTGTCCCATCCATAAAAAGGGTGATGTTCTGAAATGTACCAACTACAGAGGAATTAGTCTCCTAAACGTCGCTTATAAAATCTTGTCGGCCATCCTGTGTGACCGCTTAAAACCTTTTGTCAACGATCTGATCGGCCCCTATCAGTGCGGTTTAAGGCCAGGCAAGTCAACCGTCGATCAAATGTTCACACTCCGACAGATTTTAGAAAAATCCCGGGAATTCCAGATCGATACACACCACCTTTTTATCGATTTTAAAGTCGCGTATGATAGCGTGAAAAGGGACGAATTATACAGAGCCATGTCGAGTCTCGGCATCCCTGCAAAACTCGTCCGCCTGTGCAGGATGACGATGGAGAAATCGCGCTGCTCCGTCAAAATTGGTAAGAACACCACCGATTCCTTTGATGTTGAGAAAGGATTGAGGCAAGGCGACGCGTTATCATGCAACCTATTCAACATCGTTCTTGAAGCCATTGTACGCAACGCACATGTCAACACCAGCGGTACAATCTATCAAAAGTCCGTTCAATTGCTTGCATATGCGGATGACATAGACATTGTCGGCAGAACGAATCGAGCTGTGGCAGGGGCATTTGCGAGCATTGAATCGGAGGCGGCTAAAATGGGATTGGCGGTTAATGAGGACAAGACGAAGTATATGCTGTCATCGAGAGAGGAATCTCAACATCGTCGACTCGGGCAAAATATCACGATGGACAGATATAACTTAGAAGTTGTCAAAGACTTTGTCTACCTGGGCTCCACTATTACATCGCAGAATGACTTCAGTGCAGAGATCAAGCGAAGAATTACTCTTGCCAACCGCTGTTGGCTAAGTCCAAATGTCTAAGAAGGCATTTAAGTAGTAAGGCCCTCTCTCAGAGAACCAAGGAGACTTTATACAAAACCCTAATCATCCCGGTCCTGCTTTATGGGTCAGAAGCATGGACACTGAAAGATTCGGATACAAATCTGCTAGGATGCTTTGAGAGGAAGATTCTTCGTGTGATTTTCGGTCCGGTGTGTATCGAAGGAGTATGGAGGAGAAGATTCAACGACGAGCTATACGGGCTATACAGCGACGTTGACTTGGTCACAAAGGTAAAAATACAGCGGCTGAGATGGCTGGGGCACGTAGAGCGTATGTACCTGCCCGACGAGTCTTCGGATCCAACCCCGATGGGGTACGCAGCAGAGGAAGAACCCGTAACAGGTGGCGCAAACAAGTCGATGACGACATCAAAGCACTCGGTGTGCGCAACTGGAAGCGGCTAGCTAGGGACAGAGCTGGCTGGAGGGGCTTGTTAGTTGATTCCGAAGCCCATCCTGGGCTGTGAGCGCCATCAAAAGTAAAGTAAGTAAGTTTAAATATGTAAACCAATTTCTTCTAGGCTTAGCGGTTAGGAAGTTAAGCTCTTTCAATGATTGTTTTTTTCATACAATTAAAAAAAAAAAAAAAATAAAAACTGGTTTTGAAGGTTTTGAATGAACAACAACCACTTGTGTTAGCTACCACCAAGTATTAAAAGTATTACATTAGGCTGGAATTATTGCAATTTCATGGCTACCACACCAATCATCAGATTCCTTTTTAGTGGTGCTGATTCTATAGTTCCAATTTTAATTTATTAATTATTTTGCCGTCAACTGGAGTTGAACCTAGACCAAGCTACCTCAAAGGCCATTGCACTACGCATTGCACCACCAAGGTCACATGATCGTGCCCATCCAAATGAAGGTTTTTTCGTTTACAACTGCATTTGGACAACTAGCATTTTTACAAGCCACTCACGAGCTAGATGTTGTTCATTCGGTTTCGGGTTCTTTCTTTTTCACCACTAAAAAGGAATCTGATGATTGGTGTGTCAGCCATGAAATTGCACAAGTGGTTGTTGTTCATTCAAAATCTTCAATGCTAACATTACGGAGCGAAAGCTATGCAGCCTAACTGCAAGTGTTATCACGAGAAAACACCTTTGAAAAACTGATTTTTTTTTGAGCCACAAGCAAAGGGTTCCAAGTTAAGGGTTACAAGTACGTGAACAAAAATCAGTGCCATTGCTTGTTGCACTTAGCTAACATCATGTTTCTTGCCAAAACTATTTGACGGATTTAAATTGAGTTTCCGAATTTCGTCTTGTAATACTATAGACTACTTGATTCCAAATATTTAGCAAAACTGGAAAATGTTTGACCTATTTCTTGAGTGCTTCAAAATTACTTAGTTTTTTAGAATGTTTTTTTTTTTAACTCATGGTTAGATAGGAACACAATTATAACATGCATGAATTTAAAACTGATGTGGTCTTGTAGAAAACTTTATAACAAACAAGTTTGTAGTGGTCGGTTTTTGGCTAAAATGCATGTTTCCAAAGTTATAAAGGGAAAAGTTGGAAAAAATTCAATTTGGCTATTTAAAAAATAAAATAAAACAAAACTTGAATTTCTATACAAAAAATCAAATTAATACTTTAACAAGCGCAAAGATTTGTGCGTTTGTGTTAACGACTGTCTGAACTATAGAAAAGTAAAATTCACTTCAAAATAAGTCGGTTGAGTGAGTCCAATTCAGACAAGTGCGAAAAGGACAAATTTCCAAAAAAAAATAACCTGTTAAAAGTTTTCAAATTAACCATCAACATTAAAATGCTATTGAATAGACCTTTTAGTAAGGAACATTTGCGTACATGGGTTTTTATTATTGAATATGTTAGTGTGGAACTTAAGCTTACTTAAAACACAAAATTAGTTTAAATCCATCCATGCGTTTTGAGACAATGGTCACAATGGTCATTTTTCAATATTGTCGGTATAACTCGAAAACTGAGCGAAATTTGTGAGTTAATTCCAGAAAATTTTTGTAGGAAATACGATTTTCTATCATAATTGGTGGTTTAAAAAATTTTATGAAAAAATTTAAGCAAGGCAATTTGTTAAAAACTGACCTAAAAAAATTGCTCATAACTTTACAAAATTTTAAAAATATTTTAAAAAAAGTTTTTGATACATCATATTTTAAAATATTTATTTTTGATAATAAAAAACAAAGTTTGAAAATAAAGCATGGATGCCTTCTTAAAATATTAAATTAAATAATAAAGTAAATTATTTTTTTTTTAAATTTAAAATTTTTTTTAAATCAATTTTTTTGTATGCAATATTACTTAGGTTGATTGAAAACTTACTTATAATAAAAATTCATTCAGTTCGGTAACGCGGTTAGCTCGAAAGAAGGGAATGCAAAAAATGGTTCTATGCAAGCTACCACTATTTTTGGTCCAAAAACAAAAATTTCAACGGAACATATAAAACATACCTTAAAAACAGAAAGTACTAAGTTTTATTATCCATCCGTTCAGTCTGTAGGCCAAGGTGTTACAAATTGACAGATGGACTATTTTGGAATTCTCTATTATCGGAATGACATATTTGATCAAAATCTCTACTTAAAACTATTTCAGGAATGGGAAACTTGCCAAGTCAAAAAGATGCTTACGAGCAAAAACTACAAACAAATATAAGAAAAGGTTATTTTTAATAGGCTAGGTATATTTTCGCCAATTTGCATCCAAAATTTTTTTTTGATCTGTCTTTGTTTCATTCTGATATATCTCGCGCAAACCTTTGCTCCAAAAAAAGTTATGAGCAATTTAGTAAAAAAAATTCAAATCAGTGATTTTTCGATTTTTTTTAAGTCGGTTTTTGACAAATTGCCTGGCTTAATTTTTTTTATAAAATTTTTTAAACCACCAATTATGATAGAAAATCTTATTTCCTACAAAAAGTTTTTGGAGTTCAACTCACAAATTTGGCTCAGTTTTCGAGTTACACCGACAATATTGAAAAATGACCAGTGTGACCATTCTCTCAGAAACGCATGGATGAATTAAAGCGAATTTTGTGTTTTAAGTAAGCTTAAGTTCCACACTAACATATTCAATAATAAAAACCCGTGAACGCAATTGTTCCTTTCTTCCCTTAAGGTTCCGGTCTATTCAATAGCATATAAAGAACTTAAAATTATATTAAAAAATAAAATATTAAATTTGATTAAAGGTATAAAATGTCAGCAAATTTAAAGAATTAGGTTTATATATAAAAGGATACCAAAATTGACAGATACACAATGCTAAATAACAACAAAAATCTTTTGTCTGCAAATGTTTCGCGTTGGTTTGGCAGATCCTTTATTCAATATTTGTTTTTTTTTTCTAATTCACTGGGTCATTATAGTTTTTAAAGTATTTAAGTTTATTGGAATTAAAAAGATTATTTAAAAAACATTTTGGTTTTTAAAGCTATCCGTATTCCTTCGGCACATTATGTTACTCAACTTCAACCTTCAGTTTTAAATCGTCTGGTAGTTCATTATAGATATGAATTGGCACACGAGCTAAAAAAAAACAAAATATACACATACAATGTATGTTCGTAAATTTTAAAAATAATAAAACAAAAAATGAATAATTACAATTGCACTTGAAGACCAAATTGGACCAGGTAATCATCTCTTGCGAAAAGCAATAAACTCCCAAACGCCCTCCCTTCAGAGTCGAGTCGTAGATATTTTTTGAATCCGCAACCAATTTGTCTCCATCATAGATTCTGAAAGATGCGAATGTTATGTTTCCAAAAAGTAACAACCAAGATATCGACCATACCCCAAGCGGATTACACCAATGTCCGGACGGTGCATTAAGGTCCATCTGTAAGCTGTATCGAACTTCCATCCTTCATTTAATGGATTTTTCCACAGAACCTTAACCTGTCCGGGAGTATCTTGATTATGCCAAAGACTAGACTGCAGCCAATTGCCAGGGCCAGTAGTGCTGTTGACCAATTTAATGGTTATTCCTGGCTCACCCATTGCTTGAAATGGTTCAGTTTCCCAAAATGCTTGTTCGTTTTGTTTCCAGGTAACGACGTATAATTTTCTATTACTTTGATAGCTAAAAACAAAACCTACAAAATCATCATCCATTCGAGGAACAGCGTGAATGTAAAAAGTTCCTTGATAATCGACACCTCCAAAAGCCGGATACCCAATTGCTGCCCCTGGATCACTGTTCAGTTTTTGCAAAATTTCTGTACCATTTGCGATCGGTTCCCAAAATGGTAGACCATCTGAATTACTCGTAGTACCAAATACTACCGTTTGAAATGCTCGAAAATCAGTTACATGTAAATTGGCGTTAATGGGACAGTTGTCAAGATAATTTGGTACATGATCTAAATCCTCGTCGTTCTCACAAATATCTCCCTTTCCACTGACTATGGGGTGTTATTACAAAAAATTACATAAATTTCCTATGAAGGAGCAACACGAACAGAAAAATTACCATCAAAATCCGTTTGATCCGGATTGAAGACCAATGGACAATTATCCTTGTAATTAAAGATATCATCGTTGTCAATGTCACTGTCACATGCATCTCCTCTAAAATATAAAGATGTTGACATTTCAAACGAAGTCATATTTTTTTTTTAACATACATACCTTTTATCTCCATCCGTATCCAATTGATCTGGATTTCCAATAGTTGGACAGTTATCAAAATCATCTTGAACGCCATCCCGATCTTCGTCAATATCAGTGTCACACTTGTCTCCGACTAAGTCATCGTCTGTATCTTCTTGTTTCGGGTTGATTGTCGCTGGACAACTATCACACTTATCGCCAACCTTATCATTGTCAACATCTGATTGATCAGTATTTGGAATCTTTGGGCAATTATCCAATGCATTGACAATGCCGTCATTATCGATATCATCATCACAATCGTCTCCTACTCCATCACCATCAATATCAAGTTGATGTTTGTTTGCAACCGAAGGACAATTATCACAAATATCTCCACGACCATCGAAGTCCTTATCCTTTTGATCGGAATTTTTAACGTATGGACAATTGTCGTTGGGATTTAACAAGGAATCTCCGTCAGCGTCATCGTCACAGTTATCACCAATACCGTCATTATCGATATCTTCCTGACCGGCATTCGGAATATCACGGCAGTTATCCATTTTGCACCTCATACCTGAGCAATCTAATTTTATATCAGGCCATCCATCAATATCGCTGTCGGGACCGCATGCAAAGCCATCACCTGCCCAACCAACCACACACTGGCACCCATAGCTGAAACTGTCGATCGCAATGCATATGGCGTTCTTGTGACAGATGGTGCCATCTGGGCACATGTCATCTGTCGGAGGAGAGCACGTTCCGTTCTTTATGAAACCATTTTCACATTTTTGACACGAATATGCTCCCTAAGACATGCAAAAAATTTAAAATTATCTAATTTGTAATTATTGTTCATATATGTAATGTTCATTAAACATTAGGTACGTTCAGAAAAATGAGATTTTGGAGATCTCGGCAATTTTACAGACATTTTCTAAGTTTGCCTGTAAAATGCGGAGGCATTTTGCACGGGGCATCACTTGTGAGATCTCAGTTTCTGAACTTGCCTTACATGTATTATAGTAGTTTGGTCTTACTATTGTATTTACGCATTCTGAATTTGGTTTACACTGTGCCAATCCTAATTTACACTCATCAATGTCTTTAACACAAGTCTGGGGTTCATAATCAGATGACAGATAAGTAGATGAGTATCCTTCAGATAGATTAAAGCATTATTGAAAAGTGTTGATAATTTGATTTCAATAAATTTTTGAATAACCAGTTTGTTTTTTTGGTCTCATAATGATTCGTTAAATAATAATTTTTCGTTAAAATGACATTTATAAGTTGCTAGATCTACTTTTAATTATAAAAGCCTAATAAAATAGAGTTCAAGCATTTTAGCTAAAAAACCCGTGACAATCTTTGGTGCAACTTAGACTTATTGATCAAATCAATAAATTTAAATAGCCTTTATTTTATAGCCTTATTTATGTATATGCCTTTATATTACGTTTTCAGCAAACACTAAACTGCGATTAAGGTAAAAAGCCTTCCACACTAGCTCACTGTGTATTAATACATGTCAAAAAGTGGGAAACAAATCATGTAGAATAGTGTGGAAACAAAATATGAAAGCCCAGCCTACACAACCCGACATTCTATCCCACACGATTTAACATGTGTTAATACATGAATAATTTTAGGAATGGTTCTAATTCTATCCCACATTTGATCACACTTTTTTTTAAGGTTATGTCAATGTTTTAATACAAGCAAGTAAGGAACCAAAATATGAAAAGTTATTTCTTTCCCACAAATTTGGCAGTCGCGTAGAATTCTTTCCCACTTTCAATTTGGCATGTATTAATACACAGTGGGCTAGTGTGGAAGGGCTTTAAAGAGTAAGAGATTTATTTGGTGATTTTACTGCACAAAAAGAACATTATGACAAAGCATTTAAATGCTGTTTCATTTGTTTGATATAAAGTGGAAGTGAAATAGATAGTTTTTGTTTATATTTTCATCTGTCAATAAACCAAAATGGTATTTAAATGGGTCCGTTCCACAATTATTCTCCGAAAAAAAGTTTATTTGATTTGACAAAATAATATTTCCAAGAAGATTTGCATGAGTTTTATTTGAAATCTTCATTTGAGGAGATTAAAATTTGTATGGTAAATTTTCGAGATTTCAAGGAGATTTGTGATAATCTTGTTGAATCTCGGTTTAGTGTCTGGTGAACACGTAGTATTAGGTTAATTAAAGTTTCTTCAGAAAGGAGTAATTTATATTTCAGGTATCAACTATAGGAATTCAGTTAACAGATTAGAAAATTAAACTTCAAAAAGTAAGAGAGATACTAACCTTTTGCATGATTGCCATCGAATCCAGTTGGACAAGGTTTACATTTAAATCCAGGATTGAGATTGACACAGCTACTTCTCGGATCGCATGGTTTGTTCAGTTCACATTCATTTATATCGTCACATTTATAACCGTTTGATATTGTTCCTCGAGGACACGAAATGCATTTAAAAAAAGGCCTTCTAACATTTTGGATACATTCAGATCCTTAATAGGGAATTAAAATATGAAAAGTTAAAAAAATCTATTTATTTTGCCCAATGGAAAAATTCTCAAAATCGTCTTTTTGAAAGTTCAAAATTAAAAATGAAAGCATTGTTGTTTACCAATAAAAAAACTTATTACTTCCATAGATAAACCATTATAAGGATACAAATCCTTCGTTCTGTCCCTCCCTTCAAAAACCCATTTGTTTACATTGTTGTATTTGTAATTTAATTGTGTGTCCATGAATAAATTTTAAATCTAACAACAAAGCCTGTAAGACGTCTTACAGGCATATAGTTAAAATTATTATTACTATTATTACTTTGCACAGCTCTTCAGTCTAGAACTGTCATGCAGCTTGTAGGCAAACCGTAATGACAGCCGAGGATTTTTATCTGTATAAGGTCTTATCATTACTTCACATAGACCCCGATTACACGATTCCTTTTGACATTTTGGACAAAGGATGTAGAAATGTTTTGGGAAGGAAGTAACGAATGAAAATCTCAAGACATTTCTGGTTGAATTTTGACGTTTATGATTTGACAGGAAGGAATCATCACAGCATTCACAGATGTTCATAGATAGGGAATATATTGTTAGTTTATTAAACAAATCAAAATGTAACTATACCGCTATCGTAAATGAACCCAACAAAAATATTCCAAGTTCAAGCAACTTTCCAAACCACGCTTAACAATTAGGTGCCTGTCATGTTTTATCTTTCAATATTGCTGGTCTTGGAAATAAAACCCTATTTTGTATTTTTTTTTAAATATATTAATAATTTTTAAATATTTTTTTTATATGAAACTTTTGTAACAACTGAAAATAGTATAAGATATGAAAAATTCTTCCCGGGATGCAAACTTGAATGGATTCCTGCGACAAGAACACAACAACAAACACGAGAAAGAGCATGTGGCGGCATAAAAAAAGCGTAGAACGAGTTAATCAACTCACCTTTGGCAAGCGCTGTGACACCGTTTTTTTTCAGAGGACATTTTGGAGGAGCTTTTCTTAACCTTGTTCCTGCGTACATAAACTGCAACCATTGGAAAAGCGACTTTGAAAAACTTATTACATTTTTTGATGAAACAGATCAGAGTAATTTCATGTTAGTAGGCGATTTGAACGTAAGAACTGGCACGAAAGGAAATGTAGATGTCAAGCTTGGGAATAAAAATCTAGTTCCTACAATCAGAACCTCAAAGGATAATTGTTGTGACCGAAACTCAAATGCGTTCACGGAGTTCTTAGAAGAGATTGGAGCGTTTATTTTGAACGAAAGGGGATATGGAGACAGAACTGGTGAATTTACATTTATGAGCAGCAGAGAGTCTTCTGTCATCGACTACTGTTGTCCATCATATAATTCTATTGATGCAATAAAAGACTTTAGGATCGGTTGTGAAACTTTCTCTGATCACATGCCCCTCATAGTAAGTCTTACTGCACAGGAAGTTACAACAATCAACGATTCTATGAAACCTCTACCAAGACTTAAATGGCGCAATGACAGGAAAACAACATACGCATGCGGTCTAGAGCAATACATACCACACAAAATTGCTAGGACCAAAGTAGTCGAAGATCTTTGTTTTGCAATTAAGGAATGTGTATACAGCGCTAATGGGGAAACTAATCGACCTAGTCCGAATTTCGCACCAAAAAAACCATGGTTCGATACGGCTTATTCTTACGCTAGGAGAAATGTATTGCAAAACCTTAAAATGTACAGAAAACACAATATCGACGTAACGAAATTATGATTTAAATATCGCAAGCCAACTAGCGTCAGTCAAGGCAACAAGCGATTGGTGGAAACTCGCTAAGACAATGCGCGGAAACACTAAGAATCACAAGTCAGATATATCATCATTTCAGTTTAGGACACATTTCAAAACCTACTCAATCCAACATCGGCTGCAGAAATATTATACGAGAAAACCTTAAATCCTGATATCCATATACCTTTGCTTGATGAAGATATTGAAATGGATGAAGTTCAATCAGCTATCGCATCAGTAAATAATAATAAAGACCTCGATGGTATTCCTTTCGAGTTCTATAAAAATGCACCGCCTAACCTAATCAAAGAAATCTACAGACTATTTTGCGATATCTTTAGTACAGGAGCAATTCCCGACTCTTTCAAAAAATCTATAATATTTCCTCTTTTCAAGAAAGGGAACCCCAGCAATATAGCTAACTACCGCGGTCTGTCTTGTATGGACACTATATACAAGCTGTTCACAACTGTTCTTTTGAACCGCCTTAATCGATGTAGAAATTGTAGTAGCCCGTAGCGTAATGGTTAGTGCGTTCGACTGTCACGCTGGAGGTCTGGGATCGCTTCCCAGCCTCGTCCACCTTAAAACTAAAAAGTTTTTTTTCAGGGCTACTGTCTCTTGCGAGGAATTGACAAATCCTCCAAGAGTATCACTTGTCACGAATGAGTGCTTCTCGTCTTGCCGTTCGGATTCGGCATAAAATTGTAGGTCCCTTCCATTCCTGTCAAAAGCACACATGAATGGTTGCGAGTTGTTAGTCACTAGGCCCTGGTTCTTCATGAGCCGTTGTGCCACCCGAATTATTTATTTATTTATAATCGATGGGTCGAATAAATCCAAATTTTGAAGGAACTCCAAGCTGCATACAGACAAAACTACTCAACTGCGGACCAAATTTTTAATCTTTCTTGCCTTATAAAGCTACAACTCAACAAAAGAAAGAAAATGTATGCGGTTTTCATAGATTTGACAATATAAACAGAGACGCTTTGTTCCACAAATTAACACTATTGGGAATATCCACAAAAATGCTCGCAATCCTAAAAGCTCTCTATCACAACAACATAGCAACAGTATGGAATGGATCATATATCAGTGACTTCTTTCCTATCAATCGAGGTGTTTAACAGGGATGCGTTCTCAGTGCTCTGCTATTTATCCTGTTTTTGAATGACCTTGACTCTGATCTACCAGGTGGAGTAACTGTTGAAGACATATCAGTAAAAGTCTTACTTTATTCAGACGATATTGTGCTACTATCCGACAATCCTGCTTCCTTGCAAGCAATGATAAATAGCTTCGCAAATTATTGTACAAAATGCAATCTGCTTGTGAACTGAGAAAAATCAGAAATAGTAATTTTTCGAAACGGTGGACGCCGGGCAGCTGAGGAAAAATGGACTTTTAACAGCGATGAAATCAAAATATCAAACAAATATAAGTACCTAGGAGTAACTCTGCCTAACAATATGTCGTGGACAGAGCATCTTACGCAGAGACTTGCAATGTCAAAAAATTCAATAAATGCTACCTGGTCAGACTTCATCAGAAATAAAAACATACAACACTCAGCTAAGTATAAGATATATGAAGCTGCTTCAAAATCAGTTATGAACTACTGTGCTCAAGTTTGGGGATATTCCGAGTATGACAAAGTAGAAAAATTGCAACGGTTTTTCCTTAAAATATGCTTCTCCTAACCTAGTAACACACCAAACTACGTACTCAATCTAGAAACAGGACTTCCAAAAGCCTTCCTATCAACACTTGAACTCCATTCCAAATACATCCAAAGAGTAAGCACCCTTCCCTTAAACAGATTGCTGAGATAACTTTCAGATTTCATTGTGTGAGGGCTAATGAATGGTCAGAACTCTTCAATGAAGTCAACATCGAGTTTAAATGGTCTACAAAGTCTCAGTGGAAAGCATTACATACAGAAACTAGCACACTGAAAATACATACCACTTTGTAGGAGTGTGCCCTTGTTTTCGGACATACAGAAGACAGTTCCTTGGAAGTTAAAGACTTAACCGTGACCAGTTCCTCGAAATTCTCAACGGACAAAGTTATACGCAACTTTACAATTTCTTGAAAAACGCTCTAAGATATAGAAATCTAATCATAAATGAATATGCTTAAAGAACAAATCTATAGCTAAGCTTAAATAAATTTACTATAGTCAACAATTTAACCTGACAGGCAACTTAAAAAGTTATTGTCATTTAATTTAATTTTATTATAATGATATCCAACCATTTGTAAGAAACTTTGTGGAAAATAAATTTTTGTATCTATCTATCTATCTATCTATGATATGACAAGCGCATAATGCTTGTCGATGTTAGCAGGAATCGATGTAAGTAAATGTTATTGAGTTGTCAAATTGTTTTTTGTATTTAAATTTGTTATACAAGGTGGGCCAAATACAAGTTTCTTTTTAAAAATGCAATAAAATGAAAAATATTAAATATTTTCCATGTATGATGTATTATGGCTTTTTTTAGTAAGAGCAAACATTCCCATTATTTATGGAACTCAACGTCTTTCAAGTGACTGCCTCGGGCTGTAGCTCACGGATTGCTTGGATGATGTTGGCCTTAAAAGCTTGAATCGTTCCCGGATTGTTGACATAACATCGGTTCTTCACGAACCGAAGTCACAAGGGGTCAAATCGCAGCTCCGGGGGGGGGGGGGGCAATTGATACCGGCATCAAGACGGCTGATAACACGATGTGACAATTTGATGCGTAAAAGATCGATTGTGAAATGGGCTGTGCCGCATGGATGGCGATGGCGTGCCGTCCTGCAATGCGAACGTCACGATAACCTTATAATCACAAACGTTTATCCAGAACAAGATACATATATTACAGGTATTATCACTAACGTGTTCATTTTTGTTCAGTTCTGCGCATGTTGTCAAAATCAATAGTAAAAAAATTGAATTTCAAACAATCACCACAAAGGATGATGGGCAAATTGGTCGTTGATCCAACAGAAATAAAATATATCTCAAATGAAAGGTCTTTTCCAGTACTTTATTTTATTATATGGCGACAAGAACTAAAACCACAGGAGAACAGAGTAATGGATACTTGAATATGAGTATTTCAAACACCATATTGCAGTGTTTTTAGAAATAACTACTAATAACTTTTTGTAGGAAAACGTAGGACGTAGGAAAATGGTTTTGATACCAAATGAAAGGTAGTTTTCTTATTTTTCAAATAATAGCAAAGATATTTTGCTACGTTGAATACACTTTGAGATTTATAGTCTTGAATAAAAACTTTCTTAACACTTCCTTTGCACACCAATATCTTAAAAACTTCAGTTGTGATGTACACTTTTTTAGCACCATCGAGAAGCTATTTTTATATCCTTTAATTTAATATATCTTAAAGTATCCTTTCCTCAATAAATACTTGCTTATAATCAAAAATTGCTTCAAAAGACACGATATTATACTTATATAGACCCGGAAAAGATTCTAAGTCAAAAACAACTCAGGACTGGAATAGACATATAATTTCACTCTACATTTTAATCTACCCAATTAATTTAAATCAATTAAATACACTCTCGTTCGCCCGATTAAGTCATTATTGATTTTAAAATCTAAAAACCGGATTTTATGGTCTAAGGTTTAAAGTTTGATTGCCATAAATATATCTGTAACCAAATAAGGTATCCACCAAGTGCCGCCGCTGCCAAGGTCCGTGACCGAGCGAGCGCCTCAAGTGGATTAGCCGCTATTTACTAATATGACTTGTATTGTTGTTTGCCCGATGCGTTATGTTTTTCGATATCATCAGTTAATTAGGACCTTTGTACAATCATAACTTATTTGGTTACATAAATTTGTATGGCCATCAAACATAAGAACATAAATCATACACTCCGGTTCGCTAGATATTTTTTATACTTTTAAATAAATAATGACTAAATCGACCGAACCATAGTGTATTTGTATTTAATTAATATAAATTAATAAGGCAGATTAAGATGTAGGGTGAAATTAAACGTCGATACCAATCTTAAGACTGCAATTTTTTTTGTTGTAACTTAGAATCTACTTTTTTCGGATTATAACAATTTTTGTTTATAAGCAGGTCTTTATTATATATTAAATTAAAGGTTTTAAAAATAGCAAATAGATGGTGCTAAAAAAGTATATGTCACCATTGAAGTTTTTAAGATATTGGTGTGCAAAGGCAGATCAAAAAAAGTTTTTATTCAAGAATTTAAAACTTAATATCTCAAAGTGTATTCAACGTAGCATAATAACTTTACTATTATTTGAAAGATGAGATACCTTTCATTTTGCACCAAATAGTTTTGAATATAAAAAGTTATTAACAGTTATTTCGAAAAAAAATATGGTGATTAAAATCGCCAACTTCAAGCTCAAATATCTCGGATTTTCCATGTACGGTTTTGAAAATATTGCACTTACTTATGTAAGAAACTGAATCTCACCTTTCATTTAATACCAATTTCATTAGTGTTGGTCTAACGACCAGATTTCATAGAAATTTGCCCATCATCCTTTGTTTTTGTTTACTGTGTACTTACACAAAGGGCAGCCATCTTGAAATTTGACAAGTTGCGCCTGATAATACCTTAGATATGTAGGTATACTGTGTATGCAGAGGGGTTAAGTTCATACTTACTTAAATTTTTTCTTAGTTGAAACACTTCGATATTGTTGACAAATAATTCTTTTCCATCACCATCACTTTTCAAAACATATATATTCTCGATCTTATCAACTTTGCCAACAACAAATGTTCCATTGACCATTGATCGACCGAAAAATAATTGTTCACCATCTTCATTTTTTCCAGTTGGCATTACATTTGGTGAAAAATATTTTGATTTGGATAATTGAATCCATTGCCCGTCACAAAAGTTCAAAGCTTCATACAATCTGATGCTTTCGGAATTATTCAGGATAGGTTGCAGTATACCAGGTTTGAAGACATCTTCATAAAAGGCACTTTTAACTAGGTGCAAATTGCTCCAGAAATGTTCGGAATTACTATTGGAAACGATATTATCAACAGCTGGAACCCAGCAGCAAAGTCCGATTCGGATTGGTAGGTTGGAGCATACAACTGGAATCCTACAAATTTCTAAAGAAAACAGAGATATGATGTGTCATACCATGAGTATATCGGAAGCTGCTAGAATTGCTTTGCTATACCTTCATCGATTAACCATTTTCCCTTGCCAAAAGGAGTTCCAATACTGATATGTTTGATATTGGACAAACCTTTAGCTTTCAATGCCAGAAAAGCATCTGTTTGTGTAGAACGTCCGATTTTGATTAAATTTTCGGTCTGATAAATCCAAAAGCCACGCGGTTCCTCATCATTCAGAATATCGCGGATTCTTATATCGGATAATGTTCTTCCAAGTTTGTCAACGAATTTTGCATCTTCTCTATGGGAATAGCCAATTTGAATTCCATAACGACTAAATTTGCTACCCCTCTTCGCAGCCATTCCTAGATGTATTGATTGATTGGCTAGGACGTTGAATGTAATACAGTTCTTAGGACCTGGTTTCAACCAGTATTTAACTTTTGTGTTTGTTATAAATTCTGCAAAGTTATATAAGAAAAGTATAACGGTCAACAATATCAACAAAACAAAATTCGGAAACAATACCTTTTACATTTGTTTCTGACTTTTCAGAAACTGGTATCCAAATTGCAGTTTTCCCCTGGACTATTGAAGGTTGAAAAATCATTCCTGGAGTTGTACATTGGCCTACGTATACAAATAGAATATAATTCTACAAACCTAAACAAAACACATCCTCAAATGCTCACCAGTTTCCATCAACCAAGTACCGTCAATTACTTTGACACTTCCAGTAACAATATCAATGGGAGGTAAGTCCTCCAATTCTTCCTCCCACGACAATAAAGCTTCTTCATCGCCATCTCTTCCGACTCGGATAAAGTTGTTGTGCCAACGAATCCAAAAATCATTAAACTCACTTGCATTCAAGATATTTGGTGTAAATGTGGTGGCTAATCCATTAAGATGTTTGCTATTTTCAATTTTTGAAAATGAATTTTGAAGAATAACAGCAAAATGCATAAAATGTTTTGAATATCGATAAGCATTGAGTTTAATTATGACTTTTTTATCGGATCGTATTTTGAATTTTAAGCATCCATTTGGGGCTGCATAGTTTTTTAAACGTACGATATCTCCTGAGGCATTGCGCTCTGTGAATGCAAAAATTAGAATAAATTCAATTAATTTGGGATTTAATCCTTGAAAAATGTTGTGTGTTTAAAAAAAACGACTCAAAAGAGTGATGGGAAAGGAAGTGAGCGGATGGGAAAGAGTAACCCAACGGCAATAAATTGAAATTCCGCCAATGCAGATGCTTTGGCAAGGGCAATATTTCTGAAATTCAATATGGAACAGTGCAAGTTGCTTCTACTAAATTCCTGGGTTTGGTATCTGTATACATGGGTGGATCGTCAAATTATTTCTTAATCAGTTACTTGCGGAAACACCCGGCGTTGCCCGGGTCCCTTTTGTTAAAGGATAGTTTGTTAACAAATCTTGAAAAAAAAATTCCCGTGGAAAATAGTTTTCCTTGAAAATATTTCTGCTACCGTGAATATCTCTGAAATAAATTCGATGGATTGACCGCCCAATTCCCCAGGAAAACTTATTTCCGACATCAATAAATTTTCAACATCATTCATGTTCTCAATGGATAGAAATATTGTGCAAGTGTTAATTATTATTATAATAAAGGGTCGGCCAAATAACTTTTTTTTTTTGAAAATGCATCATCAACATCGAGTGTAGATTCGGCTGTGTGGCACGTAGCGCCACCGTCCTGTTGAAACCAAATGTTGCCAATATCCTCCTCTTCAATTTTTGTGAACAAAAATTCGTTGAACATGGCCCGATAACGATCGCCATTGACTGTAACGGCCACTCCTTGCTCAGTTGAAGAAAAATGGCCCAATTATGCCGCACGAAACAGTGACTCGTTTTGGATGTATCGGCTTTTCAATGTATGCGTGCGGGTTTTCTGTGCCCAAAATGCGACAATTTTGCTTGTTTACATACCCGCCAAGATCGTAATGAGCTTCATCTGAAAAGATGATTTTTTTGGCAAAATCGGCAAAGTAATGTCGTAATATTTCTTAGCGTTGTTCAAGCGTATACACAACCATATTCGTTCAGCGGAAGGATAAAACTAATTATCTGTCAAATCAGACATGAGATTAGTATAACCATTCACGAAATAAGCACTAGTTGAAAAAAAAAAAACGTTAGATGGCGTTAGAATTCGCTAAACAGCTCTAAACGGGTGAATAGTAATGCAGTGTACAGGGATTTATTTAGCCTCTATACAACGTTGCATAAATAGTGATTTATAAAACATTTCCCCACCCAGTATAGTTATAAAGGCTTTGTGTCAAATAAAGTATCAAAAAGTAGAAATCTATTACGTTTTGCTTCTAAAACTGACAACGAGACTCAGCTGTTTGTAAAAAATCAATAAAATAATTTTGCTGACGATAGGATTCTTTTTAATTGTTTTCTTAATTTCTTTTGTTGTAAGTATAGTTATCGAATTGTTTTATTTGTTTTTTTTTTTTGTGTTTACAAATATAATAAAATGTATTCAAAAGAAAAGAATGTTTTTTTGTTGATTTTTTGAATGAATTATTTCATTCGCTCACAGCGTGATGTTTTTGTTTAGAAAAATATAAGGGTGGCTCTTTTTTTGGCAATGCTTACATTTTATTTGTATTTCTCCGTAAAGTGATGAACTTGATTTTGTGTTTAATTATATTGAAACTGTTTAACGTTAACATAAATAAGCCATAGCAGATGGAAGAGTTGTAAGATTTTTATAGAAGTTCTTCAAATTTTGCACGTAGGTACATATATTATGCAGAATCTATAAAATAAAGAGTGTACAAAAGATATTCCTTTTTTGTTTAAACAATATCCCAACAAAATTAACAATAAATACACAAAAACATATTTACTTATTGATATATTGATTTAGGAACATATACTAAAATTATGTATGTGAGATTTCAACACAAACATTGCATAAATAAGCACCCCCCTAATATCTATCTACATTATTGATGTTGTGTGTAAGGCAAAGTGACATTTCGATACTAAACAGCCTTTATGTAGGCTCTAAACAACCTCCAAACGCGTTTAGCTTATATTGCCTCTATACAACGTTGCATAAGTTTTATAAATCACATTTTTGCGTTCAGAGGCATTTTACAGCGTGCACAGCTCTATGCCAGCGTTCAACTGTGTTTATAAATAACACTGTAAAAGCTAAACTACATATCCACGTACTTCTAAATAATCTATGCTAAAGACACCTACTTGTAAGAAAATATTTGAAAATTTTGTATGGTTTGCTATCTCGCCCCCAACTATCAACTGTCAAAGCAAAAGGTGTGATTTTTTGGATTTTTGACATTTCGCCACCATCACTGTCAAGTGCGATTTTTTTTATTTCCACTAGACTTAGAGTGCAAAATCCACCTCCTAAATCGATTAGCGCTCTCAGATCTTGACATTTCGACACCTGTCAAATTGAAAAGTGAAATTTTTTATTTTCTGTTGGTGCTAAAGTGCTGGCCGAGTAATAAAACCCTGCTTAATCGATTAGGGCCTTTAGACTTTGCCATTTCGACACACGACCTGCAACGCACAGAAGAGAGGAGCTGTAATACGGCAGTTTTTGCTGTTATAGCATTGCTGTTACCATTTTTGTTATCATTGTGAATGATTTACTCTACGGAGCGAATGTTTCTCACTAATTTGGGAGATTGTGAAAGTATTGGACGTGTTGATTTCAACATAACTAAATTTTCACCGACCATGTTAATCAAACATGATTGGTTAAGGTTTTACCTTCCGCCACAATCCAATCAACAACCAGCACATTTTTACTTACTTGAAAATTATATCATGCCATTCATTAGCCTTTCATCACTACTTATAATATTTTCCAACATTCTAACATTCACTTAGACATTCAACAAAAACCAGGCAAAAAAGTCATACGCACTTGAAACGTCAAATCTCATAGATAAGCTCAACGATCATGTCTTGCTCATGTCATAAGCTCAACGCTCATGTCTTGTTCAAAAAGTTATATTTTTCGCCATGTTGCTGCATGGACATAGATTTTTTGGACCCCATTGGATTTTTTCTGGACATGTTTCTAATCCTGCCATCTTTTTAAGCGTATTAGTCTTTAAAATTGTATGGTTGTCTATTAATATTTTGTATGTATTTAAATGAGACAATGCCCTTTCCAAAGACATCTAAATTCGGATAAGTACTTTCCGATTTATAGTCAATTTTATGCAGACAAATTGACAATTTTAAATTTTTTTTCTGGATTTTATCTGTAAAACATATTTCTAATGTAAAATTTTAATATTTGAAAATATTTTGTGAAGCCTGTGAAAAAGCATGATCCATTTTGCATTTTGTTTGGTAGATAAATCAATAAAACTAATTTTAGAGTGGATTTTGTTGAAATAATCACTTAACTTTTATAAGCAATACGTTAGAAGGGGATTAGAGCAATTGGTGTGTTGGTTTTGTTTTTCAAAATTTATCAATTTTTTATTAATTTTTGGATTAAAAGTACATAAAATCGAATTAATTTTTCACTAAATCACATTTTTAGTATGAATTTTTTTAAGATTTTGCAAAAATTTTAACACAGAAGTTTATATTATAATTTTTTACCTCAAATTCATGTATCATTTGTTATGAACTGTTAAGTATTACTCAAGTTTGAAACCTCTTAATTCGGCTAAATGTAGCTTTTTTGTGATTTATTTTATTAAATTGCCCCTACTTTTTTCCCGTTAGATTTACAAATACAAAACTATCACATGTTTGTAGAAGAAGGTTACGCCTATAAATGTGCATCCTTTGTTTTATTTAAATATGTAAATTTTTCATTAACTTTTGAATTTAATGTACGAAAAAATAAGTGGGTTTTTCATTAAAATACATTTTTAGAACACATTTTTTTTTAAATTTTGCAATGATTTTTACACACAAATTTAAGTTATAAATTTCTATCTAAATTTCATGTATCACTTATTATGAACTATTAAGGTTTGCTCAAATTTGAAACCTCTCAAGTTGTCTAAATGTAGCTTTTTTTGTGATTTATTTATTAAATTAACCCTACTTTTTTCACACACTCACATGTTATTAAGTAATATGTGTGAACAATATTATATTGTCAATTTCTCAGCTCAACGGTACAATAGGTATACAACAAGTTCCTAGGACATATAGCTATAATTCATTAGAAATAATTGTGTATAGCATTGGGCTCTTCAGTCAGTGTGTTATACCCTACTAAGACACAAATTTTGGTCGATGTTTACCGACTCTTATAAAAATCACAGCAAAAAGATACTGTGAATTTTATTATTTTTTAAATGCGTGCACCCAGAAAATAAATACCCGTGGTCAGGTTTTTTTATAATAAGAAGATGAAGAAATTTAAATATAGAAAAATATTGAAATTACTTCTGTTTTTAGTGGAGTGAACTTTTTAATTGAATTTTATTCATTCACTCCACTAAAAACAGAAGTAATTTCAATATTTTTCTATATTTAAATTTCTTCATCTTCTTATTATAAAAAACCTGACCACTGGTATTTATTTTCTAGGTGCACGAATTTAAACAAATTCCCCTAGAATAATAAAATTCACAGTATCTTTTTGCTGTGATTTTTATAAGAGTCGGTAAACATCGACCAAAATTTGTGTCTTAGTAGGGTATAACAGACTGACTGAAGAGCCCACTGTTATACCTTGGGCGAAACACAATAATTTCTGGAGTTGAGGTCACTTGTACTTTTTAATTGAATTTTATTCATTTACTCCACTTAAAACAGAAGTAATTGAGAGTTGGCACAATCGTCAGAAAACATTCAATATCTAAGACAATAACAGGTTTTTCAAATTTTTTGACTTTTCTACCGCCCACATCTCCTTTAATATTGACCCTAGACAAAAAGGTGGATGTACATTTTTATAGACAATTTAATTGTCTCTAATTAAGTAGTATAGACTTTTCCGCTTACATGCTAGGTTGTGGAAATATTCACGAAAATCTAAAAAGGGGTACCTTTAACCCCCCCTCTCGAGTTTGGCGCAGGGCCTGGGCTGGGGACTTTGGGTATGTTATACCTGGGGGTAACCCCTACCATATAAAAAAATAATCCAGAGAGCACTGTTTTTTGCAATTATTTTAAAATTTTGAGTCTTTGTTGACTGGGCTATTACTGATGTTAGTTTAAGTTTTATAGCACCTACATTTATGTATGTTCCTATTTAAATACTATGGGGCGTATTCATAGTCGTTTTAGACCTGGGTCTAAGTTAAACACAGCTTTGGTTGAATTTTCAGACGTTGATTCTATTTTTTTAAGACTATCATTTCAAAATATTTAAAGCTTTTTGTGTAGTTTACCAAGTTAACTATCTTATAAAAATATAAAACCAACAATTTGTAATTAAAATCGGTCTGTATTCATTGAGCAAAAATTGTCTTAAACTGTAGTTAAGTTAAACCTGGGTCTATCTGCGACTATGAATATGCCCCTATTTGTTTGTACCAATAAATATACTGGATTTGTTATTGTGAGTGTTTTTGTTTGTTTTGTAAAAATAGTTTTTTCTTTAGTTTGTAATTTTGTAGGGGGCCCCCAACTAATTTTTGATACGGGGCACCTCGAAGGCCAGCTATGCCACTGCTGAACACAATTATGTTTGGGCATAGTAGCAGCTTGCAGCCCTGTCAAAGTAGAAAGGTTCGAACAAAATTTACAGCGCCACAAGGTGAAACTGCGAATGTAACAAGAAACTTTTGCTGCGCACTACAGTTACACTCATTGTACCCAATTACACGATTCGTTCTTCGGTTGTTTCGTCTTTCGTCTTTTTTACAGATTGGGTAGGGGAGTAGAAATATAGAGGGAATGAAGTAACGAAAGCAGGAATGGTTGAGCTTTGACGTTTCTGATTTGGCAACCTCGAAGTAAGCAAATCACGAGTTGAACAAAAATGATTGAATGGGAAAATTGTTTTTACTAATTAATTGAATATACCTAACATACGAGTATTTTTGTGAAAGAAGTGATTCCAAAATATTTTTATTTATAATTACTAATAATTTTTTATAAAACAACCCCAAGTTGCATGATTGTAAAAATACCGGAAGAAGGTACGCACTTAAGTTCCATAAACGTCAAAATAACGAAAGTAAGTATGTGACGTTTAATTTGGTGATTTCCCACGTTTACGCAAGTAAGTATTTTTAATGGAGTGTTCATGTAAACATCTTGCGAAAAGTTAGAATTTTCTGCAAATCGGAAAATTATCTCGTTGCATGAATACTCTTAGTATAATATATAAAGACGTCAAAAATTCGTATACGTCTTACCCCCCCCCCCCCCCACAAAAAAGTTTTGTTTGAATTATTGTATTTGTAATTTTATTTTGTGTCGAGGAATAGGGTGAGTTCAGAAAAAGTGGAAAAGGTTTAAGAAATCGTTAAATCTATGAGCCATTTAAATTTATTTTAAAAATTAAATTAGCAAACTTCCTTTTACAATAACTTAGTGAAAAAAAAATAGTTGGAAAGTAGGTACATGGCATATTCCACAGTTAAACCAACTACTTCGGTGTTTTATAGCCTAATTGCAATAAGTTAACATGTCACTTTCGTTTTATTAATTATAATTAGTATCGCCCAGTGGTCGACATTCGACAATTTACCTATATGAAAGCCGTTCAATAAAGCTTCCCAATTATCTGCACAAAATCGTAACAAAGCTTGCGACATAATATTACGTTCGTGTGTACGATCCCTTAACGTAACCAAATACGAAAACAAAAAGAGAAAGAGCCATGTCGATATTGCAAAGGGTCCTTCCTGAAACTATCTTTGGCTGTCATTTAATAGAAGACACACAAAGGAGTACGCCAACTGATCAATACATGCATATTGCATATTTATTTATTTCACATCCGTAGAACCACATTTATCTTGTGTATTGTTTGTCGTTTGAAATTATATTGAATGACAGCGACTCATGGCTTCACAACACAAGGGTAGTCCATGCTTTTTTTCAAAAATCAATTGAAAAAACATTGCTCCAATAAGTAAAATTTTGAACAACAATGCAAAGGCCTGTCCGATGTCCATTCTCTATTTAATAACGTCAACTGCAACCTCTTGCCAGCCTTTTTTGGAAAGTTATAGCCATGTTGACTTTTAAGTTTGGGTCGAAAATAATGGAACTACTTTCAACCGAAATATCTTCACAATCCGACCTCATAGATTTTAATGTTGGAATTATTTTTGCAACACTTAATGGCAAGAACAGAAATTTTGTATTAACACGATTGCCATTTACGAACCATTATAAAGGTATTTTTTGAAATTATCAAGAAAAAAAAGCTTTAAACGAAAAATGGAATTGGTATCTGAACTGAAATACTGTGCTTTGTTTTCTCTGCAATGTCAGCCCAGCTCAAACTCCTGAAATCTCTGTTCATGTTAATTATATAAAAAAAAAAAATCCCTCGAGTTTTGCCGGGCCTCCACCATTTCTACCAATAGCCGCTCCTCTTCTTTTCACCACTTTTTTTCTCCTATTCGCTTCCGAGCCTTCATTTCTTTATTTTCTTCAATTAAATTCATTTTGAATATCTTCAAAATATTTATTAGTAGGTATTTTTATTTAAAAGTAGTGTTTTTTATATCCAGACGGACGACAAATTTGTTTACTAATTTTATGACGTTTTTTTGACATTGACATTTAAAATGGCATTTTGCCAAAAAAGAATGAGCAAGTTTATTTTTATTTTTCTAGAATGGCATAATTTGGAAAATGGAGTCAGTAAAGTGCTTACACATAGCCATATTAATGGCAGCATTTTATGCCAAATTTTCTCTGCCATTTTTTTTTTTTTTTGTAAAAATGTTGGCAGTATGATCGATGAAAAGAAAAATGGCTATAATTTGACAGATATATTGGTATTTTACCATTCGTTTAAATACAGCATAAGAGTATTACTTATATTGTTTCTTGCTTGGAGAATTCTCTCCAGTTTTGCGCGGCCCGGAGCATTAATTGTTTGCGAAAAAAAAAAAAAATATTCTGATTGTATTCTTTTAATATAATGGGACAATGAATATTTTCCAACTGTTGCCATTTTTGTTGACATTGCCACCACCTAGCGGAATTTCAATTCAGTTAGTGAGATTATTTCTAGCGACTTCCGGAGCAAGAATTACAGATAAAGTGAATATTTTAAGTTCACAATGCAATAAATTGTACAAGACTTAGGTATAAATCTAAATTAAATAATTTAAAAATATTACACAAATATAAATAGATCTGTATCAAGATCATCATTTATGATTCAATTCACATAACAAAAAGATAAAATAGTATACACGGATAAGGGAACTTAAAATTTTGTATATTAAAGTGATCAAATCGACAATTTAATCCCATCCACGCACGGTCTTCCACCATCACGGTGTGCTTCGTATAGTAAGACGTAAGAGAAAAAATAAGCTTTAATGTTTTTTTTTCGAAAACTAAAAAAAAAAAAACATCGAGATATGTATTTATGTTATAGTCTAGCTACAGAAGAACATCTAATGGCTAGTTTAAACGCAAACACATCCCACGCATTCTTTTATCGCGAATTTGAACTTCTAATTGGCCACATTGCATACAAAAACAAAACTCAAGCCACACACTTCTTAAAAAGATAGTTACCCTTTTTATAATTTTCTTTGACATGACTCCACGCATCTGCAGTAAGGAAAAAAAATATATAAAACACCAAATGCAGCATAAGTTTCATTTTTTTGTTTGTGTTAAACTTTTCTTCGAATTAATATTTTTCAACTTTATTTCAAAAACTTTTATTTGGATTAAAGATTAAGCACAACGACACCATAGGTACGCGTGTCCACAAGCGATCATTACAAGCCTAATGATCCCGAACTGAGCTACTCAAAACAGAATGAACGATTTTAAGTGTGAAGTTTGCATTTTCAAAACTACAGATTCAGTTCCAAGAAATAACTTGAGCACTTTGTTTATGTTATTTTTTTTTTTTTTTTGAAAAATTGCATTTTATGCAAAGTCTCGTCGGTACATTGGAATCGTATAAGCAAGTTAGTGATATAGATAGCATGCCTACCCATTTATACTAATGAGATGAAAATCAATTAAATAAAATAATAGTAGAAAAATTACAAATATATTTGTCGATCCGTACGTATGCCTGAAAGTCTTTGGAGGAATGAATGCAATTTACTAGAGAACTTACTTTATCTTTGAAATGATATTCTTCAAGAATTTTAAGGCCCATTATCAGCTGAGCTATGACTTAATGGCCAATGGGCAGATTCAAAAAAAGATTTTCCGCTTAAGTTTTATGACTGAAATTGGTAGGACACATTGTCTATGAGTGTAAAACAAAATTGACGCGTCTCTAAGTTTTATGCCGCCATTTGTAGTAGTTTTGGTGAATATGGCCATTTATGCAAACAACGACATCTTTTATTTTTCTATAACAGAATAATTAAGTACTGAGTTGCGCGCCATCTTTGAAGAAAAGATTAATTAATGTTATCCAATACCTAAACCACCCTCATCGTAATCCAATACCTAAACCACTGGAACTGCTAAAATTATAATTGGTTGAAAGCTTTTGAGATACTTGTGGAGACTTTTGGAGGAGAAGCACATTACAGCACATTCCAGAACCCTAGAAGATTCTAGTAGCTTTTACTCCGATATAAATACACGGCCACGAGTCCGAAAAACTCAGTTTGATTTAAAAAGTGAACGAGTAAACGTCGGTGTAAAATAGTGAATTAAGCGTTGTACTTGTTTATAATTAAAGTATTAGAAGTAGAGTATTTGAAGTGAAATAAAGGTGTTTTATTTTTGTAAGTAAAATGAGGTAATCTCGGAATCTGGCAAAAAAATGTTTTCATTATAAAATTTGCTAATTTCGTTTGATACCTCATTTCATTTTGAATTTGGAATGACGGTTAAAGGTATGTTTTTGCTGTTTTGTCTTTGTGTTTTGACATTTTCATGCAAGAGCTTTTTAATGCTTTTGGAATCGACTGCTGATGGATGGATTAACCTCATTTCGAACCTCATTTCGTGCAAATTTGGTTGAAATTAGCTAATTTGAGAACGAGAATTTGTATGGGAAATGAGGTAATTTCGGATCTCATTTGGACATTTGTAACGAAATTACCTCATTTGGCCCAGTAAAAACGTAGTATTAAACTGTCGATTTCGAGGTACTAGCAAATGCCGAGTCCTAACTGGTACTCGATACCAATTTGACAGAATTTGAAGAAATCACTTGGTACCGATTTGAGTATTAGCAATTGGTCTACTAACCAGGAACTAGGTGACTTTGAGGTGCTAGCTAGTACCGAGTTTGTGTGAAGAAATGAGTTGATACCGATTTAGTTTTAGGACTAGTTCTGGTACTTTTAATTAAATTAAGTTTGTTATTGTTCAATTTAAATTCAAATTTGCTGTACAGTCTACAGAATGAGTTAAGGGTGGTTGAGTGATAAATAATACAGGGTGGGCCAAATACAAATTTATTTTATGTAAAATGCAATAAAATGAGCAAAATTAAATGTGTCGATCAAGTGGCTGTCTTATGGCTGGCATCGCTGTAGCGCATTCTTTCACTGAAATTTTCCAACAACTTGTTGATGGTTTCGGGCTGTAGCTCACGGATTGCTTGGATGATATTGGCCTTAAGTGCTTGCATAGTTTCCGGATTGTTGGCATAACATCGTTTCCTTACGGTTCCCCATAAAAAAAGTACAAAGGGGTCAAATCGTAACTCTGAGGCGGCCAACAATGACATCGCCAAGACGGCTGATAAAACGATTTGGGAATTTGGTGCGCAAAATAGCAATTATGTCATGGGCATGGCACGTCATCGTGCGCATGAACCAAAGATCGTCCAAATCCATGTCTTCAATTTCAGTAAAGAAAAGTCGATTAACATGGCTCTGTAACGCCCACAGTTGACCGAAACGTTGTACCCAGCCTTATTTTCGAAGAAAAATGATGCCGCCCACTCCACAATCCGCACCAAACTGTAACTCTCTGTGGATGCTATGGCTTCTCAATAGTAACGTGCGGGTTTTCCGAGCCCTAGATGCGTCAATTTTGTTTGTTAACGTAGCCACCGAGATGAAAATGCGCCTCGTCAGAAAAAATGATTTTTCGCCTCACTCACTTTGGAAATAAGTTTTAAAAATTTCCCAACGTTGTTCTGTCAAGATATTGAGCGGGAAACTGCTGTCAGTGTCAAAATAACCTATGATTTAAAAAGAAACCACAAGATAATCCACCCTTTACATATAGTAGGTACATTCAATCTAGAAAAACGAAATTGGGGGTACATCACAAACATTTGTAGCAGCCCGCCTTTGCATTTTATTTTCTTGAAATTAACATACAAAAATAAACAAGTAAATGTGAAGATTTCCCCCTCATCGCAGCACCTCCCACCACTTCACCACCTTTTTATTAAAATATTTTTATTTCAATTTCTATTGCACTTACAAGTTCTTTGCCACACTAAGTGTGTTTTATTAGAAAAGCCATCATAGTACAGTACGATCTTACATGCATTACAAATACAACATCGCTGGTAGCTCTACGACCGATAAGTAGCTAAAGTAAAATCCTACTGTGGATGGATTTTTGACATTTATTCGAGTCTCGAATTGGATATTGTTTGTTTTGTTTTAGATATTGGTACGATTGATAGTTGAACTGAGTCTCGATGGATGTGTTCATGGAGTAGTACTAAATGCATATTTCTATTGGACAGACAAATCGATCTTTTTTTTATAACATCTCTAGTTATAAGATCTCAGAGAAATCCACTTTTCATAAATATAAAAGCTGTTCGGCTGTGACGAATGTCCCTCGAACATGTTTCAATTGACCAATTTCGACAAAATTTCCTTTCTTTTTTGATTAATTAACAAATTTTCGTTTTGTTATCATTTTTTTAACTGGTTATTTAGTTCCGTTAATTAACGGGGATTGTTAAAAAATATATTTTTTTTTATTTAGGTCTACAAAAAAAGGCATTTCACATATTTGTCTGGGTGAAAATATAGATTTTTTTTTTTTTGTTTTAAACCAATTTACCGACTTACACTTCCTGTACCAACAGTAACAAAATTTTGTGACGTCAATTTGCAATTGTGGTTTCTGATTGCTTTAGGAAATAATCATTAAAAAAGTAATAAGTTAACAAAACTAGTTTTCGTCTTTCTTGGAAAAACTAGCTCCTGTGACGACATCTACTGCGTGTGATAAAATTTTATTTTGACTATAGTCTGCGAACAATCACTTTACTTTTCCATTGTGACTTTTTTCGGGTGAACGGTGAACAATTTTGTCAAATGTGAAATAAAATACTTGGCTACGGTCAATGCGTTTCTTTGTGAGTTTCTTACTGTAATTTGTATAGATTCCCAATAAAAGACGCCTTATATCTTCAGATCCTGGACGTTTATTATAATTAAAAATTATTGTTTATTTCTGTAGTATGATTTTATAAAAAAGATGAAAACAATCAACCAAACATCACATTCGCCCGTCAATCCGCCAAAAAAACCTATCAAAAATTCACGCTTTATGCTCTTACAATGTTTGTTTTCCATACAAAATAGAAAAAACAGAACATTTCTAGCTCGATGTAAGGTGGGTGTCACAATAGATTTTTGTTATGGAGTTATAAGTCGAATTCACTTCAAAATAAGTCGGTTTGATTGAGTCCAATGTGAATATCATGCAAAAAGTGAGACGAAGACTAGTTTCTAAAATACTCAACTGTTAAATGTTTTTAAACTCAAAATTATTTGAAAAATAATAATTATTATTAAATGTACATATTGTAAGAGATTCAGATTTCATATTTAAAATGTGCTACAATAAATATTAATGTAACTTATAATTAAATAAATTCTGACCACCCTGTGCTCTAAATTTAGCATGTACAATAATATAACCGATCATCTGATTTCTCTGTTCTATCGAACGACATGAAGCAGTTTATATGTACAAATATGTAATTTTGTATGTTTAACTGTTAGTTATTTTACCGAAGATCTTGACAATAGATAGTGCTTTGTTCCTATTAAGAATCGCTTGTAATAAGGCTATCGATTGAGACAGATGTGTTTTATTTCGTATTATGATTATTTTTATGTTGATTCGCATGCCGTAGTTAAGTAAATTAAAGTAAATCATAATTGAGCAGTAATTTGAAAGTACTATTAATCAGAAGTTGGATTAGTGTACCTGTAACTTAATTTTGATTGCTTGCATAAAGATTATATTTCTGTTTAATTCTTGTATTAGGCATTTCAAACAAGTGCACAGTGCGACTGTACCTAAATTGAGAGACAAACTTGCCGAGTTGGGCTTGTCCACAAGTGGACTAAAATCAGCGTTAAAGGTGCGCCTGGAGAAGGAGACAGCTCTTCTCGATGATGGACGATTGGAGGAGCTGTTCTCGAATAATGGTTTTGGTGTAAGAGACGATGATGACAATTTTCAAGATTTGGAAGAGGAGGAAAGCGTTTCCCATAGGTCAGATAGTTTGCGTGAAATGGTAAGAAAAAAAGAGGAGATTGTTTCACTACAAAAGAGGTTAGCAGAGCTTAATAATCTACCAAAAGAAATTCAATCGTCGTACTCCTACCGTAATGTTGAAGATACAATTGCAGTATTTTCCGGAGATGATAACTATCGTGTTAAGAAGTGGATCAGCAGTTTTGAAGATTCAAAATTGCTGTACAAATTGAGTGAGTCAGAAAGTTTTGTGTATGCGAAGAGATTGCTTCAGGAAACAGCTTAGTTGTTCTTGAGGTCAACGGCATGTCGTTCTTGGTCTGAGCTGAAAGCAGCTTTACTTGCTGAGATCCACGAGCATGCGTCCGCCACAGATGTTCACAATATGTTGCGAGGTCGAAGGAAACGCAGAGATGAAACTTTCCAGCAATATGTGCCTACGATGCAGTAGTTTGCTTCCCTTGATGACCAGGGTTGTCAGGTTTTAAAAAGCAAAATCGCCAAAATTACAATTTAAATCGCCAAAAAATCGCCAAATTCAAAATTTTCAAAATGAAAAACAAACAAACAAAACAAATTATATTTAAAAAAATAAATAAACAAAAAAAAAAAAAAAAAAAAAATCAATGGGATCTTTTTTATAGCCTTTGCAACATGGCTAGATGCCGTTCAAAGTCAGTTTGGATCGAACGTACATATATATCGCAGTCGCAAATTTTTCAATGTGCTAAACCATTTTTTTTTGATTTGGTTAACTAACAAAGTTGATGGTTTTGACATACAAATGCCATTTATTTTAGGGATAAAATTTCAGTTTTGGGGTGCGTTCAGCACAAATAGCGATGAAAAAGATGTAAGGTTATAAGGATGTGAATTTGAGAAAATAATATAAGATTTCGATTCAAAAAATTTAAATCGCCAAAAACTAAATATATATTTTGGGGTATATCACCAAACCGATTTTTGTGTCGCCAAATGAAATTTCAAATCGCACATTTGGCGATAAATCGCACAATCTGACAACCCTGTTGCTGACATCGAAGAACAACACGTTGTAAGCTACATTATCAAGGGTATTCCTGACTCAATCTTTAATAAACAATTTTAACTGACTACCAATAACATATCCGAACTGAAGGTCATATTGAGAAAATATGAGAAGATGAAATGTGATATGCAACCATCTACATCAGTGTATCCAAAAATAGCTCCACATCCGAAAAGTTCTTCAGCTACAAGCTCTAAAGTAACCAAGTGCTTTAATTGTAATGAAGCTGGGCATATATCAACAAATTGGCCAAGGCCTCGTAGAGAAAAGGGTTCCTGTTTTCGTTGTAGACAAAAGGGACACGTTGTAAATCCCCGATCATCATTCTGTTCTTGTAGTTCAGAACCACGAGCTACAAACCCAAAAAGAAATGTCTGCTTTCACGGAAGACTTTAATGGTGTCTTAGAATACGGATTTCAAGATGAATGCATGTGATGACAATGATCGACACAGGGAGCCCAATAAGTTTTGTGCAGCAGTGATATGTACCACCGTTTTTGATGACAGCTGTACCGCCTCTTATGCATGACTATGTAGGTATTATTAATTCACAACTAATTTGGTAAGGTAATGTTTTTTGTAATTTCAAGATTTTTTTTTATATTCCACGATCGCAAGAGGGGTTATGGCTACTCTTAAAATGTTTATAACATAGCATGACCGATTAGGTGAGTAGGAGAGGATTTAGAAGGAGATACCGATGCACATTGGTTTTGATCGTTTGTATATCGAAATGGGAGGGGAAAGCCGAGTCGGTTAAAGCATTCCACATTCGTGTGGTGCGACTGAGATTTTTTACAAAAGAATAATATTGAACTCGTTTAAGAAGATGAAAACATAGATTTTTTTTTGGAAAAAGTGACTTAAATGAAAATGCTTGTGAAGGATTTATGAAGGAAATTTTAAGTATCGATACATCAGATAACCATGAAGAACCGATTTTCTTAAAAATTAACGAAAATCTTAATTACGGTGACAAATAGTTAGTTAGAAGTTTGTTAACGGGTAGTATTTCAAAAAAAGAAGAATTTATAGATGATTTTGAATGAAAATTACTTTGACGAATGAGAACAGTATTTGTAATTGCTTGCCTCGACGATTGCCTTACGCTCATAGTCTAGAGCTTCAAAAAATACTTGACAATTTATTAAAGAACAATATTATTCGCGAAAGCAATTCACCTTTTGCTTCACCGATTTTTTTAGCAAAGAAAAAACAAGTGAATGCGCCTTTGCATTGACTTTCGGCAATTAAATAAAGTGACACTAAAGGACAATTTTCCTATACCTCTAACTAAGGATCTCTTGAATAGGTAACGCGGCAAGAAGTATTTTTCACTTTTAGATTTAAAAAGTGGGTTTCACCATGTTAAAATGGCTGAAAATAACGTAAAATTTACTGCTTTTATAACACCTTTAGACCAGTTTGAATACTTGCGCATGCCTTTTGGCCTTAAAAATGCGCCATCGGTATTTCAGGAGTATATAAACAAATTATTCAAAGATCTTGTAGGTGCAAGAAAATTGCTTCCTTACATTGATGATTTGCTTATAACAACCGAATCCAAAGACGAGCATTTTCAAATTTTAAAAGAAGTAATGGCTGTTGTCACGAAACATAATTATTTGCAACTGCGTTATGACAAGTAGCTTTTTATGTTTGAAAAGATAACCTATTTAGGATATGAAGTTTCCTCAAGTGGAGTAGGACCAAACTTAAATGTCTTGAAGGCCGTTGCTGAATTTCTTATACATTCAAATGTTATGAATTTACATTCATTTTTAGGCTTAACATCTTACTTTAGGAAATTCATTAAGGATTTCTCGACCTTTACAAAACCACTGTATGAGCTCTTGAAAAAAGATGCGAAATTTATTTTTGGTAAAAACGAGTTAGCAATTTCCGAAACATTAAAGCAAAAATTATTGAATTGCACTGTGACGCAAGTAGCTTAGGATTTGGTGCAGTCTTGATGCAGCGACAAGACGATACACATTTCCATCCTGTTTTCTTTTATTCGAAACGAACCACTGCTCAAGAATCAAAGTATCACTCCTATGAGCTAGAGACTTTGGCCATTATATTAGCTCTAAGAAGGTTTAACATTTACCTCACTGGCATCAAATATATCCAAAATAATCACCGATTGTAAGGGTCAGTTTGTTCACAGTGGGTTAAATCTGCCATTTGATAATCACGGATTCTTCCTAATCCATGATTACAGATCTGTGATAATCAAAGACTGTTTGTTCACTTTTTTTTTCAGATTGATTAACAAATCATGGATTTTCCACAAATCTTTCCAATTTCCAGTCTTTCTGTCAGTTCGGTTGTCAAAATTTAATCAAGAGTTAATGTTTTTCATTTGTGTTGACGTTTGTGCCATTTTATGTTTGTGGATTCTTATTTGAAAACAGCATTTACAATAATTAGAAGGTAAATAAATTCTAATTTGCAACCATTAAACTTTTTTTTTTATAAAAAACACAGTTCGCGATGGCTGGCAGAGAAAGTGTATTGTTTTTTTTTTTTGTTTAATTGTTTCACTTTACGTCAAAAGGGGCCACATACTCAGTAATAAAAAGAAACAAGGTTTGTTCGTTACTTGTGTGACGTTACAAAAGTCATAATAAATTCTAAAAAAATATATTAATTTCAACTAATTTGATTGTTGTTTTTCCTTTTTTTTCTGTTCTTATCTTAAAAACAATTTCTTTAAATGCTAAATTTAATAAGTCTTCACTTAAATTGAAATAGTAATGAAAGATGATTGAGACTTCACAGAAATCCCAAGATGCAGACAAAGGTATTTCTAATGAGCATACCTGTTTCTGTTTAAATATCATGCGAGTGCTTAAATCAAGCATGAACAAACTGAATCCTTGATTAAATGGTGCTAATCAAGCAAATCCGGCTGATTAGTGATATGTTCAATTGACTACTCAAATCATGGGTTCCTTGATTAAAATTTTAGTTAACAAACGTATTCCATGATTATCAACTGGAATAATCCTTGATTAAAGATGATCAAGTGTGAACAAACTGACCCTAAGTAGGTGCCATAATATTTTAATCGTCGAGTCAGATTCATTTGAGCATGATGTACTTGCAGCATCACAACAAAAAGATCATACAGTACAAAATTTAGTAAATATGCTGCAAAAGAGAGACAGTTCTACGTATGAACTAATTAATGGTTTGGTGAATCGTAAAATCGATAAAAAAGTTTATTTTTATGTTCCATCTCAGATGGACAGAAGTGTACCTAATACAAACACATCATGATGCATTGTGCCATGTTGGAGTTGATAAGAGCTATGAATTTTTGGGAAAAACATATTGGTTTCCTTGCATGAAAGCCAAAATGAATAATTATATTAACAGTTGTTTAAAATGCATACATTTCTCTTCACCATATGGTATGAAAGAGGCAAAGGTGATAAACCATTTGACACAATTCACTTTGACCATTATGGTCCATTACCATCTTCTGTGCGGAATTGTAAGAAACATATATTCTTAGTTGTTGATGGATTTTCGACGTACACCAGGCTATTTGCAGTTAAAAGTAAAAGTACCAGGGAAGTAATTCAGTGTTTGGAAACTCATTTTTCAACATACAGTAGGCCAAATCGTTTAATTTCGGATAGAGATAGTTGCCTTACGTCAGAAGAATTTGCTTTATTTTGCGAAAAAAATTGTGCCCAACACATAAAGGTCGCCACCAGTTCACCACAGTCCAACGGACAGGTAGAGCACGTTAACCGATGTCTTACTCCAATGTTAGCTAAGGAGAGTGAGGTTGAACCTGGTGACTGGACTTAACATTTAGTTAAGGTGAAATTTGCCATGAATAACACAGTAAATAAAAGTACAGGTTTTAGCCCTAGTGTACCTATTGCTTTTTTGTGTTGAGCAAGAGGGAATTGTTTGCGATACAATCAGAGAGTATTTAAATCAAAATGTTATAATTAGAGAGCCGCTAAATTTATAATCGTTTAGACAACAAGCAAGTACAAAAACTGTTCATAGTCAAGCATTAAATAAAATCTATTATGACAAACATCATAAGAAACCTCATGAATATAATGTTGGTGACTTTGTAGTGAAAAATGTTGTAACGACCCCGGGTGTAAACAAGAAACTTCTAGCTAAATTTAAAGGTCCCTTTGAAGAAGTAAAAAAGTTACAAAATGATCGTAACCTAATAAAGGATCTTGAAAACCTTCAGATTTATCGAATTCCTTATGAAGGAGTTGCATGCCCCGAAAATATGAAACCTTATGTTTCAATTTAAACGAAAATTTCTTATATTGGTGTATCTATATTTGAAGGGTCCAGGGGAAAAACGGCTTAAGTCCACTCAAATTGATTACGAGAAAAACGATAATATAAATTTGCTTTCTAAACAAATGCTAAATTATAGGGAAAATTAAATAAAAGATGAAAATATTTTCTCCAATTAAATGTACTTATTTATACAACACAAATTGATTTTAATTGTATGGATTGTATATTCTAGTAAAATGATATGCGTTAAGGGAGACTTACATCTACGGCCTACATGGTAGCCGAAAACTTGAAGATATTTTTTGAAAATTTCTTGCGAAGGAACTAAACATGATAATTAGAAACGGCTTTTTGTTCATACATCCTTCGATTTTAAAAATCTATATTTGAAAACAAAAAAATATTTAGAAACGCGGTGTTAGACCGTTTCATGTATTTCAATTAGTTTTGGAATCACTTCAAAATAAGTATCTAAAATATCGGGTAAGTTTTTGTTTTGAACTATACTACGTAGATGTGCTACAAGGACTCGAAACAAACTTTTGAAAAAAAAGTTTTTTACAAAAAGTGTCATTGCGAGAGGTATCCAAAACTTTTATGGAAATTTTGTTATTCCATCAGATAGTACTTACAGAAACCTACAAGATGTAATCATTTGTTTCATTTTTCAAAAAAATGGACTTATGTACTAATGTAATTCATATAAATTTTTTATTTGAATGTTCAGAAACCATTATAATTTCATAATTTTCATGTATATCTTTTTATTCAAGAGAAAATATAATCTTATGAATTTCGCTTACAATACTTTACAATACATTCTATAAATAGTACAGTAGAAAATTACAAACAAAAAACGCATACACAGTAGCCTGGTTTTTGTATTACAAAATTGGTTTAACTGAAAGAACACCTGTCAGAATATTAAAAAAAAATATATAATATATGTGAGAATCAGAAGCAGTCAAAATTAAATTCACAAAAAAACTAATAGTAACCAACATTTGAGAATGAAATCACCAAAAATCCATTCGAGACTCGGAAAACTATCCGCAGTATAATTCTACTTTAACTTTTATCGGCAGTTTTCATACTGCCGATGTTGTATTTGTTATTCATGTAAAATCCTATTATGGATAGCTACTATGGAATACTACTATGGATAGCTTTGCCAATAAAACACGGGTAATATTAAATCGAGGACGATTTGTATTCAGGATGGTCGAGTTGTAAGAGATTTTATATTTAAAATGTGCTACAATAAATACTAATTTAACTTATAATTAAATAAATCCTGACCACCTTGTGCTCTTAATTTAGCATGAACAGTAATATAACCCATCATCTAATTTCTCTTATTTACTATTTACTTTTATTGCTGTTCTATCGAACGAAATGGGGCACAGTTTACCTATATGTACAAATATGTAATTTTGTATGTATAACTTTAGTTACTTTACTGAAGATCTTGACAATAGATTATGCTTTGTTCCTATTAAGAATCACTTGTAATAAAGCTATCGATTGAGACAGACGTGCTTTTATTTCGCATTATGATGATTTTTATGTTGATTCGCATGCCGTAGTTAAGTAAATTAAAGTAAATCATAATTGAGCCGTAGTTTGAAAGCACCTTTTAATATATACATATGTATCTACATACATATTATCTACATATATAAAATCAGCGAATTTAAAGAATTATGATTCTTTCAAACCAACGCGAAATCGGAGCGAAACATTATCAATGATATACAAAAATTGACAGACACGCAATGCTAAATAACAACAAAATCGAAAATCGGCGAATGTTTCGTGTTGGTTTGGCAGATCCTTTATCCATTCTTGGTCATTATAGTTTATAAAGTATGTATGTATATAATTTATAGTTTGAAGTAAAAAGAATATTTAAAAAATAAATTTGTTTTTAAAATTAGCTGTTACGTTCTGTTACTCAACTTCAACGTTCTGTTTTAAATCGGCTGGTAGTTCATTGTAAATATGGATTGGCACACGAGCTAAAAAAAAAAAACAAATAAAATCAAACAAATTATACAAATTTTCAAAACACAATAAAATAACACAAATGAATAATTACAATTGCATTTGAAGACCAAATTTGACCAAGTAATCATATCTTGCGAAAAGCAATACACTCCCAAACGCCCTCCCTTCAGAGTCGAGTCGTAGATATTTTTCGAATCAGCAACCAATTTGTCTCCATCATAGATTCTGAAAGATGCGAGTGTTATGTTTCCAAAAAGTTACAACCAAGATATCGATCATACCCCAATCGGATTAGACCAATATCCGGACGGTGCATTAAGGTCCATCTGTAAGCTGTATCGCGCTTCCATCATTCTTTTAATGGATTTTTCCACAGAACCTTAACCTGCCCAGGAGTATCTTGACTATGCCAAAGACTAGACTGAAGCCAATCGCCAGGGCCAGTTGCGCTGTTGACCAACTTAATGGTTATTCCTGGCTCACCAATTGCTTTAAATGGTTCAGCTTCCCAAAATTTTTGGTTGTATTGTTTCCAGGTAACGACGTAAAATTTTTTATTACTTTGATAGCTAAATACAAAACCTACAAAGTCATCTTCCCATCCATGAATGGAAAATGTTCCTTGATAATCGACACCTCCAAAGGCCGGATATCCAATTGCTGCCACTGGATCACTGTTAAGTTTTTGCAGTATTTCCGTACCATTTGCTTTTGCTTCCCAAAAAGCGGTACTGTGTGAAATTCCAAACGCAACGGTTTGAAATGCTCGAAAATCGATTGTTTTTAAATTAGCGTTAGTGGGACAATTGTCAAGATAATTTGATACATGATCTAAATCCTCATCGTTTTCACAAATGTCTCCTTTTCCACTAGCTATGGGGTGTAGTTAAAATAAGCTTCATAAACTACCCATGAAGAAGAAACACTAACACAAAAATTACCATCAAGATCCTCTTGACCCGGATTGGGGACCAATGGACAGTTGTCATATAAATTAACGATACCATCATTGTCTATGTCACTGTCGCATGCATCTCCACAACAAATACCCTCTGTCATGTGATTCCTATTCAATAGATTGAGATGCCAACTTGACAAACACATCAAACTAATCGGGAATCGCATTCCAAGGCCTGTGGCCATCCGAGCTATAAATCGAACATCAAATATCAAAAGCTAAATTTTATGGGTAATGAGTTATGACGTTATACATATTAGCCCAGTCAAATTCGACAGTAAAACCGCAAAGCGCGATGTATAGTTCTGCATTCTGTATGTTGTTGGGGCATGTTAGAGTAGTCTGTAGGTAAGTTTGCAACTAAGTTTGCTCGCTGCAGGAAAATTGCAAGAGTGAAAAAAATGCAAAAATCGCTCCATTTTTCCAACATTTTCTTTTATAACTTTAAAAATATGCAAGTTAGGAAAAAACTATCTACTTTAACTTGTTTGTTATAAAATTTTCTACAAAACCACATTAGTTTTAAATTCATGCATGTCATATTTGTGTTTCCATCTAAATATGAATTAAAAAAAAACATCAACTTAGTAATTTTGAAGCACTCAAAAAATAGATCACACATTGTCCAATTCTACTAAAAGATTGTTATTAAATAGTCTTGAGTATTACAGACGAAATTCTTAAATTCGATCCAAATCGGTCGAATAGTTTTGGCAATAAACATGATGTTAAGTTAGTGCAACGCGCAATGTTTGCATCATTGCTGTGGTCAAAGTAGGACACTTAAGTTGGCACTGATTTGGACAACACGCATTTGGACCACTAAACCATCAACATGCCCCAACAACATATCAAAAATGCGGAACTACATCGCGCTTTGCGTTTTTAGGCCTTTTTTATAATTATGGACTGGTCTATATGTCTCAAAGTGTGATAAGTGAAGTGAAAGACATATTTATTTTTGGAGATGCCTACCTTCCATCTTTATCTGTGTCCAATTGATCTGGATTACCAATTTCTGGACAGTTATCCATGTCATCTTGGGTGCCATCGCCATCTTGATCAATCTCAGTGTCACACTTGTCTCCAACAGTGTCAGCGTCTGTATCTTCTTGTTTTGGATTAAATGTCCCTGGACAATTATCACACTCATCGCCAACCTTATCATTATCATAATCTTTTTGATCGTCATTTGGATCGTTTGGGCAATTATCCAATGTATTGACAATGCCGTCATTATCGATATCATCATCACAATCGTCTCCTATTCCATCACTATCAGTATCAAGTTGATGTTTGTTCGCAACCGAAGGACAATTATCACAATCATCTCCATGGCCATCGGAGTCAGCATCAGTTTGATCGGTATTTTCAACGTATGGACAATTGTCGTTGGGATTAAACAAGGAATCTCCGTCAGCGTCATCGTCACAGGAATCACCGATACCGTCATTATCGATATCTTCCTGACCGACATTCGGAATATGAAGGCAGTTATCCAATTCGCACTTCATACCTGAGCAATCTATTTTTACATCAGGCCAACCGTCAAGATCGCTATCGGGACCGCATGCAAAGCCGTCACCTGCCCAACCAACTTTACACTGGCATCCATAATTGAAACTGTCAATTTTTGTACAATTGGCATTTTTGTGACAGAGGGTGCCATCAAGGCACATGTCATCTGTCAAAGGATAGCATGTTCCGTTCTTTACGAAACCATTTTCACATTTTCTACAGTAGAAAGATCCCTAAAGTATGCAACAAAACTTTTAGTTTACGTTAAATTTACAAATATATTAGATCTGTTCATTTACAATCCAAAACTACCAATTTCAGTCCAAAGTTAATAATACAAAAATAAAATTAAAACAAATTTGGGTTGTTTTTCGTAGTTTTGGGAAGTAAGTGAAGAGCGAGATAATAAATTGGTCTGTTCGCGTATTAGTTCGAAACTGCCACATTCTAGCAATTTTATTACAAAGTCTGTCAACGTTCATTCAATAATAGGAGAATCTGGCGACTTCGGACTAGTACGGGAACAGACCAATAATTATGTATATAATCGTTTAGTCTTACTATTGTATTGACGCATTCTGAATTCCGTTCACACTGTGCTAGTTCCAATGTGCACTCATCAATGTCATCACAAGTCTGAGGTTCATAGTCAGGCGACAGATAATTAGATGAGTATCCTTTAAATAGATTATAACAGTTTTTAAATTTTTTCAATACATTTTTCAACTAACATTTTTTTCTATCTTATCCATTTTTATTTGAATTTTATAATCCGATAGTTTTGATTAAACTTAGAAATCGATATCTAGCAGCACTGCACCGGTAGAAAAAACCAGGATTAAATGCTATTTAGATTCAGTTCAAATGTTTTGATGATCATTTAAGTTGGCTTCTATACATTCACCATTTTACGGCTTATAAAATTTAAATTGAATAAACTCAATTGAATTTAAATTCAAATCCTGGTTTGAGATTGACACAACTACTTATTGAATAGCATGGTTTGTGCATTGTGCATTCATTTATATCTGCACATTCGGTACCATTTGGTTTTAATCCTTCAGGACACGAGATGCATTTGGAAAATGGTGTTTCAACGCACAGTGGTCTGGACATAAATAAAAAAATATGTTTTTATTATTAAAAAAAAAATACTTTTTTTTTTCATTTGAAGATTGGGTTATTACCTTAAAGGCCTTCTACACTAGCCCACTGTGTAATAATACATGTCAAAAAAGTGGGAAACAAATCATGTAGAATAGTGTGGAAATAAAATGTAAAAACAAAGCCTACACAACCCGACATTCTAATGGTTCTTATTCTGTCCCACATTCTATCAAACTTTTTTTTAGGTTAAGGTAATGTATTAATACAAGCAAGTATGGAAGCAAAATATGAAAAGTCATTTCTTTCCGACAAATTTAGCAGTCGCGTGGAATTCTTTCCCACTTTCAATTTGACATGTATTAATACACAGTCGGGTAGTGTGGAAGGGCTTTTAAAGATTATCAGCCCTATCACGAATTCCATCGTAATCGGAAACTTCTTACGAATCCCTAAAAAACGGATTACAGAATCCATCGTAGTGGAAAATCCCATACAAATTGCAACTGCGAACGGATTTGGAGATAGTTTTTTTGGGATTCGTAAAATGTTTCGGATTACGATGGAATTTGTTTTAATTTTATTGCTTAATTTTAGTGCCGCCACTCAGCGCAACATTTTTTCTTCTCTTACAGGTATTCAGGGCGACCATTTCCCTTGCGTCGAGAAATTTTTTCATTCATTCAGAGTGAAAATCTTTTGAAATCATCAGTATTGGTTTGTTCAAGTGCTGTATTGCATTACGTGATGTCCAGGGCCGGACCAGCCATATGGTTAAGATGTGCAAATGCACAGGGTGCAACATTCTGGGGGCGCATTACCAGGAGCATGAAAATGTAATCTGATCTTGCGCAAACAAATATGTACTGCCATTTGCATTTTAACCACAAGCATTCTTCAAATAATCCCAAAATAAGATCCATCACAACCGTGCTTATTATTAGTTATTTCTTGCACACTAACTAACATCACTTCCATTGTTGCATTCAAGGAAAATTTAACTCAAGAGTCAAGATATCGTAGAATTAAAAATCCAACTAGACCCATGCAAGTTCAATCCTACCTACCTAATTTCAAAATCTCAACACAAAATAGTTCCATGCCAGCTCATCCTCATATGTGCAAGATTTATTTCATGCACACTGAGTCCCAGAATTAACACAGAGAATATGACAACGAAAAATACTTATTCATACTGAATCATGTGGGCTAGAACGTGCAGGTTTTGTATTACGCACCGTACCTCTGACTCTGTATGTAACTTCTCATCTACGAAAAAAATGTCTCCGAAAAAGAGAACAGGTAGGTTGCTGTGCTACCTACTACCAGAGTTGTCAGGTTTTAAAGAGCGAAATCGCCAAAAACTCGCCAAATTTCAAGATTTTTAATCCAACAAATCACCAAATTTAAAAATGAAAAAAAAATCCGCAATTTGTAGTTTTAATATCAAAACAAATTATATTTAAAAAAAAATAAATAAAGGAAAAAAACAAAACCAAATAAAAATTCTACATAAAAACTTAAAATTAAAAAAAATACACTTTTGTACTTAGGGCCAGTTTGTTCACAGCTAATCATCTTTAATCAATAATTAGTGGAGCTGGGAAATCCTCAAATGTGTTCGTTAATCAATTTTTTTTTAAATTCAAAGTATGAGTTGCTAATCATGGATTTCACTAATCAGCCAATTTTGGTTGATTAGCGTTGTTTAATTACAGCCTTTGAAAGTCACATACTAAATTTAACCCACTGTGAATAAAGTGGTCCTTAGTCCTCTTCAATATATTCGATGTACGTACATATGTATCATATGTAGTATTTTATCAATGGGATCCTTTTTTAACCTTTGCAACATGGCAAGAAATTACAGCATGCCGGCCGTTCTAAATCAGTTTTTAGCGAACGTATATCGCAGTCGCAAATTTTGCAATGTGCTTATCCATCTTTCTTTGATTTGGTAAACTAACAAAGTTGTTTGTTTTGAACATACATACCTCATTTATTTTAGGGATACAATTTCAGTTTTGGGGTGCGTTCAGCGCAAATAGCGATGAAAAAGATGTAAGGTTAAAGTGAACATTTGAGAAATTAGAATTTCGATTCAAAAAATTAAAATCGCCAAAAACTAAAAATATCGCCTTTTTTGGTGTACATCGCCAAACAGATTTTCGTGTCGCCAAATGAAATTTCAAATCGCACATTTGGCGATAAATCGCACAATCTGACAACCCTGCCTACTACTAACTACAATAGTCAATGGATGTGCAAATTTTTTTTTTTTGCACACTGAGACTGAGTATCGAAACTAACATGGGAAAATATTAAAAAAAAAAAACTAATTTATACGGAATCAGAGCGTTTCTTATTGCACACTGTAACTATGTAAGGGTTAAGTGCCTGCTGAGGCTCGTTTCACACACATTCGGTTTCATTCGGTTCGGTCTCTAATCGGTTTGTATTCGGCTGTGTCTGATATGTGTGAAACGATAAAACGGTGCTCTACGGTTTCTATTAGGTTTTTATTTTTGCCGTTTTATCGTTTCACACATATCAGACACAGCCGAATGCAAACCGAATAGAGACCGAACCGAATGAAACCGAATGTGTGTGAAACAAGCCTTACACAGGAGATGGAAATTTTAATAGAAAGGAAAAGGAGAATAGAGTCGCGTTGTATCTGGTCTGGTGCAGATTGTTTAAACTGGTTTTTCGCTTTGTTCGTTATGCTTAAATAAATAGCTATCAGTTTTTAATAGAAGTGACGTATTTTGTGAAAGTGTTTATGATTCGTTTTTCCAATATGGATAAAAAAGCCTTCGAGGCAGAATTTAGAAAAAGGCGAAGGCTTGTTGAGGCCGAAAATTAAGAACAGTGCAAACAAAACGCAGCGAGGAGCAAGCAGATGGGGAAGACTGTAGAACGCTGCAATGCGATTTTACAAAAAAAATTATCTTTTTTACATAAAAAATTAACTTTTTTACAAACAAAAATTAGCATTTTAACAAAAAAATTAACTTTTTTACAAAAAAGAATTAAGCTTTTTGAATAAAAAAAAGTTTTTTCAAAAAAAAAATACCTTTTTAACAAAAAAAAAAAAAAAAATATATTTTTTACAAAAAAAGGTTACTTTCTTACAAACAAAAATTAACTTTTTTACAAAAAATTATTAAACATTTTTACAAAAAAAATTAAACTATTTTACAAAAAAAAAAAAAAATTGAACTTTTTTACAAAAAAAATTAACTTTTTTTCAAAAAAAAAATTAACTTTTTTTAAAAAAAAAACTTTTGCAAAAAAAATAAAATTAACTTTTTACAAAAAAATTATTTAGGCTTTGATGATTTCCTTTCTGAATTTGAATTTTTAAACTTTTCTGCTCATTTCTTCGCTGCGTTTTAGTTTATGGTTTTACTTTTTTTTTCCTAAAAAAAATTAACTGAAGTTCCTATTTATTTTTTATATGTACATAACATATGTATATGTTTTTAAATTAATTAATGTATAAATTTTTTATTTTGTATGTGTACATATATATAAATGTATTTATAAATATTTTTATTTTATTTTGTTTTTTATTTATTTACTATTTTTTTTTTGTAAATATGTACTTTTATTACATATATGTAAAAATATTTGTTTGTTACTGAGGATTAGGCCTACCGGGGATACCTCAATAGAAAAAACGCATTGAAAGTCTACCTCCTGGGTAATGTGGAAAATGCTTATGCATGCGTATCAGTGTTTGTGTGAAAATATAAAAAAGGGGCGCTTTCTACAAATCTTGCACAGGGCGCAAGTTTGGCTGGGGCCGGCCCTGGTGATGTCAGCAAAGTCAATAACCGTTCTTGAAGAAGCTGATCATAAAAAATGTACAGACTTCACTCATAGAGTAAGAATTGGTGCATTGAAAATGACTTGCATTTGCTAGATAAAACAAAAACATGACTAATTGTTTGCACTTAAACAAAATTAAATTAATTAAAATTAAGTTGGAGCAAGATATGTTATATAAGAAAACGATAATGTTAATTGAATAGAAGAACTCATTATTTGAACATAAATACACAATAAAAGTAAATAATTCCATATCTTTTTGAATTTTGAAATTCTTGTAAGGAGATTATGTTGACAACCTATCGTGATGCAATAAGGTACGGTATAATTATTTTAATTTGGTAAGCCTTTCATTTGTGAAAGCTACAAAAATAGTTGTAGGTAACTGATGGCTGAACACAAGATTGTAACTTTAACCAAAAGTGCTCAACTTTGTGTCATACCATACATTTCTTGCTACAACTAAACGTTATATTGAAGAGCTCTTCACTATTTTCGTATCTTTTTACTTTGACAGTGATATACAAGCTTCATCCGCAGCTACCTACACCATTTGGCTTACCCATTTCCCAAAGTAATTGGAAGGTTGAAGATCCAAGCGAATTAGGTACCTCTTCCTATCATTTCTAATTTTTTGGCAAATATCATCTTGCCTGAATCTGTTATTCTACTTTTACTGACCAATGACTTTTTCCGACAGTCAATTAGACTGCCTTACCTATCTGTAGCAAAAAGTTGAAGTTTTCTCAATTTTATACTGCACCGAATTTTGTTTGACAATTCGCTGGCTCCATACGTTAATGTTCTATGTCATATAAAATGCACAAATAGGTTTTTTAATATCAAAATGTTCGTCTCTGTAAGAAAATGTATGTTTCATTTTTTTTCTTCTACAAAAAATGGCTTTTTTATATTCATAACAAACAGAAACATTCCAAAGATTCTTAGTTATGCTCAGTACTTAAACGTTCATATCAACCATAAAATAAATCAAATCTATAAGTAGTATATAGATTTATAGTATTGGCAAATGGGAAAAACTCTATTGATATGCAATCTAGAATTTTGTAGTTTATAATATGTAATTTTTAAGCATAAATAATAGTTTGTTACGGTCTAACAATCGCAGTAACCAATTTTGGTAATTTCACTGCATATTTTATTCAATTTTTATTTAACTATCCATTGCTTTCCATATGTCTCCCTCAGTGCTATAATGTTCTATGTCCGACATAGAACAAAAAACTTACAAAAAACTCAAAAAAGTTAGAAAAATGTTCTATGTTAAAATTAAAAAGTGTTAATTAAATCGATATTTAATACAGAAAAAAGAAAGTAAGTCCTTAAACTAATTAAGTTTCTTAGACGTTTTAATATTTTAATATTTTTTTTAATAAATTATGATATTTTGACACAAAATCAGCTTCGTACAACTTTGCAAGCGATTATCTCTGAATAATGAAATGGTAACATAGAACATCAAAGTATTGAGCCAGCGAATTAACATCAGAAAGTAACACTGGAAATTTTTTTGTTTGTTTTCGTCATTTAATCTTTTTTTCTGTGCGCCAAATCAACTTTGCAGTCGGATAAAAGCACAGTTTTTATTTCAATCTCATAAATGGCTATGAACGGGCTGGACTGTATACTGTTTTCATCCTTTCGACTTCGTAAATTGAACTAGATATTTTCAACTACAAGTGAACCTACTGCTATTGGTGTTCAGCCAGTTAATTATTCCCTTGGACTAAAGAGTCCAAGTGAGAACGCCGGGACGAAACGCCAATTTGTATGGACTAAAGGCCGTTAAAAGCTATATTGAATAGTTTTTGTTGTTTGTTTCAGAACGTTTGGAGCTTTCAATAAGTGCACAGCTATGTTTGATTAACATAAGCGCTTAATTGCTGACAAGAGAAATAGAAAATTGAAATCCTTCAGTAAAATATAAAGTAAGGAACGATTTTATCTGTCCAATTGAGTGACACAACAGCTTGTCCTTAATAACCATATATTCAAAAAGCATTAAATTTGAATTTTGTTTTTTGTATTAGTTGTCCAACTTTGTAATCCCTAGTTTATGTAAAGAATATGCCAACCAACGAATTTAAAGTAATAATTTCTGAATAATTAAGTAAATTAGGTATATGAAAAAAACATACTCAAATTGTTTTTAATTTTTTCGAAGTTTTCAATAATTTGTAGATAGTTTTTGTTTTGTGTAAAGTTTAAGGGCAGTATTTTTAAACCTGAATCTGGAGGATCCGTTTAGAATTTTGTAAATTACGAATTTATTTTATATTTATTCGTTTTGCTCTTGCTAAATTAATCAACAATTTTTTTTAACATTATCTTATACCTACCTAATCGTAGGAGGTTAAAGTCAATAAGCTCTAATTTATCGAAACGACTATTAACTCAATCACAATTTTAGAATGAATTTGTACAACATTTTCCGATTTAGTTTGCACACAAATTTAAGTCATCCCTGCTCTAATTTTTCACCTCATTCATAAAGATCTAATTTTTTTTGTTTGGGACAAACCGTCTTCAGAATTGGGTACAAGAACAGCTCTCATCTTCTTGTGACTATAAGCGGCCCCTACTGTATAGTACTTCTATTTTTTCAGTGGTACGAGCTACGAAATAGATTATTACATTGAAATCCAAGAAAAAATAAAGTAAGGAACGATTATCTACAACTATTTAATCCTCTACTATATGTACGCAGAGAGAACTACCAAGAATCTTAAATTACAACTTTTGTCCACATCAATTTTTCGAATAAAGTTTTGAACAATTAAGTCAATTAGGGTGGTACAAAAATATTAACTCAAATTGATTTTAATTTTTTTTTTGAAGTTTTCATGCGATTGTAGATTGTTTTTTCAATTAATCTCTTATGTCTGGCTTAATGAAGTAATTTAAAATCTTAATATTGGAGACAAGTTGGTTGCAGGACCACAAAGGCGCCCGTCGAACATATTATGTTAGTAAAGGCTGAGCGCAAATATGTATAAAATTTAGTTGACAAACTAAAAAAAGTTAATTTTTTCTTCTTAAAAAGTTCATTTTTTTTTGGTAAATAAGTTATTAATTTTTTTGTAAAAAAGTTATTTTTTTTGTAGAAAAGTTACTTGTTTTTGTGAAAGAGTTATTTTAAATTTATTATTATATACATAATAGTAAATAGGTTCAAAACTTTTGTAAATTCTGTGGTACCTATCCTCTATGCCTTTCCTATCCACAACACTCTGTAAACACGCACTGTGACTGTACACAACATACCAACCGAAAATTCGATGCTCTGCTGCAGTTATGCTCTGCATCTGCAGTCTGCCTCTGCCTCTGCATCTGCCAAAGCAAAAAGAGGACCTACAAACATAGAGCTCATTATTTCTGTCATCGTTTATTTTTCATTCTTTCATTCACCTCTTTCTTCTTTGGTGGCACAAGCAAATTGCACCAGCACGACACATCGAGATCACCCAAACCCAACCAACAATTCGATACGCTGCCGCTGAGATGTTCATTTTAATTTTGTTGGTAGCTTCTGTGGTAACACCAACAAAATTTTTGCCAAAATGCCCCTACTACGCTAAAGTTCATTTTCATTTGTATTCATTTGTACTTTATTCATTTTGGTAACACCATAATTTTTGCAAAACGAGCCTATAAACATTTTCAATGTTAAAATGAATCGAATACACCAAAACTTTTGTATCACATCTTTAAAAAAATACAAAGATACAAAACATTCACCGGAACGATTTATAAAAGCTGAAAAGATTTGGCTTCAAAAAGAGTTCCAAATTCCATTGCCAGAAATTCAAGTGCCAACAAATTCTAGACAAGGACGACCTGAAGGAATTCCAGGGCTGTGGAAATAGAGCTAAAAAAACGCAAAATCGAAAACCTAATGGAAAGATCGGACGAAAAATTATCATTTGCGTTCTAAAGCCGAAGTCATAAGAAGAGTTGCCGAGTTTTCTCCGAAAACTCTTAAGAAACTTAAAAGCCCCGAAATTCTGAATACGATTAAACCATTTACACCTGAAGAAGCCTTAGCCCTTATAACTGACTGACAAAACATCAATATATGTAAGAAATTTCAAAAAAGCGCAAAAGAAAGAAATGCTAACATTTACTCAACCTACAATAATATCTTAGAAGTAAAAAAGGAGTGTTGTTACCCAAGAAGTAACTTTTTGACTTATTCAAACTCTTTATTTTTTTTATTTATTCAAACTCTCATTTTTTTAAAATTTAACCTGTTTTAGATTTTTCCAAGTATCATAAATAGTATGGGTTTTTGGGGACACTTATTAAAGAGTTTTTTTTTATTATTGTTTCGGTCATCAGTTAAAAATAAGAAATCTCTATGTGTGGAACGCATTTTTAAAAAAAAATTGACCTGAAAGTCAAAATTTTGCTCGGGCAAGACAAATTGAACCCAATTTAAAACTGAATATCTGGCAACCCTTAACACGTATCAGCTCATCTTAAACGTAGTTTTAAAGGCTAGTATTTCTACTAAAAAAAAGGTCTAAAATGAGGTCCCTACCGTTAGCACTGACAAAGAAATTGACCAAAACAGGGGTCAGGGTACACCAAAGTTAGCCGTTTTTTAAATCCTCAAAAAGTGATGTTTAAGTTGAAAATCAGACTTTACTGTAGAACAATTTTTTGTCTTAGAATATAAGCAAGAATCACATCCCAAAGTATGGCACACGAATTACCGGACACCCTGTATATGCAAGGCTTCTCCTAAGGACATGAACAATCTTGAACTTTGCCTACAAAAACCTCCTGATACCACTGCCTACTTATACGGCTTACAAACTCTGCATGCTCACATAAGGTTTATGGAAGCACTGCTACATATATCTTACACAATTGAAAATGAAAGCTGGCAGGCTAGAGGAGCTGAAGAAAAACTAGCAGTTAAAAAAAGAAAAGAATTCTTACAAAATTAAGATCGGAATTGGGAATCTTAGTATATTTTCCAAAACAAGGTGGTGGAAATACGAATGACGGCAACACTGCCCGAAGACTTTTTAAGGATCCAGCTTAAACCGCTAAAATAATAGGCTTACACCCGAAACTAGTAGAACGTTTTTCAATTGTTACATATAAATTCCGTTATTACTGTTTGGACACAGCAAAATTATTTATTTTCAAATATAATTGGTACAAAATGCCTGTAAGTGTCCAAAAAATTTTGTTGCACGGTGCAGACGTCATTGAAAGTTTTCCAATCCATATGCGCCAGTCCACATTGGATTTTTAATGCTTGGTGTTAACATGTTCGTTGTGTCCATACGATGAAGAGTAAATTTTCTCAGTTCAATCTACCCATCCCTTTGTCCCACCCTTGAAATCTATCTATCTTTCACTCACACAATAAAAAATCTGTTATGTTGAATTCGAGAATATTGTTTGAAATTGGCACATCGGTGGAATTTGGGTGGAATCTACCCATCTCTTTTTCACTCACATAAAATCTTCCTGTCTCACTGCATGCTCCTAGCATTAAAAATCCAATGTGGACAGGCACTATCGGACAGCTTTCGGAAGATGTCTTATGCCGTTTTCCTTTGGACGTCCGGAAGCGTCCAGAAGCGTCCGGTAGTCTTCTGAAACCATTCCATTGGCACAAAAACTACGCTTCTGACGATTCTGAGAAGAGAAATTCGATTCTTGATTAAAAATCAGAATCCACTCAAGAAGCACTTATACATTTAAAATCAAATGTCAAAAAAAACTCACTCAAGTGTTTTGACAGCAAATTTTGAGAGATGAACAAAAATTGTTAAGATTTTTATCGATGTTGGCAAAACATCGAAAAAACATCGATGTTGGGCGACAAATTTATTTTAGCTTTCAGTGCTTTTGAAGTATTAAAATCATCGATGTTCAGAAAGTTAAGGCACCAATTACACATGAGTTTTTGTATAAACGACTTGTTAGATGTTTGTTCATGCGAAATAATTTAATATCGATATTCAAACATTAAAATCATCGATGTGCAGAAGGAATAAACACAGTTTACAAAAGATTTTTCTTACCTACGACTTGTCAGATGTTCATTGATGCATGATAACTTAAGATCGATGTTCAAGCATTAAAATCATCGATGTTCAGAAAGCTCAGTCAGCTTTTACAAATTGTATTTTTGTACATACGACTTGTTTGGTGTTCATTCATGCTAAATAATATAAGATCGATTTTCAAACATTTAAATCAGCGAAATAGAAGAAAATGTTCAAAACAATGAAGGTATTTTGAATTTGTAATGTATTGCATTTTTATGTTGAAAAAAATGTATTAAAAACATCGATGTTAAAAAGAAAATCGGTGTTTATGATTCGATAATTTTTGACATCGAGATTAGTTCTTCGATATTGACTTATCGATGTTAACATCGATAATATTTCAATATCGCTCATCCCTAACACCACATCTTTTGACGATTCACCAAACAAAGATAAAACGTCGGAATTGAACATAAGAATTACAAACTGTTCCATTGGATTTCAGAATGAGTGGAACCTTGAGTGAAACCAATGGAAAACGGCATTAGGAGTTCGTCAAAAAGATTAGAGAACTTTTCAATGCGGGTTTTCAAGAAAGATGTCCCGAATTGCAACAAATACTGATGTGCTCCATAGCATGTTAATGTCTTCTAAACGAATTCGGTTCGTGGTTTTCCGACTGTTTGAAAATCCAGATGGTTTGCCACCGAACCTTTTTGACATTTATACAGTGTAAAATTTTCGAAGCGGATTGGCATCGAGTCGTTTGGCTCGCTAAAATATGGCTATAACTTAACAGAAAAGTGAGATTGCACTTTTGGTTTGTTCCTATATCCGGGAATAATGGTTGCCCTAAAAATAGCATTCAAGCTTAGATTGACAAAATCAGGGAAGTTAATACAAATTGGTTACAGGTATTGCATATCTACTGTTTTGAATTAAATGAATTTAACAGAGTAAATTACAGTGCAAAACTGCGAATTCGAAACATTTACCCATGTCCTTTTAATATTTATTAAAAAGCTGAAATTTATTGGACATGTTCAGAACAGTACCAATAATCGTAGGAGTAAGTTCCCAAAAAATACCTGTTGGGGTTAGGCCACCTTTTTAAAAAGTGTACCGTCATCTATATTTTTCGGCTTTTCGCTATATATGGGTATCTAATTGTCCTAGTAAGACCATTCAAGCGTAAAATGGACATGCTGTGGAGATGGGCGTTAAATAAATAGACGATTTACCAGTCCTTTCTGTTTCGATCCTGCGCTCCGGCGGATATTCTAAAATAATAAATGTAAAGTAATAAATGTACAAGCATTTTCGTCGTTACTAAATAAGGAATAAGCTACAAATATTGTCAACCCCTAATAATTATAAGTATATGGGTGGGTGGTTTTGTGAGTTGTTTTGTCTAACTTTCACGAATTGCAATTTAAAACCTTTAAAAACCTTTATTTTTTCTTCAGATGATTTTGAAAGAAAAAACAATTTAAAAAACTATATTTGGATTTTTTAAAAACGAAAACTCCAAAAAATGCTTTTTGCATAAAATTGATTCTCGTAAGTCGTGACCCCTAAACATTATTTAAAAAAAAAAATGAAAAAAAAAATCAGGTAGTGTGTTTGTTTATGGGGTTCAAAAAAATTGACTTTAAGAAATGGCTTAAGTCAACCGAAAAAAAAACAAAATATTTAAGAAAAACGATGAAAATAGATAATTGGGCACCTAAAATTAATTGTATTCAAAATTAAATAACTTCCATCACACAGATAATTTGGACATACGGTTAACTGATAATGAATGTAAAAATATGAACCCATACAAATATCTATAAACGTCATTCTTATTGGAGCTGGGATAGAATTGCCTATTGTCCTTTAAGAGACATCATACACTTCTATTGGGTTTTTTGTGTGATAACACACTCGCATTAGGCTGCATAGCTTTCGCTCTGTCATTTATATTAAGAATGTTTGAATGCATGTTCAACAACAACTTGAGTGGGCTACCACCATTGTATTTGGCTGGAATTATTGCAATTTCATGGCTGCCACACCAATCATCAGAATCCTTTCAGTGGTGCTTAGTCTTTTATGTTCAATTTTAATTTATAAATGAGTGCCGTCAATTGGAATCGAACCTAGACCAGCTACCTCTGACGCCTACGCACTACGCATTGCGCCACCGAGGTCACCTGATCAAGCCCATCCAATGTAAGGTTTTGTCTTTATATATTGCATATTGAGACAACTAGCATTTTTACTAGCCGCACACAAGTTGGTTGTTGATCATTCATAAAAATTGAACATAAAAGACTAAGCACCACTGAAAGGAATCTGATGATTGGTGTGGCAGCCATGAAATTGCAATAATAGTACAGGCAACGGGGAGTCAAATAAGGGCAATCTGAAAAAAATTTTGACGTCTGAAAAGTTTGAATGCAGTTTCAAGAGGGGTTGCTTCTTAGCATAAATCTCGATTTGGGGGTTTTATGGTCTTGTGGGGCGTCCGTCATCTTGGAAAGAATAAAAAAAATTAAGTTTTTTTTTTAATTTTGAGTTTGAAAATTATTTTCTCAAAAACTATTTGCTCAAAAAACTTGATTTAAAAATTTAATTTAAGAATAGGTTTTGAATTAAAACATTTTGACTGTTGCCGTTGATTTTTAATAATTTTTTTTTATAGTTTAAGTAATTTTTTTCAGAAAATTGCCTCTTCTGCCTAAACGGGGGAAAATAGATCCCCCTCCCCGTACGATCTTTTTCTTATCTTAACTCAACCTACACTCCCTAGCCTTTTGTTACACTTTTAATTTAAGACTTTTTTTTATAAAAGTAATAATTTGGGAGTTATTCGATAACTAAGCCCGTTAGGCCTTATTTTGTAGGGGATAGTGGGGCAAAAAGTAACACTTAAGCTTTAGACGCTCCTAATTTTGTTTCTATTCATAAAAGAGAAGCAAATATTTGTTTAAATAATTCTTCAACCTTTGAACTCCATCATAGTAAACAATTGGAATACTTTACCTAAAAAAGTCCGTTTTGCCCCACTAGCGGGGCAAAATTAGCCACTGATTTCATTTAACAATGATACATACTTGCATATGAATAGTATGGACCTATCTTAAAACAAATGGAATTTTTGCCATGGTTCACACCCAAAACTTGCTGGTAGGCTGTTAGACTACTAAATAAATAACAAAAATAACAAAAATTAAAATTACAAAAAACATAAAATAAATTTATTGAAATGATACTCAGTTTTCTGTTTTCTCAATGCGGACAGTTTACGCAATAGAAAAACTCGTCAATTTGTTAAATAAGAACTAAGTAGATCTTTTCATCTTCGTGAAGGTCATGGAGAAAAACAGACTTATCTTAGGTAGTTGTTGTTTTGCTTTGAAATTGGAACCAGTACGTCGTGGGGAAAAACGGACTGGTAGTCCGTTTTGCCCCCTGACGTACTGGTTCCATTTACCCCACAAGGAGTTTTTTAAAAGAAATATTTTAATTTTTTTTAATATTATTTATTTATTATGGTATGGTATTTTAAAGAAGACGAACGATCACAAACAATAGAAAATGTACTAAGTTTTTGAAAAGTTCAACTTGTCGTCTTGGATCGGTTTTTCAAAGTGGTTGTTTTTTTAACAGATGGACCGTTTTCAAACTTTCTTTATTTAAACCACAACTAACTTCAGTTTTTCAATGAAACTAAGGGATGTGTTGACAAAGTAGGTTTTTCATCAGTTCTCATTATTGAATATAAGATAGAGCCAAGAACCACGCCAAAAATCGGTTTGGTTCTTTTTGCCCCGAGGTCCTTCTTGCCCCACTCTCCCCTACTTGTTTTTCATTAATAACTTTCGAATTATCTACACCAGAAAAATAATTTATATACCGATTTGAAGGAAATTCAAATTAAAACAAAAAAGTATATAATAATTTTTTCATAAAAAAGTAGAAAAACGCAAATTATCAAAAGAATTCGTTTTATGCCAAAAACCAACCCCTCTTCAAAACTCCATTCAAACTTTTCAGACGTCAAAACTTTTTTCAGATTTTTCCTAATTGCCTGAACTATAATTCCAGCCAAATACAATGGTGGTAGCCCACTCAAGTGGTTGTTGAACATTCAAACATTCACAATACACTCCTTATAGAAATAGACCTTTTAGCTCATATACATTTACATGACTCCGAGCATCTGCAGCGATTAAGAAAGTTACAAAAAGTATCAAATTCGGTGAAAGGCTCATTTTTCGTATATAAAAAATTTTTTTCTTAAAATAGTTAACAAATTTTATTTAAATACTACGACAACTAAGCAATCATAGCAAAAAACCACGACGTGTTTCTTCAAAAGAACTGAACAAGACTAATGAATTAAGCTACCTACTTAGCAATTTATTGAATTGATAGTAAATCAAAATATTGATTCATGTAAAATTCTTAATAATTTATTCTAAAAAAGTAAATACGGGGAGTCTGCGTACCTTGTTCCTAAGCTAAGTAAATAAGTAGTAATCTTAATTTGGAAGGTTTTTGCGACCTATAGTGCAGATGTGTTTCGCTCTGACAACAACAGTAAGAACAGCTCTTCAGTAAGAATTGTTGTTGCCTTTCAAAAACAAAAATAATTTTTCTATTGTTATTGTTTTTCTTCTACTTATAAAGAAGTAATCGCCAATCATATTTATAACAGATAACCTTGGTCATATCCCAAGAAAAGTTTAAAATAATTAGATATTGTATTTGTATTTGTTTGTTGTGGTTGATTACGCTGTGCGATGCTTAACCATTAATACACATAAGCTTTTTTTGAAAATGCATATCTGTCCGCCTCCAAAGGCCATGAACGATGACAGAATATGTCTAGAAAAAATTCAGTGGAGTCCAAAAAATCCATGCACATGCACATGACATATCGAAAAAAAAAACAACTTTTTGAACAAGACATGAGCGCTCTTTAAAGTTTGGCCATGATTTTCGTTTGAAGGGCGTGTGAGCGAAGTCGCAATGTCTTGCAACTGGTGCGTTATATACAAAAAAGTGTGATAATGTTTCCTATATGGAATATTAAAAACTCCAAATTAGGATTAAAATATTTTCTGAAAAGTTCGTCATTTAAGAGGAAAAAGCTAAAAACCGGTATTTTAGACTTCTGATATTTTTATTTAAATAATGATGTCACAAAAATTATGGCTTTTAGAAAAATACTGTTAATGCATGCTTATATAAAACTAAAACTATTTCAACAAAATGAAAGAAAAGGATTTTTAAAGTTACAAAAATTATTCTAAGAAAACAACCCTTTTCTTTGAATTAAAACATTATTTGCAGGCTGAGACCTATCCGTGCTGGGACGGATTAAGAATATCTCAGCAGTGAATCCCGCTTGTCGTAAGATGCGACTAAGGGATAAATCACATCTAGGCAAAGTGAGCCTAGCGACACATAATAACACCTTAAAAAAATAAATCGGGTGGCACAACGGCTCATGAAGAACCAGGGCCTAGTGTCTAACAACTCGCAAGCATTCCTGTGTGCGCCTATCGACACAATTTTATGCCGAATCCGAATGGCTAGACGAGAAGCACTTATTCGTGACAAGTGATACTCGTGGAGGATTTGTCAATTCCTCGCAAGAGGCAGTAGCCCTGAAAAAAACTTAAGTTTTTAAAAAGTATAACACCTTAGATCTAACCATAAAGCGTGTATACAAGTCCTTGGGTTAATGCGTCTGGAGATCACCGGTATTGTTAAAGAAGATCAAACCACGAAAAACAGGAGCATGCCAGTGTCGAAAACTTGCGGACATATTCAGCAGTTTTAAAAAATTTTCGAAACATTTTGAGCATTATGGAAGTACTTGCTTAATAAAGAGGCACTACCCCGCCAGGCAGTTCCATTGATATTGATATTGATTATCCTGGGCCGATCAGTAATGGTTGGGTCAGAGCTAAACGGATTCCGGGGATGGAATATAAGAGTGGCCAGTTGGATTGGACTATGACCGGTATAAGCTGTGAGTTGGAAGAGATGATGGAAAGGAGGCGAATAGATATCTTGTGCGTCCAAGAAACAAAATGGCAAAACACTGGAAAAAGGGCTCGTTTCTTGGACGTTAAAACAAAGGCATACAAGATGTTCTACTAGGGCGAAGAAAAGAATAAAAATGGAATCGGTATCATCCTTGCGGAGGAATTGCTTGGTAACGTCTTGGCTATTTCGAAGTCCAGTGACCGTTTGATGTCTCTAAGATTGGTGATGCAAGGAAATGTGTGCAATATTGGCATCGCTTATGCTCCCCAAATTGGATGTGAACAACCGGAAAAAGATGCCTTTGGGCTAGACTTTCACAATCACCTTAAAAACATCCCGAAAGATGAGCTTCTGTTTGTGGGCGGAGATTTGAATGGACATGTTGGGAAATCTAACGAGGACTGTCATGGTGGTTTTGGGTACGGAACTAGGAACCCTCCAGGTGAAGACATCCTTAACATGTGCAGATCATATGGTCTTATCGTGTTAAATACCATATTCAACAAACAACAAAAGCACCTTATCACTTACAGTAGTGGTGGAAATGAAACTCAGATCGATTACCTTCTGGTAACCAGATTCATGGAGCCGCAAGTCAAAGATTGCAAAGTGATTTTATGTGAACCGATCGCCCCACAACACCGTCTTCTGCTGACAGAATTTTGTATGAAGACGAGGAAGACGAACAAACAAACAGAGGGTTCTAGAGAAATCAAGTGGTACAATCTGGATAAAGTAAAAGGCGAAGCGTTTGTCTCTTTTATGAAAGATTATCTGTATAAAAACATCGACAGACATGCAAATGGAGGGTGTGAAGTACAAAAAATGTGAGACTCGCTGCAAGAAACCTGCCTGCGGGAAGCGAAATCACTGCTTGGAATTGTCAGAGGACACTACCAACACGACAAAGAAACATGGTGGTGGAATAATGAAGCCAAGGCAGAACTGACTAGGAAAAAAACGGCTTTCAAAGCTTGGTCAACTTGCCCCTCTCATAACATAGATAAAAAAGCACGCCTTGGAGTGGTTTACAGAAGTTGCAATAAAGAAGCAAAGAAAAAGTGTGCACAACTTCAAGCAGGGAGTACGAAGAGCATGTATCGGGAGCTGCAGGAAATATCTGCACCGGCTGCTGATGCTAACCAAGCTATTCAGGAACTGCGACATTCCAACATGAACAAGAGCGCAACTGTTTTCAAAATCACCGCACAGAGAAGGAAAAATGCACAGGAGATTCGTTCACCATAAATTCATTAACAACGCTCAAAGCCAACTCCTTGTGGATGATGACAAAATTCTTCACAGAGATAGCAAGAGTATTGTGAAGGACTTTTAAGTGAACAGTTTCCAACAGCTGCATCTAACAATGAACAAGTAGCCGACATCACAGTCGAAGAAGTAGTGATGCGGTGAAAAACTCCAAAAAGGGAAAAGCGATTGGTCCAGGCCAGATACTCTCTGAGTTCTGGAAAAAGATGGGAGATATCGGGTCTAGATGGCTCATGATTCTCATCTCAAAACTTATCTGCGGCGACCGAATACCTAATCAGTGGAAGGAAAGCTACCTTCTTCCAATCTACAAGGGGTAGGGTGATACACGAAATTGCGACAGCTACCGTTCGATCAAGCTGATGTCACACACCATGAAGATCGTTAAGCGGATATTGGATGGCCGCCTACGAAAAATAATACGGCTGTCTGACGACCAGTGCGGGTTTGTTACGGGTTAATCAACCACAGATGCTATTCAGAGTATAAGAATCAGAATGGAAAATATCGGGATTCCTCAAGAGATTTGCATATTGTATTGGTTGATTTTGAAAAAGCATTCGACAGACAACCACGAGATCTGAAATGGGTTGCACTTAGGCAACGAGGAGTTCCGGAAGTCTACGTGCGGATGATCATGGACATGAACGAGCAAGATAAAACAAAGGTAAGATGTCCCGCAGGAATCACCGAAGAGTTCCCAATTAGAATAGGTGCGCACCAGGGAAGCGTCTTGAGTGCTTTGCTCTTTATTACTGTCCTTGACTTTTTGCTTGAGAATAAGGTGACGGACCCCAAAGTGAATCAGTTATTCTTTGCTGACGATGGAGCCATCATAAGTGAAGATCCCGTGTCCTTGCAACGAGCACTTGATATATGGGTAGATGTTCTGGAGGGAAATGGATACCGCTTTAGCGCGAAAAAGACCGAATACCTATGCTGTCCATTTTCTGATCCACCCATGCCTATTCCGGACATCTATTTGAATTGAACAGTGCTTCCAAAGTGCGAAAAGTTTAAATATCTTGGATCAATGATCAATAGCGAATGATCTTGTGATGACGACATCGAACATCGCGTTAGCGTAGGGTGGATGAAGTGGCGGGAAAACTCTGCCAACTTCTTTGATAGAAAAATGCCGCCTAAGCTGAAAGGAAAGCTCTACGCGGCATTTGTTCGTCCAGCGCTAACATACGGTTCACAGTGTTGGACAATGTACAAGTATGAGAGTAAATTGACGGAAGCTGAAATGGAGATGCTTCGCATGACAGCAGGAGTGACAAAGCGGATCGAATAACAAGCAAGAGAATACGAGGAAGCCTACACGTCAAAAATACCATCTTGGATAAAATACAGCATGACCACCTTAGCTGGTACTGTCATGTACAAAGAAGATGCCATGAGAACCCAGTTCAAAAGGCAATAGCACAAGACCTTCCAACACTATCGCGGAAGAAAGGCAGTCACAAAAACTCCTGGATGAAACAAATGCAACGACACCTGCATTTAGTTGGTTTCAGACATGTAGGCCTGTCGACGTTTTATGAGGTCAAGCCAGTGAACCCCACAAGTGGGACCTTAGGCGAAGCAGTTGAGTGGGACAGTTGTGGTCCCCCTCGAGATCATGACAATCGCCGCCGGTAAAATGAAGAAGAAGAAGGAAATAGGGAATTGTGACCCTAAAACTTATTTTATTCAAAATTAAATAACTTCTGTCACACAGCGAATTTGGACAAACGGTTTACGGATAATGAATACATACATATGTATCTATATACGATATGAAGACCGTTCTTATTGGTGCTGGGCCCAATGTCCTTTATATGCAAAATTTATTTACATCATAATAAAGATTTATTACTCAAGGTCATTCATTTGGTATTGATTTTGGTGTGAAACAAAAGTACAAGAACAGTTATTTTTTTTGTTTGCTTGTAAAAGAAGCTGGAGATACGTCAGGGTAATGATAAGGAATAAAAAGGCACTTTGAAGAATTCTAAGAGTAGTGAAAATGTATCAGATCTTTATAATTTGTTCTGCCAATGTGGGTATCGACTAGATTTACTACTGTAAAAAAAAATCAGATTGATGTCGTCGCCCGAAATTGGTTTGTTCCATACGCCATTGGCACTTTTTCGAGAAAAACGCATTTAAAAGTATGCGTACTTGGTACTCCGAAACTGTGTGATAGAATTTTTTTTTTTTTTTTATTTTAACTTGAAGTTAGTCTAATGATGATTTCACCTACCAATTTTCAAAGTGTTTTGCCAAGCCGTTAACAAGATACGTTAATTAGCGTAAAAGTCCACTTTTTCGACTTGTGTCCCAACTCCTACATTTTGAAAATGATTTTTTTTTCTATACACGTGGAACACAAAAAATTGTATATGGCACAAAGCAATTCTCATCAAATGTATATTTGAAAGGCAAGAAAGCATGGAGTTGGATGATCAAATTTGAAAAGAATATCGATTACATCTCTTTTCTCAATAAAGTTTTTATTTAACAAATCCAATAAACAATAAACACTTCTTTGAATTTTTGAACAACAACAACAACTTAAAGGCGCTACCACCAATTGTTTGGCTGGAGATATAGCTATTTCGTGCTTTGCCACTTTTGCACTCATCAGTCTCCTTTTTTGTGGTGCTGAGCTTTAATCCAATTTTATTTGAAAAACTTTTTATGCACACCATAGGATTCGAACCCATGCATATCAGATTTGCTCAGTCTTAGCAGTCGTGTGCACTACGCACTCCACCGCTTTAGACCACTGACGTCACAGGTCGAGATGTGTTATTTGTTTATCAAATGCATTTGGAGCATCAGCATTTTTATATGCGCTTTTAAGTATGCTGTCTTGTTCCGCCTCCATTTTTCTCCATACCATAAGACTGAGCAAATCTGATATGCATGGGTTCGAATCCTATGGTGTGCATAAAAAGTTTTTCAAATAAAATTGGATAAAAGCTGAGCACCACAAAAAAGGAGACTGATGAGTGCAAAAGTGTCAAAGCACGAAATAGCTATATCTCCAGCCAAACAATTGGTGGTAGCGCCTTTAAGTTGTTGTTGTTGTTCAAAAATTCAATGAAATTGACGGAATAAAGAATGTTCAAGCCTAATAAGCTGACATTCTAGTACGAATAGTACAATAATAACAACAATAATAAACACTTCGTCTTAAAACAAAAAAAAAAAACAGAAAACAACTAAAATTAAAGCAGTTTTACTGCTTTGTTGACTGCTTTGTGTACTTGTTTTTGATGTTCTTGGGATTTTGCTGTCACAACTACTGTCAGCTGAATAATTAAGATCAGCTCTTGAATCATCACCTTTCGGAAAAATAAAAGTTAGCATAGAATTTGTTACCTTGAAATAACTGAGTAAGTTTTAATTACTTGAAATATATCCCCACGACGAAAAGGAAGAACTAATATCCTTGGGCAATAATTCGTCATCGAGCAAGCTTTAATATGAAAAAAAATATATATTTTATATCCTGCATTTATTTAAACAATTGGAAAAATAAGCAGGTACTTACAACATAAGATACCGCTGGTCACACAACGAGGTTCAGACGAAACAGTGTCCTTTTCAAAAAAAAAAAAAAAAAAAACTCAAAAACATCCGCGATCGCACGTCCTTTCGACTTGGCAGTCAACTTCAAGCCACAACTAGCTGATTTCATACAATCGTCTCCGAATATCTTCAGAACTGTAATGGAGGTGGCACAAGTGAATACTAAAATTTTGTTTGCGGTCATTGTCCCACATACATAGCATTTCTTTAACAAAAGTGCACGTAGGACAAACCAATTCTCAACTTTCTTAGTATTTTCTCTATCTCTTTTCGCCGTGATATGCACGTGGAACAAAACAATTCTCACAAAAAACTGCGAAAAATTGTATGGAAAAGTTGGTCCAAACGCCAAAAAGTGGTTTATGGCACAAAACAATTCTAAAAACTGTTGATTTTGGTGGATATAGAACAAAATCGATGCTCGATACCTCGGGAGTGGAAAGACATAGCGCGAATAGGATCACAGATTTAGAAAGTGCAAACAAAATTACCATTGAATCCATTCCTAACTCAAAAACGACAAAAGTGGCATATGGAACAAAACTATTCTCAGGCGACGATGTGTTGAACCGTTTTTTAAACAACAGCGTGGCCATCGAAAATTTCATCATTTGTAGAATAACCCATTTAGCTTCTTTTTTTTTAAAAACCCTTCCTGCGTTCGCGCCTGCTCGGCTGGCTTCGCAGTCGCGCATTCCGTCACTACAGTTTTCCAAGACCTTGTTGATGGTTTCAGGCTGTAGCTCACGGATTGCTTGGATGATATTGGCCTTAATTGCTTGAATCGTTTCCGGATTGTTGGCATAACTTCGGTCCTTCAGGGTTCACCCAAAAAATAAGTCCAAAGGGGTCAAATCGCAGCTTCGAGGCGGCCAATTGACATCGCCAAGACGGCTGATAACACGATTTGGGAATTGGGCGCGCGAGAGATCGATTGTGGCGTGGGCTGTGTGGCATGGAACGCCATCCGGCATGAACCAGAGGTCGTTTAAATTCAGTAAAAAAAAGTCGGTTAACATAGCACTGTAACGCCCACCGTTGACCGAAACGTTGGCCCAGTCTCATTTTCGAAGAAAAATGCTCCACTATACACACCAAACTGTCACTAAGTGAATGCATTGGCTTCTCATCATTCAAATGCGGGGTTTTGATCCCCAGATGCGCCAATGTAGGCGCGCGGTGGCGGTCCGCGGTGGGTGCTTCCTTTCGACCAAAACTCTTTTCAAAAAACGCACTGTTTGGGCTAAACTGCACTCACTTTGGAAATAAATTTTCAATATTTCCCATTTTTTAAGTGTAAAGCGACTCCATTTCGTCCCGCGAAGGTATGATACTGACTTTCTGTCAATATTTCGAGCGGAAAACAGCTGTCAAATTCAAAATAACCTATGATTTAAAAATAAAATACTAGATGACCCACCCCCTACAAACATGGTTCAGCCTTTGAACCATTGAACAAATATGTTTTAACTGGCCCATTCCGGCAGATTAACTGACGTTCATAATAGCAAGTTCTACACCTAAGCCGAGGTTGAACCTTACTTAATTCGCTGAAATCCATGGCTTAAAATATTTGATTCGCAATACAAATATTTATACACAACTGACACTTTAAGTATGAGTACTCAATTAAAGTTAAACAGAAACTTTATGAAAGTTGGCATTGTGATTCAAATACTAAATCACGTTTGTAAAAGGGATAGTTTTTCAGTGCAGATATTAACTCTTGGTTAAACCTGAGTAAGTTAATCCCACAAATAAATGGAAACCCGATCTAACTCAAAAGCAGTTTTTGATGGAGGACTATCTTTAAATTTTAGTTGTCAAAAAAGAAAAAAATAGATTTATTAAAAAAAACAATTTTCAGGAGTTAGCTCGGGCTTAACTCAACTCAGACACTGGGAAGATCTCGCACTGAAAAACTGGGCCTTAGCAGACTAATGGCTAAAACAGATGTGCAGCAAGTCTGCACGCATCTATGCATGCAGCGCTGCACACGAAACACATATGCATAGTTTCTGACATATATGATGCATAGTTAGGTCAATTAAATACATGAAAGCAAAGCGTTGCCGATGTGACACGATAGTGTTGGAACGAGATTTTCTTCGTTGGACGATGGCAACGCCGGCTTCATGGATTCTTAAAAAAAAATCAACAACAAACAATTCTTTTTAAAGAATGACATGTGATGTCAATATATGTAATGCAAATACCAACTATTTAAGGTTTATATTTTAAAGAAATAAGTTGAAATTTTGATGATACTATATGAAAGTTTGTCCAAATGACGTACCCAGTACACCAAGTTTTTGTATTAATTTTTTTAAGAAAAAGTAGATGAACTAATGTTTTCCCTTGGCACGAAAATGAAACGTTTTCTTTTTTTTTTTTAATTGTGGCACCAAAATATTTTTTCGAACGGCAACTTCATGGAAACAGATGTGCAGCAAGTCTGCACGCATCTATGAATTCAGAGCTGCACACGATACACATGTTCATAGTTTCTGACATTCATGATGCATAGTTATGTCAAACAAATAGATGAAAGCACAGCGTTGCCGATGTGACACGATAGTTTTGGAACGAGATTTTCTTCGTTGGACGATGGCAACGCCGGCTTCATGAATTCTTAAAAAAAAATCACCAGCACAAACAATTTTTTTTTAAAGAATGACAGGTGATGCCAATATGAGAAATGCAAATACCAACTATTTAAGGTTTTTTCTTTGCTGTTGTGGCTGCAATGATGCTGCGCAGCAAATTTAGAAATAGAGATAACGTGCAACGATGCGCTGCATGCAGACTTTGAGTGAATCTGCTCCCATAAGAACCTGTTTTAAATTATTTTCGCTGCATGAAAAACGCTGCACATCTGTTAAGCACAATATCGTGCAGCGTTGAGCTGCATGCAGACTTTGAGAAAATCTGCTCCCATAAGAATCTGTGTAGTTCAATTTCGCGGCATGAAAAAAGCTGCACATCTGTTTAGCCTGCAGCATTAAATAAAATTTGAGTTCTGAACATGAAGTTCATATTTTTGTTTTGAAAAAAGGAGAGTCTCGATTGCCAGTGTGACAATTCGACAAGCATATCTCCAGAAGCTTGGTCCTAACTTCTTATGTTTTCGATTTTTTTTATTAGATTTTTAAATTAAAAAAAATATATATATATTTAAATATAAAATTCAGTGGATCTGGTTTTGTTTGAGTTTGAAAATGCGCAAAGTATTTTATGTGTTTCTTAGTTTTTATTAAGTTTGAGCTTTGAAACTGAGACCTCATTTAAAAACGAATATACACATACATACATAATGTACATTTATGTATTGTTAGCATTCTCTTTTCCTCTGGACCATTATGTCATTCTTAGCTGCTGTCAACTTCAACCTTTTGTTTCAAATCTTCTGGTAGTTCATTGTAAGCATTAATTGGGACCCGAGCTATAAGATTTATAGGAAAAATAAAACAAACAATCAAATAAAATTTGAAATAACAAAATGACAATAAAATAATTACTATTGCAATTATAAACCAAGTTTGACCAAGTAAGCAGTTCTTGCGAGAAACAATATACCCCCAATCGTCCTCCCTTAAGGGTAGAGTCGTAAATATTTTTCGAATCCGCAACCAATTCGTCTCCTTCATAGATTCTAAAAAATGCATGTATATAAATTTATCAAATTAGTAAATGAATAAATAAGTTGCTTACCCCATTCGGATAAGACCAATATCCGGACGATGAATTAGATTCCATCTATAAGCTGTATCGAATTTCCAACCTTCATTCAAAGGATTCTTCCAAAGAACTTTAACCTGATCGGGAGTATCCTGACTATGCCAAAGAGCTGAGCGCTGCGCAGGACTAGGGCCGGTTTTGCTATTGACTAATTTAATGGTTATTCCTGGTTCACCAAATGCTTCAAATGGTTCAGGTTCCCAGTTTAATTGTTGGTATTTTTTCCAGGTAACGACGTAAAATTTTTTATTACTTTGATAGCTAAACACAAAACCTATAAAGTCATCATCCGTTGGACCAGGAGGAGAGCGAATGAAAAATGTTCCTTGATAATCGACACCTCCAAAGGCCGGATATCCAATTGCTGCCCCTGGATCACTGTTAAGTTTTTGCAATATTTCTGTACCATTTGCCATTGCCTCCCAAACAGGCGGTCCATCAGAATTAGGGGGACCAAGATTACCATATACAACGGTTTGAAATGCTCGAAAATCGGTTGTATGTAAATCGGCGTTAATGGGACAATTGTCAAGATAATTAGGTATATGATCTAAATCCTCGTCGTTTTCACAAATGTCTCCTTTTCCACCGCCTATGGGGTGTTATTAAAAAAAACTTCATAAATTACCCATGAAGAAGAAATACTAACACAAAAATTACCATCAAGATCCTCTTGACCCGGATTGGGGACCAATGGACAGTTGTCATATAAATTAACGATACCATCATTGTCTATGTCACTGTCGCATGCATCTCCACTGAAATATAATTTTGTTGACATTTTTAATAAAAACAAATACATAATAAGACCCTCTGTCATGTGATTCCTATTCAATAGATTGAGATGCCAACTTGACAAACACATCAAACTAATCGGGAATCGCATTCCAAGGCCTGTGGCCATCCGAGCTATAAATCGAACATCAAATATCAAAAGTTAAATTTTATGGGTAATGAGTTATGACGTTATACATATTAGCCCAGTCAAATTCGACAGTAAAACCGCAAAGCGCGATGTATAGTTCTGCATTTTTGATATGTTGTTGGGGCATGTTAGAGTAGTCTGTAGGTAAGTTTGCAACTAAGTTTGCTCGCTGCAGGAAAATTGCAAGAGTGAAAAAAATGCAAAAATCGCTCCATTTTTCCAACATTTTCTTTTATAACTTTAAAAATATGCAAGTTAGGAAAAAACTATCTACTTTAACTTGTTTGTTATAAAATTTTCTACAAGACCACATTAGTTTTAAATTCATGCATGTCATATTTGTGTTTCCATCTAAATATGAATTAAAAAAAAACATCAACTTAGTAAATTTGAAGCACTCAAAAAATAGGTCACACATTGTCCAATTCTACTAAAAGATTGTTATTTAATAGTCTTGAGTATTACAGAAGAAATTCTTAAATTCGATCCAAATCGGTCTAATAGTTTTGGCAATAAACATGATGTTAAGTAAGTGCAACGTGCAATGTTTGCATCATTTCTGTGGTCAAAGTAGGACACTTAAGTTGGCACTGATTTTTGCACACGTATTTGGAACCCTTAACCATCAACATGCCTCTAACATGCCCCAACAACGTATATAAAATGCGGAACTACATCGCGCTTTGCGATTTTACTCCTTATTTTGTCTAATTATTTACTGCGCTATATGTCTCAAAGTGCGATAAGTATTTTTGGAGATGCCTACCTTCCATCTTCATCTGTGTCCAATTGATCTGGATTACCAATTTCTGGACAGTTATCCATGTCATCTTGGGTGCCATCGCCATCTTGATCAATCTCAGTGTCACACTTGTCTCCAACAGTGTCAGCGTCTGTATCTTCTTGTTTTGGATTAAATGTCCCTGGACAATTATCACACTCATCGCCAACCTTATCATTATCAAAATCTGATTGATCGTCATTTGTATTCTTTGGGCAATTATCCAGTGTATTGACAATGCCGTCATTATCGATATCATTATCACAATCGTCTCCTCTTCCATCACCATCAGTATCAAGTTGATGTTTGTTTGCAACCGAAGGACAATTATCACAATCATCTCCATGGCCATCGGAGTCAGCATCAGTTTGATCGAAATTTTTAACGTATGGACAATTGTCGTTGGGATTTAACAATAAATCTCCGTCAGCGTCATCGTCACAGGAATCACCGATACCGTCATTATCGATATCTTCCTGACCAGCATTCGGAGTTTGAAGGCAGTTATCCAATTCGCACTTCATACCTGAGCAATCTAATTTTATATCAGGCCAACTGTCAAGATCGCTGTCGGGACCGCATGCAAAACCGTCACCTGCCCAACCAACTTTACACTGGCATCCATAATTGAAACTGTCAATTTTTGTACAATTGGCATTTTTGTGACAGATGGTGCCATCGAGGCACATGTCATCTGTCAAAGGATAGCATGTTCCGTTCCTTGCGAAACCATTTTCACATTTTCGACAGTAGAAAGATCCCTAAAGTATGCAACAAAACTTTTAGTTTACGTTAAATTTACAAACATATAATTTCTGTTCGTTTACAATCCAAAACTACCAATTTCAGTACAAAGTTCATAATACATAAATAAAATTAAAACAAATTTGGACTGTTTTTCGTAGTTTTGGGAAGTAAACGAAGAGCGAGATAATAAATTGCTCTGTTTGCGTATTAGTTCGAAACTGCCAGGTTGTAGCAGTTTTATTACAAAGTCTGTCAGCAAAAGGAACAGACGAATAATTATGTACATAATCGTTTAGTCTTACTATTATATTGACGCATTCTGAATTCCGTTCACAGTGTGCTAGTCCTAATGTGCACTCATCAATGTCATCACAAGTCTGAGGTTGATAGTCATGCGACAGATAATTAGATGAGTATCCTTTAAATAGATTATAACAGTTTTTAATTTTTTTCAATTCATTTTTCAAAAGCCATTTTTTTCTATCTTATCCGTTTGTGTTTTAATTTTATAATCCGATAATGTTGGTCAAACTTAGAAATCGATATCTAGCAGCACTGCACTCGTAGACAAAAAACAGGAGTAAATGCTATTTGGATTCAGTTCAAATGTTTTGATGATAATTTAAGTTGGCTTCTACAATCACCATTTTACGGATTATAAAATTAAAATTGACTAAACTGGAGAACAAAAAATGTTCACTGACCTCCAGAATCCATATAAAAGATAAACAGCGGGTGAAGTAGATACTTACCTTTAGCATGATTGCCACTGAATCCAACTGGACAAGGTTTACATTCAAATCCTGGTTTGAGATTGACACAACTACTTATTGAAAAGCATGGTTTGTGCATTGTGCATTCATTTATATCTACGCATTCAGTACCATTTGGTTTTGATCCTTCAGGGCACGATATGCATTTAAAAAATGGTCTTTCAACTGTTTGAATACATTCAGATCCTAAATAGAAAAGATAAACAAAAAATGTAATTTCTTATTTAGAATGGAAGGTCACTTAAATAATTAAAAAATGATAGAAGGAAAATATCAAAAGCAACATACACGCGGGAAAAGAAAAATGTTGGGTCATTTAAAAGTTAACATGTTCAGATTCAGAAAATTCAGATAAAATTTAAATAAAAAAATGGACATCTGGACTTATGTCATCGAATAAAAAAAGCCCATCAGTACCCATTTAGCTTTGTGCAAAACAAAAACTATTCTACATATCGTCGCTCTAAAAGAAAACCGGCATAACTCAAAAAACTTGATTCTTCAGAAAATGAGTTTAAAGTTTTTTAGTCATATGATTTTTTATTGTTTTATTTTTTCATTTCTTGATGACCATCTAGTAGGGCAAAACCTTTTAAGTGTAATTTTATATTCCTCAGATGACTCTTTGTTCAACATTGACCACCGTTTTATGTAATTGCCAAAAAAAGTATATATTTTTTCGAAATTTTCAAAAAAAATTGACACTTCTAGGACGTGTTTTGCAGCATCAACGATTTGTGCAGTGAGTCAAAAAAAAAAAAAAAAAGATTTTTTGTTGGTGTGTAGATTCGTGTACTTAAGATATATATTTCATGCAGAAAATTTTCACTTGCGTTGGCCTAAGTAGGTTGGTACATGAAAAAAAGAAAGAAAACAAATTTTTTGTATAGGGTGTAGCAAAAAATACCTGCCAAGAAAAGAGATTTTTGTATTTATTAATTTTTTCAAATGTATTTCAGTTTCTTACAAACTTATCTCGGTTCGGGGCCCCTGTGTCTCGGGGGCCCCGTATAATTTATACGGCTGATACCGCTGTAGCTACGCCCCTGGTTTTTTAGTCTTGCGCATGAAGGTCATCCAGAAGAACAGTCATGAAACGTAGATTTCGGGCCAAAGTTTGGTTGCCTTCAATAGACAGAAATGTGACCAACTGGGTAAAAAGCTGCCGAGAATGTTTGCTAGTGTCCCGAGACCACCAGTTCCTATGATGCGACACGCATTTCCAGATAGTCCTTGGCAGTGCATGGCGATGGATTTGCTGGGTCCACTACCAAACCATGAATTCGTTTTTGTTATTACAGACTACTAGTGAAGATATCAAGAGATAAGATTTATAAAAAAAAAATAACTTCATCAAAAATTATTTCGATTTTGGACGAAATATTTAGCCGATTAGGTTATCCTTAATCTGACAATGGACGGCAGTTTGTAAGCGAAGAGTTTAAGAGTTTCTGCAAAAACAACAACATAAACCTTATAACTTCACCTCTTATTGGCCGCAGGCAAATGGCGAGGTTGAAAAAATATAGATCTTTATTAAAACGACTTCAAATTTCCAACGGAAATGGATATGACTATAGAAGGAAATCCAGAAGTTTTTGCTCATGTATATTGTAACACCCCACGGTACTACAGGAAAAGCGCCATCAGACAAGATTCCTTCTCTTCAGGATATAGACGCAGAAACCATTGATTCAGAAGCACGAGATTAAGATATAGTCAATAAGGAGATAAAATACGCGGTAATGCAAATGAAAGTGAAATCGAAGTTGGAGATAAAGTGCTTGTTCGCAACATGGTTGTTCAAAATAAACTGAGACCATCTTTCGTTCCAACCGAATTCGAGGTAATTGAACGAACACCAAATGAAGTGATAGTACGAATAGAAGATGGAAAAGTCTTAAGACGCAATATATGTCAAGTAAAGAAGATTCCATCAGTGCTTTCCAAATTAGTTTCAGAACAGGCTGAAGTCGCTCAAGATATTTACATATCCTCACCGATAAATATTTCCCCTTTAGTCGCAGATGTCAACGTAGGAAATTCTTTGAATCAAAACAACGCAGGGTTGAAGCTGAAGCTAAATAATATAGAAGGGATGTGGAGATCCATTCCTCAACAAACTTTAATCATTTATTACTTTCAATATATTCATTACTTAAATTAATATCAAAGCAATTAAAGCTAGTGATATAGTCTAAGAGCCGACAGCAAATTTTGGGAGTGGATGTATAACCAAAATCTGAGTATGAGGGTTAATAGGTGCATATTTTGTGATATCGAAATCAAAAGTCTGTCTGGTTTTTTGCTCAGCCTTTGGCGGGGGTGGGGGGTTGAAAATAGAGATTTTCCAAAATTCAAAATTCTTATCAGGCGTATTATCACTTGCATCAATTTTTTGGAAATACATTATGGTGCTCTGTCATTTTCCCTAAGTCCGAACACCTTAATCTTTGTAATATGACCAGTAGAACTCAAGATATAAGCTTTTTAAACGAATATTAATCGAACTTTTTTGGAGACTTAGTTTTGTTGATTTTTTGCGGTTTATAAATCTCCAAGAAAAAATCGATTAGGCTCGCTTAAAAAGCTTATATCTTGAGCTCCACTGGTCATATCACAAAGATTAAGGTGTTTGGACTTAGGGAAAATGGCAGAGCATCATAATGTATTTTCAAAAAATTGATAGAAGTCTTAATACCCCTGATAAGAATTTAAGAAAATCTCTGTTTTTAATCCCCCACCCCCATCAAAGGCTGAACAAAAAACCTAACAGACTTTTGATTTCGATACCATAAAATATGCACCTATTAACCCTCATACTCAGATTTTGGTTATACATCCACTCCCAAAATTTGCTGTTCGGTCTTGTACTAATATTATTATAAATATTTTTGTTAATATTTTCATTCTATTGTTAATATTCGAAGTGAATACATATCACATTAATTATAAAAAGAGTTGTGTTTAATCAAACGGATATCTACATATAACATTGAAGGATTATAACAATGGACATAGTTCTGCATCTCGTGCAGGAAAAGTGATAAAGTGCATTTCAACATTTATTAGTAAGTTCTTTGGCTATACCGCTTTCTCTGCACGAGAAACAGACTTCTACCTTTAGGTATATTAAAATCTACCGATTTTGATTCAAAAAAAGGAAAAAGATAAGTGTTTAGTGTATGGTCAATATTGTAGTTAAAAAAATGGGCACGACTAGATCGCACAAACTTGCCCTCGTAGCTAACTACTTGAACGTAGCTTAAAATTGACAATGTCCATATGTAGTGGTTCTATAACATTATGATATCATTAAAAAAATGTTCAAAAAATAATTTAAAATATAATTTATTACTTAAAATTACTATAAATTTGTTATGCCAACTTTTAGTTCATTATAATCATTAACCCTTTTTCAAGATATTGAATTTTCAAAAAAAAAAAACCTTTCAATATTTTTTTAAAAATTCAAAAATTATTTTTTTGAAAAATTGTATATGCAACATTGTTAAAACTTCAGAGGGCCTCTTACATAAAAAAAAACAAACTTCACTCTTAAATCAGTTTTTTCTAACACCAAATCTAAGGTACAAAACCAACAACAACATAACGTAGTTTATGAAATTAAATGCAAGGGGAAAGAAAATGAACAATGTGATCTGGTATATATAGGACAAACTAAGAGAAACTTGGGAACAAGACTAACTGAACACGAAGCAGACATAAGGAAAAAGAAAGAGACAACAGGACTTGCGCAGCACATAGCAAAAAGTGGGCACTCAGTGAGCTTCGGGGAGGTGAAAATACTAGACAGGGAGAGGAAATTGAACACAAGACTGACACTAGAAAGCCTACGAATACAACAAAAAATAGAGAGGACAATGAATACAAAAGAAGACACCGATAACATCAAGCACAACTATGCTGCAGCATTATAACAAAAGTACCTGATAATCTGTGATAACCTTTATGTCATTTCTCGTTTAATTGAATAGTTTTTTCTGTTTATTTCGTACCTATATTTGATAATTTATTTTCAATTTTTGTGTCAGTGCCGTCGGGTTGATGCAATTATGGGAATTATTTAAGATATATAGTATGATTTAATACAAAAGTAAGAAAAATGTTTAATTTTAATTTTTGAAAAAATGTTTTTATCATTGTAAATTTAACAGCTGGAATAAATAAAATAAACCCCTGAAGAAGTAAGGAATACTTACGAAACGTTGGGTATAAGAATGGAATAAGTGTTTTTATTCGCATTCCAAAATCAAAAAGACCAAAAGAGCCTAATAAAACACAATCAAAAAAAAATTGGTTGAAATCGATATAGCCGTTAACGAGAAATTTGAAAACCAAAAAATTGGTTCTACGACAGGTACCGTTAATAACTGTTATATGTATTTTTGTTTTCTACCAAAATAAAAAATCTAGTAATTATAGTAGCTAGTAATTTTTTTTTCAAAATCGTTAGAGTCGTTTTTGAAATAAATAAATTTTTCTATATTGGTTGTATGGCAGGTACCGTTATTTTTTGAGCTAAAAAAATTTCAATTTCCCCTCTAGGGAATCCCAAAAGAACCTTAAGTCCAAAATTTGAAAAAAAAATCGCTCCAGCCGTTTGGGCTGTAGGTCGAGGTACAGACAGACGGACCGACAGACAGACAGACAGACAGAATCGCGAGACCCTATTTTTTCGCGTTCTCTATCATCGTAATGTTAGGGAAAATTATTATCTCGATTTTCGACGAATCCTAAACTTGCCCTATACTACGTATATCGCAACTAAAAAAAATACGAATAACGTAGACTGCCTGTTACAGAACCATTTTTTTTTTTTGAAAATTCTACTTACATACAGTGTTGGACAGAGAATTGGCACATTATGCTTTTTTTCAGTTAACATAGCCTTATATCAGTTGACAAAAGCCTATCTTAAAAACTTTTCACAATATTGCAATCTATACTACATCCCCCTATTATCCCTGAAAATTAAGCGTTATTTACACATGTTTGTGTATTTATTCAATAGGAGAAGCTTACTATTGCTAAATTTTCCGTGGCCACAGAATTAGCACATGTGGTTAAAATTGTGTTTATAGTATAAAAAAGTTGTATTTTTGGTCAGATTTTTTAGAAAAAAGTAATCGACACTTCAAAGCAAGTTGTTCTAAAGGATTTTGTTTGAAAAATATTTGCATATTTTTTGACTAGATGGGCTGGCAGCAACCTTGTACACCTGAGTTTAAAAAAAAAACCATCATCATGATAAAAAAAAATAACTGGAAAACAGTTCACGAAATCGCAAGTAATATGGGATGAGTAAGAAATTTAGTGTATAATGCCATCAAATATTATGAAACTCATAATACAATCAACGCGATCCGAAGAAACCCACCTCCAAAAAAGATACGATCGTATAATCGCTGCTTATGCAAAGAAAAGTCCGTTTTTGACATTAGCTGAAATTCGGGATGAAGTGAATCAAGTTCACGGCATAGCAGTAAGCAGCAAAACAATCGAAAGAACACTCAACGACAAGGATTTAATAGGTTGCATAGCTCAGCACAAGTCCCTGGTCTCAAAAAAATATTACCGCCAGGCTTAAGTTCGCTAGAGTTTACGAATCAAAATTGTTATTATTTTTGAAAAATGTTCTGATGTAATGAGCCCAAACAAATTAAACAAATCAGATGCCATACTTTATTTTGAGCTCGTAAATATTTTTTTCAGTAATTTTAATAACGAATAAATAGTAATTTATATTACAAGTTTATATTTTAACTTGTTTTAACACGTGATAATTATTGATTTTTGTTACTGAATAGTTATTGAACTAATTATAACGTTCATCATCACGTTAAATTTGTTACCTGCGAGTGCTAGTTCATGCGATTCAGTCGTGCATTTTATTTTTCTTCAAAAAGTTAGGCGGCCGGCGTTGAGTTCTTAGTTTTGTTAAAACAAATTAGCTTTTTTTGCTCTTTTTTGGACTCTCGTATAAAATATTTTCATCATCTGGACTATAATTTAGTTTCCGACCACTGATATTGGTCCATAGTGTTAACCATGGGTTAGGTTTGGTTAGGTTGAAGTGGCTACCAGCAGAAAAACTTACATGTCGTATCACTTCATTGTGATACCACATGAATTAAGAGATTTTCTGCCTGATCGTTAAAACCAGTTGTTGCTTCTTATGAACCTTACGTCTTTGGCATAAGGCAGAGGTCATGTACAGAGATAATGGGGAATCAATTCTTCCTCTTTTGCGTCCATACAGCTGGTGCAAATATCAATAATGTTTTCGGAAAAGTGGCTATATTTGGTATGAATAAAATGTTTGCCAATTCTAAGGAGAAATTTGAATGTATGGCATTAAAAATAGTCATTTCTGTATTTTGCGTAACTACCTAGTCCTTTTGGAACACAATGTCTGGTCTGAAATATCTCCTATCAGTTTTTAGAGAAAATGATAAGGTAATTTTTATTATAAGACATTATTTCCTGCTTTAAGGATTAGTAAGTTAATTACTATAAGCATTTATATATTTGTATATATGTATATTTGCATTACATCTACATAAATTTATAATTTCGATTAAAAATGGGCTTTCGCACAGCTAATTGTTTCGTGGACATCATCATTATCGTCTTCGAATAGGGAAATAATTTTCTTATGTTCATCGTAGGCCTTGGTTGTTTGATTATTATGGAAATTGGCGTTGTGCTCCTCCAGTGAAGCTACCGATTCAAATACTGTATTGCATGTGTTGCATCTAGCACTAAACTTCATATTCATCAAAGGAAACAAATCGTTAGCCTGATGAAGTGATTTCTTTTTAGAATGTTGTGGAAATTGAAGTAGCGATGCGTTTTTTAGTTTTTCGAAAAAATCTGATTTCTCATCGCGAACTATGGGTGCTGAGCTCATTATTTGTGAATCATCATGTTGATCTTTTTCTATGTTATGCAAAAGGTAACTGTAATTTTTGGATGAACTCGTAGGACCATCGATAAGATTGAGAATATTTTCAAATTTTCTGCCAGTTGGTCGTGGTTTATTCAGACTGTCACTCTCGTCAGTGGTTGTTATTGTTGTTGTTGATGATGTGGTGTTGATGTTTTGGCGAAGAGGACTTTTTCTACTAAGTTTGTCAGTTGTTGTACTCCTCTCTGGAGTACTCTTACTAAATGCATTATTTTTAAAAAATTGTAAATAAGGATCATTGGCTTTGTTGTCGTCCTTTGCTGGAACTGGAACTAAAAGAGATTCGGCATCCTGTTTGAGAATTTCTGTGAGCGATTTGTTTCTTTCGATTACAGTTTTGTTTCCCTCCTGAGCAAATTTCTCTGTAGGTTCGTCCGAATTGCCTCCCGATGATATCTCAGCGGTGGAATTTTTTCCGTCGCTGTCCAAGCGCTTCTTAGCATCGCCGTTTACCAATAAATCAGGCAGAAGTATTTCCCCGCATGAAGACTTCAACCACTGACATGTCTTACGCAGGCAAAATATCATTCTGCGAATGAATTCATGCGGCGACACTGCCTTACTCCGACGAATGTCTAACAGACGATTGATCTCCTCGATGAACAGCAGAAACTTATATTCAATGCACATGTCCATGTGCTCCTTGTATGATTCTTCAAACATAAAACGCCGAAAGCATGCCCGGCATTTTCGTTCCTTGCAAGTTTCGGGAATATTTATTGTTATGTTGGCTTCCTTTAGTTCGTCCAAGTCCATCACATCATCCTCCTCGAAGTTCTTTTCTTTGTACGAAAAGAAATTCTTCTTTTGTTCGAATGCTTCGTTCTCATCACTGGAGGCTGTCTGGAATTCTTCACCTAACGGATCACTGTTTGTGTTGTTCATTTCATCAAAGATTGCAGCTAAGTTGTTGTCACCGGCTGGTCGTCGATGCAGTGGTTTCTGATGAGATAAACGTTTCATCTTGCGTGCAGATGAGTTAGTGTCTTTGTCGAAGAGAAGGTTCAAGTAAGTCATGGCCAGGACTTCGTCGTTTTCATCCCCAGCAGGGGTCATATCATCTGGATGCATGCTCCGGTTATTGGTTCTTTTAGCTCCCACCTTATTGTCCGTCATTTGCATGAGTTTCTTTATGCAATCGTCGTTTTTAGTTAATTTGGAACTTTGGTTGTTTAAAATATTCACGAGAGTGTTCGTGTCAGTCTTTCGTTCTTCGCTATAAATGAGGTCATTGGCAGTGATGAGCACACTAGCTTTATCATCGTGAGTGTCTACTCCCATGTTTGCTGCGCGTTTGCGAAAAGAATTCTTACACCGTCCACTTATGGTTGCCACAGCTTTTAAGCTCAAAGCATTGTTAATGGCTTGTTGGCGAAAAGTTGCAGCATGTTTGAGATATGATATGCACAGAGCACACATCTTTTGGGGTAACCCATCATCTTCGCTGACCTAGATTAGAAAAGAACATACCGATTGATAGAATCAATATATTTTATGCCAACAAAAAACATCAATTACCAATAGACCAGTAGTCTCTTCCAAGAGCTTATTGATGGGTTCTTGCCATAGAAGGAACTCATTTGGACTAGCATGCAAATACGAGGGTATAATTGTGAAGATATCATAGTCTCCTCGACTTGAACATAAACGACATATATTATCCCACATTTTTAAACAAAGATTTTCCCGTTTCTATTGATTTTTTACAATTAGGATCTCATTGTACACAAAAAATACAATTAATAAAAAGATATATAAAATTAGACAATAAAATTTAATTAATTACAAAGACAACACGGATAAAACACGGAGATTTTTTGCAACCAGTCAGCTGGAGCTGTCTGCTGTGGCTTTGTCGGTTTCGCCTATACGTTTACTTTGCGTAGGAGTAGGAGAGTAAATAGTAGTAGAACAAGTAGAACTTTATTGAGATTTTTTTACTTTCAATTTACATTTACAAAACAACACGAGTTAATACACTTAAACTAGTAACAAGATTGCTGACTTAGAATTGGTCTGGCTACACAATGTTAATGGTTTTATTTATGTCTTTTCTATGTTGACGAAGAAACGTTAAATAAATGATAACTCGATTATAAAAAGTATATTTTATATTTCATGGTCCACCCAAGAAGACCAAGACCATGTAATTTGTAGGAGTATAGGGGTGAAAAAGGCAAAAAACTTGACAGCTGGTTAGCCGAAGAAAAGGATAGTTGTATACTTTGGCTTATATTGCTGTCGCTGCTTTGAAAACATTTCGAATGAGAAAAAGAGCAAACAGGCAGTTTTATGAAAAACGTGCCCTTTCACAAGAAATGGACGTATACAGGCCAAACAAATTTTAAAGCTTGGATCACATTATGCGATTTTTGTAAGCCCAAAGAAATTGAACGAATTGAATATTCACGTTTTTACAATACACGCTGATGGATAGTCATTCAACTAATATTATTATGCTTTTGAATTCAGTTTTGAGTATTATGCTGTATGGATGACTTTATTGAGTTAGATCATGGATTGAGAATGATATCTTTTTGGCTGACGGCCAACTTAATTAATGAATGTGTACTCGAAACTATTTAAGCAAACCTGGGGCCCTACTCTGTATCTCGTTCCGAAAGGAAATTCTATTTGAAATTGTATTTTGTTTCGATTTTAAATAGGCAACTTCTTTGTGTCTAACGAAATAAAAAACAATTTCGAATAGAATTGACTTTCGGAACGAAATACAGAGTTGGGCCCTTGATGTCCAACACGAATGTGACGCAGGATCGCTAATTGTGTACCACGCTTAAAAGATGTAATAAATTAATAAAAGCTCCCCCAAACTGACTTTCTGTACAAATCATTCAATTAAATTCACTGACCCTTTCTGTGATCATTGCAAAACTGAGGCCAGTTCGTTCACAGTGGGTTGAATTTAGGTATGATGTGCCTATCACAGGTTCTTGTTAATTAACGCTTCTAAACCAAAACTAGCTGATTAGCTATGGATATCCATGATTAACAATTTTGAATCTTTTGAAAACAATTTTTTTTTTTAAATTGATACTTTAAAGGACATTTTTGCAGTCTGACATGTTGACAAATTAAGGGACCTAAAGTGGAACTTATTCAGGCAAGTATCCACTTAAGTGGCATTCATATGAAGCCGCAACCTGCGTCTGCGAATTGTCGCAAAACTTGATATTTCATTCATAAAAAAAGTGAAGTTTCAAATATGTAATATTTCTGTTTTTAGAAAGCAATAAACAAAGATATTTACTTATCTGCAAATAATTTCACCCTTTGAACAACACTTTTTCGGGCGAAATATTTTCCGGGAGAAACTCACAGTAGGGCTGATTAAAATCACCAAAAAAACGAGCTGGCTTACTTGAAAGGAGTAAAGTAAAAGAAAGTTTGTATTAGCAAATTTTACGAAAGTTAATAGTAGTCATTCTTAAGCCCTTTATGTTAGCTTAAAAATAATGGCACAACACTTACACTTTGTTATCCCGTTAAGATGAGGTATTCGAGCGAGCTTCAAGCTCGCTTGGCCCCTTTGTGTACCTGCGTTGACTTGAAATGAGCTTCAACCGACTCAATTCCACTTCAGGAGCGGAGTCGAGTCGAAATTGTTGATAACAAACCCTGGGTCAAAGATTCGGTCTTGATGATGAGTTCACAACATATTTTTTGCACATGTGCCAGTAAAATTATTTATTTGTTTTGATAGCTATGTGAAGTATATACTAAAATTCATTAAATTTGAACTGTTTTTGTGTAAAATAAATATATTGTTACCATTCCATTAAATGTAATCTCAACACCATATCAACTCAACTTCAAATGGGGCTCTCAACTCACGTGACAAAACACCTGGGTCGAAAATCCGACCCTAATCCAACTCGAGCTCCCTATTCTTTTGTTTTTAAGACTGTTTCAACGTCCATAATAACTGGGATTAACGGTGGTTTTTTGTGCATAGGAGTGTATTTCAAACCTTTGTTTAAAAGAGCTAATTCTTCTTCACTGACATTTTCTTTCGATTGATTAATCACAAAATCTGGTATTATTTTTGGTTCAACAAGATCACTTCCATTTGAGTTTTTTATCAAAATAGTTAGTTTTCTATATTGCTTTTTTCTTTTTTCACACACCAATTTATCAATATTGTGAACTTAATTGCATTCAAACTCATTCCATGCTTCTCTTTCATACTCATATAAGCCACGAGTAATCTTAAGATGCAGCGAATAAGCTTTTAATTCCAGTTCCGATAATTTCTTGTATATACATTTTAATTATAATTAGAGCCGCAAGAACATGTATGAATCATAGTTTCATTCAATTTCGGGATTCGTTTTACTTAGTGGAAAAAGGTACAAACATAGGCAATCCACTTTAGTCCACTAATAAGTGAATTGTTCATGGCTTTTTTTGTTCAAGTAAGTTTAAAAGAAAAACAATTACTGCCAAAAATATGGCATCGGTAAGTAGATGATGTTTTTGCCATGGTGGAGAAATCCGAAATAGAAAAGATGTTAAATATGCTAAATGCACAATTTGATTCGATAAAATTCACACATGAAATTGAGAAAGTAGGTAAATTGCCTTTCCTTGATTAAGAATTAAAAAGGAAAAAATTATAAAAGTATCGAAATAGCAATTTATTGAAAACCGACTAGTACAAACAGAACAATAACAAACGATTCAAATTGTTGCATACAACATAAACATGCAGCTTTTCATTCTATGGTACACCGATTATGTAGCTTAGATCTTTTGGCAATGAATTATATGAACGAGTGCAAAACAATAAAACAAATCGCGAGAACAAATGGAAAATGGTCTTATTAAAAAACATCCAGAAAAAATAGAAAAGTATGAATCTTCAACTTTGTTTTTACAAAAAAGAAGACTTGAAACACAAAATACTCGTGTCGCGATATCTCATGTTCCGTGTCTAACCAGCAAATTAAAAACAAAATTTCGTGAATTTGGTATGGATATTGTTTATACCAATTTACTGGGATCAACAAAAGACAAAAATGAATAATTAAATAAATCGGGTATATATGCAATAAAGTGCACGGAATGTGAAAGTGTTTATTACGGCCAAACAAAAAGAAATATCCTATCGCGTTTAAAAGAACATCGATCGTATATTCGCAACAATCAACCATAGACCCCTTTCACACAAGGAAACTTAGTTGCCGGCGATTTTTAGTTTCTAGGCGAGAAGGGCGTAAAGGGAAGACAACAAATTTCCCCTCACACCCTTCTCGCCTACAAACTAGCCAATTTCTGGCAACTCATTTTCCTTGTGTGAAAGCCGTCATATAGATCTGCATAAGCAGCACACGCACTTAATAACAATTATTTGTGTGAATATATCGATAATGTGCGGCTTGTAAAAGAGATAATAGACGAACGAAAACTCATGCGTATGAGAGCTTTTACATACAAAAAGACATTAACTCGATGAACTTAGACAACGGGAATATTGAATCGAATTTGTTCTCTCGATTCATATAACATCACCCACCACAACAACTCAAGATGATACAACTCAAGATGAAGCACACACTGTCTCTTTTTTGATTTGCTCGGCAATACTTTGGTTTCGCCGCTTACAGCGACGAATGAAGAAAAATGCAAACCAAAAGTTAGTAACTGAAAATTAATTAATAGAATGTGTATCTAGAATCAATATATTAATACGTAAAGGTGATTTCTACCCGCACCTTTTTGAATGTCTTAATGGCGACATATTCTATTTTGTTTTGCTTTTTTTCAAAGATATGTGCAATTGCTCTATGCCAAACTAATTATTTTGTTTATATTTTGCGGTTAAGACAGTTAAATTATAGTTTATATATTTTTTCGCTGTTACACCCCCTGACCGCGCTTGCAAACTCACCCCGCCACCATCACTTTACGTTTGTGCGGCGAATTCAATATTCCAACATTCCAATAGACGTCAGTGCAGTGGTAGCAAGCACAAAGAAAAACAAAAACAACAACGGCGCGATTTTTACCTCACACAGCCAGATGCCAGAGAAGAAACGATTATATGGGCATTGTGCTTTGGACATGCAATGAGGACGGTCATGGTGGAGTGTACGATATCTTGCTGGGCATTACAACAACAATTCATGTACGTTGTTCAGTAGGTTAGAATCTTTTTTATTGAAGTATATAGTACGGGAGGCGACCGTGGGTTTACCTATCTCATCGCGGCTTCAGAAAAGAATGATGCCAATTTATAGCTTTAGTCTGAACATCAACTAAACCGCTGGTCGGATAAGGTTTTTCAGGTGCCAATGGGTAGAAAACGCACTTTTTCGGTTGCATTTTTGGCTTAGGGTACCTAAACCATGATGGATTTTTATAAATGGGGTATCAAATGAAAGCTTAGACTGCCCTCTTTACAAAACCAGTGGTCGGGTAGACTTTTGTTGGTTGTTGTGGCGAGTCCGATCACTTTTGTAAAAACAGCTATTTTTGTATCCATTATGTTTAAAAGGTGGACAACTATGCAAAACTATTTCATACAGCCTAGAAAAATGCTTTTACCACTTAAATGCATTTTAAATGCTAAGGTTAAAAAATAGCTCTTTTAACAAAAGTGGTCCGACTCGCCGCAACAACCAACAAAAGTTTGTCCGACCACTGGTTTTGTAAAGAGGGCAGTCTAAGCTTTCATTTGATACCCTATTTATAAAAATCCATCATGGTTTAGATACCCTAAGCCAAAAATGCAACCGAAAAAGTATATATTATATACTATTATATATTAAGTTCCGCCAGCTAACGTATGTCGCGATCCCAATACGTTCACTCGATTGAGGAGTGACGTAATTTTGATTTGCTCAATCGCTCATCCGTAAACGGAGGACGCGATTCGGCCCCTGTTTTTTTCTAATCGTTCATTTGTGTGGTATGGTAAATCGGATATAACGACCGCTGGCTGAGACCACATTTGGTAGTCTTGAGCGGTCGCTATAAGCTTCGTAGAATGTAATTGCAAAGGGCATACATTGTTTTTTCTGAAGCTTAAAAATCTGGGGCCGAATTACCGCATCAGTGAGTGAGCAATACGTTACTGAAGTACCTTCATTTGGGATTCCTTCCTAAGATATCGAGTAAAGTACCGAGTTTCGAAATCGATTTTTGGTATTTCCTCGTCAGTGAACGAGTGTTTTTTATACGATAGATGCTCGGTAGACGAGTGAGCAGTAAAATGGCAGAAAAATAATATTATTCTCTTTCTGCAAATATTCCTACACAATATCAATTAATGGTCTTTTAGGGTGAATTAAAATAAATTAAACATCACCCAGAAAATTATTCTTGCGTTGATTTTAAGGCACAATAATTCGATTTGGCTAAAAAATATTTTTGGCCAATAATTCGATTTAGCTAAAAAATATTTTTGGCCAAAATAAATTCCAGACATAATGTAAACAAAACATGAGCCAAACACAAGCAGCTGTGGCAATCGACCAATGAAAAGTTAGGGAAATTGACGTTTAGGAAAATGTACTAAAATTATCCTAGTACAATACGAACTCAATTCGATACGTGGTACTTTGTATAACATCATACCAATATGATTACTCGATAGTTCGATGACGTTTAAAAGTTTCGCACTCGTTCACTGAAGACGTAATTCGGCCCCTGTTTCGATCGAAATACACAAACCAATTTACCAAAGCGCAGTTCCATTTGTTTTCAGCAATACCTGGCGGTATATCCTCGTTATTTTTGAACCAAAAGCAAGTTAAATTTATCCTAACTCCTGAAATTTCAAATAAATAAAATTCAATTTTTTTGTTTACTCTTTAGAATTATTTTCTTTTTAATTCATGTGTAGGTAGGTATCATTTTAATAATAATATTTTATATCTTAACACTGTAATAATAATATTAATAGGGTTCCTTAAATGATCGGTAACTTAAATTTGGATAGACCGATTTCAAAAATGTTTTAATTTATTTAATTAAATTTTTTTGTTTGAATTTTATTATTATGTTTATTATAATACCTTACAGCATAAAATATAATAAATTTACCAATGAATGAATTTTGCACACAAATACACATAATGTGTTTTTTTTCCTGCTAAATATATTATTTTAATTATCACTAGTACGTAGAAACAGTTAAGTTTTTTTTTTTTTTCATTATAAGCAAACTACAGTTTATAATATATGGATATATTTATGTGGATGTTTGAATTCGACCTCATCCCCGGCAAGCTCGTTTCTTGAATGTTCGCAAATCTCTTTCGTGTATCATCTCGCCGTTCGAGCAATCGTCTGCAATCACAAGCGAGGGAAATATTTTCGTTTATAAATTATTTAGATTTACTTAGCTTTTTTTCAATTTTAAATCTAAACGGCGATTCATTCAATACTACACTGCTTGCCTTAAGGACCTCGAATTTTGTTTTCTTTGTCAACAAATAAAAAAATAATCCAAACAAAAAATACAAAACAACAAAATAATACACAATTTCATTTTCTCATTTAAAAAAAAATCAACAAAATAACATAAAAAAAGTCTAGAATATAGAAATGATTTACCTAGCAATTATTAACTCACCTTTAGTAGAACTTTTTCTTTTTTTAGGTATGCTACGCTTTCGCCTTTTCGCCCCGATAATGTCTACGCTGCTTTCTAAACATATTGGCGAAGACACTGTCTTGGCAGAGTGAAGCGATTTATTGTTAAGTTTTTTGCCTCGTGGAAGTTTTTTCTTGGGACTAAATAGATTTGCATGATCACTGCAATTACTTGTGTCGTCTTCGCTATTTACATTGGAAGAATTATTTGAACTGCGGTCAGTGCTGGAACAACGATCGCTTCGATTAACCACCTTTCTTCTTCTGGCTTTATTGATTCTGGTCAATGTTCTTTTATCGATTTCCTTTATCTTAACGACTGCAATTTGATGATTAGGACTTATGGAGATGCTGTTTGAATTAATGCTACTACATGACGATTCATCTGTTGTTGAGAAATCCCCAGTGCTTCCAGTCTTAATGAGACAGCGCCTAGTACGACGTTGTGTTTGTTTGTTCTCCGTTATGGATGTGTTGTTAGTTCTTAGATGAGTTGCGTTGGATTCTAATCCACGCTTTGTACTAGTTGTATTTGCTATTGATGGTGTTGTTGTTGTTGTGGTTGATGTTGAAGTAGTGATTAATGTCTTTAGGCCAGCTTTGGTTCGGGTAGACCTGGCAGACGGCGCTCCTGCACCACCATTCTTATTATTACCACTATCGTTACAATTGGCACTTATTCGCGTTGCTGCTACTTCATTTATAACAGGCAATGTGCTACGCTTTTTCATGGAGCAGGCTTTAGTCTGTGCAACCGGAGGCTCCTCATCATCAGAACAAGTCTCTTCGGCTACGTATGCGGCAATGCGGTCTTTGAGTTTCAGTCGGTTTTGTATTTCCAAAATGGCATACGTTGGATTGCCTTCATATCGTATCAATGGAGTCTCAACAATTTGTTCGCGGTCAAACTCTTTCTCAGCACGATCTCTAGCTATTTGATCGGGATCTTGCGAAAGTATCTCCGTCCATGAGAATTTCTTTCGTGAAGTCTTTTTCTTGGCTGATTTTGAACGCAGATTCTTAGGTGATACTCGATTGGATAATGTGCTCTCATGGAATGGCATGATAACGTTCAAATTCTTCATAATACTCTTAATGTTCTTTGCTTCGAAAACATTATTGTTTTCAATTTCCTCTTTGACTTTAACCGATGTCTTGAGTACTTCTTCCGTACTTAAATGGATGTCATTCGAATTGTAGCCAAGAGAGACATATTCTCGTAGGAAAATACGACGGCATTTATCATAATCTGGTCTCTCGTGGTATGCTAATTTGCCAACATATTGCAAATACTCGCCCAAATATTTAGGAACTTGTTTGCCATAGATGTGCTTCATCATTTCCTTGACATCCTTCATCAGATACTCCTTTAACCAGTGTACTTTTTCGTTTTGATGCAGGGCAGCTGCATCCCGCCATGGCAGATAACCTTGTGACCAATATACCAAATTATACCCCAAACACTCGAGGTCGCTGCGACGTGAATGAGCGCCCATGTGCGCATCGCGCGATGTAAATTCCAAAGTACCATCGTGAGCTCGACGTTGATCCATAACAAATGGTCGATGGACGCCTTTGTCGATGAATTTCGATGCTAGACCAAAATCAATCAGGCACACACGTTCCTCTGTAATAATTTCGTCGTCCTCGGGTTCGGTATTAACGGAAACCTCACCGTCGTCACCCTCAGTTTCCTCCTCATTCGACGACTCTGATGTAAATCTATTTCGCTTTTGTGCTAATGTCAATGGGGGTTTGCGGGCAGAATTTCGATCTTGTCGGGTACGTGGTGTGTTTTCTCCATCAGTGGCGTCTTTGGAATTTTCCTCGTTAAAGAACTCAGAATAACAAATTCGTTTTGTTGGCCTCAGATAGTGTGATTTTACCATTTCGTCATAAATTGAGTTTCGTTTGTCACGTCTACATGAACGCACCTAAATTACATACAAATAATAAAACAAACTTAATTATTTATTATTCCACAAAATAAGCATTGGTTTCACAAAAGAGTTAAGCCAGGAATTTGAACTTACGGGATTTGAGCCACTATATTGTATAGTAGGTTTATTGCGGTTCTTTTTGTTTATTGGCGTATGGTACATATCTGAATCTTTGCTTTCCTCCTCACCTTCATCCCCATCAGCATCATCATCTTCATCATTATCTTCGTCTTCATCTTTCTCCTCGTCGTTGCCTTCTTCTTCATCAATTTTCTCTTCATCATAGTCTTCTTCATCATTGGAGCTGTTACCACTATCGGCGTCACTATATTCGCTTCCGCTACAAGTCTTAACCTTATCATCTTTTATTTCATCGCCATTTTCTTCCTCAATATTTATTCCTCCATATATTAACTGACTTTTGCGATATGTGCATTTTGATATCATCAAATTTTGTGCTTTAATATCATTGTGACAATATCCCTTGTCATGTAAATGCTGAAGAACATCTAGGATTTGCAGAGCTAAAGTTAATACCGACTTTTGGGTTATTCGCCGGTTTTTTATCAACGAATGTAAATCACGATCGAAACGTTTAATCACAAGGAATCGATAGCGAGTATCACCAAAATAGTGAGAACCAGATGCTATGTATTGTGGCATTCCAGGTGGCAGTGGATTTTCATCTTTGAAATTAAAATATTAAAATCTAACTTTGTGAAATTTGTGTACTATTAAAATGGACTTACCATTTTTCTTTGCCGCATTTAGGAGACAGTGGATTTCTACGAACAACGGCCCATTCGAATGTGGTTCAATTTTTACAACATATTCAGCATTTTCGCTTGTCACTGGCACCGACACTTTATCTGATGCTAGAAATATTTCTCCAAAATTGCCTTTGCCTATAAAAAGTTAAAGTTTTCAAGAGTTAATATTCTGCCTTTGATTTAAACCTATTGTTTTGTACTTTTTTTTATAAAAAAAAGATTTGACTACGAAAATCAGAAACCAAGAATCCCTGAGAATAAATTACATTTGTTGATATTGAAAATCACGAGCGCACACATAGTCATGTGACGCCCTTTGCTTCAGAGCTCAGTAATGTTGTTTTTGTTTTGTTGATTCTTGTATCTGCTAAAACTTTTTCTCATTTATTCGAAAAACAAATATTAAACTGCATCATTCAAAAATTGTACCACAATAATACTTTATATTTCTTATAATGTATCGTCATGGTCGTTCTACAAAATAGATGTTCAGTAATAAAGCCCTCATTATGAAAAGCGAATCGAACGTTCGGCTAAAGTCTTACGATTTAGATAACTTTACTTGTCAAGGTATTATCGATAGTGAGCTTCCACAATCGATTCAGGAATTGTGGTTATTTTGTTTTAAATAAAAACAAAATATTATTCGAACAGAATATTATTTATTTGTTTTTTAGTTAAACTTTACTTACTTTAGATGGCGCTCACAGCCCAAGGTGGGCTTCGGCCTCTCCAGTCAGCTCTGTCCCTAGCTAGCCGCTCCCAGTTCCGCACAACGAGTTGGTTGCGGTCGTCCTCAACTTAGTCGCGCCACCTGTTATGGGTTCTTCCTCTGCTTCGTATACCATAGGGGTATAGCCGGTATAGCTCGTCGTTGAATCTTACTACTTAAATGCCTTCTTAGCCCGAAGAAACAGCAGTTGGCAAGAGTAATTCGTCTTTGATCTCTGCACTGATGTCATTTCAGCATATACTTTGTCTTGTCCTCATTAACCGCCAATCCCATTTCAGCCGCCTCCGATTCAATGCTCGCAAATGCGCCTGCCACAGCCCGTTTCGTTCTGCCGACAGTGTCTATATCATCTGCATACGCAAGAAATTAAACTGACTTTTGATAAATTTTACTGCTGGTGTTGACATGTGGTTGCGTACAATTGCTTCAAGAACGATGTTGAATAGGTTGCATGACAACGCGTCGCCTTGCCTCAATCATTTCTCAACATCAAAGGAATCGGTGGTGTTCTTACCGATTTTGACGGAGCAGCGAGATTTCTACATCGTCATCCTGCACAAGCGGACGAGTTTGGCAGGGATTCCGAGATAAGACATGGCTCTGTATAATTCATCCTTTTTCACGCTATCATACGCGACTTTAAAATCGATAAAAAGGTGGTGTGTATCGATCTGGAATTCCCGTGATTTTTCTAAAATCTGTCGGTGTGAACATTTGATCGAGGGTTGACTTGCCTGGCCTAAAACCGCACTGATAGGGGCCGATCACATCGTTGACAAAAGGTTTTAAGCGGTCACACAGGATAGCCGACAAGATTTTATAAGCGACATTTAGGAGACTAATTCCTCTGTTGTTGGTGCACTTCAGAGCATCTTCCTTTTTATGGATGGGGCACACTTAAAAACGTTCGGTGTTTTTCTTGTTCTAGTTAGGCTGGGGCATTCACAAAGGAAATGAAATGAGCCCTACTCCGCCTCTTTATCTTGACACCTTCTACAATGGTCAGATGCGCGGATGCCCATTCTGTTTAAGTGGGTTCCCATTGAGATGTGACCAGTTAGGATTCCAACCAATAGGGATAGTTGAGGCCTGCTTAGCGAGAATACTATTCTTTGAAATATCCGGCCAAAGATTTCTCGAAACTCGACACGTCAATCTGTGACCACCCATCGTTGGCGGCTTCAAGGAAACCCTGGTGGATTCTGCTCTTTTCGAGTGGCATAAGTACTGACGATGCAGTTTGGCTCCGATCAGTGGATGACCCGTGTTTGGCCAATTCGTCTGCCTTTTCATTCCCATGTATATCAGAGTGTCCTGGGACCCAAAGTAGGGTAACTGTGTTTGTTGCGCTAAGTAATCCAAACTCTCTGCGACAACATTCCACCAGTTTTGACTTTGTGACAACTGATTAGATGGCCACCTGGTTGTCTATAAAAATGTCAATTTTCTTATTTACTAGTTCACATGGTGGCAAGATGCTTTGCTGCCTCATAAACCGCAAATACATCCGCTTGAAAGACACTGCAGAAGTTCGGAAGCTTTATTGATCTATTTAAATGTGGGGTTTCTGAAAAGATGCCTGACCCTACCCCTTGCCGAATTGCAAAATTTTCGACGTTATTGAAGGCCCCTTCTATGTCAAGGAAAGCTCCCAGAGTAAATTCTTTGAAATGCAATGATTTCTCAATCGTGCCGACCACCTGATGAAGAGCTGTCTCAACAGATTTGCCCTTCATATATGCATGTTGAGCCTGTGAAAGAACTCCATCATTTTGTTTTAGGCGAATGTGTCATGATGCTCTTTCATTTTCCTTAAGTCCAAACATCATAATCTTTGCAATCCGACCTATAGAACTCAAGACATTCGCTTTTTAAGTGAACAATTCTCCAAGAAAAAGAAGATAAGGTCCTCTTAAAAAGCTTATAATTATCTTGAATTTAATTTCCGGATTGCCAACATTATGACGTTTGGACTTAAGAAAAATGACTGAGTATCATTTTTAAATTTATTGAAGTGGTAATGACTCTGACAGAAAATCGTTATTTTTAAACCCCCGCCAAAGGCTGAACAAAAACCTGCCAGACTTTTGTTTTCGATACCACGACATATGCACCTACAAACCCGCATACTCATACTTTGGTTATCAATGCACTCCCAAAAATTTGCTGTCGGCTCTTTGACTATCAGCTTTACTAGCTATACTTACCTGTTTTTTTATTAATTTTGCACTTTTACTATTCCTCCACTATTTAAGTATTATGAGTGGCAAGATTTTGTGCAATGAGAAATATTTCTTTACTGCCTAAGTTATAGTCCGAAAGCTAGGCAAAATTTACTCAATGTGTTTTAGACCGCTTCAAATTTTGTGGCCATGTCGTTTGTATCATTGCAAGCTACGTCGTTCTGGCAGCGATATCGCGGCCCCAACACCACTAAAATGAACTTTCACAAAGTCCAACAACAAAAATAATGCTTTTAAAAGAGCTTTATACGGCTCCAAATTTTCATCACTAAAGCTTTGTGCCTATACTAACTAGAATCCATCGGTCTGGCAGCGATACCGTGGACCTAACACCAGGAAATTATCATTTCAAAATACACTTTCAAAATGCATTTTTGTGGTCATTGGTCTGTGGTATTGCTGCCCGACCGATGGATTCTGGTTAGTATTGGAACAAGGCTTTAGTGATGAAAATTTGGAGCCGTATATAGCTCTTTAAGAGGGATTATTTTTGTTGTTGCACTTTGAAAGTGCATTTTAGTGGTGTTGGGGCCGCGATATCGCTGCCAGACCGATGTAGCTTGCACTGATACAAACGACATGGCCACACAATTTGAAGCAGTATTAAACACTTGTGAGTAAATCTTCACCAGCTTTCGGGCTATTAGACTCAGAGTGTAGGTATTATCTTTTTAATATTAGCATCAGACACAGTTATCTAGACATCTAGAGCAACTGCTGCGAAAACTGCAATAATCAAAAAATGTATAGGAAACCTTTCCTGACTTATTAAATTCATTTAACCTTGCGTTAAAATATTATTTTAATACCAATTAAAACCAACAACATAATGTACTTGAACTTTGTATCAACAAACATTTCAACATGCAAAACATTTAAAAAAAAAAAAAAAAAAACTGATTGTATTTCTATTTTTGTAAACAACAAATTACCTATGGGTTTTCCTATCCTCCATTTTTTCGCAGTTAAGTCCTCGAGTAGAATTCCATTGACAACACTTGGTTTCAGATGATATACAGGCTTAGGAGAGTTATCATCGAACGAAGCATTCAGAGCAGCAAGTTGTTTAGTCTTAGTTTCTGGCGGCGGAGACTTGGGCGATGAAGTTGACTCCTCCACCCATTTCGGCTGATCACTTTTAGAATCTTGCTGCTGAAAGTCATGGCAAATACGTTTGCGTTTCTTTCCAGTTGCGGTAGCTTGTTGTTCGGGAGCTATTCGTTTTCCCATGATTAACAAAGCTTTGTTATTTGATTTTCGATTCTTCTTGATCTAGATCTAGAGCTAGACGTGTGGGACAGCTCTTATTTTCCAAAAGAAAACATTAAGTTTTTTTTCAATTGTAAATCCTCATTCGGCGGACAGGATAGACACTGCAAATGGCAAACAAACAAAGAAACAAGAATTAAATACGGAAGCAAGCGCAATTAATTTAATTTTCCCCCATTTTAGAAACTGTGATTTTTTTCTAGTAGCTTTTTTTTGTGAGTGTCAAGGTGTAGACATTTCGAAGAGGGTTCTTCCAAGTTTTTTTTTCAATTAAAAATTGTTCACCACTCACACCTTTCAGTGATTAATTTGTGAAACATATTCAAACAAAAGTTTTATATATTTAAATGGGAATTTTCTTTTCGTGAACCGCATATATAGATTTATTGGTTTTCGTTTAATTCCGAGTAGGTACACATTTTGTACTGCAGAAAAAGTTTTTGCTTTTTTTTTCTCTCCAATCACTGAAACAATTGATCGAATTAAAACTTATTTCTTTTCTTTTTTCAATTTACCTGCGAGACTTTTAACTTTTTCTAATATCAAATTTATGAATCACATGATAAAATCTATTAAATTATGTATACTTTTCTTTCAAATGATGAATTTTTATTGAATAACTTTGAAATTGGAAAAAAAATAAAACTTGTCGCGGAGCAGCCGAAAATTTGGCTTTCTTTTCACAGAACTCACACAAGCAATTTGAAGAATTCAGAAATGTCGGTCGGGTGGATTTGAATGGCAAATGGAACATTTTACCTTGCGAATGCGCGATATTGGAACATTATCACCACTTGATTTTTAGTTATTTGTCTCTGTTGTTTGTTTGGGTTTTGTTTGAAAAATCATATATGGTTGTTGCATAATTACCTGTTTTGATTTTTTTTGTATTGTTTTTCTCAAGTTGGTAGCAGTTTATTTTCGGCTGAATTTTTGTATACAGCTAGCCTTGTCTGGCATTCAACGATTAGTATTGAAAGATTTTGTAAACAGAATTACGGGATAGTGAGCGGGCATTTGTTTTGAAAAGATGAAATGAAAATACAATGAATTTAAATATTAAAATTTTTGTGAAAAATAAAATAAGGTAAGTCTGGTCTTTGTATTGTATTACGTTTATGAATAATGCAATTGCAATAAATTGATAAAATACTTAAGGCTGGGTTATTGATTTTTTATTCGTTTCATTTTCAATTTTTTTCATTTTCAGCTGTTTGTGGACCTGAGGATATTATAGGACTGTTTGTTTAAATATCTATGTTCGGTTCAAAATATGAGGAAATTTGGAGCAGAGAGGGGAAATAAGGTCGTGTTTGCATTGAACCAATTTTGAAAACGAGGAATAAAAATGTGAGAATGAATATATTTTATTAAAACACATTGGGGCATATTCATAGTCGCAGATAGACCCAGCTTTAACTAAACTACAGTTTAAGACAATTTTGGCTCAATGAATACAGACCGATTTTAATTAAAAATTGTTGGTTTTATATTTTTATAAAATAATTAACTTGGTATACTACACAAATAGCTTCAAATATTTTGAAATGATAAACTTAAGAAAATAGAATCAACCTCCGAAAATTCAACGAAAGCTATGTTTAACTTAGACCCAGGTCTAAAATGACTATGAATACGCCCCATTACCGTAGAAAAAGTAGTAGTTTTTAATGAGAGTAGAGCATATTGTTAAACTCATCATTATATACATTTACATTTATGCGCTTCTAAATAATTGTCATTCAAAATACAATATAATTCCGGCCGGTAAAAAAAAACTCCGCTCAGGGATTAAACTTATATAAAAACAGAATATTTACTAATATAACCACTGTTACTACTTTAACCGCTTATATGTAGATATATTAAACTTATATAAAAACATAATAACGTAGCTTTTGAGAGAGTGACTAGCAACTCAGTAAAAGTTTTACACGGAAACCACAAACAAAATTCTCTATAATAATTTGTTTTGTTATTGTTTTGCATGTAAACATTTAGCTGAGTTGCTAGTCACTCCCTCAAAAAACACGGCAAATATTAACTTATTCAATTACTGTAACCGTAAGGTGGGGTAAGCGGTGATTGTGTTTTTCGATAATAACTGCCATACAATTTTTTTAGTTCACTCAAAGGCCTCGTTCACTAATCTGTTCGAAGCAATTCGGATTGGTTTGTGTTGTTGTAATCCCCTGACAAAAAACAGCTGATGATAAAACAGCTGTTATCAAAAAAAATCTCAACCTTTCCCTAAAACTCTCGTATAACTCAGCTATCTGTAGGGAAATGTCAACAACAGCTGACTTCAAATTTAAATTGTACATTAAATATTGTGCTAAAGTTAACCTATCCGGTTCTGGTCGTTCACAAACTTTTACGGATACCCGAGATAGCATATCTCAGCGCAACGTGAACGAGGCCAAAGAGATCCTTGATGAAATGAATGAGCGTGCTCAGTGCTCACATTGGGCTGATTTCTCCGACTTTTTTTTAACTTCACAAAAGAAAACTTCGACGAAAATCCTCAAATTTAATTTTTTTTCAATTTTTGGTCAACAAAAGTTACAGGTGTAGTCCAATGCACGGTGTTCACATTTGACTGATTCCTCCGAATTTTTTTGACTTTACCAAAGACACGTTAAAAATAATGCACAGATAATAAAAAAAAAAATATTCGTGAAAATGATGTCACTGCATGGACATGGATTCTGTGACTCCATTGTATTTTTTTTAGACATATTCATAGTCCTGCCATCGTTCATGGCCAGTGGAGGCGGTATGTAAATAATTAATAGTGGATTATACAGGAATTCGATAGGTTCCGACAGGTGAATACTAATAGCCGAATCTTATGTTCGCACCTGATCCGTATAGATTATCCTATGAAAATAAAACAATACAGCAGATCAGAGTGAAGTTAGTATATAGCATCTTTTTTTGTAGGTTTGTTTATTTTGTATAAGCATGAAACTGTTGTTTTTTTTTTCTTTGAACTTCTCTTTGCGATAGCTCCTACCCGCTTCATGTAGCCAGCTTCGGCTACATGAAATTTGGCCCGAATGAAATATGGCCCCAAACATAAAATGGGCCCGAAAATGTGTATGGGAAACTACAAAAACAAAAAAAAAATTGTAAATTGGGACATTTTTCATTGTTTTGTGGCCTTTTTTGGCCCCAAACTTTTATTCTTAAACTAAAATACTTTAAAATTGATGTAAGCTGGACTGAACTTAATAAAAATTGCGTCTTGACAAGGCCCTCACTGTCAACTGAAGAGTCCAAGTGAGAACGCCGGGACGAAACGCCAATTTTTATGGACTAAAGGCCGTTAAAAGCTATATTGAATCAATAATTCAACAAGTCCAATTAAATAATGCTAAGTCTTCTACTTGGCTGATGAATTTCAGTAGTATATAGAATTTGTATTAAAAAAAAACACTCATATAAAATACTTTACAGCATAAACTATGATAGCAGACCGACAGACAACATAGGCGCCTGCCAGGCGACTGAGCATTCCCTAAGCGGAGCGCCGGAGTCACGTGAGCGCGGAAAGAGGACCCAAAAAGGGAGTTAAAATCCTTGAACCCGCGAAGCGGGCCAGGCAAGGTTCTTTTAAGGGTCTCCCAAACCGATTGTTTTTTACGATTGTACTTTTTGTGTTGTTGTTGCTTCTTATATTAATTTTGGGTCAATTTTTCATTTTTCGTTTGGGGCCATTTTTCATTGGGGCCAAATTTCATGTAGCCATTAGCTTCGTTCGTTGAACTTAACCCAGGGCTGACCCAGGTTTTGTTAACTACCTCAAGAATTGTTAAAAAAAACTGGGTTTTTCGGTTCTCCAAAAACATTCAAGGCGCCAGAAAAGGATCCCAGTAAAACACCTAGGTCTTCTTCATGGCAAGTTCAGGTCGACCCCAGGTTTCAAAAAACACAGGATTTTCTCGACAGGGTGAGTTCAAGTTTTTCGAAAAACGCATAGGGGCGACCGACCCCAGGGTGACTTAAAACAAGCTTTTTACAATTATAACCTCGAATCCGTGGTCTATTTGCAACTTTTTACAAAATTATGATTACAAGACAATAGTTAGGGCGTTAAGGGAGCCAACCTTGCACTTCATTCTGACGGGATGAGCTTTAGTACACTAATAATCCACATCCTAAATTTACTTTAAAGAAGTGTTGCCATGGTGGCAGCACTGGCAGACCGGAGATATAAGGATTGCCTTCTAACCATGTTTTAACACGAAATTTCACATAAACTAGCTTATAATTTGGGAACCAGACAACGTTGATGTCGCGGAATGACTTGTTGGATTAAGAATACTTGAAGCCATAGAAATATGTTAATTTTTTAATACCCTCGGCGGATAAGAGTATTTATTTGTCAGAAAATAATGGTTATAAAATAAATATTCATAAAATTTTCAGATGAGTGTCGACGTAGAATTTCATACCCTACAGCATATCCGAAGTCCATTTTTATTCATGTATTAGTTTTTTGTATAATCGCTTTCGAAATGAGGGGAGGGGAAGGTGGAAGTATAACATATGGCACATGACCTTAGGGTAATTTGTAATGCCCAATCTTATGAAATCAAAATTTTTAGTGAAACGAGCATAATATTACGAAATTTCAATGATATGGTGATGAAACTTGGCACACATGTCTCATTTTTCGTAAGAAATAAGAATCAAAAGAGTCCATAAAAATCTCTGGGGATAAAAGGTGTTTTTTGACCGAAACAGAAAAGTGTAAAACTATGCCTCGTAAACGCCTCCCAGAAGTATTACGTTGATGAAAGTTGGTAGGAATATTTAATTTTTTATTGTTACCAAGATTAAAAAAAAAGATAAATCCAATATCTATTGTCAAATGTGGTTTTTGAGGGAAAATGTTTTATCTGCTCTACTCAAAAAAATACATTAATTTTTCCATTAAACGGCGATTACTTTCTTAATAGTGGTTGTATCATCTTAATTTTACTAAAATTGGATTCAGCGTTAAAAAATAATTTAAAATCATGTACCATATTGAATATTTGTACCCCGATTTCATAAAAATAAAATGTTGCGTTTATAACCCATATTTTGCTTCCGCCTAAAAAAACACCCCTTGAACCAATATATTTGCAAGGATCCTTTTGGGTCTTGGTTCTAACAAGAAATAAAACATTTCTACCAACTTTCATCAACATACCAGTTTTGGGAGGGGTTTTCTGGTAATAGAAATTCACTTTTCCCTTTCACTCAAAAAACACCCTTTCGCCCCAGATATTGTAGTAGCCCGTAGCGTAATAGTTAGTGCGTTCGACTGTCACGCTGGAGGTCTGGGATCGCTTCCCAGCCTCGTTCACCTAAAAACTAAAAAGTTTTTTTTCAGGGCTACTGCCTCTTGCGAGGAATTGACAAATCCTCCAAGAGTATCACTTGTCACGAATAAGTGCTTCTCGTCCAGCCGTTCGGATTCGGCATAAAATTGTAGGTCCCTTCCATTCCTGTCGAAAGGCGCACACAGGAATGGTTGCGAGTTGTTAGTCACTAGGCCCTGGTTCTTCATGAGCCGTTGTGCCACCCGATTTATTTATTTTTTTTCGCCCCAGATATTTGTATGGACTCTTTTGATTATTATTTCTTACGACAAATGAGACATGTGTGCCAAGTTTCATCACCATACCATTGAAATTTGGTAATATTATGCTCGTTTCACTAAAAATTTAGTCATCATTTTATAAAAATGTTATAACTACTTCTAGGGAAATTATATTTAAAAATTACCTTAAGGTCATGTGCCATATTATTAGATTATACAAAGATAAATATATAGTGGTTTGATATACTTCCACCTTCCCCTCTCCCCATTTAGAAAGCGATTATACAAAAAACTAATACATGGATAAAAGTGGACTTCGGATATGCTGTAGAGTATGAAATTCTACGTCGACACTCATCTTTAAATTTTTTGATTATTCATATTATTACCATTATTTTCTGACAATTAAAACCCCTTTTCCGCTGAGGGTATTTTGCTCCGACAGCGTACAAGGGTGGGGGAGGTGTCAAAAAATTAACATATTCCTATGGCTTCAAGTATTCTAAATCCATCAAGACATTCCACGACATCAATAATGTCTGGTTCCGGATTTATAGGCTAATGTATGTGAAATTTCGTGTTAAAACATGGCCAGAAGGCAACACTTATATCTCCGGTCTGTCAGTGTTGCCACCGTGGAAACACTTCTTCAAAGTAAAGTTAGGATGTGGACTATTAGTGTACCAAAGGTCATCCCGTCAGAATGAAGTGCAAGATTTGACCTAAAATTTGGCCTTAACGCCCTAACTTCAATGTGTAAATACTTATACAAGTTTGTTTTCTATAGTTATAAAATGTCCTTCAATGGAAAGTACAGTATAAACGCCCACTGAAACAGTAGTTTTCATTGGTCAACAAATGGTTTTCGTCTGGGTCTTAGTTATAATCCTTTGGTAAATATTTCGGCCTCGCCCGTGCATTATTTTTTGCGGAGATTTCTGATCCAAAAATTTCTTGGATTCATTACTCATTTTTTTTCTCAGTCCAAACAGCTGTTTGTTTGACAACCAAGTTGTAATTTTTTGCGGTTGTGCAAATAAGAAAGCGGTAAATAAATACAAAATAAAGACGAAATGTTGATGAGAACTCAAACTAATTGAATAAGCTATAATCATTTTCATTAATTTCAATAATTTTTCAGCTTTAACAATTAAATATTCAAAGAAAAGTTGAAAATTTATTTCTAAACTTGTATGAGAATAATAGCACATGTTTTTTTTTTTTTTGAAAGAGAGCGGAGAATATTATCCCACCAAATGATTCTGTCTCCGTTAATCTGACATTGGGCGCTCATTGAGCGCTCAGTTTGTGGTACACGCCTAGTGATAAATACATAACATAATGCAAGTGTTTTAAAGTAGAAACAAAAAATAAATGGTATAAGGGAGTTTCCAATGAACGACGACGATATGATTCATTATACAGGGTGTCCAGTAAATAATGGATAACCTTGGAATGCCTCATAGTAGACTTTATGACCGTCCTTAAAACTAATAAAAAAAAAAAATTTTATCCCAACCACAAGAAAAGATATGTGCATTTTTTTGTTCAGTGAATTATTTTTTGCGTTACTTTACGTTTTTGAATACCACGACTACAAGTGAATGAATTCCACCGTTTTTAGTTCGTAGCAATATTTAACATTGTTTGTGCAAAAACATAAAAGGACAAAAATTATAATTACTGTTGGAATTCTTAGAGAAAACAATTATTGAACTTTGATTTTCGATGCAAAATGTGAAAGAAACTAATTTTTGAAAAAAATAAATCATCTCTGATATAAAAAAATGCATGAATACCTAAGTGGCAACTATTTTTAAAATATGCGTATTGAATGCGGATTTCAAAATGGTATAATTTATTATTGTATCTAGAACCAATAGCAAGTTATTTGTAAAAATCTGCAACACTAGAGCCAATTTAGCAAAAACAAAAGTTTTCAAAATTAGCACAGTAAACGTAAAAAATAATACCATTCGTTGAACATGGTAGATTTTTGTTTGATTGCCCGTCCTTACAATGTTGTTCTTATGATAAATCCAAGCTTTTAACTTCTAGGGCCGAATGCAACATTACCAAAAATGTTAACAAAGTGCAAAAAAACGGATAAATTTACGAGCTTGTTTTGAAATATACCTCTTCAATTGGCCCTTTAAAAAACCATCAAATATTTTGGTAGTGGTTATTACCAAATTTATTTTCTTATAAGAGGTGCATTTAATAAATCGAATACAGTAAGCTGATCAGCTTCTTAGAGCTGGTATGGAATCTTGTGCAAGCCGCTGCATTACAAATATGGACAGATATACAGGCAGATGGATATGAGGTCTGGGACCAATTTTATGGCCACCCCGTTCACCGGACATAAATCAACTTGATTGTTTTATTAGGGCTGCGTTGTGTACAGCAAGCCCATCAGGTCCTGAGATGAGTTAAGAAATCTTGTGGAGGCAGCTGCATTACAAGATTCTGAGCAAAATTTAACAAGATTATTATAAGATTTTCATTTATTCGGAGGTGCAGAACCTGTATTAGAATGGGTGGAAAACAGTTTGAGCATTTGCTTTTAATTAAAAAAAAAATATCTATTTTTGTTTGTGTTTTCTAACTAAGTGATTGAAAGTTGGCTCACAATTCAAAAGAACTATTTGTTTAAAGAAAATAACAAATAAACTAAAAGCAACTCCAAAATATGGTTTTGTAAGGGCCCAATAGACCAGGTATACTTTAAAACAAGCTTGACAATTTAGCCGTTTTTTGCACTTTGTTGCCATTTTTGGTAATGTTGCAATCGGTCCTAGAAGTTAAAAGCTTGGATTTATCATAAGGACAACATTATAAAGACAGGCAATCAATCAAAAATCTACCATGTTGAACGAATTATAATATTTTCACGTTTAATTTGGTAATTTTTAAAACATTTGTTTTTGCTAAATTGAATCTCGTGTTGCTTAATTTTACCAATAACTTCCTATTGGTTCAAGATTCAATAACATATTATACCATTTTGAAATCAGCATTTAACGCATTTAAAATAGTTGGCCACTTAGGTATTCATGCTTTCATGCACTTTTTCGAAAATTAGTTTCTTTCACATTTTGCATCGAAAATCAAAGTTCAATAATTTTTGTCTCTAAGAATTCCAATAGTTATTATAATAATTGTCTTCTCATGTTTTGGCACAAACAATGTTAAATATTGCTACGAACTAAAAATGGTGGAATTCATTCACTTGCAGTCGTGGTATTCAAAAACGTAAAGTAACGCAAAAAATAATGCACTGAACAAAAAAATGCACATATCTTTTTCTAGTGGTTGGGATAGATTTTTTTGCCTACTATTAGGCATTCCAAGGTTATGCATTATTTACGGGACACCCTGTATAAAACATTGAATTTTTGTATAAAACGCGGTAGTGTTTCGGAAAAATCAGTCTGTACCGCTTGTGTACCGATTACATGTATTTAAATGGGTGCGGTAGCGGTACCGCTTGTATTTTGAAAAATGTCGTCGGCATAAATGGACGTCCACGTTAAACTTGTGTTGGAAGTGGAAAATTACGAGTTTTTGTACAATTATTAATTAGGATAATATTCAAGAAAATGCATTCATTCATTTTGTACATAGTTTGGATTCTTTCATCCATCATCCTGTGAAAGTTCTTTCGCCGCAACAAACAGTCGACAAAACAATTTTTTTTTCAATATATGGGTTGTCGTTGCCCAGTGAGATTTCTATTTTTACCATACAAAACATCCAATTAACCAAATTAGCAAGCAAAACTTTCCATACAATTAAATAAATAAAAAAAAACGATTTACAGTGGAAAAATATACAAAAAACCACTTTTTATTCAAGTACAAGCACATACACCTTCTATAACCTTCGGTAAGCAATTGAATTAAAAATATAACTTTACGTTAAACAAGCTCTTTCTTTCGTTAAGTTTTACAATCATTTTATATAAGTTTCAAATATAAGCCTTCTACATCGACTGCAGAGTACCCATACTCATGCAGTTCGATACATGGGTCATGGGTGTCGCCAGTACGTTTGCGATTCTACTTCTGAGTTTATAGATTAAATAGCGAAAGTATACCGACAAGTGAAGAGACAAAGGCAGTATCGGTATGCTTTCGGTACGGTAAGAAAAACTGCTTACCCATACCGTACCGACAAGTAAGGCAGCGGCCTAAGTTGATGACATCGAGGGTCCAATTTGGGCTCCAAAATATTAATATTTTTAAATATTCACCCAACATTTTTTTGTCAACTTGGTTTTTTTCTTGACTATCTTCCTTAAGGGCCAGTTTGTTCACAGTGGGTTAAATTTAGTAGGTGACTTTAATAGGCTCTAATTAACTAACGCTAATCAACCAAAATTGGATGATTAGTGAAATCCATGATTAGCAACTCATACTTTGAATTTTTTAAACAAAATTTGATCAACAAAAACATTTGAGGATTTCCCAGCTCCACTAATCATGGATTAAAGATATTCAGCTGTGAACAAACTGGCCCTAAAGCTCTTATAATTGAAATTAACCTCCACAAAACGAAGGCAATTTTAAATAAATAATTATATTTTTAATAATTGTATAATTTGTTGGCAATTTTAGATCAATTTTCAAATTGTGCATAGGAAACATAATCAAATCCCTCACGAGAGATTCCTAAAGTTTCTTGTTCTATATTATTCATATCGCCCTGCTCACATTCAGCCTAATCGCCAATTCAACGGGAGATTTTGTACCTATTTCGGCTAAATTAAAGCGATTTTTTTCCAGGAAAATGTCATCAATTCTCCCCCCCCCCCCCCCCCCCAAAAAAAAAGAAAATTTACCATTTACTATTTCGAAAATGGTTAACAATCGGTAAATATCACACCTGGGAAAAAAATCGGGGGTATAGACTGGCTTATTAGATTGAAAAATTTGTAATATAATACTAGAACTATGAATAAATGTAATATTTAATTCATAACTAGAAGATATCGCCCAAATTGCCTTAAACAATTTTTAGTTTATGATACTGATTACATACATAGGGGAACAAATTGTATGAAATTTTGTTAAGAGACGACATTCATTCATTGCAATCGAAAAACTAAATATTCCAGCGAGAATGCATATAAACTCTGTAAGTATACTTACATATGTATTGTAAAGAATTCCAAATTTTACATCCACCCAAGCTCCATCGCAATAAATCGCAGTTTTGGAATCAGAAAACATTTTTATTAGAAAACAACTTTGTGATTTCATCACAAAGCGAAAATATAATTTTAGTAGCTTTAAATTGAATTAAGAATAAGCAGGTATTATGTATGTAGATTGTTAATTATTTAATTTATTTATCGGATTTTCTGATTTTTGTTCATTCTAATTTTTAATGATTTTTAATCCATTCTTCGCGTTCCTCTCGCTCTCTGACAACTTCCTTCAGATATGGTTCCAAATATTTGGTGTCTTCTTCATACTTGGTCCATTGCTCCTTAGGAAGAATGGTTTTGGTGAGCGACAAGTTCAAGGCTCTTACAATGCGGTAATTGCGCTCGTCATAGATTGAACGAGGCAAACGTCTGATTGCTTCTTTGACATCTTCGTTCTCATATAATAGATCATCTCGATGGAGACCTAAAGAAAACAACAAAACAAATCAATAAACTTTTCCTGGAAATTAATCCTTGTAATGTGTACCATATTGGTTGAATCCAGAAAGATTATAGGCCCATTTTCCTAGGTTTGCTGCAACATAAAGATGTTATGTAATAAAGATTTTTTTTCATCGACAATAAATTGAAATAATTTTAAGGTTGTCTTTTATCTATAACTTTGTTTAGTTAAAAATAGTTTAGTTTAGAAAAACTTACAAAATACAAGAGGTCCTTTTCTTGCGATATATCCAGACATTTTTGCAAAATTAAGCTCCGAAAAATATTTAATCGAAACGAAATGCAGGAAAGGCTGAAAAAGAACTCTGTCAGTGAACTGTCAGTGTCAGTTGTTTCAGCTCGTGGTTGTCAACTGTGGGTGTGTCTCCTTTTGCAAGTTCTGATAAATAGAACAAGAACCGCGAAAAAAAACTAACAGTTTGAGCATCAGTGTACCATGAACGGTAGGGCCAGTTTCACAGTGAACACTTACCGGAATGTTGCACTTAAGTTTTGCGTAATGGTACTTTTTGGTAATTTTCGCAGTCTGAGTTAGTGACACTTAAGTGCCCAACAAGGGATACTTAAGTGCAACTTATTTAGGTAAGTGTGCACTGCGAAAATTGGCATTTTGTATCCTATTTTTCACACCAGTACAGTAACTGTCAAACTGGCAGGCTCTGCGAACAGTAGTTGAAAGAAAAAAACAGTTTGTAATACAAAAGTTTTCAAATGTTTCAATTTAATGCCGAGCTCATAAAATCAACTCGTGTGTGGGCTTTTGAGGTGTGTGTAGGCAAGTCATTCGATTTACTGTCAAGCCATCTCTTTCTTACCAAGAAATAAAAGTGAGATAAAAAAACACAGACGTGAATATTCTTAATTTTCAATTTTTTTTCATTGGAATTTTTTTGTATCCATTAGCCATTTTTTCATCCAAATTCTTCTTCTTTTTATTTGTGCTTGTTCATCGTCATCTAGGCGCTCTGCAATAATAATTAATGCCAATACTTTTCTTTTTTCACACATCTTGATTCGATTAAATATAATGCTAGGTTTCCACTTGTCATTGAAAAGACGCAAATTGACAAACTTTCCAAGACATGGTGAGTTATAGTTGGTCCCGATCTACATTGCCCGATTTTTCCACGGAGATTTTTCCAGAAATCGTGTGAAATGTACACACAGAACGACTTTTTCCATAAAAGTTTTTCCTTGTCTTCTTCATTTGTTTATTGCTGTGCTCTTCATGTTTCATTGAGATGCACTCACACCATCAAACGAACGGCACACTGACACCGAACACACACAAAAATGGAAAGAAGAAGAGAGAGAACATAAACAGACTGGAAAAATCGTTCGAGTTTTGTGGTACAAACGATTTGATCCCTACCCCTCACTTTTCACTCCCTTCACTTACGAACAAAAGATCGGCACTGGAAAAATCATTCAATGTAGACCGGGATTTGCTCACTACTACTACTTTCTTTGCTTTTTGTGTTGGTTAGTCCCGATCTACATTGCCCGATTTTTCCACGAAGATTTTTCCAGAAATCGTGTGAAATGTACACACAGAACGATTTTTTCCATAAGATTTTTTCCTTGTCTTCTTCATTTTTTTATTGCTGTGCTCTTCATGTTTCATTAGGGGTATTCACGATCCGATGCAACTGGTCTAGTATCATTGCAAAAGTGTAAAATTGAAAAATTTTCTTCCAAACTGACAACGACACCAGGCAAATTTTACACTCAATCTTGCAATGGGGTTAGGGTATAGCAAAAATGCAAAACTGTTGCAAGGCAGTATTGTTGTTATAGAGCTAGAACATTTTTTAATTTTACACTTTTGCAATGATACTAGACCAGTTGCATCAGATCGTGAATACCCCTATTGAGATGCACTCACAACAACAAACGAACGGCACACTGACACCGAACACAAACAACAAAATGGAAAGAAGACGAGAGAACATAAACAGACTGGAAAAATCGTTTGAGTTTTGTGGTACAAACGATTTGATCCCTACCCCTCACTTTTCACTCCCTTCACCTACGAACAAAAGATCGGCACTGGAAAAATCGTTCAATGTAGACCGGGACTTAAAGACAGGGTCCTGGAAAGTTTGTCAATTTGCCTAGCATTATTCTTATGAGAAAAAATGATGTTCTGACTGTTGAAGCAGAAGTCTTTCAACTAAGTTAAGGTAGTGTGTGGCGAAGTTGACAACTTAGTTGAAAATAAAATTGAATCGTGTATGGAGTGCTTAATGTTGTTTTCGGTTGGAGGTTCGGAGTTAAACACTGTACACATGAGAGCGACCAACGACCGACGAATGAATGAACAAATGGGATTTAAAACATTAATAAACATGAATTCCTTACAAAATCTACACAAAATAGAAAAAGTATAATTGAGGATTATTTTAAGAAACTAAAATTGTCATTAACATTGCTAAAACAAGAGAATTTTAAGAAAACAATTTATTCGTCGCGAATAGCCGCAATTCGTTACGACCAGTTTATTTTCTCAATTTTCTCATATTTAAGCAAATAAAAATTCAGATTTTATAATTTTAAAATTAATCTTAAATCGAATTCTACCAGTTGAACTAGATTTTGTGAAATATTAAGGCTTATTAATGTATTAATTCCCATTTACTTGTTCATTGGTCGGTCGTTGGTAGCTCTCATGTGAATGGTCTCTTACTCCTTTTTGACTCCACTAATGCTGGATTTACATGTATCTTCGTCTGCATAATGCAGAAAAGTAGAGCATGACAGATGTATACAAAAAATCCAATCGAGTGAAAGAGAACTATCAAGAAGAAGAACATGTTCATCTTCATTTCTGCATTATGGCACTTTCCTATAATGCAGAAACGAAGTTCTTCTGCATTTTGATCTTTTCTCTCTATCTAACAAGTAAACATTTTGTATTTGGGATCCCTTTTTTTTTGCAGAAACCAAATGCAGATACATGTAAATCCGCCATTACTCCAAAATAATTCGATTGGCTGTTCCGAGTAATGTTTACGGAGTTATTTTCTGTTCCGGATTTTATAAAGGAGTAGACTCGGAACACACATATATAAAAACTCTTTCATCGGATAACTTGTCAAATTAATTTTACTCGACTGAAAATTTAAAATATACATAAATATCAGACAATTTACTCACACACATATAATTTTTCGCAACAGAAAATAATTCGATTGGAATCAAAAAGGAGTAGTACTGTTCCGAATTCCAATCGAAAACGACATAAGGCTAACTATAAGGCTAACTATAGTTCACCCACATTTTCCAAAAAGTACAAGCCAAAAAAACATGTCAGTGATGTCGATTCACAAATTCCGAGAGTAGCAGGGCGAATCATTCACAATGATAACAACAATGAGAAATAAACTATGCTAAATAACAACAAAAACTGTCGTCGGCGAATGTTCTGCGCCGAATTAGCTTTGGTTTGGGAGAGCCTTATAATTCTAGATATATCATAAAATAAATTAGATCACAAAAGAAAATGTGATATTTTGAAGTTTAACAGAGATGTGAAATTTTAAATAGGAGCAGGGATGTGTGAAATATGGATTTCAAAATATTTTCAAACTGCAAAATACGTTTTTCATTAAATTTTCCATGTGGAGACTTGGGGACCTTTTAGTGACATGGGTAGCACAGTAGTCCTTTCCACGCAGGGCAAACAAAAATGCTGCGGGTTAAACAAAAATGCCGGGTGGCAAAAAAAAATGCCGTGTGGCAAAAATAAAATTCCGCGGTACAAAAAAAAATGCCATCCGTGGGAAAAAAAAAATGCCGCGGAGCAAAAAAAAGTCAGGTGCAAAAAAATGTCGCGGGGTAAAAAAATGCCGGGTTGCAAGAAAAATGCCGCGGGGCAAACACAAATGCAGCCGGACAAAAAAAAATGCCGGGGACAAAAAAAAATGCCGCCGTACAAAAAAAAATGCCGGGAGCAAAAAAAAAAATGCCGAGGGGTCAAACAAAAAATGCCGGGGGGCAAAAAATGCCGCGTGGCAAAAATTAAATGCCGTGGGGCAAACAAAATGTCGCCGGGCAAAAAAAAAAATGCTGCCGGGCAAAAAAACAATTCCGTGGGGCAAAAAAAACATGCCGCGGCAGAAAAGAAATGCCGAGGGGGGGGGGGGGGCAAAACAAAATTGTTGAAAGGGTTATTGCGTTCTCTTAATTTTACTACACAGTTAAGCTGTAAACCATGGGGTTCAAAAGATATTTGAAGAAAAAAAAACACAGAAATGCGTTATTGTGCTATTCTGCGTTTTTTCCAAATATCTTTTGAATCCCATGGTTTACAGCTTAATGGCTACACAATAAAATAAAGAAAACGCAATAGGTACCCTTTTCAACAATGTATGAATTATTGCTGTTGAGTAGTTAGAAGAGTACACAATGAGGAAATGCATTATGGAAGTTGGTGGTTCTTTGTAGCCGAATATCATTTCAACCCCATTACTAAGAGCTTATCGGCCATATAATGAAATGATTCAATTACAATTACCTTTTAAAAAACCTATGACACAATACTATTGAGTCGGTAAACCATTTCTAATGAAGAATTGCACTATTATTCTATTTGCCGATTTTTAGGCCCAAATACCTCTTATACCCCATGGTCTACATTTTAACGGCTTTCAAAAAAATAAAGTCCATGCTTTATACTTTTTAACTATAAATGTCACATTTCTGTTGAGTCGGTGCAGGAGCTTCTAATGCGGAATTGCATTAAAGCTTTCTTACGAATTATTGACACCTACCTCGCGAACTCCACTTACACTTTATCGGTTACATACAAAAATTAAGTACACGCAATTACCTTTTCATTGGCGTATTACACATCATTGTTGAGTTGGTACACCATTCACCAACTGCATTATTGTTGTTTTTAATGCTTTGAATCCAAATACCCCACGAACCCCATGGTTTAGAGCTTAATGGCCGTATAATGAAATGAAGCACATGTAATAACCTTTTCAACGATATATGACATATTACTGTTGAGTTAGTAGACCAGTTGCCAATGATGAATTGCATTATTATTTTTGCTGCCGTTTTTAAAGGCTTAATATCTTTTCAACCTCATGATGTACATCTTTACGGCTGTATAAAAAAATGAAGTATACGTAACAATCTTTTCAACAATGTATGACGCTTTACTGTGGATGGTAAGATAATCTCCAAATAAAGAGCTGCATTACTGTCTTTTTCGGTGCTTTGAAGAGCAATATCTTTCGAACCCCCTGGTTTAGAACTTTACGTCTATATAATTAATTGATGTACACTTCATTACCTTTTTTCCGACGTATGACCCCTTACTGTTGAGTAGGTAGACCACTTTGCCCATTCTCCTTTGTACTTTGTATATAAGTAATTAATTTTAATTCGCGTTCCAAATTAATTTTATTGATAAGCGCTCCATCGATTTTGAATTTTTGCTTTCCATAAACTCTCACATTGGTTCAAGAAATGAATTGGCATCTTTTTTGTTTAGCTCAAACTACTATGGATAATGATTTTAAGCAATAAAAAAAAATAATTTAATGTTTTGAACCTTTTATTAAAATCCTGACACAAAATTATTAACAGCCTAATATTATGGTTTTAGTACGATACTACTTATCTAGTATCATACTAAACTAATGTCCTTAATAAACTTCAGCTGAACACGTCCAAAAAGTGACAGCTGATGCAAAAAATTCACAAACATCCTTCATTTTGCCATTTAAAAACGTCAAAATGTCATATAGATTTATGCCGCTTTCCTTTGGACGTCCGGAAGCGCCCAAAAGCTTCCGGAAGTCTTCTGAAACAATTTCATTGGCACGAAAAGTACGCTTCTGACGATTCTGAGAAGAGAAATTCGATTCTTGATTTCAAATCAGAATCCACTCAAGAAGCACTAATACATACATTCGAACTCAAACGTCACAACAAACTGCAATTTACTTTCATTTTAATTTAATTTGCATCAAAATCAAATTTTTTGGTAAATTTTAATAAATAAAAGAAAAAATATTACAAAAAATTTAATTTGGAAGTTCTAGCTGTTAACTACAAGAGCAAGTTCGTGTGATCCAGTCGCAAAAATGTGATCCCGATAAAAAGCAGGATCTCGGATTGTTTTTGTAATGCATGTTTTTCAATTATCTGTATTGATCATTACTGATAATAGAAAACGGCTATAGCTGCATTTTATTTTCCACCAGATCCGATCCGGAATGGATTTTCATGAAATACATTAGGTTTTTGACAAAAATTGTCAGTCTATCGAATTTTGAAGATTGTGGATGAAATTCTCTCAGAGAGAGGAAAACTGACAAAAAAAAGTTTAGTACGCATTTATAAAGAAAAAATAGTTATTTCAGCTGCCGTGTTTAGGAAAACAACACCATAGAATAAGAATCTTCCATACTCAAACTAAAGGCAATTGCTTACTGCTGCACTTGAGTGCGATTCCTTTTCCATGGTGTAGTTTTCCTAAACACGGGAGCTGAAATAATTTTTTTTTCTTTATAAAAACGGGGGATAGTCTTTAAATGTATTTAAGCTTTTTCATTCCAACGCCTACCGAACTGATGACTCTAACAAGAGTACATTTTTTATACAACGTACCTCATCCTAAAATTTTACAGACCAACAATTTTTTAGCAAGGAAATTTCTTGGGCAGAATTTGTCAGGAAGGGATATTGTTTTATTCTCTCGTGAGCGCTCTCTTCCGCCTTAAATAACCAAACTTGTGATCTGTAGAACAGGATTTTTACAACACTTGTTTACATTTGACAGTTTTGGTCAAGGTTATGAACACACCTATTATTGCCCAAAACTGCCCAGTGAGAAATCTTTATTTGTTGTTGTTGTTGGTCAGTTTTTGAACCGAGATATGAAGTCTTGAGTGCTTTTTTTAAATCATGTTTTTTGCCACAGCTTTAAGACCGTTTTGGGTCGGATTTAATAATTTGATCTCGTAATACTCTAGAGCAGTGTTTTTTTTAGACTTTTTAGGTAAGCGACCCCTTTCTTAGTAAAACTATTCTGGCGATCATTTGTCGGAGTGAAGTTTTCCCATATTGCCAAAAATAAAAAAAATCGTAGCAGTATTGTAGTAATTTTCAATTTTTGAATTCTTGTGTGCGCATCGAAATTGTCATTAATTTTTTTTTCAATTGAGAATACTTACTAGCTATAAGGGGTGTTATCTTTTGAGCTCAGAGCATAACACTGACCTGTCAAAAAAATCTGTGTTTCTTTTTAAGCTCAGAGCACTCAGAGTGCTAAGATCGTGTTTCCTTTTTAAATTAGAGCTAGCTCGGAGTACGCTCCATTTGCGGGGGAAAAAAAGTCCGAGCGAATGGAGCCAAAAGCTGAGATTTTTTAATTTTTCGAGTTTTTGATTGGCCAGCTGTCACATTACAATTTTAAGTCAGTATGTGTAATTAATTTTGGTGCGTTGAACGATTCATATCGCATCGTATGATAGTTAAGCGCTAGGTGTGTTTCAAAATTATATCTGAGAGCTCTGATCATACTCTACTCAGACTCAGAGCTTACTCCGATCGCTCGAACTCTCCTCCAGTTCTGCTCGGAGTTAAAAAAGAAAAACGTCTATTGATCAAACAAATAAGTGTTGCGTATAACCTGTCGGGAATTGTCCTTACGAGTGAGCATTAAATGTAAGTTTCTCATAAGATTGTCGCAGCCTTGCATTGCATATTTCCAAAGTTATAAAGGAAAATATCAGAAAACCAGAGGTGATTTTAGCGTTTTTTTTCACTGTAACATTTTTCCTGCAGCGGACTACTTACCGCTTGCGAGAAGTGCCAAATCCTCCAAGAGTGCTTCTCATCTCTTAAATTGTAGATCTCCTCCATTACTGGAAACACGCACAAAAGAATGGTTGCGAATTATAAGTCACTTAGCCATGATTCTTCACGAGCTGTTGCGTGACAAAGTTTATTATATATTTTTAAAATTCTTTGATTCTTTGATGTTTTGCATTCATATACGAATTTGTATCACTAAAGGAGAATGGGCAAATATGTATGGTCTACCTACTCAACACCAATGTATCATACATTGTTGAAAAGGTAATGACGTGTACATCAATTAATTAAATGAACGTAAAGCTCTAAACCATGGGGTTCGAAAGATATTGCCCTTCAAATTCAAAGCACCGAAAAAGACATAGTATAATGCAACTCTTCATTTGCAGCTTGTCTTACTACCAACAATAAATTGTCATACATCGTTGAAAAGATTATTACGTGTAAATCATTTTATTAAAAAGCCGTTAAGACGTAGATAATGGGGTTCAAAAGATGTTGAGCCATCAAAAACCGCAAAAATAAAATAATGCCATTTTTGATTGGCAACTGGTCTACCAACTCAACAGTAATCTGTCATACATCGTTGCAAGTGTTATTACGTGTGCTTCATTTCATTATATGGCCATTAAGTTCTAAACCATGGGATTCGTGGGGTAGATAGATAGATAAGATTTTATTCACAACCATAAGAAACAATATTTTGTTTTAAAAAATCATTTTTGCATGGCTTTTGCCGTCTGCCTGATTGACTTTTGAATTTAACCATTATAATTTACATATAAGTTTAAAATAAGTACATAGATAAAGTTTCTTGTTTTTATTTTACAAGTTTAATCTTTTTTAATTAAAGTACATACATATATGTTGAGTTTAAATATTTTTTTTTCTTAGCATCATCGAGATTTCTTTGCATTGGTTTTGGTCGTTTAAGTAGTTCTTTTGGTTCAGATTATGTTGATGTTGACTGTAATAAGACCGATGTAAAGACCCCTCTGCCTCATATTCATATATACACTCCAATTCACTCGTTTAAATACAGGTTTTTTGTCAATAAACTTTGAACGATTTCTCTATAACCTTTTATAACTATGACAAATCTTATTATAGAATTTATTAAGAGTAATATGGGGATTAAAATTCAGGAAAAATTTTGAATCCTCCTAAAAAATTGTCAGTCTTATAGCCCTTTGAACAATTTTAGTCAAAAAATCGACCTTATTTTGTGTGTCATTCGTTTAAATTCACCTTGAAAAACAACCAAGTACCTCAGAAAATCGTTAAAAATAGTATGCAAAAAATCAAATAATCAACAGTTAAAGACATTTTTTCATGAATTTAAAAATTTTTCCAAAAGGAAGTGTTCTAACCGAAGAGAAAAATGCTCAAATTCGAGACTATCAGGACAATGGTCATAGCAGTCGATGTGAAGGTCACAAAATTGGACTTAGTATGCAGCTACCTTCGATATAGGGAAAACGATGAAAAAACAACAAACCGCTAGCGATCATGGCTACAATACCTCAAGGAAGACAACGCATACTCCGAAAAGCCTTAAATTCAACATAATCAGTCAGCAAAATCAATGGTAAAACAGTAGTTAAAGCCCCCATAAATGCTTTTTAGCAGATTATCCGGGAAGCCACACATTTCAACTGTCTAAAAATTTAAAAAGATCCACCGAAATCAGGCCGAAACAGATCTGTTTCGTGAGCTTTTAAAGTTGAGTTACACTGAGTATTAATAGCATACTGCGCCTCATACCATTAAATGGCCTAGCTCTCTCCTTGTGTCTACTACCCAAGCCTATTTTTTCTTTGCTTGGGTAGTAGACACAAGAAGGGAGCTAGGCCATTTAATGGTATGAGGCGCAGTATGCTATTAATACTCAGTGTAACTCAACTTTAAAAGCTCACGAAACAGATCTGTTTCGGCCTGATTTCGGTGGATCTTTTTAAATTTTTAGACAGTTGAAATGTGTGGCTTTCCGGATAATCTGCTAAAAAGCAGTGGCGGCTTTAACTACTGATTTACCATTGATTTTGCTGACTGATAATGTTGAATTTGAGGCTTTTCGGAGTATGTGTTGTCTTCCTTGAGGTATTGTAGCCATGATCGCTAGCGGTTAGTTGTTTTTTCATCGTTTTCCCTATATCGAAGGTAGCTGCATACTAAGTCCAATTTTGTGACCTTCACATCGACTGCCATGAGCTACTTGGTTGTTTTTCAAGGTGATTTTAAACGAACAACACACAAAATAAGGTCGATTTTTTGACTAAAATTGCTCAAAGAGCCATAAGACTGACAATTTTTTATGAGGATTCAAAATTCTTCCTGAATCATAATCCCCATATTACACTTAATAAATTCTATAATAAGATTTGTCATAATTATAAAAGGTTATAGAGAAATCGTTAAAAGTTTATTGTCAAAAGAACCTGTATTTAAACGAGTGAATTGGAGTGCATTGTATGTATGATCCGTGGGGTATTTGGCTTCAAAGCATCAAAAATAACAATAATGCAATTCCTCATTGGTAAATGGTCTACCAACTCAAAAATGATGTGTCAATGAAACGATTATTGTGTATACTTAATTTTTGTATGCAACCGATGAAGTGTAGGTAGTAATGCAATAATGCAATTAATACTAGGCGATCTTAAAGGAAGAATCGGACATTTTCAGAACCCAGCCTCACTGGTACAAAATGTTTCACATGTGTTTGAAGGTGTAAGGAACTCTATGGATGAAACTATTAAAAGATGCGGAAGGCAACTTCTAGAATTTATTGACGATTTTGGTTTTATGGTATTAAATGGAATAACTAAAGCAGACAAAAGAGGGGAACTAACTTTCGTGTCGGGTCAGGGCAGTTCAGTGATCGATTATTGTTTGGCGAGAGGAAACTGGCTCAGTATTATTAATGATTTTGAGTTCCAACCGCGAATTATTCTTGTCATTTGCCAACAATAACTTCCCTTATTTTGCCAGGTGTGACTTTGGGGAAAAATAACGCAATTAAAAGTATAAAGTGGGTTGAAAATCGCGCTGAAGTGTACAGGCGAAGGCTTGATGCCCAATTAAACTACCTGCCTGATGCAGAGAATTGGAGTTGTGACCAGGCTAGTAAAAATATTTTAGATATTATAAGGCAGGCATCTAGTTTGAGAAAAAAAACCCCAAGGTTGTGGTATATTTGCGGCTGAATGGATTGACTGGGAGTGTATGAAACTTCGAAAAAAATCGTTTACTCTTCTTAACCTTTTTAGAATGAACAATTCCGTGTTTTTCAAAACACTTTACTTAGAGTCAAACAAACAATATATAAATCTTTTAGTTCAAAAACGGAAACTATATGTTAGTGGTGTGGCCACTGGTCTTACATCATGTAAGGACTCAAAAATATTTTGGTCTAAGGTAAGGCTGCTGGGTGGTTGTAAAAATGTGTCATCTTCGGTTTTGGAAGTTGAAAAATTTGCTGACCAGTTCAAAGATCTTCTGAACGCATCATCAGTACATCAAAGATTTGATTATGCTTTGCCTTTAGTGGTAATTCCGGAACTTGATGGGCCAATCTCAATGAAAGAGTTGCTGGATACCTTGCAATCTATGAAAAATGGAAAGTCTGCGGGGATTGACGGTATCACTGCCGAATTTTATAAAAACGCATCAATAAATTTTTTATTTCATATTAATTCATTCTTTAAAAGGATTCTTGATGAAGAAACAATCCCGAAATCTTTTTTAAAAGCATGGATTTGTGCAATATTTAAAAAGGGAGACCCCTAGCGCCCAGACAACTATAGGGGCATATCGATTTTACCTTGCCTTCGGAAAATATTCACACATTTTCTATACCATAGGTTGACGAAATGGGTCGAAGAGAATCAACTCCTTAGTATTTTCCAGGCCGGTTTTCGCTCGGGACTATCAACAGTTGATCATATATTTGCACTCACTACTACAGTCAAAAAGTTTTTAGAGAATAAAAAAAAACTTTACGTTTTTTTGTCGATTTAAAAGCGGCTTTTGATACGGTAAACAGGAGTTCTTTAATCTATAAGATTTCTACCTTAGGCATTTCAACAAAATTCCTCAACTTATACAAGCTCCTTTTTACCTCTGCTCCTGTATGGAATGGTACTATAATGTCTGATTCCTTTTATACAAGTGCTGGTGTACCACAAGGTTGTGGATTAAGTCCATTAATGTTCGCATTATATATTGATGATATATCCAAAGATTTCCCTGGCGGTATTAAGGTTGGCGAAACATTAATAAAGATGCTTCTATACGCAGATGACATTGTATTACTGGCTGAAAATCCCACAGCTTTACAGTTACAAATAAATAAGCTGAAGTGTTTTTGCGATTAATGGGATTTAAGCATAAATGTAGCAAAGTTGAAAATCATTGTTTTTGAAAATACACAGCGAAGAAGAACTCCACAAGAAAAATGGTTTTTGGAACGTGAACCAATAGCAATTGTAAATCAATTTAAATACTTAGGTTTCTTGATAACTCGCAACCTTGATTTTCGCCAACATGTAAAAGAAAAGTGTACTGCAGCCAAAACGGCTATTAATCTTATGTGGAGTAATTTCTTTTATAACAAATATGTGGATGCAACTGCTAAATTTAGAGTGTTTGATGCAACCATCAAAATGTCTGTGCTATGCAAATCAAGTTATTGGCTATCAAAAAATAGAAGAATTTGAAGCAATTCAACGTTTCTTTTTCAAGCGCATCTTTAAACTAGCTAACTCAACACCCACGTATGCAATCCATGTTGAATCCGGTATGCCACAAGTATTTTTAAAGAATTTAAAATCAAATGCTGATTATATAATAAAAGCTATGAAAAGATCTGATTCAAACCTCCAAAAACAAATATTAAAATATGTACTTCGAAGTCAAATATCGCCTTTTAAGGAATGGAATGACTTAGCATCTAGACATAGCGTAAATCTCGACCTTAATAATACAGCACTCAACTATTGGCAGGATGTTTTCTATGGCTGCATAGCAAAAATAGACGATTCTCTTTATTTGCATTGTCTGAATAGAGCGCAAACATCGCCAACTAGGCTTTTATACAAGGAATTAAACCATACACTCTTTATTAAAAACTATTTTAACGAAAAACTCACTCTCAATCAAATGAGTGTTATCTTTAAAGCAAGGACCGAGATGCTTTGTTTAAACTATAGACCTCATAGAATTGACCTTCGCCCGATATATAGTTTGTGCAACCGCAATGAAATCGAAAATGAGTATCACTTTCTAGCTGTATGCGCAATATTACAAGAAGTCCGCAGGCTTTATTTTTCAAAGAGCTTCCTTACACTTGAAGATACAAAGGATGTTTTAAATGGTTGTTCAGGTTGGAAAATTCTTTGTCGCTTTGTGAATCATGCCTAAGGTTACCGTAGTAGTTTCATAGATTGAATGTAAGATTGAATTTAAATTGTTGAACAAAATGTAAATTTATTTTTTTCTAAATATCTCGTTTTCAATTTATATTGTATTAATTTAAAATTTATTAAATTTGATAAAAATAATTGTATATTATTGTAAGCTCAGATTTTCTTATACTTTATCTTATTTTTTGTTTGATTATATACTTATAACTTTAACCTTTTCTTTTTATTAAAAACTCGAAATAAGTCAACTAGGCAGACGGCAAAATTTTGTCATGCTTTACTATTCTTAAGTAAATCAAAAATGTTAAATTATCGAGAAATAAAGAATTAATAATAATAATAATAATAATAATGCAATTCCGCATTGGAAGCTGGAGACCTACTCAACAGAAATATGACATATGTATATCTGTAAAAAGTACAAGACATGTATACTTTATTCTTTTGAAAGCAGTTAAGAAGTAGACCATGGGGCACGAGAGGTATTCCGACCGAAAAATCGGCAAATACAATAAAAGTGCAATACTTGATTTGAAATGGTCTACCGAATCAACATTAATGTGTCATTCGTTTTTAAAAAGGTAATTACAATTGCATCATTTCATAATATAGCTGATTAGTGATTAGCTCTAAGTCATGGGGTTAAAGAGATATTCGGCTTCAAAAGACGAACAACTTTCATAATGCATTTCCTCAACAGCAATAAGCCAAACATTTTTGAAAAGGTTAATGCGTTCTCTTTATTTTAATAGGCGGTCATTAAGCTGTTAACCATGGGGTTTAAAAGATATTTGAAACAAAAAAAAAACACGGAGATCCCTTATTACGATATTCTGCATTTTTTCCAAATATCTTTTGAACACCATGGTTTCCAGCTTAATGACTGCATAAATAAAATAAAGAGAACGCAATCACCTTTTTCAAAAATGCATGGGTTATTGCTGTTGAGTAGTTAGAAGAGTGCACAATGAGGAAATGCATTATGGAAGTTGTTCGTTCTTTGAAGCCGAATATCTCTTGAACCCCATGACTTAGAGCTTATCAGCCATACAATGAAATGATACAATTGCAATTACCTTTTCAAAAACGAATGACATAACCGTTGAGTCGGTTGACCATTTCCAATGAAGAATTGTACTGTTATTCTATTTGCCGATTTTTGGGGCCAAATACCTCCTTTCAAAAAAATAAAGTACATGCCTTACACTTTTTAACAATATATGTCACATTTCTGTTTAGTAGGTGCTGCAGCTTCCAATACGGAATTGCATTATTCCTTTTTTTATGCATTTTTGCCAAATACCTCTCGAACCCCACTACCTACACCTTATCGGTTGTATACAAAAATGAAATACACGCAGTGATTTCAAGGGCAATATCTTTCGAACCCCATGGTTTAGAGCCTTACGTCTATATAATTAATTGATGTACACGTCATTACCTTTTCAACGATCAATTACACATTACTGTTGAGTAGGTATACCACTTTGCCCATTCTCATTTATATAATAATAAACGCTCTCTATAAATATTTTGTATTTCTATTAATAAGAAAGAAGCAAAATCGAGAAATTTTCCATTCAATAAAGTTTGCCCTCTTCATCAATATGTCGCGATGTTGATCAACCCCTATTTTGCATGAAGTGTGATAATCACATTTCCGTATGAATCTTAAATATTTTGTTGCCAACAGCAAGTCTAATAGATACACTCACTCTCTTCTTAAGCTTCTCGAATGTACCTTTTAATCTCAGCTTCTACTTAATTATTTTATTTAGACATAAATACCTACATCCATATACATACATAATGTATATAGCAAGATAAATTGTGATTTTAAACAAATCTATTTTAAGAATAAATAATATTTCAACTTGATGAAAAACAACAACTTAAACTTAGCTGTGTAGTCTACTGGTTGTCCTTCAGAGAAAGCTATCGGTGTTTTGATGTGAAGCTACAATTTAAAGCAGAAATATTTTTCTCAATCAATCAATGCAATCAATTCATGCACAAGTCGAATCGTTTTTAAACAATGGAAGATTATATTCAAATCGACTAGACAAACAATTCATGAAAATTGCATGTTTACTTTAAATTCAATAAAAACAAAAATACACAAGTACAAAATGGCAAACCTATAGAGTAACAAAGTTCATGTTTTCAATTTTGAGGCTTCTTTAAATGAGTACCTATCTATTCTTATATGTTTAGAACTAAGACAGGCATAGCCATAGCAATAGTACGCGATATTTTTTCCTATTTGTCCGAATCCGAATGAAACAAACAAGTTGTATTATGTTTTTATTTTTTGAACTCACCAGCATGGTTTATATGGTAGAAGTGGCTCTATGATAACTAGAATAGATTACACTTTGCGCGTAGTATTTTTTTTTTTTTGGTACAAAACAACTTTAATAACAGCCACAACAAAAAAAAGAAACATACTGAGAGGCTACATTCTGATGATTTCTTTTTCGATTAGAAACCCGGTCCAAAATCGTCTCTAAAAATTACAAAGTAGAAATAAAATATCATCCTCTTTTTAGTCAGGTCCGAAGCAAATGTAATAATTGAAAAAGTGCATAAGTGGCGCACAGTGGTGTACTTTGTATGGACGAGTGTAACAAATTCTATAAAAACTGACCATCTTGGTAATGTGAATGGAAAAGCTGAGCGTGGGAACTTTTTGTGGTTAGTAGGTAGGTAGTTTTTGAAAATGTGATGTGTGACTATGCGTAGTAATAGTAATGCAATGATTGATAAGAGTATAAAATGTGTTGTTCGTTAGTCATTTGTAAAGAATTTCTGAGTGTGATGAAAAGGAATGAAACTGCTTTCCGCGTTTGGGTATTTGGTTAGTTGATACAGAAAAAAAAATGAGACAGAGCTTTTCATTATTTTGAAATGTTTTGCTCATTTGTCTTCAACGACCTTTGATCTATTGTACCCCATCTAGAGCTGAATGAGATTGCTCACTTAAAGCTCATCCTCCAAATTTAGTTCTTTTATAAACTTAAGTATTTGGAGTATTTTCAGTGACGGTAGGTCCCTCTCCTCTATCTGGTGATTTCCCAGATATCTGTGCCTTTGATGCACAAGTGCGTGGCATTTGGCTTATATGTGGTCAGGTGTTGCCTACTGGATGTTGAAGAATCTACAAGTTGCACTGCTCACTAAGCCGAGAATACTGAGATGTCTCTTTAGTTTGCAGTGTCCAGTGAGTAAACCCGTTATTATTCTTAGGCTGTTTCTGCTGAGATTTATGGAGGCTTTGTAGCGTTCTTGGTTGTAGTTCCCAAGTAGTAATTTGGCCTGCCTCAGTTTTAGGAGTTCTTTCCAAATTTTGGATCTTTTTGCCTCCTCTTCTGGTTTGATCTTGTTTTTGATCACATTTTCACCTAATCCGCAATAGGGCTCAGGCTCAGGAGTCTACCTCTTCGGGCCACGTGGCCCGATATCTAATAGAGTGAGACATTGTTGTTTTTGCCCAGTTCATTTAACCTCCGAAAGCATTCCCATACCAGTTTTGAGCTTATGGCATAGGAGGTTAAGGTTTTAAGCTCGGCTTGGCTATCTGACATGATGGCAACGCCCCGATTTCGACAGATTCTTTCAAGGTAACGTTCTGCACATTTACCTATGGCGTTTACTTCCGCCTGGAAAATGCTTGTGGTCTGTCCCATCGGTACAGATAGTTTGGTTCTTGGCCCAAATTTACCCGTCCTAGTCCCTTCAGACGTTCTTGATCCATCAGTATACCATTTGATGGCGTTTGCTTTAATATTGTAGTTCGTTGTTTCGCCTACCCACTCTTCCTTGCTACTTAACTCTGTTTGAAATTTTTTTTTAAAGTTATATTTTTTTTTTATCAAGGCATCTCTTGGAATGTAAAGAAGGTTTGTTACTGTCGACCTGGAGATGCATTGCCTTTCTTTGTTACCTATGCATTTTCCGGTCCCAGTTCCCTCCTTGGCAAATTAATCCCTGAGCAGTACTATCTATGACCACGTAAAGTGGTGTTAGGTTAAGGATAACCTCCATTGCTGCTGTGGCTTAAGTTCTCATTGCTCCAGTTATGCATAAGCATGCGAGCATGATATTGCTTTTTTTTTTGAAATTGAGACGTGTCCGACGCGTGTAACGTGACCTGACACGTGCTGCACGACACGATTATAGAAACGTGTCATGCCGTTCTCCGCATATTGATTCGCGTGTCTCGTGTCAAAATACATACATACATATCTATTAGTTGAAGCACAAAATGTAGACCATATCCAAGAAGATAAAAATGTAATTGAAATTTATGAAAACCAGGTTCTTAACGCTCGGCTTTCTCGAGCTCGACAAACTGTAGGATGTGCCTCTGGTTTAATAGCCTCGCGCTTTCGTGTGTTTCGAAAACCTTTTGAATGTAAAATTGACACAGTGAGAGAGGTCGTAAAGGCAGATTGCATATTACATAACTATTTGAGGTCTAGGGTACCAATAACAAGTATGGATAAAGTGGACATTGAAAATTTTCCTCAACGTCAATTATTGCTTTCGATGCGAGCTACAAATTTGAGGAATTCATCAAGAGACTTTGAAGTCAGAGAAAACTTCAAAGGCTACTTCAATAACTGGGGAGCTGTTCCATGGCAGCATCAGACGGTAATGCAAGAAAATTATTGAACACAATGAAAAGATAGAAAATTCACTGCTTTTTAATTTTAACTCCTTCGTTATATCCCTCCAAATCCTGGACTTCAACTTTGACTTCATGTAGTCTTCATGACTTGTATCATAGAAGACCCTTTGGATTCTCACAAGTTCAATTATTTTTTCTTCTGTCATGTTAATAATTGAAATAAACTTTTAAAACAAACAATTAATTACAAAAAGGAAACTATTTTTAATTTTCAAAACCAGCGACAGTTTATTATTTTATTTTATGACAGAAAAATGACAAACAAGCGCCGGTCTCGCAAGGAAAATTGTGTTTCGATCACTGTGTCACGCGGTTTTCAGAAAACTCGCGTCGGGTCATGTCGTGTCGCTCTATCAATATGCGTTGTTGTATTGAATTATATTGTTTACAAAAACTCGTGCTGTGCTGTGTAGCGTCACTCGTGTCGAACGCGTCTCAATATGCGCCTAGCCTTATCAATATATCAGACGATTTATGCTCCAGTTAATTATGTATTTTGACACGAGACACGCGAATCAATATGCGGAGAACGGGATGACACGTTTCTACAATCGTGTCGTGCGACACACATCAGGTCACGTCACACGCGGCTCAATATGCGCCTAGCCTTAGGCTGCGTCTGAAGCCTGTGACGTGACCTGACGAGCGTCGCACGACACGATTTTAGAAACGTTTCATGCCGTTCTCCGCATATTGATTCGCCTGTCTCGTGTCAAAATATAAATTAATTGAAGCTAAAATCGTCCGTAATATTGATAATTGAAATAAACTTAAAAAAAACAAGTAATTTGTATAAAAAGCAAACGATTTTTTATTTTCAAAAACAACGACAGTTTATTATTTAATTTTTTGACTGAAAAAAAAAAACAAACACGCCCCGGACTCGCAAGGAAAACTGTGTTTCGATCACTGTGTCCGGCGATTTTCGGAAAACACGCGCCAGGTGATGTCTTGCCGTTCTATCAATATACGTTGTTGCATTGATTTATATTGTTTATAAAAACTCGTGCTATGCTGTATCGCGTCACTCGCTCCGAACGCATCTCAATATGCGCCTTGCCTTTTAAATGTACTACGCGACGCGTTTCGGAGTGTTCTCCATCTTCGGGTGTAAAGCTCAGTTTAGCACTTCAAAACTACTCTGTTTCTTACAGCTTTTTTTCGACTGCAATGCTATATAGCAACAAAATTATAAAATCAGAAATTTTTCTATAAATGTCCTGTTGCAGAGAATTTTATAAAAAACAAGTTTTGTCTTGTTGTTGTTTTCCGAAGATGAAAATTTAAAGTTATATAGGAAAATGACAAAAAACAGGAAGCGAATTATGCACTTTACTTCATGTTTGACTTTTCCTGCACATAGCACACCTCTTTGAGCGGGAGCAACCTCATATTCTCATTGTTTATAATATTTGCGATCGAATCCCACACAATTTTAACATACTAATGCTACATCCACATAATGCTTCAATTTGATCCTTATTTGCCTGGACTATAAGTCAAATACTGAGAGTCGAATACTAGGACTTTGATTTTTCAATATATATACATATGTATTAAAAAATAGAAACCAACTTTATCAAAAAAATAATTAAGGAGAAGAACCATCCAGTTGTCAGTGTTTGACTTAAAATTAGTAACATTAAATATTAAAATACGAAATAGTACTTAATTACGTAAATTCTTCAAAAAAAACTGAGTTTTAAAGACAAATTGGAAACTAATTATTCAAAAACTATTTACTAAAACAACTTAATTTCAAAATATGAAAAATAAAAGAATGAATTTCTGGCTTTAAAAAATGATATTGCATAATATAATAAAGTTTTGCAGTTGTTTTTTTTTTTTATTTTAAGTTTATTTATTATGCTGTTTTTTTTTTAATTTTAAGTTTGAGTTTGTAGAAAATTGCCCCTCCCTCATTAAACCGGTTGGAAATAGCCCCTTTTCCATTTTAGCTGTACTGCTTTTAAAACTTAACATAACCTAATGTTAACCAATACCAATTCCTTAAATACTATGGAAGATAATAACAGTATAGATACCTACTTAACTTACATACATTTAAATGGTTATAACTTCTTTGTGCTTCAAATTTCAGAACAATGGTCGCAACACCCTTAATGAAGTAAAGCAATTCAACAAAAACAAAGTCAATGACGACAAACAAATAAAAATATAGTCAAACAGCTTGTTGTCTTGCCTGTCAGAGCTGAGCAAAAGAGAAGTATTATTTTCAACCACAACAAGTCTAATCTTTTCATGCTGATGTAGCTAGTCTGTAGCTCACTAGCTGTATATCAGTGCTTGTCCACAACAGCTCAGTAACAATCTGTTCACCTTTGTGAAAGTATATACCCGCATCTCGCACTCCGTTCGTTTATATTTTGTCTAGTGGAAATCGTGTTTTCGTTCGTTTTTGGATCTGGATTTCTCCTTCGATTTAATCCCAATACTTATACCTACCTACACTCTTGTCGTCTCGCCAGTGCGGTGGATGATATTATTGTCACGTAGCACTCTTCTTATTCCTTAGTATAAACAACGGAAACTTCATACCTGGATTTCGATACAATTGGAGAATATATAAAATAGGGAACTATTTTATATGAATTATTTTATACTCTTTGGATGGGTATCAAAGGAATGAATAATAAAAATATCAGCAAAGATTGCTTAGGTCTTCGTTTGCGAGTCAACGGCCTGCATCAAACCTGGAAGTGGCTGCACCAAACCATTGCCCTCCACGAATACCTCATCTCTGTTACTTCGGCAGATTCTGCAAGAACAAAACAGCAATCCTTTCCAAACTTTTAGATTAGAAAGTACTAGGTACGATTAATTTACTAAATAAGTACTATTTAGTACACCTTAAAAATAGAAAAATTAAAATACATTAATTTTTATTATTGAATGCCTGGCATTGCTCTGAATAATCTGTGTTTGTATTAAATAAAACCCATACACATAAGAAATTGCTTTATAGATACTATACGAAAACAAACGAGTTGTGCGCCGTTGTATTAGTGAGTGTTCATTTATATAGACTTCAAAGTGATAAAAATAAAATTAAAAGATACAAAAAACTAAAGGAAAACAATAAAAACCAACCCGAACTCATTCAAAAAGGAAAACCAATTAATTAATTACTTAAAACAATAAACAATCAAAACAGTTCTTAACTCCATAATAACCGTAATTCACTGCCATTTTAAAAGTGTATTGTATAATATTTGCATATTCAGTTATTTTGAAGTACAGAGAGAGAGAGAGTGTGAGAGAAATAATCCAAAAAGAAAAAGCAATAACAGGGTTAAACAGAAAGAAAATAACAAAAACAACACAAAGTAACACCACAAACTAAAATTAAAATACAGAATTGCAAATTGCATTTTGCTTCCATTGTTGTTTTGGTTTTCTGATAAGAGAATAAGGTTATTGAAATTATCGTATCACCATGCTGATGCAGGTCGGAGGAAGGGTTACCACCCAGATAAGATGTTTTTTGACATTCAAACGACAAAGCGATACCGTTGTGCGCAGGTGCTTGCTGTCATCATCATCTACATCAGGCAGCTCAACAACTGATAACAACAACCAAATACAACCACAATCAGCTGAAAGTACCAATAAGGTTAAAAAGATTCCAGACTCGGAGATAAAGAAATCCGTTTTCATATCACAATCATCTGACATATTTACGAATTTAGCACTGGAAGATTGGTTGTATAAGAATTTCGACTTTAGCCGTCATCATGTGTTGTTGTTGTGGGCTAATAATCCGTGTGTTGTTATTGGACGTCATCAGAATCCATTCACCGAATCTAATGTTTCTAAATTGCTGGATAAGGGAATTGTGTTAGCGAGGAGGAATAGTGGTGGTGGTGCAGTCTATCACGATAAGGGAAATTTAAATTGTACATTTTTCACGCCACGCGAACGTTATAATCGGAAGTATAATTTGAATATTTTAACAAGGGCACTGTTTCGTGAATGGGCTATTAAATCGGAAATAAATAAACGAGATGACATCGTTATAAGTGGGAAAAAGGTAAACTGATAAACTTTTTTTTTCAGGCAAACAGGTGGTTAAGAATGTGTCTTAAAATAGACTTTTATTTTTTTGTAGGTCTCCGTTTGGTATCTTTTTTTTCAGTAAAATATGTATGATTTGTCAAAACAGCTAATAGCAGGAGGATTTCTAAAAAATCTAGAAACTTATACATTTTTTGTATATACAATCGTTAAAAATTTACTATTCTAGGTCTAAGCAAACAACGCAACGGTTCATGCCATAGAGCCTTTTTTGTTTTGGACTTTCACATTAACGTCTTAAGAGATTTCGCCAAACGTTTATGTACATAACCTCCTTTAAAATTGGAATAATAAGGAATACCTATCAGAATTTAATAGAAAATACTTTTTAATTTTTAAAATGTTAACAACTCGAAAATGTATATAAATCGAAATACTAAGGGCTTGTTTCACAATATCTGAGTATAGTTTCAAATAAGCTTCTTTGTACTTATTCGTCAAGTAACATCCTTAATTACGTTTCACAATATCTTTAATTAATAATTAAAGTTCTGAGTATTTTACTGGGCAGATGAAGTACTGATTAAAAAAAAACTAAACTGGCAATTAAAATATTTTCAGCTGTTATTGCGATCAATAAAACAAATAAATATATCTACAGTCATATCTGGAATAAAATCTCCCCCGGATTTTTTCCCCCGTATGAGACTCCCCAATCATAAACAATGTTCGAAAAATGGGAAAAAACTCCAATGAAAAAAGTAGATACAGTAAATCTGTTTTGCGGGGGAAAATTAATGATATTTCCCTGAAAAAATAACTCTCCTCAATTTAGTTGGAGAATTTTAAAAATAGAAGCATTTTACTACCTATTTTTGAAGGTTTTATAATTTTTTACTTGCTCTACGGACAAGTTTTGGTTTTGGTTCAAAAAACATAGGCATTTTAATAAAACCCAACATAACGTTTCTGAGAAGTCCATCGGTATTGGTATGTGTGGCTGTACGTCCACTCTACAACAAGCTAGAGACTCACACCCAACGGGTAAACGGGTTAGAGGAGAAATCAGTTTTGTTTTATCTGATCTATACATACATATATCATTTTTGTGTCTATACATTTTTAACACATTTTGGAACAAATTTAATTAACACTTTCGGGTTATTCCCCCTCATAAAGTAGATAACACAGTTTTTCACAGAGATAGAGAACAAAGATATTACAACAACAAAATAGACAAAAAATGTTTTTTTCTAGCTTTTTACTATTTTAATGCGTTTCCATTACACGAGAATTGAATTTATCATGCAGAATACGTCTTTATCACCACAAATAGTATAAATATTTAATTTGATTTCAGAAAATAGTTTATACAAACTTTGACAGATATGTAAATAATTTCAGAATATAAATTCTCTCAGAGAACCTCAGAGAAACTGATTCGAAGTAATTTCCGGGGGAGATTCAATTCGGGGGAGATTGACGAGAGGAGTATTCGACTCCTGGGAAAAATGAAAATCGGGGGGTAAACAATCTCCCCCGAAATTGCCGATAAGTCTGATAATGTTCTGGGCTTGACAGTAAGTTGTGTTGAGTCCGAATTTCATATTTTTTTAAATGTTGTAATGTAATTTTTAAATAAATTTGTGTTGCGTAAACCTATGTTTTTATTATATTTTAAAATTAACCTATCTCATTATTGCCGCTTACCATTTGAGCTCTTGACATTATCACAATCTATAACGGCACCTTTTTTCAATTATCGTCCAAAATAAAATGTTCTGCATTTTACTCCCAGAACTTCTCAGATTGGTTCTAAGCCACTAAAGTAGGGAGGTATCCAGATTATACATAATGTAGATGGTATGGTTTACGATCTATAACACTTTTGGTACAAGCAAATATGAATTTGTAGGCAACGCGGAATTGACAAAACAAAATTGACACATACACCAAACCTTCCGAAAACGGTTGAAATACCATATTTTCTCGCCGATACGCTTATTACAGACACTTCTTTTTTTTTTTGTTGAATCTACGTTTGTATTTGAAAAATGCCATATCAGAAACACTTTTACACAAGGACAACGACACTTAAATATCAACAATCAGTCAAAACAATAATATTGGCTGGAAAACTGGAATAACTTACGAGTAGTTAATTGACATGGGAGGATTTATTTTACGGATAGGGTAAAGGTGTCAACATTGGATCACTTTTTACTTCTTGCACTGTTGCTCTTACAATTATAATCAAAAGATATCAGTTTTTTGTCCACAACATTCTCAATGTTTTATCTTTAATTTAAGGTACTTTATTTAAAGCTCTATTGATCACGAAAATATAAAAAATTAATTTGAAAAAAACATTCATGTGATTCACTGTGTTCCATGGGTGTTAACAGCGAATCAGTGCATGGTACACAATGAATCAGGGATAATAAATCGATTTTTCCACTTTAAAAATTTATATTTTTTAAAGTTATATACTTTAAATAATCAATCCATTAATTTTTCTTTAATAAAAACAACAAACAAAAAGAAAAATTCTTCGAATTTACAAACAAATTATATTAAAAATTTTAGTTTATTTGTACGTTATTTATTTTTATTATTTGATACAAATTACTTTTTTCTGTCCATAAAGCGAAAGAAAACATAAAAGTATTAAAGAACTAATAAATAAAATAAATTAGAAAAGTTATAATATGAAATAAATAAAATTTCATGCAAAATTCCCTGATTCACTGTGTACCATGTTGTCTTTTAAAAAACCATGTTAATATTTTATAAATTATTTCACCAAAGTAAACAATCAACAAAAAATATTAAGTCTATGCAGCCACAAGTACAAATATTTAACCCAAATGAAGTTACAACACACACTTTTTTAATCAAATCGAAAAAAAAAAATAGAAAAAAATTTACTTTTCGAGTCCGCAAACACAAACACAAGAGGAAAAACAATTTCGAAAACAGGATCGCGCAGACTGTGTTGTGAGATGTGAGAGGAAGTAAAAATGTGTTCTTTTTTCAGATTCATTTTAAAATAAAAAGTGACAGCATAAGAGCAAATGATTCACTGTGTACCCTAATCCACTGTCGACACCTTTACCCTAATTTAATTGTCGAGTTACTAATTATAACTTTACTCAGACATTGGGTGATATGCATAAATAGGCAGTATCTACTAGAAGTAAAAGTTTACAGTTAATACTTAAACTTCTAGTAAAAGGTTAAATGTATAGTCTTTACTTCATTTCGTATACATAAAAAAGTTTCTACTTGATGACATATACTTTCAGTATATACTGAATTCTAGAATTCATCCGAAATTGAAAGTATTTACTTTTTTTTTACAAAGAAATTATAAGTTTAGTATAGTTTTACCGCCTAATGGTATTGTAATTTAGAACTCAATTCTTGTTTTCTTAACATCTGTTCCTGTGATTTTGTCAATCATTAATTGATAGTCATTTGAGCAGCAATTATGATGAAACAGGTTTGACGATTAGCCAAATGCACCTAGCTTTGAGTGTATTTTAAAAGTACATAGTGGGGCCTATCATCGTATCCGATCGTAAGAAATTCTCTCGGATTTGAACAAAATATGACAACTTTGCTATTGGTTTTCGATTGATAAATCATTCATTTCATCGCAAAACATCAAATATCCGTCGAAATGGCAAAATCTGATTAACGCGTTGCGGATTTATGCGATGTAAGACTATAATTTTGTTTTGTGCCTCTCTGATTTCTCCGACAGCAAATCGTTGCGTACATTTTAATTCAATAAAACTAAAATAAATAAAAACAAATTTATTTCGGCAACCCATAGAGACAGACATATTTGTTGTATGAAGTTGACATAATGTTGTATGAAGTTGACATAAAACAAATATGCGCTGATGGTAAAAATCAACATTTCCATTGCAAAAGGAATTCCATGACAAATTTAAACTTTACCATTGTAACTTTTCTCCGATCGTAGATTTCGGAACAGATACGATGATAGGGCCGAGTGTAGTTAAGAATATAATTCACAACAACCTTCAATTCAAAGATGTAAATCTGAAGCTATGAAACTATTTATTGCCGAATATACAAACTTAAAAATGGTGTTGAACTAACCGAAGAAAAAGAGAAGTAATATACCCATTAATCTTAATGGAAGGTTTAGGTTATTATTAAAAATATTTTAAGTGCTGATAGTGTGTTGACAATCATTAGAAGTATTAAAGCTTTTGTTTAAGGCACGGAAAGGCTCCCTATAGGTACTAACTTTACATATGTATTTTTAATGGGCAAATTATTGGTATGGCTTACCATAAAATTACATCACCAATCTACCTTTTTCATTCTAAAAACCATATAACTGTTTAATATTATTATCACCCACTGTCAAATTCCACCATTTCGGAAAATATTCACTGTAACCCAATTTCAATATAAACTGCGACCTGATTGCTTCGAATACGACTCAAAACTGATATTCTTTGGCTTCACGTATATTAAATTCCTAGTTTAAAGCAAAAAAGTATGAAAATTTCAACTTGCTATCTTGTAATATAGTAATAACTAAGCATTTCCTAGAGAAAAATAGTACTTACTAGGTTTTATGCATACGGAATGAAGTATTTACTAAAAGAGTAAAAACTATGGTCGAAAGTAAATACTTAATTTTCAGCATTTACTGCATTTTTATGCATTCCAAAAATAGTTTATACTTAGAAATTCTCCAGTAAAAGCATTTACTTAGTTTTATGCATACCACCCATTGTGAAACAAACCATACAAAATTTAAAAAAAAACTGTAAAAAATACAGGGTGTTTTGCATATTTATGATTAAAATAAAAAAAAGAGCTCGTAGGTTGAGTCAAAAAAAAGGAAAAAATAGTATGGAGAGAGGTTGATTTTCCCAATAAAATCGGTGGAAGATACACTTAAACTAGATAATTATATTTAAAAATAATTGTAGCACCTATAACATTTATAACTTTTTTTAAAGCCACATATTCATTCTTCAGTTTTATTTTAAATCAAGTTATTTAAAAAAAAGTTTGAAAAATAAATTTTTTAACTCAAAATTATAAAGAAAAAAGTCTGATTTTTTTTTGCTGACAAAATAATACGTAATTAAGTTCTTTTTTTCGTTTAATAGTCCAGGCAAATTAGATTTTAGCATGGATGTAACATATAGTATCTTAGATTTTTGTGATATTCGATCAGAAATAATATAAACAAAGAGAATATGAGGTTGCTCCCGCTCAAAAAGGTGTGTTATTTGCAGGAAAAATCAAAACGTCCAAGAAAGTGCATTATTCACTCCCTGTTTTTTGTTATTTTCCTATATAACTTTAGAAAAATTTATCTTAGGAAAAAAAAAAAACACCAAGACAAATTTAGTTTGTTTTAAAATTCTCCACAAGATGAAATTTATATAAAACCTTCTGGTGTTATACTTTTGTTGCTATACAGCGTTGAAGTCAGAAAAAAACTGTTAAAAACAGAGTAGTTTTGAAACGTTTAACTGACAGATAAATAGTGGTCCAATTCTACTATAAATGTGGACTCATGTACTCTAGGGAATTACAAAATGAAATATTGAAACCCGATTAAATTCGGTCTGATAGGTTCGACATGAGAGATATTGTTAATTAAGTGTACCGCGAAATGTTTGCGTGAATGCAATGGTCAAAGTTAGACATTTAATAGCCCTTCCACACTACCCCACTGTGTATTAATACATGTCAAATTGAAAGTGGGAAAGAATTCCACGCGACTGTAAAATTTGTGTGCAAGAAATGACTTTTCATATTTTGCTTCCACACTTACTTGTATTAATACATTACCTTAACCTAAAAAAAGTGTGATAGAATGTGGGATAGAACTAGAACCATTCCTAATAGCCCTTCCACACTACCCCACTGAGTATTAATACATGTCAAATTGGAAGTGGGAAAGAATTCCACGCAACTGCCAAATTTGTGGGAAAGAAATGACTTTTCATATTTTGCTTCCACACTGGCTTGTATAAATACATTACCTTAACCTAAAAAAAGTGTGATAGAATGTGGGATATAATTAGAACCGTTGCTAAAATAATTCATGTATTAACACATGTCAAATCGTGTGGGATAGAATGTCGGGTTGTGTAGGCTGGGCTTTCATATTTTGTTTCCACACTTTTCTACATGATTTGTTTCCACTTTTTCGATATGTATTAATATACAGTGGGCTAGTGTGGAAGGCCTTTAAAATTATTCATGTATTAACACATGTCAAATCGTGTGAGATAGAATGTCGGGTTGTGTATTTTATTTTCACACGATTCTACAAGATTTGTTCCCACTTTTTTGACATGTATTAATACATAGTGCGATAGTGTGGAAGGCCTTTAAGCTGGCGTTAATGTTAATTTTTGTACAATAGATACATACTCGGAACCCTTAACTATCTTAAAGTATCCTTATAATATTTATTTTTTTTTTGTGACTTTGGTAGCGATTTAAAAAGAACAAAAATCGTATGAAAAATGCTTTTTTTTGTAAAAAAATTATTTTAATTTATTTAAAAAAGCATTTTTCATACAAATTTTGATCTTTTAAAACCGCTACCAAAGTCACTAAAGAAATAAAAAAAATATTATAACGATATTTTACGATAGTTAAGGGTTCAAAGTATGTGTACAAAAATTAGCGTCAGCTTAAATGTCTAACTTTGACCACTTCTTTGACGCAAAAATTTCGCGGTGCACTTAATTAACATTATCTAACATGCCGAGCCTATTAGACCAATTTGATTTTCGTTTCAATTTTTCATTTTGTAATTTCCTAGAGTACTTGAGTCCACATTTATTTTGTATCTGTCAGCTTAGCTTTTTTCTGTATTCAACGCTTTATAGCAACAAAAATATAAAACCAGAAAGTTTTATATAACTGTCATCTTGTGGAGAATTTTATAACAAACAAATTTTGTCTTGATGTTTTTTTTTTTTAAGATGCATATTTCCAAAGTTATTTAGGAAAATAACAAAAAACTGGGAGTGAATAATGCACTTTCTTGCACGTTTTGATTTTTCCTGCAAATAGCACACCTTCTTGAGCGGGAGAAACCCCATATTCTCGTGGTTTATATTATTTCTGATCGAATTCCACAAAAATCTAAAATGCTATATGTTACATCCACATATGCTTCAATTTTATCCTAATTTTCTTAGACTATAAATATTTAATCAATTTACAATTAAGTTTTAAATGAATGAACAAACTTCAAGGATCTTATATTTTTCGTTTCACAAAATCTAAAGCATATAAACCAAACTGTCATATCCCCATCCCATTTTGTATTTCAAAATAAAAAAATCTTATTCAATCATAAATTTTGGAAAACGCGTCATCCAAAAACCAAGCAATGACAAGTAGGGGAGACTGGGTACGGTTGAAACAACGCAAATATCTTGCAACCCGTTGGTATTGGGTCGATTGGTCTCAGAGACGCACGAAGCGGCAACAGCTTAAAAGAGGTACTTCAATCTTGTTTCAGTCGTAGCACGCTTCAGTTGTCTACGGGGGGCCTTTTTGTTTATTTCCATCCAAAAGTAAGTTTTTTTGTTCGAATGTTTTTTCTATTACCGTGTTTTCCGTTGAGTATGTTTTTGTGATCAAAATGAAGAGTGTAGAATACAATATGGTGACTATTTTCAGTGTGTCAGTATTGTTACTGACACTATTTATATTTGTTTACCTGCAGGAGGGGTTGGGGACGGTTGAAACAATGTATCTGGGTACGACAATTGTGTTCTGGAATATTCCGACATAGTAATTTTATTGGTTTCTGACCAATCAAAATTGAATAATACTTTTTTTATTTTCTTTTAAATTATTTAATGAAGTAACGTTTTATTTTTAAATTCAAAATTGTTTCAACCGTACCCAGTCTCCCCTATCTCTTGAGTTTTTTTGACTTAAAATAACCTCAGGAGCTCATTATTTTTGGCTGATCAAAAATTTTGTGGGTGATTTGGCATTTTAAGGATTTTTTTTTGCGATTTGAAAGTATGTATTTAAAAAATTGTAGGTCAATTATGTTTTTGTTTTCTAAACTTTTAAGGAAGTTTTTGATTTTTAATCCCAGAAAATATCGGAACTAGCAACAGAAGAGCTAAGGAAAAATAAACTTGTCTCGAAAACGGCTGTACTGATTTTGATTGGCAGAATAACTTTTATTTTTTTTTTTAATTTAAAAAACATCAACATTTTGATGTGCAGTATAGTTTTTAAAAACTTCTTTAGGTTTAAAGAATAATTTGTATGAACAATCTACTAGCAAGTACTAACAACCTCTTGGTCTTGGCTAAATTCATATGTTAGGGTGGTCCTAATAAACTTTTTGTAATATTTTGCTTTCCCCTCTCAATATAATTTTGTTATCTCTTTAAATTGGGTTATCTTTATAAAATTTCGATTTATTAAGTTTAATGCAAGGGGTATGCTCATCTGGTTAACTTTTATATAGGTTTTCTATAAAATCTTTAGTTTAAAATTTGATGTTCTTGTTTATAGGGCGATTCGCATAATATGTGACAAAAATATTAAGCGTCCCTATACCTCATACAAATTTATATACAAATTTCTTTCATTCATGTTTTAATAAATATATTTCGGGTTAACGGAATAAAAACCAGAAGAACGCAATTGTGCGCACATTTTAAACGTCAAAATCTTGAAATGTCATTTTTGTTTTTTAATTTTGGAACTGTAATTATTGTGCATTTGTAAAACAGTATACTAACTGTATGTATTCGAATAAAAGATAAAATTTTTCAAAAAAAGTGCATATACGGCATACGTGAATCTTTGACCAAATTTTCCAAACGTGGAAAAATAAAAAAAAATGACAACAATCAGTTTAACAAGTGTTTTTGCATTTACGGGACCAAACAAAATTTTTAGATTTTGGATCGAACTCTGATTTTATTTAATGATAAACCCATTTAATTTTTAATATAGATTTTAAGTTTGCCCAATAGAATGCAGAAATCGTCAACAAAGGATTTTTAAAAAAATTAAAATCAAAATTAAATTAATTGTTTTCACCAATGGAAACCCTATTAGTCACAGTAATTTTCGTACCCTTAGACAAAAGATCTACAAATAAATTAAGATACATTCGCAACACCTATGTAAATATTTAATGCTAATGCACCAATCTTAACTGAATATTCATGAACTTATTTGTTGTTTATTTTTTTTTTAGATATCAGGTACTGCTGCCAAACTAGGCCATCCGAATGCCTACCATCACTGTACTCTTCTAGTTAACTCTAACAAACTACACCTAAGTGAATCCTTAGCTCGCGAAGAAGTAAGTATAAATTTACATGAATGAATTTAAAAATGTATTATTCATTCTAAACAATTGTTTTGTTAACCTTTATTTATTTTTTGTTTTAATTAATTTTGCGATACATTTACAAAAAGGCCAATTACATAAGCAAAGCAACTGCATCTGTTCGATCACCAATTAAGAACCTGAATGATGTTAATCGAGCTGTTAATGTTCCACAGCTCTTATCAGCTGTGGGCTATGAGTTTCTTCGTACTAGTGCAACTGAGCTTAGCGATGGCGGCCAAGAACAAACAATGAAACAACAAGGTTTCCAACTTGTTAATCCAACTGAAAAATGGTTCCCAGGAATAAATGAGATACGTGAATTGTTTGGTTCATGGGAATGGGTATACGGCAATACACCCAAATTCCAAGTTGAAAAAGAAATTAATTTTAAAACTGACGAAAAGGAACACAAGATGATCTTACGCATTGATGTTGAAAAGGTTTGTTTGAGAGAATATTTATTTGAGTATATTTTTCATTAATATGAATTTTTTTTTGTCAACAGGGACTTATGTCGGAAATAACTATTACTATGCCCACTAATGAAGTTGTGCCAATTGTTTCTGAACTCCAGAATAAACCATACAACGAAGATAATCTCCAGGGTATCATTGGTGCCTTGAAAATGGTATCAACTGATAATGTCAAACAGGCAATGAATGGATTTTGACGATTTGAAATTTAATATGTTTGTTAATTTTTTTTGTTTTGCTTCTTTTGATATGATGTTTTTTTTTTTTTTTTGCATTTATTTTTGTTGCTATTTTATATTACATTTTTCTTAATCTTAAATTGTTTTTCAAAGAGCCTTGGTGCCTTATACACATGTATTACTTAACTAACAATAAGATTTTTCAATGATTAATCTATTTGTTTGTGCGAATTTAATACATTTTTATAAACAGTTTTTCCATTATCTAAAAAAAATATTTTTTGCTTAAATAAATGCATTTTTTTTTTCTTAACTAATTCAATTTTCCTTTTGCACTCAAAATTACACGGCCACACACGTTTTAGTTTATATTATTATTTTTTTTCTACTATCAATTTAATATTTAGCTTAAAATTTATATAAAAGTGTATTCTAATTATTTGTTACACAATCAAAAAAAAACTTAAATAAATATTTTATCAAACAAAAAATACGTATGTACATGCATGTATTGTTTTATGCTTCCTTTTTTGTTTCTTGTCTTCCTCAACATCAAAGACACTTTATTTATGAAATCAGTATAACAACGACGACGTAGCATCATTTCTGGGAAGTAAATTATTGTACAAGCTCTATAAAATAATGCACACTTCCACTCCATCTCCAGATACAGAGTAATTGATAACAAAATTAAAGTGGGAATGGGAACGTGTGATGAGAAATTATAAATCAGCTTTTAGTGTATATTACAGTAGGTAATCCGACATTATGCATTTCTATTGAACATTTCAAACTCCATCTGCTTCTGCAAACCTACGCCATCGCCATCGCAATCACCTTTTCCATGAAGATAGTTCCAAAGACTATCCTCGCGTCTCGTCTTTACTTTTGCTTGCTGAAGTTGAGGTAATCAAAACACAATTTACTCATAAGAAAAATATCTGACATTATCCAAAATGTCTTATTTAATTACGACGAATTTCATTCTTGCACAATACGCGAATACCGGGCTTCGTCTAGTCTAGAGAGTAAATGGCACTCTAATATGACATCAACTATATATTATCGCATGGAACCTCCTCAAGTGATCCATGGCTAGGCGTTTCATATGGCACACCTTGATATGAAGACGAAAACATTCCAATCCAACAATTGCGATTTAGTTAGTCTCTTAGGATGGAAAAGTTCATAGGTAGCATCTTATCTTGCGCATCTTTTTTTTTTATTTTTTTTTTTTTTTCATTTTCATTATTAGATAATTGTATTGGCTTCTTCAAAAATGGTAATTGTTTTTTTTTTTTTTGTTGTGTATAACGAGTAAAGGTGAATCTCGATGATCAAACTCGTCTTTGGTTACTTTTTGTCAAGCTATAGTACAAAGAAAAGCATTGATCTTTAATGACCTGATTACCTATAATTTTTTATTGATAGCACCTATACAAATAATACACATCATGAACATAATGTTAGTTTTCTTGTTTAGAATTCTTTGGTTCAACTTCGATATTTATGTGTATTTAACTATGATGAGCTTAAATAAAATGTTTAAATTCCATTTTACAATTATACTGCGAGTTATAACTATCTTGAACTATAATAACAACTGACCTTTGCATATTTTGTTGTATATTTTTATTTATAAGTTGATACAAAAGCTTTCAATGCAACGGTGAGGTGGTGGAGAATTAAAGGTACATAGTGAGGTACTCGTCGTATACAACGTACACGTTCGTGTTACTGTGTTAATTTTATTGAACTAAGCTTAGCACCCACCATTAATATAAAAAAAAAACAAGTTTAACCACCAATACACTTACTAACCTACAAACTTCTTTAGTGCGATTGGTTTGAGCCATGCAGATATATTGTGGTTGCCACCTTTTTCTTTTTGTAATTTGAAAGTGTTTAAAATTTTAGTTGAAGAAATATCACAAATGTTTCAACAACAAAATGTGAACAGAGGCAGTGAGTTGACACAATATTATTTTAACTTAACATAAATTATTTGACTACGCTTAAAAAATCGATATTTATTTATTTTTTGGACACTGTGCCGTATACTTGTTTTTTGTTGTTGATTTTTTTCACAGATTTTTTTTTCTTTCTGATTTAAGATAAAAATGATGGCTTTTAAGGGTAACAGGTGCTAAAATGTTTTATAACATAAGGTTACAACAGAGTTGCCTCAATCAATATGCAATGTATGAATCTGTGGTGTTCAAAGAGGATATTCTTTCATAGCGTAGGTTAATCATTTAAAAACATTTCGTATGCGGATTTCCATTGGTAATCTTCTAATCCTATACGGAATTTGAATTTAGAAACATATTGCTCATACAATTAAAATTAATTTATTAATTAAAATTACAAAATGGGCACAACTGGATCGCACAAACTTTCTCTCGTAGCTCACAACTTGAATGTAGCTTAAAATTGACAATGTGCATATACAGTGGTTCTATAACATTATGATATCATTAAAAAAAATTTAACAACAATTTAAAATATAAATTACTAG